>OZ022264.1:51252296-51961046 GCA_963978885.1 Nemotelus pantherinus | reverse complement strand
TGATATCGAAGAAATGAAGATAAAATCTTAAGCTACTATAGGTTAGATTAGGTTCCGCGATTTTCTTCTTCAGACAGACTCTTGAGAAGGCCCGCATGTACACAAGGGCCTATTTTGCTATCGTGATGTGCACAACCCTTATTAAGTGGATAGCCACTCTGAGTCCTTGATTGATCCCCATTAGGTGCATCGAAGCTACTTCGGTTAGGTGAGCAATGGGATATGAACCCAGGGACTTCACCTTTCTTCCAGCGAGAGGCAGGCATTTACACAGGAAGTGAAGAATTGTTTGCACTTTCTTCTCGTATCTAAAGTCACAAGTCACCCACCCGCCCTGAATGACTGCCAGACAAAAAATTTCCAGTAAAAACAACCACCGCTGCGTGGAGGAAAGGAATCGAGAAGTTATCTAGTGCGAACAATGCCAAAATTTCTTCATAATAGTCTAGCGATCGCACTGGAGGTTCATTCACCCAGGACTTCACAGCGTCCTTCAATTACTTTTACCTCAACTAAGCTACGAAAAAATGGCTACGAAAAATATATTGTTCATATCACTGAGTAATTCTACACCACCCCCTCACATTTTAACACCCTCTCGCCAATTACTTTCTTCGCAAGACTGAAATGTTGTATTGGAAGTCCTGTTTACCGTCAGATATTTACGTCTAAACGAATTTTATATGATATAGCTTTTCGTTCCCTTATTCTTCATTCAGCAGCTTCGTTTCAATAAAACAAGACGATCGTATCAAACAGATAATACTATATCTCCTCAATGGCTCCGGCAACGCAACGAAAATAAACCCAGAAAAAAATATGTAATGAACTCCACAAATCGTATATTTTATGCAACAGACAGTACTCTGATTATTAAAATGACTGTCTCAAGGAGACAAAAAATTTAACCTTGAAAAGGATGAAAAACTCACAATTTCTAAATATTACGCCTAGCTAAAAGAGCAACAACGACAAAAACCATGAAGGAAAGAGAGTGAAGTCACGGTCGACTGGTCGATCGTCTTGTGGTGTAAATTTGTAAATTTAAATGACCCCGACCAGCTTTTGATCGGAAAACAATGAATTATTTATGCAAGCCATCACATATTGAATGAAGTTTCTGTATGTTCGTGCTTTTTCTGGTTTCTAGGACATTCTAAATATATAATCGATCACCAGTTCGTTGTTTTATTGATGCATCGAAAGATTGGGTTAATACAAGTTCTGGGTGTACACTTAATTCAACTGGTAAGATCCTGCTCTCCAGCGTCGAGAATATGAAGACATTCGCAGGAGAAAAATACCTGCCCCCATCGAAAGATAATGAAAACTACCAAATTCAGTAGAAGCTTCATTTTTTTTCTGTTTTGAATGTTTACAGCTCTAATTGCTTGGCATTAATATTATGAGGAAAATCAATTTATTGCATATCCATTTTTGACGCTCCTCTGTGTTTTATTGCTTATTTTCCACATGTAATTTATAATATCCCTAATGAATTGGAACACTGAGAGAAATGGATATAAACAAAATGTTATATAAAGGCAGTATTTGCTGGCGCAGAAAAACAAAGGGAGACAGATATTATTTACTATAAAATACTATCCAAGTATGTTATCTGAATCTGCTTTACTTACAGCAAGGGTACTTAAAATCACAAGGGAGTTAGTGAAGGACACCTGATACAAAAATTAAACGCAAGTTGTCGAATTCAGATAAAATTCAGATAAAATGTCGCCCACAAATACAAGAGATTCGAAAGAAATGTTTCAAAGATATAAAAGTGGGCAGAAATATGGAAACTCTTTGGAAAAAGTTTATTTTTGAGGGCTCATATCTATAAGATTTTTGTAGTATGGATGATAAATAGAATATAAATGCCCAAAAATACATAAAGGAAATACTTGAAACCAAACTGAAACCCTCTATACATGATCTTTTTGAAGACAAGCATTTTTATTTCAACAGGATTCCGCTCTATCTGATGTGGCTATTGTATGCAAAAAAAAATAGTTTCAAAATAGTCATATTCATAGACTGAAAAGACCCCAGATCTTAATCCAATAGAAATTTTATGGAGGTGACTAAAGAAGCTTCTGTGTGAGGAACAAGCCACCAAAAAAACACAATTAATAGAGGCAATGATCGAATTCTGATTTCACAATATAACCTGACGAACTTTAAAAATTCATTCATTCCATGGAAAGGCGTTGTAAGGCCATAATTAAATCTAAATGTTATGCAACTAAATATTAACTGATATTGTCAGATTGTTTGTATACCAAATTTTTCTAAACGTATGTTTTTTATAACTTATGACGTAATAAAATTTCCTACATTAATTTCATTAATATCTTGATTCAATTATTTTACCAATGATATATAATTTTATATTAGTTTAAAAAAATTATGTTATAAACCTTCAAATATAAAAAAAAAGATTTTTCTCGAAAGGCTTCAACAATTTCGGCCACTACTGTAGACCTCAACAAATATGTGTTTCATTACTGATTTACAGGTACCCGATTTCACCTAGATGTTCAGCATATTGAAAGTTACATTTTCGATAATGCTACTGCTAGCTACACTATTCGCTGCTTATGGTTAGAAATTTCAAGACGTAATTGACTCAGTTTGTTCCAGATTAGTGATAGGTGGCTCAGGAGTGATTCAATTAAAAAAGAACCACTACTCACTCAGCCGAGTCATGTGAGCTAGGATGTTTCGTTCAATCGAAACCGCTCACCACTCTCATCGCATAGCCGCCGTCAAAAAATACTACTCAGAATGCACTTCACATATATATATACATCAGCATGTTACAGAACTATCGCGCAATCGTGCTATTCCAAATTAGCTTCTATGTGCCGCCAATATCACATGAAATCAAATACATAGTTCTGCACTGGAATTGAATTAGATATGTTGGATTGGGCGTGAAGGAAGATTCATTGTTGATATCCTATGCTGCCACAAATAAGTGTGCTGCCGGGTTCAGAACAGACAGAAGTAAAACAGCAGTACCAGCTACTAATCGCTTTTTCGAACGACTCTGAAAGAACGTCTCAGCTCAGCAAAAACAATATGTATAACTAAGCTGGCTCACTAAAAAAAAGTCATTTCGCTCACTACTAACCCAGATACTAGGTCAAGAGAAATGTTTATGCTTCTTCTGAAGGTTTAGAAACAAATTCTTATTCTGTATATAAGTAGATCTGATCCTTCAGCCGACATGCAATTCCAAACAAATTCTTCGAGTAACGGAGTAAAGAAGGTGACATGTTACAAGAAACTAAAATATAGTACTTGGATTCTCACATTCATTGAATTTCTGACTGGTCACGTTAGGATCATAGCCTTGGATAGATTCCCGCATACCCTTAGCCACGCTCACCGGGTATGGTGGCTCTGGGGCTGGTTAAGTGGGCAAAAACCGTGGGCCTTGGTGTCAACTCCGATAAAATCGATCTTATACTCTTCACGAGAAAATACAAGATTTGTGAGATAGACCCCCCATCAGATTTTGCGGCGCTAGATTAAGTCTCACGTCGAACATTAAGTGCTTGGACCTTAATCTGCACAATAAGCTCACTTGGAAGGTGAAATTAAAGAACAAAGTAAAGGGGGTAAGCATCACAATTTACGTCAGCAACAGCTGTAACGCACTGGATCTACAAGGCGATAGAAAGGCCAATTTTTGCTTAAGATTGCCTAGTCTAGTTACTGGCAGTGGAATAAATCAATAGCGAGCAGAGTTCAACGAGTGACGGGTCTTTGTACTACACCTGGTTTAACTACGACTCCTTTCTTCTCCTTGAAGTGTTAGAAGCACTGGAAAAAACACATGCAGCTGCTTTTTTGATTTGTGGCTGGTGGCCCTCACGTACGTGGCAGAAGAGCGGCGGTTCAAAGACATCCTTCAATTCGCAAAAAGCTCTGGAGCCTTTGTGGTCATTTGAACTAAACCTTCAAACGTCAGGTCTTATATGGTATCACTATAGACCAATAGGTCTATGCGTGTCCTTGTTTTGGCCAGAAAGACCTAACCTACATAAATCGAAAAAGCACTGAGCAGGTTTCACCAACGAAGTCAGTTTGATACAATCCTAACTTACTACAAACGCATCATAAGGCAACTTTGAAATGTTATACATACATCGATTCAAAGAAATAATTTTTGTTTTGCATGTCACATAATTGATGCATGCTAGACCAGAGAATATAGCAGAGGACAGCATGAAAACAGACAAAAACCATTGGATTTGCGAAGAAATATAAGCTAATATTTTGTGGAGAAAGGCAGTAATTTCGGAAAGCACCTACATTCGAGTCACACACCTCTTACAATGGGTTCATAATAATATGCTTTGAAACGAAAATTTTAAAGTGGCGATTCAGAAATGGAGCTATAGCCGACCGACGAATATTATTTAGTTTTTACAAAGATTTTGAAATAATTATTACGGCACTTTAACTTACATTTGCTTTTGCCATTCATTGAGAACTTGATTCAAAATTATAGTATATAATTAAGTAAGCACAATCCTTACCTTGACTAGATCCTTCACCACCGCCATGACTCGGTCCGGCTTGCTCTAAATCTTCCAACAGATCTTCATCTTCCAGCGTCAAATCTTCAACTGTTTCGTCGTTACCCTCTTCATATTCGCTTTTTGGCTCAATTAACATTTCGCCGCCACTGCCTTCTTTGCCGTCTGTGTCCGTAACATGTTGTTGTTGTTTGCGCTTATGATTTTGCTCTTTTCGTACATTTATCGGTTTGCCGCTTTCATCATGTTGATCGCCGTTTTCATTGTCCATATCGTGTTCTGGGCCCGTTTCCAATTTAGCATTCGATGAAATACTATCAGTCTTTTTGGTAACACTTAAACCTGCTGAACCACCGGTAGCTCCTGCACCTCCAACTGATCCGGCACCAGCTGTTGCTGCAACAATTGCCTGTGCAACAACCGCGCCACTTGTAACTGATGTAATTGCTGCTGAGGTATTCGATAGTGGTACTGATGAGTTAATTTGCATAGATTGTGATGAAGAGTTTGAGTGTTCGTGATTATCTGTAAGTTTGAAGAAAATAGGTTCGGGATTAGACATTGTTCGGATACTGGTAAATTTACAGAACAGTGCGATTAGTTTTTAATGAGCTATTTTGAAGAACCGTTTTTTTAATCACTGTATTCAATTATTTCTAAAATGACATTATGATCAATTCTTTTTGTACATATTGTACTCAAATAATTATTTACTTAAATTAAATTCTTTACTCACCAGCATTTATATTATCCATACTCCTACGTCGAATTTTCTTTCTTTTCCTCGAAGTAGGACTAGATGATCCTTCTCGGGATCCCGACTGTGAATCGATCGACGATGGACCACCAATACCATGTCGTGGCCGTTTCTGTTCAATTGTAAATCCACCAGGAGAACTACCCTTCGGTACAGATGCAACAGGTACAGACATTGGTTTATGTTCGGACATTGGTGGTTTTTGTCCAAGACCACCAATCCCACCACTTCCGCCACTCCGACTATCAGACAAGCCCTTAATCTGTAGTGACTCAGCCGCTTTAAGTAAAGCAGCCAATTGATCTTGAGATATATTCACTTCGCCACGATACATATAGTCCATCATGGCGCGTAGTTCTTGAAATTTGACATCTTTCAGAATGAAAATTGGATGTTTGTCATATTGTTGTGAGAGTAGTGTCTGCAGTAATGAAAAAAAAAGAAGAAATGTAGTTTTTCCTAGGAAATACTTTTGCAATCATAAGATATAGGCAATAATCTTGATTAATGTCTTAGCGTTTATGGCAATCAATACTTACAGCAAAATACGGGCTACACGCAGATAGTACGACTTTATGTGCCTTTAGAAATTTCCCTTCGGCTGCCAACGTACAATCGACCAATGTTCCATTTTCCAATAGTGTATCAAAGACACTAATTAGTGTACTTTGATGGTTATTCCATCGCAGACAAAACTGCTGATCGTCATCCATAGTGGCTGGCGAAAAGTTTACAAGTGGTTTTGTTCGTTCAAAAACAAAAATCCAGACGTTTTCAAATTAAGTGTTTCATGAAAATTTCCGTTTTGTATGGTTCAAGGGTGCACAATTTCTGAAAAAAAAAAGAAATAGGATAGTTAGAAATGTTTATTTTGTTTATAATATATTTTATGGACATAAATCTCTAAGTAGCGTGATTTGCATTTTTTTATGAAAACTAAAAAAAACTAAAAATATGTTTACAGTCGTGAGATGCGAGTCATAATTGCTTCGAAAATTTGACCATGAAGGACCACTTCTCGGAACAAAGTCTTATATCCATCTTCAATGACAAAATTGTAAAATAATAAAATTCGAATAGCTAATGAAACTTTGACCAAGAAAATGTGCCATCGTTATTCAGTGGATGTAAGCCCAATACAATCATATTCAAAACATCATGCTAGATAATGCCACCGGGGAGCTACACGAAAGCAGCTCAGAGAAGCATTATATTCAACAGAAACTGCTCGAAGCTTTTAAAGTTTTCAGTCAACAGAAAAAGCAACATAACATATCACGCCGAATGCAATCATTGAATTCCGAGCGCGTTTCTGTCTAGTTCACTCCGACAAAGTCATAAAATAAGCACACAACTAGCACATGGCAATCAACGAGGGTTGAAAAGAGAGATATGTACAAGCAAGTTATTCAGAGAACTGTACTTGGAATAACTTTGATTACCGTACAAATAAATTCGTCTACATTAGCATACGTGACGGCAGTTCGCGCAGCATTGTGGATATATGTGTTGCTTCGAATTCTATGTAAATGTTGCATGTATACAACGATTTGAATTTTCTAAAAATACATTCTGTAAGCATATAAGAAACATCGAAGACGGCCGAATCCATCGTTACAAATTCATTTTTCAATCCCATAAGCCAGACATGATCTAAGGCGACTGCGACTCTGCTGTCTAACCCATTCAGAGTGCCCTCAATGAGAATTTTAGATGACAACTTTAAACTGCCAGTACGCACCCGCGTCCGAGAAATCGGGCGCGGTGTTTAATCCTATTTCGCTCCCCATCACCCAACAGCAGCGCCTCTTCTGTTCGAACCAAAAATTCCTTGAGTTGCCACATGGTCGTGGATATATCGCAACTTCATTATAGATGTGCCTGGAATTCTTGAATGCTATGTATGAAAATTCTACGAGTCGCGGTAACTTACGAGAAGCTTCCGCGCTAAGTGTGGGTCAACAGTCGTCGTGTAGTCGAAGCTATCGACAAAACCAATATGAAAACACTTAAGAAGAACACCTAACGACGATAGCAATTCAAAATGTCTTTTGAAAATATTTCTCAACTACATAAGTCAAGAAATCAAATACAACAGGTATTAAATGGGGTCCAACCACTCATGCGACTGACTTTGCGGCAAACTTATGACAGCGTTTAGTCAATTTTTCCTATTATCACACCAGCGACGTCACGTCTAGTGGTATTTATACTTCAAACAGATTATTATATAGAATAGCAACAAGCAATTGTTAATTGCTAAAAACTCATGGTCTTATGGAATTTGACCGCAAAATCTTTTGTTTACTTCGAAATACGATAAAAAGAAAAGGTACGAGCTGAATCAGCATCACAATCAATTGACGAAACTAAACTGCTAATGCTGCAATATGATGATGCGTGTGGATGTTTGCTCGCGAGAAAAGGCACATTTTAAACGAGACTTTTTCATAGATTTAAATAAAAATCTGAATGAATGTAGTCTTGATGATTTTCTCTCTATTGGAAGGGGAGATGGAGCTTGCAAATAACGACATATTTAATGCAAAGCGTACGCATTCGTAATAATATTAATACAATAAGAATGTCGAAAAAAGAATGAAAACTTAATAAGTGGCTGAGTTATAATAAATAAGCACTCGAAAATGCTACTTTGCCGCAACAAGTTCCGATAAGCGAGGTGACATTGAAAAATATTTACAACATAAGTTTATTATTTATTACAGGCTACTACACGGTGACTGAAGAGGAGAAGGAGGCATTGCCATGTAGGCTTGTCTAAATGTTGGTGGTCGTAGTGGTGTTAGTATCAGATGGCAGATCATTTTTTTGGAGGATATTTGATTATGTTGACGAAAAATATTAGTACAAATGATTAAATGAGAAGAACGGCTTATGTGAAGTGAAGAATAAAGATAGACGATAGAGGTATTTTGGAATCGACGTTTCTAATAAATTTGAATTGTTACAATTAATGAAGTTGGGAATAATATTAATAGTTTCAAGCTAAACGCCAGGTAATTTTACATTTTTTAGTCCGGAATTAAATAAAGAGCAAAGTGATTTTGTAATTCAAATAATTTAACACCTGCGAAAAAAGATAGAAATGAAATTTTACCAATCTGAAAGCTCTAGACTAACGGGCTGAGTAGTAGTGTGAAAGATTGGTTTTATGTAACACTATCAAAACGCAACTCGACATATATTTTCAATTTTTTCGAAGCTTCAATCCCTCGAACTGTATTGCGATCTGAATAAACTTAATTTTAACGTTGGCAAGTGTTAAATGATAAATATTTCCCGAAAGAATAAAAACAAAGCTAACTCTTGCTACCTCAATAGGATGGAATAAATCATATACATCGGTGTTATTTTGGACAAACATTTTCGCTTTCACCTGCAATACAGCAAAATAAATGAAAAACATTTGGATTTTGGATTACTAATGGCTCATTTCTTTAATGGCTCTACTACCATTTGTCAAATTAATTTATTCACCACACGGATTGGAACAGAAAAGATAGAGGCTCGTTTCTCTAACTCACATGTAGAGAATCTGTAAGGTTGGACTTCTCTGTCAGTTGACAATATTGTCACTGGAATTTTTGTGGTCGGTTTAGAATTCTCGTGATAGAAGTTCTTCAAGACGCGTGCGAGAAAATGGAAAATTCGTAAAAATTTCAAGTTGGAAGATATTAATGAAATAAAACTATGGACAATAATAATCAAGAAGCAATAAATAACAATTTTGGAGCATTTAGAGGACAAAAACTGATTTTATATGATTTTACTAATTGAACAGATTAAATATTGCCCGCAATCTGCAGGGGTAGAGGCAATCGCATATTAACGCGATATGGGATACATCCCCACAGTTTTAGGAATATAGGTCTTCTTTATTTCATTTTTCTTGTGGGCACCAATTCACCACCAATAAAAGAAAATCAGAGAATAATATATATTATAGGCGGAAAAATAGAACTATGGGCACTGGTGGTATTCGAGCCCACATGCACCCACACGATACTGTTCGGGTTGACGTCTTAGTGAGCAGAGATACAAACCCTACTTTCCGAACGAACTCAAAAGCATGCTTTCACGTAAGTATTAACGTTGCATTCTTCCACACACGTTACAACACAGGATTCTCGACTGCACTATACAGGAACTGCCAAACTCTATCTGTAGAGTTATAGATTCCACAAGTCGGGTGCGCCCTCTACTAGAATACACTAAATAGTTTGGCGCCCAGTTTTTGAGCTACACCGCCACAGTCTCGAATCAGTACAAAAAAAAATGTTACTCTTCGGGCTTGGGGAAGCTCAAGTCTCCATGCGAATTTACTCAACTTCCCCCTTACGAATATAGACTTAAAATCTAAATCTACTGACTCTGTCTTCAAGAAGAACTTTAAATGGCGCCTGCCTTGCCTTCGACATCATTAATGGAACAGTAAGGGTACAGCCCTCTCCAGCAAAATCACTTTTAACCTGTTAACTGGGGAATAAAATCTTTGTGGACAGAGGACGCGCACATGTATGGCAGTGTTTCATTGCGGGAATATGTGAAGAGGCAAAATATTCGCGAGACTATTATTCGTGTGAAGCTTAGTTTCAACTTTATGGCTTTAACTTAAGTTTCCGCATGTCGCACATAGAAGCACAACTTTCAAAGGGCGCCTTCACAGCTCCATTTTTTTCATTTATTTAAAGTCACCTTAGACTCCTGAAGCACAGGATCAGGAAAGCCTCGCTCACGTTACAGATGGAAAATCCTTTGGCGATAGAAACAGGTTGACAGAGACGGCAATATTGCAGATACAATGGGCAAGACCATCAGGGAGAATTCAGATGATCTATGAAATGGAAAAAAACCCTATGCGCTGAGTTCTTTCATATAGGTGCAACAAATGAGCAACCAGTTCATACACCTTGTAGAGAATGTTGGTGCAAATATAAGAAAAGCGTTGCGGCCAATGAAAAATGGGGAACATTTTCAATTACCTCCTGCTGATCTGGAGGCTGTCAAGCCCACTTTAAGAGCCTCAGTAGCCCGGAACTGTCGAAGAAAACGTTTGGATGCAAAAACACAGCGCTCAAATAATGAAAGCGTCAACAACGTTGCTTGGTTTTCAGTGCTCCAAAAAAAGTAAAGAAATTTAAAAATTTACTTACTCTTCTGAAGAACGCACGAAAGCACAAACTGATCAATCTACACACAAATATGTTGCCGAGTCCAGAAAACGCAAAATAGGGCAAGATCAAACGAAATACAAAACTTGAGCAGTTCCAATAAAATACCAAACTGAAAAACTAACTAGTCCTACCAAAAACTACCAATCAATTCAACCATTTTCACCTTAACCTACCCTCGTGTCTCTCAAAAAAATATTCTACGCAAGAAATGACCTCCAAATATCCGATCCTAGAAAATCCAGTTGTGGTTAAACGACATCCAAAGAACTTGTTCAATCAGAATTTTGAAAAGAATAACCCGTTTCAAACCCACTTATTATTTACTTCTCCTTGTGCGTTTGATTTTCGTGGATTCAAAAATGAAAACATGCGAAACCTGCGTTTGTTACGCAGGCACCAGACTTAACTGGAATATTTTGAAAACATTGTAAAAGCAAAAATAACAAACAAAATACAAAACAAATATATTTGTGAACTTAGCGCAGGGTACCCCATGGAAATATGTGCGCTAAGTTAATTTATCGTCAGCATAGATAGCAGCTATGAATCAGTGTTGTCACTTCAGACGCTTCATATCGCAGTTAATGAAAAGTGTATATACGACCATCCATCTAATTATGTATAATTTGAAACAAGGATGTGATAATGATAACTAGTTATAAGATCCTATGCGTTGCCGCCTCACAAAAGTTAAGTTTTCAAAGAAAATTACATTATAGTTCAAATTTTTATGCGAAACGGCAATACTGAAGTGAAAGGGACTTCGTCCAATTTGATGTTAACTTCACAAAGTTGTTGCGGTACACAGCCACAGCACTTCGCCTATTCGTACGACTTGCCAAAGTCTTGACCATGTCTGGCCCCGGGGTTAGAAGAATCCAAGGAATCTTTGAAGGTAAAAATAATAATGCGAACATGGATCCACACAAAGGAAGCGAACGAAACTAACAAGATTTGGGGAATGCGTCACGAAATCGCAAATTTTGATTCTTAAAATATTCCTACTGTTCTCAAAATATGTAAAAAAAAAATTAATAGGAAGACATAAATTGATAAACATGTGATATTACTGCTGGATGCATGCAAATTTTGGCAATTTGATTTGAATTGCAAATTCGGACAACGTGTTGTATATACGAAAAGGTTCGCGCAAAGTCTACTTTCACCAGGGCAAGTTCTTGAATGGACATTTAGGTGATAAAACAGAATGAATGAAAAAGTATGTGGTGGGTATATTGTATGAAAATGTTCCACGGATTTACTATCCATGGATATTCACAAAAAAAAGTATTCAAAAATCAGTTAAGTTCACGAGATTTTGATAAATGTAAATTAAATAGGAGAGATCGCAGAGGTCCTGATTTGCTCCCTCTCAGTTTCATACTGAAACGTATGGAGTCTTTTATCTGGCCCGCGCATGTAATTTTCAATTAATCACTTACTTGCAGGGTTATCCCATCCTCGTGGAAATCGTTCCATCTAAGGTCAATTTTTAAAAGTGTTGATAGATCGATCAGTTGAAAATTACAGAGATATTGCGATACTATCCGCATTACCTAATCTCACTCTCAAGTGTCTGTGATAAGCAAAGTCTCTCCTGAAAGAACAACATGGTTTTAGAAAAGGCAGGTTAACTATGTACTACCAATTTCGTGGCTCTCGTCCCAGTGTTCTTTGTGTCATGGAATAATAATTGATACTACCTGCACAGATTTGATCGTGATCAGTACGTTAAATTTTAGGGTATTTTATCCAAAAAAATTATTGATCCGGTCTACCACAAGGTAGTCACATGGGACCTCTATTGTTCAATATATTCAGGTCAGATATTTTTGAAGTTTTATTTGGCACTCACCCCTTTTCTAGGCAGACGATTTGAAAATTGAAATTGAAATGAAATCAGATCCCTTGAGCAAACGTGATATTCACGTTAGCAAATTTCAAGTCAGAAGCTACTCCCGTAAAACCACCAATTTAAATATGTTGATTTTCGCCTCAATAATATGTCGCTAAAATGTTGATATTGTCCTAATCCTTTGCAATGCTTTGGATAAAAGGCTGCTTTTTAATTTGCAATATGACAGTCTTAAGCAAGGTTAATAGGCAGTAGGTATTCTTTAAAAGACGTCCAAAGGAATTGAAAATCCTATGGGTCACGAAGCCATTGTACACAACAGCTCTGGTTCGTCATTGTTCGAATACGCGTGAATTGTCTGGTCCACTTTTGGGATCCATAGTTAAATTGTTCTTTTTCTTTGTTGGTGGAGCCCTCTTTCATTGCCTTTCACCACTAATTCGCATTTTCTGGAATCGATGAGCTGCATACATACTTTGGCTAAATACATATCGTCGCTGTGAAATCAAACCGGCATATCTGCAAAATACACATTCTTCACTAGAGCGCTTTAAAGTTTTCGCATGCGGGCTATTTCCACGTGAATGCAAAGCGGCAAAACACCATTAGACGGGTTTTTATTCAACTTTACGATATGCCGGTGCGACATAAAAATAGAGGGGAAAATAAGGAATTTTTTGATACCAAAAACTCAAAAACTCAATTTTTGCAGATATGCCGGTTTGATTTCACAGCGACGATATCTTCAAACACGAATGAATGCAGCAAAAATAGTCAAAAAATTAATATGAGATATGGTTAGACGTTCGGATATGAAATTAGTTTGTGTTTCCAAACGAAAACGTTTTTTTCGTTCATGAACTACCCAAGTCGACTACGTTGAACAATAAAATTGGCTAGAATTGTTCAATTATTTTTTGGTGACGCATTTTAAACTGCCCTCGTTTTTGACTTGTACCCATAATTTTATTAGGAAGACTTCGATTCGATTTTTTCTTTATAGAATCTCTGTAACTAAGCATCGTAAGATCAGAAATGGCCAAGGAAAAAGGATACTAATTACAATTTACTAGAAGTATCCGAGTGTACCAAAGTTTAGTCGAAACTAATTTCATAGCGGATGTATTCATCGACAGAAAAAAATTCATCCAACTTGTTTTTCATCAGTTTTTCATCTTTATTATCAACATCTTTTTCAATTTATTCTTAGCTTGCAAAGAAAAAAATATTTTAATTTAAAAGACCAATTTATCCATTAGAAGTTACATCAAAGCCGTTGAGGGCTAATAGACTAGACTTGATTGGTAAACACTGAAGAGGGCAGATTACCGTCGAAGAAATTGAAATATATTTAGTTCTTAAAGGAAAAATTTGTCTTTAAATTGAAATATTTGGTATTAAAAAAAATTATTAGTAATTACTTTAAATCTAAACAAATTGACGGAAATTAAAAAGCAACCATCAATTAGAATAGCACTTCAATCCAAACCAATAGAATACCCAACAATACAGTACCACACATGTAATTCGAACAAAGAATGCTGAGTTTAAATAAAACTCGACCTTTAAAATGTTCTTAGACTTCTTTCTCTCAGAAAACGATTACGAAATCCCGTTTGCAACAATCATTGTATGTTGTTTTTTTCGCAATCAAAATATCAGTTGTAATCCTTGAACCATACTCACAAGTTATGCGGGAATGGTGAATAACAACGAAAAAAACAAAACCAAAACTGAGATTCAAGAAAATTATATAATCTGTAATTTTCAAAATGTCATTTTATCCATGATTTTTCTCAAAGGCAAAAAAGTGAGAACCCGAATAGTAAATTCTAGTTTTCCGAACCAGTCCACCAATAAAATAAAATAAGAAAAAATATACAGTTAAGCTTAAATATTAGAAAGTCGTTGCTTAGTGTGAAGTGGGGGTTGTTTACGAGAACACATGATTCGATTTTGTAATGAAAGGTATTATTTAGTAGGTTTTTATGTTGACAGTTTTGAATGTAATATATATGCACAAACTCTGAGTCGAAAATTAGACTGATTAAAAATATTAAATCTGATTAAATACCTCGAAATCAACCCCTCTTTAAAGATAGAAGTTAAAATCGTAGCCTTGAAATAAAATTTTAAAAAATTGAGAATTTTGGCTGCGCGCAATTGGCATGTCACATTCTGCGTCCCGTAACGCTTATAAAGAAATGCTAAAATTTTCTGGGTACATAATTATTTATGTGTTTCAGCAAAATGTTTTCCATTAGTCTAAGGTTATTTTTGATTAATTGAATATGCTGCCTGGGTATTGTTGAATGAACGGTTGGTACGCAAATAATTTACCACCTGGAGCTATGAAACAGTCAAGTATTCCCAGAAAATGTTCTCTTTGTTATAGATGTGGGGTGTGGTTATTATTTTACAAGGCAAGAGAATAAAATTGGAACAAATTGAAGTGTTTACACACCAAAAGGCTCCATTAAAATGAAATAACCTTGCAGAACCCACAAACAACTCATAAAAATTGACACTATCTTCCATGAGCTCATTGCTCTTTAGTTAGCTAATCTGAGTGCATCCTATCGTTTTCTTCTTTGAAGCACGACAGCTGTTACAAGTAAATCTTTATTAACTATTTGCATTTATAATAAAAATCATTCAAGTTCAAGTTCATCGTTATGATAACGAAATATTTTAAGGCGAAAAACCTGATAACCGGAACGCATACATACACACACATACCGATTTATATACTATTTAAAATATTTTGCCGCCAACAATAAATTGAAACGAGAGAGAGAATAAAATAGGTAAAATCGCAAAACCATACATAATGCCGAAAAAAACATGTTTATTACATAAATCTATTTTTGCGAATAGGGGCGGGTATTATACTAAATGATCGATGATTTCGCAACATATTTTCAATTAAATAGTTTTCACAGAGAGATAGATAGAAATCGCTATGTGGAAGTTGAATGGGTGGTGGGAAGATATAAAAAATAGTGGAAACATTGACATTGAATTAGTTGCTGTGCTAGTGTATCGCCCGACCAGGCATCATTGCTGACGTATTTCGGATAATTAATGCAGATTGTGAATATGCAAATCAAGAAAGTTTTGCAAAAGATTCCACCTTGACCATATTATATCTATTTAGCAGCAGCTGATCGAGTTTTTGCAGCACAGTATATTTTCAATGTGAAAACGATTTTAAATTCGCGGCGTGAAATTCGGCGAGATATTCTCTCAGATGATAGAAGCATGTGATATTAAGAATTTAGAAACGTGTTACGTGTTTTTATTGAATTGTTATTCGTTTAAGTTGTGATGTTGCGATATTGACTTTGAAATTTCCGGTTGTTTTTCTAGAATTTGATGCGATAGCAACTGATGAGTGAAAGCAGGGTAGTAAAATTATAGCAAAAAAGAAGCGGTTTCCTTTTAATTCACAATTGCCAACCTAATTCGACTCTTGGCTATTGAAGTAATTTCAAAAAAGATTTAGTTCCATAATCATGCAAGTATGAAATTAAAGCATCGTCATTCATTTCGCTCCAGACTTTTTTTTTGCTACCTACTTCCTTCTAAAATTTCCATCTACCTACTTCCTTCTAAACTCTCCATCTACCTACTTCCTTCCAGACTCTCATCAAACTATAACAGTTTAGCAGTTAAACAATAGTGCTTTCCACAGAATTTTTGAATTAGTATAAGGGAAAAAAACATTCCATAATTTTAGGTGTTATCCTTTGTTAAAGTGTCATGTTGATGAAGTATCATGCAAATTATTTATTTTTGTTGGTTTATTACAAGTTTGTTTAAACCAAACCAATTCGCATACTGTTGCAGGTCCATGTTGATATTGTCTTGAATCGCTTGTTCACTCGTGGCAGAATATAGCAGTGAAGTGTCGTCTGCAAACATAACCAGTCGACCAGATAGCTACACTATCTGGTCTGATTACATGAATTAAAAACAGTAGCGGACCGAGGATGGATCCTTGGGGAATACCAGCATTTGTATTATTTTCTTTGCTGATTCAGGTTATGATTCACCTACTTGATAAATACCTTTTGACAAGCTAATTGAATCTACCGATGTATGTAGTGTCAGAATTTTTAAGGCTGGATATCATAACATGATGATTAAGTATATCAAACGTTCTTTGAAGATCTACAAAAACAGCCATCACATAATTTCTGTTGATTAGAGACGGGCAAACAAGTACAGAGCACACCGCAAACTTTTACAGTATCGCGACGAGCAGGAACAATTTAGTATCACGATTAATACCACTATCGTTGGACTAGTAGACGCTGTTTGGCATTTATTTGTGAGTCAATCGTTGAGAAATAATCGTTAAAGTTTTGAGATATTTCTTCAGTGAAAACAATGTTTGCTACATTTACCGCAAAAGGTACCATAGGAACCGATAATACGCTGTTTCGATTAGGTTTTACGTTTTTCATAAGTGTCTGAAATTTCACGAATTTCCACTGGCTGTTTGCAGATTTTGGCAGTAATCAGATATTTTGGCTTCCTTGTTGATAAAATTTGGTTCTTTTTTCTTGTTGTCATATTCGCTAAAACAATTTGTCTTTAAAACCACGTTCCGTGTCTAACTCGTACGGACTTTCTTATTGTTGATTTATTTTTCGCAATTTGAATTATCTATTGCACTGCACTACTGTTTTGTCTGTAGTATATGCTGCATTTAGTAAGCTCCAGTGTTGGGTTTTAAATTTCTATCAAGATTTATCATCCTTACCCCTAGGATAGGGATGTATATATATGCATAAATGTAGATCCTGAAAACATCAATTATTAGGCTAAAATTAAAGTATATCTTCGCAATATACTATTCGTTGCAGCATTTCCATTTACACTCAATAAGTTGAATTTACACCAAGTACTCGTTTGATTTAAGGTCCTAATACTTTAAAACATTGAGTGCCCAGCTGCCCAACCCTTTGTGGACCAGCGGGTTTCAAAATCGTATTCACAATGTCCTAGTGATTAAGCGAGAGACCTCAAAGCGTTAAACACATTTCTTCTTTAAGTAGTGTCGTCCGAAAGTGAACGACACATAAATATTCACATCAATGGCTGTATGTGGTACCCTGCGCATCCACTGTCACTCATATATAAATGACGTGGCACTTAATGTGTTAAGTTTTCTCAGTAGCAGTATCACAACTGGATCTAGGATTTTCTTTATTATATTCGATTTAGAGCTTGTGTGTCTGACTGATGCACACAAAAAGGGCGGAAAACTAATAGGCATATAAGGGCACTTTCCAATTATTCAAAAAAGTTCCGGCGATCGACCAAAATCACCAGTAAAATCTATAGATATTCAAAGAGCAAAGTTGCTTCGCTATGGAGTGTGGAGACGGTACTTTGCCCCTAATTTGACTCAGGTACTGTTTTGTCTGTAGTATATGCTGCATTTAGTAAGCTCCAGTGTTGGGTTTTAAATTTCTATCAAGATTTATCATCCTTACCCCTAGGATAGGGATGTATATATATGCATAAATGTAGATCCTGAAAACATCAATTATTAGGCTAAAATTAAAGTATATCTTCGCAATATACTATTCGTTGCAGCATTTCCATTTACACTCAATAAGTTGAATTTACACCAAGTACTCGTTTGATTTAAGGTCCTAATACTTTAAAACATTGAGTGCCCAGCTGCCCAACCCTTTGTGGACCAGCGGGTTTCAAAATCGTATTCACAATGTCCTAGTGATTAAGCGAGAGACCTCAAAGCGTTAAACACATTTCTTCTTTAAGTAGTGTCGTCCGAAAGTGAACGACACATAAATATTCACATCAATGGCTGTATGTGGTACCCTGCGCATCCACTGTCACTCATATATAAATGACGTGGCACTTAATGTGTTAAGTTTTCTCAGTAGCAGTATCACAACTGGATCTAGGATTTTCTTTATTATATTCGATTTAGAGCTTGTGTGTCTGACTGATGCACACAAAAAGGGCGGAAAACTAATAGGCATATAAGGGCACTTTCCAATTATTCAAAAAAGTTCCGGCGATCGACCAAAATCACCAGTAAAATCTATAGATATTCAAAGAGCAAAGTTGCTTCGCTATGGAGTGTGGAGACGGTACTTTGCCCCTAATTTGACTCAGGTACGTATTCAGAGCTATATGAATTCAAATCTCTGTGTGCGGTCCCTCGTCCGAACCTGGATTCGAATCAGGGACCCCATATGACAGTGCTCTATATACTAGACTATACGAGCCTTTGCATATGGAAAGTATAATATTTTGGAGAGTTCCAAACCTAGCCAACTTATATTTTGGATGCTCATGAGCAGACTCAAGATCTTGGTGATAATCTAGGAGTCGAATATTCTGGAAAAACCTTCGTCGTTAAAGCTAACATCCGTTAGGGTTATCCGACCTACTTTTTGAGGAGAGAGAAAAAACTCATCGAAATTTTGAAGTGGTTTCAGGATGCACAAATGTGGTATATTACCTGAATTTAGTGTTTCGCAGCTTAAATGTGGGATCTTCTCTAAAGATATTTCACTGTCCTCGATCAGAATTCAGTCGAATATCCCGCAATCAAATGGACAGAAAACTAAATGAAGTATGGAACCTTTGTCCAATATCGTCTACTCGTCTTTCCGAACGGCTAAACGCGCCATCTATGAGTTAATGTAGTCACAATGAAAGTCTGTAGTCCAATGACAAGCTTCCTTCTCGTGATAACAGTAAAAATATAGTGTCTGAAGTCTATGTTGGGCTGTACCGGTGTACAAAATAAAACAATGAGAACAATGATACCGTCAAAAATGTTTGGGGGCACCGAGATCAACAATTGGGGACTACATTTAAACTCAATGGAAATGAGAAAATCAAGAAAATACAGTGATTTGGAAACTTGGAGAAGAAAACTTGTGCTATCGCCTATTTTAAGAAAATAATCTGAGCCCAGTATTGCATGGAAATGAGGGGGAAAACAAATTTGATTTGACTTGAAATGTGAAGCAAATTACCTTTCATAACTTGTTACAACGAAAAATCTTGTACTTACAGTTCCTATTGAATTTTGAAATGCCCTTTAAACATGCAAGTCTGTTTTTTTCTCTCTTATGGATGCATAGATCCAAATTTAAAACGGGTAACACATGAGTGAAGCAATCAAAATGAGTCAATCACTAGTACCCAACACGCATGTCGACACACTTTATTCTGAGAAAGTTATCTCACAAGCACTTCTTAATTTGTTGTGATTATGTGTCGTTCCCTGTGGCCGACACTTTTGTATACGTACAGTAGAGATGGGTAACACGTGAGCGAAGCAATCAATTGATGTGATAAGCTTGGTCTTGCCCAGCTCTGTTTATAAGAGGTTGCAAGACTTTCACAGCTAGATGCCAAACAATTATAAACAAACATTCACTAGCGAGACAGTACAAAAAATAATTCTGCCAGCAATAAAACTAAGAAAGCTCATGGAAAAGGAAGCTTAGAGTCGCAAGTTCTGCTAACATTGCAAAATCAAATAAATCTGATTATATGGATATCACCTGTCTATTTATAAAAGAAGTTTTCAAATGATTACAATTAAGTGCCCTTAACAGCTAGAGTCACGAATTTTGTAATGCAGCGAATGGTGAGCGAAGAAACGACACAATTACACATCCAACTGCCTGAATAACTAACTAAGCATTTTACTAGGTTATGATGCAAATCTACCAACATTATACTAATTTTAAACAAATAAAGGTTTTCAATTTCCTACTTCGATTTCCTAATTTTATACAGGTTTTCAATTTCAAAATGAAATAATATGAATCATTGGCTTTTGCTTTAATTTGGGCCATTTTATGTAGGAAACGTATGAAATTAGAATTCAAACAATATGTGTGCTCTTCTAAGGTCTCGTTTGAAGCAGATGTTCCTAATTTCGCCAGATGGTCGATATTAGAAACGAAGATAGGCGATATTAGAAACCAGGATAGGCAATACTAGGAATTAAAGTAGGCAATATTAAAAGTAAAGTAGGCGATACTAGGAACTAGAGTGGGCGATATTAGGATCGAGTGTAGGCGATATTAGGAATCTAATATCCAACAATCTCATTTGAGTAGTTTTTTGAAATTTTCGTAGTTAACCTACACCAGCATAGACTAAGAACTGATCTAATTTCAGGTAACTTAAAAAGTATTGTTTATATTGGTATTCGTAAATTCCTCAGAATGATTTCCCTATAGAGGAGTCTGAGATATAAAGAAATAGTTAGGATAGGCGATATTTGGAACACTTATCTTATATCTAGTTGATCAAATGATAATATGACGGAGCCATCACATCTGCCAACAAATATCTTTGATATTTACAATTCAATTTTTTTCTCACGTGGTATGTTTCCACGGAAACACAACAATGAAATTCATACGCGATTTAGTTGAGAATGAATCTTACCTATAGTTATCTGATGAATTATAGCTCGGAAAGTCCCCAACAAATAACGCATCTATAGGCTATATTTATGTCCGGGAAAAACCAAACCATACAATACTAGCACTAACATTATGTTGATTCGATTCGGAGGTAAACATATATAATTAGCAATTTACCGGTAATGTTTGCATTACTAAAGGTGCTAAATAACAGCATTGAAATTTCCCAACTGATATTTTCTAGAAGAACAATTATTAAAACTATAAGGGGGCGAAGAAGAGAGTCGTTTGAAGTCTTCTAAGAATCGTTTCGTGTTTTTTTTTTTCAATTTGACGTAGATTCTTAAGAAATGCTGCGGCTTCTGTGTTTCGTAAATTTTGAGTGTGTTATCTTCCAAATTGATACCATACTGGAAATGGAAATATATCTAGAAAACTCTAACTGCAGGCAATATCGTTTTGGTACGATTTAGTTGATTTGAAGTTTTCGAGCAGTCTAAGGGAACAGTTGGATTTTAAAGTAGTCTAGAATCATCTAAAATCTGGCGTGTGAGGTCCTTGGTTCGAATCCAAGTACGGACTTAAGACCGCACACCGAGCTTTTAACTCTGGGTAGCCATCTGAATTGAATCAGTGGACAAAGTGGGGTGTGAGAAACTAATCATTTCACACTCGTAAAAATTTCGATTATGAAAATGGAGCACATACCACCTCCGCTCTCCAAAACCCCAAATAGGTTGTAGCGGTACGACTTTTTTCCTTTTCTATATAGACTACTTTTTTGTACACTGAAAATATTTGTTTGAAAACTAGATCATCCAAAACATACCCGGACTCCTCCTAAGACTAAAGTTAATTATGATCGAAAACAACTACTGAGGGGAGCTCCTAACAAAAACCTCATTGCGGTTTTCATCGAAAAACCAGATTTACTGTACAGAAACCTTATGCAAATGTGACTCACGCAAATATAGACCCATCAATTCTATTCCACGGCCAAGCATAGTCAATGTGAAAACAATGTAGGTGTGGAAAACCATATCTATGCACAAGCAAAACTGCATATTAAATGAAATTATTACTTAGACGCAAAGATCTTCATTACACACATCGGTGGCATTGAAGGGAGGAGTAGATGTTGTTGGTTCAATCGTACAAATTATGCATTCACTATCTATGCGCATACGTGATCACGTAAGTATCAACGTGACAGAGCAGCATATACGCGTCAAAAAAATATAAGTAGGTATACACATCGGTAGCAATCTTGTTGAGAATCAATACTGCAAAATGCTGTTTTTATAATAGCCCCAGCTATATCGGTTTACAAACTTCATACAAGTCTCAGTGTTTAATAATTCCTGCTAGTTTAATTTACATTTTAAAGAATCTAGTAAACAGTGATGTTTAGTAGCGACACCTGACTACCCTTGAGTATTTATTTTCAGTACACTAGAGACAACCGAACTACGCAAAACATTGGCACAGCAGCAGACTCACGCTACGGTCAAAAAATAAAACAATTGGACATACACATCCAGTTATTCCAGAATTTCGAATCATGATACTTTGTGGGTAGGTGGTGTGGTCGTCCGTGCACCATCAATGTAAAAATCTTGCTTCCTTTGCAGTAAACAAATTACATATATTGATATTATAGTGGCATAAATTCAATTTTTTGTCTCTCCAGATAAAGTAGAACAGGTTCGAGACCTGAGCCGATTCGGACGACGATGTGGATAGTTGAAACCTAATTTATTTTTATTTGTATTTTCCCGCATTTGCAATTTCCATACAGGTAGTATAAAGCTAGATGGTGGCAGCCGACAAAAAGTCAGTGTAACAGAGATAGAAAGATACAGGAGTCTTCAAAAAAAAAAAGCAGCAGTCAAAAAAACCAGTTTACTGACGTTGAGAGCTGCGTGTTTGTGCAAAAATTGGACAAAACAATAAAAAAATATATGTTACCGAGTAACGCATTCGCTGGCGATTTACATCGAAAAATTTCACAGAGATTGTCTGGCTAGTAGATGGTGGTATGTATCGTGGAACGATTACCTGTGAATAGATCGATCGAATGCTGGACGGTGGTCAAGTGGAATTGGTAGAGCAAATATGAAATTTGTGGAAATTTTATGAGATGAGCATAAAAGATAGCGTGGAGAGATAGATAAATTCGTAGCAAATAATTCTAATATGAATTATTCAAAAGCTAACAGGTGTTGAATAAGTGGAAAAGCGGTGTCGATTTAAAGTGGTTTTTATTTTAATCATACAATAATAGAAAGATGACATATTCGAGTATATAATAGCAAATAAATTAGACAACCTCATTGAATCATATTTTTTAGCCGCCATATGATGAGAGACTCACTTGTTAGTTGTTGGAAATTACCGTTATTTACAATTTTTTGAGAAACGACGCATAAATTGCAAAACTTGAGGTATAGTTCATGCGCAGAACGACGATGTCCCACACAAACCATCAGCCCCATCCCTTGTCAAGAACTTCCACCAACTGACGAGCTACTACCCTCTATCAACCCAGTCAAATTTTCCGATCCCCACGTTGTCAGCGAAGAACATAGCTCTAGAACTGGTCGCAAATCGACGCAAGCAAACCCCGATAAAAACGTGGAGCAAGCCTAAGCTAAGATCACACTATAGAAAACAAATCAATATGGAAGCAGCTTAGCGCATCATGCACTCCAGCAAGCAAATGCGTTTGCATACCTCACAATACATGACACAGAAAAGCGTTGCAATGGAACAGCTAGCTAGCTAGCTAGCAGCACCAGAGCAGTCATCAACGACGAGAAGTGCAAACTCGAAACTTTGGTATATTTAGGGAAAACACAAGCAACAACGGATGGAAAAACGAGCAGGCAGTAGACACCACACATCACAGGCAGAATGAATAGGCGGACCCACTAAGAGAAAAAGGTCCGACATCGTCGTCGCCGCCACCGCTTGCACAGTATGGCTGCGTGCCTGGCTCCACTTTTCCGACTTTATGCTGTGTGTACCCAAAAGGTACATACTGTATGCTGCTGCTGTATGTATACACGTACATAGTTAGCTTTGATGTGAAACTTAAAATGGCGGAACTATGACGCCAGCCAACAGACTAGCACTCCACATAAAAAGATTTTCATTTTCAGTTAGATCAAAGTTTCATAAACTGAACACTCTTGATATATGCGAAAGAAAACTGTTATTCATTAATTTCGCACAGATCCTAGCACTTGGGCAAATATAAATGATTTTGAAAACGAAAAATCCACATAAGAAAATTATGTCGATAATTTTCCACCAAGAAAATGGCTCTCGATTCAAAATGTTTCGAAAAAAGTTCACACTAGTCGGGAAATTATGTTTTCAAGAGCATAAAAAAGCACACTTTAAAACTTGAATATATGAAAACATTTAGGGAAAAGAAAAATCTACATACTCTTGTTTGATGATCAAAGCTCCGCAATAGCACAAATTTTAATCATATTTTAAGCTGATTCGCGCGACCCCCGTTCGAACTCGAAACGCGAAAACACTTGAAAATTTTCTTTCGTCTGAAACTAAACTTGCTATATAACTTTTCTACAGAAATCAAGCTAGCGAACGCGAGATAGCAGAGCAAGTTAAACTTAGAGCAGCAACGACAAAGCACTTTTACCCCCACTCACAACGTACTTTTTTTTTTTATATTTCTAGACTATTTAGTGATTCAATTCTACAGCGAAAAGAGAGAACTTTTTGAAGATGCTTTCGATTCAATGCGCGACGAAGTTGGAACTGTTTGGCAGTTCGGTATGATGGAAACAAGAGCTTCGGACTGACTGACTCTTCACAGTGCATACGTTGTCGTGAACCCCTCAAGTATTTCCAGGCGACGAACGATCTGACGACCCCTTCAAAATTCTTCGTTGTATTCGCTTGCTTGCTGCCACTTTTCATAGCCGAACAACGAAGCGAATACGGAGTGGAGTTGTCGCCGCCGCTGCCGTCGGAGGGTCGTACTTTTTACATAAAATATCACTATTCCATACTAAAATGTTACTAATACTATTACACTGCAGCAAATACACCCACATAAAATAAAGACGTGAGGGTCCCGTAATGGCTGGCTTTCAAGTGGCGAAGGTAAATTGTATAGTATCTATGCTGCTGTATCTATACGATGACGAACGTACATAAAAACGACGAAGCCACATGCATAGATGTAGATTTAAAAGTCCAACCAAATGGATTTTCTCTTGGTATTTTTCGTTTTTCCCCCCCGAGATATAACATAATCGTGGTATTTAACAGATATCGATGTAAAGTATGTATTGAAATAAGTTCGTGGAGAATTTGAAAGCGTTTAAATGGAGCTTGAAATGATCGCTCCCATATATCCTATCCACCCACGAAAGTTATGTCCACGTGCAAATACTGATATTGGACCAACTGAAAATTAATTAAATATTCTCCAGGAACACGGAAAATTCTCTTATTTCAGTTTTCTAACGTTAATACTAACTCTTTTTCTCTAACTTGACATGAGCTACAATAGCTAGCAGTAATGCGTGCAAGCTTGATTCAAATTTAAAGCCGGTATAAAAAAGCTTCCTATCCCGAATAATAATTTCTAAAAGCTTTAAAATAGTTTTGCAAACATTTAAAAGTGGAATTATATTCGAAGTGCTTTCAGGATCAAAATAAATAATATGGCGTACACTATAAACTTTCATCCTGGCGTTTCAAAAATATTCACACATACTTGGACGCTCGGATGAACTTCTACCCCCCTATTTAATCCCTTGCTTTGGATCCTCTTAACTTAAGCTATGAACCTATTAAGCTTCAAACTACAAAACACTAAACAAAACTCACCAGCTACTTTAGGAAAATGCTTTCCTCGGTGAACAGCAGCAGCAGCACATAAGCCTTTCGGCCCACCCACTCCGTCCAGAGACTTAAAAAGTTTCGTCCTCGAGAATCGCACCACCAGAAGACAAATAGAATATCCAAGAAAAGTATCACAACAAACTTTACACGCGGGTCACTTAACTACGATTTCTATTTCTGCAAGAAGTACATGACACACTAAAGACGCGACCGGACCGTCAAGAGAACGAAAACTACATGAAAGATTGGCAAATAGAAAATCTCTCTTTTCTCGAGATACAAAACCCGTTGTTCAAGAAAATATAGCACTATCCGTACGTACTTGGGACGGACGGAGAGAATCCAGAAATGCGATGCAACACGACAAAAGCGAAAAAGCGTACTGAACTGGCCCCGTCGTCGCTGCCGCTACCGACTCGGAATAACAGTGGTAGCTGCTGCTCGTTGCTCCTCACACGGCGGGTGATGATTTTCTTGCTAGCTTACTATCTTTTCACATTACGTGGAGAATTTTCAATGTAATTTTCGTGCTGTTCGTTGTTGTTTGGGCTTGGCGAATGACGCAGCGGAAACACAACCAACACTTCTCGTTCTGTATCTGCAAACCCACACGCACACAAACCTACGAGGGCAGCATACAGGCTCAACAAAAACGGACCCCGAGGATCCGGATTATGTCTATAGATTGCAAATGGTAGCCGAAAACAACGACCCAAACCTGGGCTCGCCTGCCTGACTATGCTTGGCAATCGGTGACATCAACCAGCGTTGCCATTGATAGATACGTTCCGTTTTTGAAATAATTATCTGCAAAGCTAGCGGAAAGTTCTCAAAAGCACTTGGCAGGATGATTTTACAAGAAAAAGTACTTGCACAAAGTGAATCTGTTGAGCATTTCTTAGCTTTTGCCGTGAAAGGATTCATTCCCCTATTATGCCCAAGCTTAAACAACATCTTGATCATATTTTTTATAGAAAGATTGTTGTGAAATAATGTTTGCATTCTAAAATCTTTTTCCAAATGTATCTTGTATCCATTTTCCAATTTGGCAACGTTGTCAGGGACACAACAACTAACTTTCTTCCAAAGGAAAATTTCATCAGCTTCTTCATACGACGATCGGCTATTCTCAATTTACGATGCGTCCGAAAAAAAAACTCCGCACGCAAGATAGGGGCGTCTGTCGCACCGGCAACCCAACCAGCCAAGCCAGCCCAGCTATAGCAAAATTCAACGACTTCAATTTACGGCCGGTCATAATGCGCCACCATTGTTACAAACGAACAGAATTTCGGGGGAGATGTGTGGAGGGTGAAAAGCGTACACAGACAACATACAAGCATATCCGGCGCACTGATGGAAACTCAACGTCGACCACACAACATAAGTATCTTCCGCACCGGGATCGACCCGACATGAATATCCATCCATTTCCACAAAATGGCTTGGCTTTTCGTTTTCCCCACATTAGAACATAGCGTACACTAACAGAGCATACGAATTGCCAACGGAGCAAGATTATATCGTGCACGTTGCCGTTACAATATGCAAAAATTTTCATAGATTGAAATCAAAATGGATTCTGCTTCGCACAAATAGCAAGAGTTTAGGTTATAAACCTAAAACGGTTCGATATACACTTACCCCTTGATTGAGATCAACAAAACTGAACAGACAACGAAAAACTTTAGAATGAATCATGATATCATATCAAAACATGCAACAAAAGTATCGAGACCAAGCAACATCAGTTGGAAAAATCGATATACATTTTCCGCATGCCGACTAAAATGACATTCGACGGAATATCACACGCTATCTTGACATGAGATCATGATAAAGCTTCAGGCAACATAACGAGCAGAACTCATTCCCATTGCGTTTAATTGAATACCGTACAATGAACACAATATTAAAAATGAAAATCATTTTTAAAAAAATAACCTGAAAATTATTATCAGGCTTTTCCACGCAAACAACAATCTCTCCAACGCCAGGAAAATGTGTATTTATCCAAGCCACTGAAGTATTCTGCATTTCGATTTCCATCATAAAAACTAAAAATTGCATCCTGCCTCTAAGAAAATGATTCATGCTACTATACCCAAGGCTTCACAAAAATATCACACATCTATCGAAACAGGTAGTACGCTTGGAGAGATCCATCCAACACAGCAAATCCCCGAATTTTCACTTCGCCTACTTAAAACGCACACAAACGCATTCCAGCCTTGATATGAACGTGCGCGAGACAAAGACAAAAAAATGTTGCTTCAATGCACTTAAGTGTAGTAAGTAGGTAACAGGATACCCCGGCTCGAATGGATGGATGATGAAATCGAAAAACCCCTAAGGGTAGCAGCAAAAAAAAAAATTTTACAGCGTGCGTAACTAGGAATCCAAGTCGACGATAATGTTCATCTCATCCAACCGAGCAAGCAAGCGAGCGACCCAACGCACCAGCAAGGACGACAATGAAAATGACTGACTGAAAACAGGATAACGCATTTTCTATTATGGGGCCCGCCTGGTTGTCGGGATTGTTGTATTCATGAACAATCCCGCCGGGCCACGACGACATTGACGGACGGACGAAGGACCCTTCTTCCGAGAAACTCACTCACATTCGGTCGTGCCGGCTGATCATAAAAGGGATTATTATTTATGGCGGAGCAGCGCACACCAACGTTAGCAAGGATAAGGATACAAAAACTATACAATCGTCGCCAAATTGTGTGCGCTTTCATCCGATAAGCAACAAAAAACCTTCAGCAGTAGAGTAGCCGCATACAAACAAGTTTAGGGATAAGCGCGACCGACCCAAACCATATGCCGTACTCGGTTCGCTGGCGACATCATCCCCGACGCCTTCGCCCTGATTGTTGTTGTTGTATTGTGAAATTGCCCATTATACACTTTCGTCTTGATCGTCGCCATTTTGCAAGCGGATGTTCGTCCAATGGGGGAAACGATGACTGACGCAGCGTCATGGTTATCGCTCCCGTTCTTACTTGCATGTATCCTTGGTTGAGGATATTGATTTTTGAAATTTTCCAGGCATGCTGAGTAATATCGATCTGTAAATAAGTATGTACGAAAAAAGGGAAGCAGTATTTCTAGTTCCGAGAAAAATGAAAAGAATTTTAATGGCATTTTCTTTAGTTGCTTTGAGGAAAAAAAAAGAAAAGGATCCTTTTGGATATATACGTCAGTAGATGTTTACAGGTATGAAGCCTCATAAAACTATTTCAATGGTTATTTAATGGCTCCGCTTGTCATACGGAATCGGAAAATTTTAGTGCATCCCAGTTGGGTCAATTCAAAGTGCAAGGATAAATAAAAAAAAACACATTATTTTTCCTTTTAGAGATTGTCGGTCAACAGTTAATTTTGCTTTTATTGAAGTAAAATATATGATTTAATTTTTGGTAGTAAATGGTAAATTGGTAAAAATAATATTCAATAGTTAAGCTAATTGTGGGAATAAATTTGGCAGACCGTGACCAATATTTTTCGGCTTAAATCGATTTTTCACGATCAACGGAATTTAACACCCAAACCAATCCATAATAAAAATTAGATCGGCCGAATGTATTCATACACAAAGTGGAGTTTTGAATAAATGAAATTCGAAAAGTCTTACATGATCTTGAGTAAAATTTTCGGTTTCGGACTTAAGGGGGTAATACCGGTTAGAATGCTAAACAAAAACAGCCTAATTTTCAATATTTTTTATTTCACCTCCTTTATTTTGTATAAATTTTAAAATTTGCATGGGTAAAATACAAGTTCTGAAGATTACAAAAAAAATATTTCTTTATTTTTTTCATTTTTCTAATTATTTATAGAGGGCGCCAAAGTTGACGTCTCGAAAAATGCCTCGTCATACTGCGGACAGATAATTTCAAGAACGAAGAATCTAAAACAAAAACACCAAACCGCATTTTAAAGAGGAATGTTTCTTACGTGGTAATCTACTACATTAGATCTGTTCCCGTACTTCAGCAAACTGCAGCAGTAACAGAATTTGGCAGCTGGCTTCTTTTTGCTGCAAAATTTGGCTTGCATTTGGCTTGCAGCAAAAGTACGAAAACGACTTGCTGCGAATCTATTTTAATATATTATAATAGGTTCAAGTACGGGAACAGACCTATTATTAAAAAAAATGATCAAAAAAAATGGCGGTTTGAAAAGATTTTTCGAAAAATCGTATTTTTTTCACTTTGTTTCGCTTGCCAATTTTTTTGGGTTAACTTTTGGTCTATATTGTAGTATATTACCACACAAGATACTTGAATAAAGTAGTGCACCAAATTTGACTTAAATCGGTTCGGCCAATCCGGAGAATAAGTGTCCGCAGTTTGAAAAAACGTCATTTCGAGAAAAACGCGTTTTAAGTTTTTTTTCCATTTATTTATCGAATATTATTTAAAAAATATGTTTTTATGACCTACAATTGCTCAATCTGCGATCCTTGGATCATACATAAGTATTCTTGAGTCCACATAAGCCAGTTGCTATTGCAGTTGGGCAGTTTTTTTTTGCCAAACGCGCTTTCTTTGCCGCTTTTTCTGCTTGACTTATGCGCTCTTCATCTTTTTTTTCCCTAGTAATTAAAAACAGCGATCTGCCGTAAACTGCCGTAACTTCTTTATTTTTGGGAATATCTTAATAAAATTTTGAGACGTGATTTGTATAATAAATTGAAAAATGCTAAAAACAAAAAACTGATTTTTTCAAAATTATAACCGGGTCTACCCCCCTAAGCCTTTGTTACGGTCATATTGCCTGACTCGTTCCCAACAACCTTATTGGAATAATAATCTAACCTCTTCAGACCCCACAATCATATGAACGCACTAAATTTGAGCCTTCGCAAAAAAAATTCCCCTTGCGTTTGCAACGTACTTTTCTGATCAATTAAGCAGAAATATGCACTGAAATAGATATTTCTGCTAGCTGTCAATTGCATGCACTTGTTTTGAAACTTCGTTTTTCGTCTATAACAGGATATCACCTAGTGACAGATCAGACCCGCGTAAGTTTCTACACTCAATTACGAAAATCGAATAGAACTAAAACATGTCCTTTTCTCAGAAATTGAATTGAAAGAAGAAAAGAAATTTCGTTTAGATAGTTTTAATACGTGAATTCAAAAAATCATATGAAATGTTTGGAAGACATTCTTTTTTTTTTGCTCATATTGTTTTCAGGATCATATATTGCTCTTTTTCATATATAGAAAAATGATACAATCTTTCATGTGATGAAGACCTAGGAAACATGTTGAATACATTAAAAATTCGGATATTTAGCGAACTGATGATAAAATAGATGTCGATGCTTATTTTCATGTCCTTGCGAAAGCAGAGATTCGACTCAACACAGATAAGATCACGTTGCTCAAGAAATCATAGAACCGCATATACTATATATCAGACGAATTACTTTTTGAAAAGGTACAACGAAGTTTGACTTCAAAAGTTTAACTTGAAAAAGATTTGGTGAAATGGTAAAGGAAATCTAACATTCTCTCCTCCTGTGCCAATACATCCTACCTAAATAATTTATAGAAAAGAAAAATTTGTCTTTTGACATTGTTTTGTTAAAAAGATTGATCCGTAATCCTTTGTTCAAAATTATTGATTCGTAAGTTGAACAATATTCGCCGGGATCGTTTCACCCTTCAATCAATGTGAATGATACCGCGTGCAGCTCAAAAAGTTGTGGCCATGATCTTTGTTGGCCGACCTACCCCATCTTGACCTTTTTTGGTACATGTTCACCCGAGGAAACCCGCTGTTTTGATTGTTCGTTGGTTTCTGGTATGGTGCGATGGGTCCATGTTTTGTCTACGGTAACAAAATAGCGCAAAAACTCGTTCTGATTACGGCTGAACATAGAACTCTTTTAAAGTGGTCACTTGGATCCGCTAATGGTCGAGTGAGAGCAATTGCGCGGATAGTTTCTTCATGTCCAAATATTCATGTAAAATGCCCCAGCTTCCTCATTCACTCATTCTCCGATCGTGATTCCATGGATTTTATCGACAATTTCTGGGGTGGGGTTCAGGTGGGCTACCTGAACGTTCGGTGTCGCTTGTGCTGTTACGAACGGAACTCAGTAAGCCACTTCTTAGCCATTAAAATTGATAGTGGCCGTTCTTTGTTTCGGCGATGGTTTTTTTTTACGCAAAAAGTAATTAATTAGCACATGAATTTCATTTTTTTCCATTTTCGTTAAAATTCATGAGATTGCTTTCAATGGCTGTCAAACACAAACTAAATGACGAAGCTTGCTCAAAATTTGACAGTAGTCTATTAATAGATGGCAGTTGATGGGAGCAGTGACCTAGTTTATGCGAGAGCCTCAGAAGAGAGATATAAGGAAATGAAAATGGCAGTGAGAAGTGAAGCAATTTGCCTAGGCAAATTGTTAGTAGTAGTAAGCGAATTTGACATTCACTTACTGTGCCGATCAGTAAGATAGAGTGAGATAGATAGAGAAAAACAGTTGGCCATGTGCACGAGAATTTGACAATTACTAACTCAGCAACAACAAAAGCTCAGGTATCGGGGAAACCAAGGGGAATATCTGAGGTAGCAATTCTCTCGATTTGTTCTATTTATAGATTTTACCTTTGTAGTAAAATTGCTTCACTAAATTTCGTATATGAATAAGCTTGTTTCATTTCCTTAGTCTCCATGTTCTGAGGCGAGAGCCCAATGTAATCCCGATTCGGGATTATCCTAAATATCGCGTCGTATAAACGGGTAAAATTGGAATTGGGATTTTATGAAATTCGAATTGCGTATAACCATAGAAACTTGTTTTGCGGAATAGGTACACTCACATTGAAAGTGTGTTGTATAAAAGTGACAAGGTAGGAAGTTTAGGTTACGTTGAACATTTCAGTTAATGTACGAAGAAGGCAATAACTGGAGAGACATTTAGCGATAGCTGAAGATTTTGAAATGCTCCATTTGGCGTTCCACAATGTTGTGGAAAATATAGCAGGCGGTAGTAATTCGCGGCACTTATTTATGATTAACGTCTTCTTTTGCGAAAATAAACGAAACGACATTAGTTTTATCCAAATGCACAAAACAAGCGCTGGCACATATTTCATAGGTGTAATGTGTAAGTTTGCTCAAAAAAAGACCCGTTATGTTGAAGAACCACTTTTATTGACACATTTCATATGCACACTCACACATAGTCATCGGGCGTACACCCAACTGTTCGGGTTTAAGCTGAAATCCGAATTTGACCGTTTATACGACGTTCTGACTGGTATAATCCCAAATCGGGATTACATTGGGATCTCGCATAAACTAGGTCAGTGTTGCATTTAAATTTACTGCGCGGGAAATTCAAAAAGTCACTGACTTATCAAATTACCTTCGTTGAATGCTTTTGACGTACAACTAATAATTTGTGCTAACCATATCTTGTTATTTATTTCTAGTGCTGCAATTCTTACGCGATGAACTTAAAAATTTTAAATCATCGGAAAATTACTCGACTCAAATTTGACGTTCGGAGCTGTTTTAATAACTTGTGACCTCGGATCAAGATACAGCTCAGGGGCAGGGTATTTCAAGTAGATAGCGAGAAATGATCGACGCTGTGCGGGAATTTTCGGAGTCAAGAAAAATATTTTTATCAAGTTTTCAGGTTTTAGAAGAAGGAAGATCTAAATGTATTGACTTCTTAGGAGACTACGTTGAAAAATAAAAATAATTTTACAGCAGAACTGTTTTTTTTTTATATTCATTATCATTACTTTTGGACTTAGATCTAAAGACTCAGTGGGCTTGTCCAAAATTTACGTCGCTTCAATATTTTTTCATTGTTTTTCACAAAAAAAAAAACAAATTAATGATTTTAACAGTTGATACCCAGTTTGAAATGCCTCAGTTGTCAAGGCACATGGAAGGATGCTGTCTTCTTGATTACACGACAACACTTATGAGCTTGATTGGATCAGTATCGCATCACCAAGGTTTCCGGAAAGCCTTTTTTATTTCCACTATAGATCAATATATTGGATGAATTTCGTGAGAACTCTTGATGTGAATCTCTCACAAATTTAATACGCTCAAGAGTAAGGAGATCGACTTTCTTGTATCTACAATTGATATTTACGAAACGCGAGCTTAAAGGTATCGAGAGATAAAAATAAAGGAACCCACGGCAATCCTTTTCGGGTTTAGCAGTTGAAGCTGGTAGAGACCTTCGTTCACAAATTTACAACCATTAGTCTCGTATACAATGTGGTTTCAAAATGGATTAGGATTAGTCAAACCATGTTGTATACGCGCATCGGATTGATTTAGGATAAAACGATCCGATCAGGAAATTTTACCAGATTGAATTGAATTTGGCGTTAAAAGACCCGGATTGACTTTGGCGCTAAAAGACCCGGATCGAGAGATTGAGTATTGAAAAATTCGAAGCCCACTTGAGTTGTATTCATATATGTGACGTTCCAATGTGATATACTTAACTTAAGTAGAACTAGCTGAATTTTATTTGGTTAATCCAGTCGCACCAAAAACCTACTTTGAAGTTTCATTTCAATCCGTTTCAAGCCAAGTCGGTCCGGTTTGTATACGAGGCTATTAGCTACGTATACATTGTGGAATGATTTAGGGATTGACATTGAAACAATTTATTTAGAAGTGAGCGCGTGAAAGTCCACTTACCTCTGATCTCGCAAACTTTCTATTTCCCTTGGCGACAAACTAATGCTCAAGTATCTTTTATCTCGGCCCGGCTCCATTTGGATGCTGAGCGACAAGTCCACTTTCAAGTCACATTGTATACGTAGCTATTGTGAATACAAGTGTAGAATGATTAGTATTACCCCTCACTTTACCACTGATTAATTCAGCTGCCTATTAAGAGGCAAAGCTTGGTACGTGGTGTCTCGTCCGAACCTGGATTTGAAACAAGGACCCCCACACACCGGGATTCAGTGTTGTATCCACTAGAATACACGAACTTCTCGAACTAGTTTAGTAGGCTTACTAAGCTTTGAAGATACACAATTTTATAAGATATACCGTTAAACTTTAGTACGAGTTAAGCAATGTTTTGAGCCTATTGTTAAGAGAACAACTCAAAACCGCAGTTTGTAGGTAAAATAGTACAGTCTCTGAAATTAATGTTTCAACCGGTTATATATGCCTCAAGAATGTAGTCTAAAAGCGATCATAGATCGTAAGATTTATTTAACACATTAATAATTAAAAGCCAATTGAAATAAACAAAATCACATAACATACGCAAGATTCTCTTTAACCTCAGACTGAATCCTAGTGGCTCTATTGGCTTTGCCTCGGCTAACCTCAAGCAACAACGTATGATACTACTAACATCCAAACTAAGCGATTCCGGCGCTTCGTAATATTATTTCTACATTTGGATGCCAGAACACATATTTTTGGCTTAGAGGTAGATTATCACTTTTCTTAGATTTGCCTATTTTGAGCAACAAAAGCAGCGACAACTTTGCTGAGCAACAATAGCCGGAGGAAATATTGCAGCAATACTAACATGACATCATGGAAAGTTTATCGACAGTAAATAAAACCAATAGAAGACGACATTGATGACCAGCAACGATTGCGTGACATCATTGCTGAGCAACTATAATTATTTGTTTACATTGCTGAGCAATTAAAATTGTGTATTGTTGAGGAATTTAATTTGTGTAGCTACATTGTTGAACAACTGAAGTTGCGTTGAGTTGCGCTACATTGTTGAGCAACTGAAGTTGCGTTGAGTTGCGTTACATTGTTGAGCAACTGAAGTTGCGTTACATTGCTGAGCAAAAGTTATGTAGCTGCACTGCTGAGCAACTGAGGTTGTGAAGCGACTTTGCTGACAAGCAAATTTTGCGCAACATGCAACTGGAGTATGTTGCACAGCATGATTCATTTCAAGCATCATCAAGCCAAAAGTCGGCCATCTTGCTCCTAAGGTTCGGCCTGCTGCGACTCTCTTTTTAAACCCTTTCTAGTCTCAAAACACGAAGCAGGCTCGTTAAAAAGGCATTTAAAGTACATTGGTTATTGTTCCAAATATTGATTTAAGATTTCATTTTGAATCTGATTCTTGTTGAGACAAAAAAAAATTGCGGGAGGCCGAATTTTAGGAGCAATTACATTACAAAAATATACATTAAATTACATTACAAAATGTCAAGAATGGATTTTTTTCAATATTTACGAAATAAGTTTCAAAAATTCTCCCCTCCTATATTGACAAATTTTTGTCAATACGATTTCCAAGCAGTGAAAAGTAAAAGTGTCCTTGGAAGATCCGTTTAGGAATTGTTTCAAAACAGTATGTACAAAAAAAGCCCCAAGTGAATGTTTCTTAATGAATTATCTTTATTTTGGTATCAGAAATAATGGGTCAAAAGACCATTAAGAAATCGCGTATACAAATAAGTCATTTAGGTTGCGCAAATCAATTCTTCTAAAATGTTTGATAACTATTGTCGCCACGCTGTAACTGTATAGTGTTTTCAGCAGCGTTGCCAAGTTATATCTCGCCAGGTAGCTGGTCACTACGAGGGGGTATTGTGGGCTATCGCGTTGTCATTGGAAAATAAACGGGTTGTTTAAAGGTTTCCACTCCACTGTTTCAAATCTCAATCCCCGTTTGAATCCGGATTGTATACTAAGCTATATTCGTAAATCTGTTCTCGCATGCCTCAACAAGAGCACCTTCATCACCTTGTCTCTATCCTAGTCCACCAAGCAGTTATTCACGAAAATATAGGCTTTGGTAGTAAATCTTAATTGCCCTCATTTTGCTGTTAAGTAAAAATCCACGGAGAAAGGCAAGAGACTATAATTTATAAACTCCTGGCACTATATATCCATAGTAAATTTCGGAATTTTGATAATCATACATATGATTATAGCAGTAAGCGCTACATGTAATATAGCTTGCAACGCTATACATTATAGCCCTCAACACCATGCATTATGATCCTGATAAAAAATAAACGGCGAAAACTTCTTGATTTGAGGCAGTTTCGTTATTTTTTCCAAATTACTCAAATAAATCTGGATTGGGACTCGTGGTCTTATTCTTCAAGAGCCGACGTTCTACCCACTAGGCAACTCAAGCTTCTGGCATAGCTATTGTTATTTAGTTTATGTTCATAGTAGTTTGGATATGTTACGTAGGAGTTGAGACTATTATGTGCATAGCAGAAAAACCAGTAATGTTTGGAAATTTTGCCTTTTAGCTATATTTTATATCTCAGGGTATTATGTACATGGCGTATGCGACGATAAATGCTGCGCTAAGTTGCATAGGAGTACGCACTACGTGAATATTCTTCCAGTACACTGGAAGAACATCTGGGACTGCATTCATCTCTCGAAGATTATAAATTAGTGCCTTGACAAATTAAAGGTTTGTTGGGATCTTAAATCTTACAAACTTAAAGCCAAAAACCGATAAGGGCCTATAATGGGACGACTTTGAAGGTTAAATGAAGACGTACAATTTTAAGAGTTCAAAAAATGTTCATTCAAACTCCCGCCCCTTACTAGCTACACATTTTTGCCATATTTCTGGCAATACATGAATATCGCTACGATAAAACCACGTCTTTGGACCAAAACTATTGATACAAGCAATTTTGCATTTCTTTCGAAATCGGCCAAGTGCAGCTCAGCCAATCCGCGTGTCATCGACCGCAACAAGTGAAAATCAGAACGGGCCAGGTTTGGCGAATACAGTTGGTGCGTTGGTATTCCAGCGATGGAGTCTATCTTTTGGTATCACTACTGATTATTATTGGTAGGTGTTTAACCTATAAAACAACCAACTAACAACTTACAAATTGAGACAACTATGAAACTCGGAAACTTGGTTGCGGACCTAGTACTATTAGACACATTTCTAGGTTTTGCATGGTTTTCTGGGATTTAAATTTAACTTGTAAAGAAAATATATTTTCTTTCTTATAAAAGCACTGTATAAATGAGGCAATTTGAACAAAAATCGTTGAATCATATGGTTTACAAGTTAGAACCTAACACCAGCTTTTCAACATTGTCAGAGCCAACCAAAATTATATTGATTTTGACATGTCGTATAAAGATTAGGTTAGGTTGTAAAGAGGGTTGTCGGCTATGCGACTAGCTTTAGGCTGCCAGTTTGGGACCATTTGCCACCCTCCGCTGGATTGTTAGAGCTGCCATGTGACCGCTTCGCCAAACTGAATCAGCTGACTCAGCGTGACGGTACTAACCACCTCTGATAACTCTTGAAAGTTGTAAGAGCCAAAAATCTTGTGGCGTTTATTTAGGGCCGGACAACCACAGAGAGTGTGCTCGATGGTGTCTTCTTCCATATTGTATCTCTAACATTAATGGCTGGCTGTCAGTCACATTTTGTTCACATGAAATGCGATAAGGTAGTGCCCTGCCAACCGTTTCTCTCAAGCAGTTTCTGCTGAGCTTGAGCAGTTTCATGTTTTTGCTTAGATCAGGTGATTGCCATAATGTCCTGGCTACCCTGCAGTCCATCCTGTTTTCCCATTCGGACTTTAGTTTGGCCCATATGGCAGGATCTAGTTTGTTTGTGGTGTCAGCAATTAACTGTGGTACAGTGATGCAGGGGCTATTTACTAGTTCCTGAACCTTTCCTCGCGAATTCATCGGCTTTTTCATACATATTCCGGATAGGAATATGCTTGGCCTTTTCATTGAGATACACTCTGCAAGCGTTAACAGTTTTTGTCGTTTTTTTTTTGTAAGACGCAAGAGCGAGAATCGCTGCCCTGCTATCGACGCAAATCGTCGTTGGTTTGGTTGATCTTCCGCTCATTGACTAAACTGCCATGCGTATAGCATATAAATATTATAAAGATTAGTATGATTAAAACGATTTTCTTGATGAGAATCTAATTATCCCTGACGATGCATCAATCAAAATATTATTATGTTGAAAAATTGTGGTCAGATTATTTAATACTAACCTACAATTGACATCGAAAATAAAATTATAATTCAGTCTTCAATAACCGACTAAAATCAACTAGATCAATCATGTCTGCCTGCATCATTTATGACGCAAAACTTAAAATAATAATTTTCACCTGAAAATCATGTTTTCATCTAATCCAAATCGCTAGTCATATCTATGCAGCTTTTCCTAGATAAGATACCTAGCTTCTAGTAGAAAATGTGCACACATCTATTCCAAACATTCATTTATCAGCAAAATCAAGCTTCGTCTTGCACTTGTGCATATTCATAATGCACGATCCAAAAAAAAACTAGCTATCGCTTGCCCCCGCGGCGCGTTGACAATGAAAAAAAAACCCCTGCACACAAAGCAATGCTACCCCCTCTGACACTCTGAAAGCACTCTGTGCTGGCCCCGGAGAGAGATAAGCATGCGGCGGGCGCGGTAGATACGAAATATTTTTTCACATTTCCATAAATACCTGTGAAAATGTTCAAGCATGATCATGTTCAAAGAGCCAGCAATACTAGCTTTTTCTAGTTTTCATTTAATATCGTTGCTCCCGACCTCACTGTGCTCCATGCAAAGAGCCAACGACACGATTGAAAAGGAAAACATGCGTACATGGATTGATTCGCCTGGTCTACTGCTGCTGCTGCTTCTACATACAGCTTGCTTACCAGAGCTTCCTCCAGAGTCAAGACACGAGGAGAACTAAGAAAAAATAAAGTATCGAGCGAAAAGAAAAGCAACTTGCTGCTGTTTCATGTGACGTACTATTTCATATTCATGTTAAAATGCATAAAATTGTGGTCTGGGTCCGGTTGATTTTTTGTTTGTGAATCCGTAAATCTACTAAACAAGAGCGCAAACAACATACCATTTTCGTCAGAGAAAATCTGAGTCATCGACTTCGCGCTTTCCTATAATAATATGGTCGCAAAGAGCATTAAAATAATTTTTTTTCGACGGTTTTGTATGATATAGCGGGGAAAATCAAGCGACTTGGTGTGTGCTGATGACTTCATTACCAATACAACAACTCTGTCATGTAGTATGGCGACCTCAGTAGACTAATTATAATTGTTGGATATTTATGTGAAGATTTTTACATAGAAAGCTTTTTTATGTTCGTTTTTAAACGAATTGAAACCATAGAATGGCGACGACTAATGTATTTCAAGCTTTCGGTAAAACGATCATGCTGCTGTCGCGATGCAGGGAGAGAATTGATGTTTCAACCTTGGAAACAATGTTTCGATATTCATGTAAATAATGAAGCTGTTTGATTTTCTAGAATATGTGTTAATTTTTTGTATCTTCTATTCTGTACGAACAAATCCAACTCTTGGGCGTTAAATGAACATACGCGGTGTTCAATAAGAACCTATTTTGATCCATACGAATCCAAATGATTTTGCACTTCATTTTTCTTTTTGAAAATCACAAATGATACTAGATTTTAATTCAAAAGATATTGCTTGATATCTATCTAGAAGTAATTATTCAATTGTGTTTTCGACCATCAAGGAAGAATATTCGCAATTCACACGATGAACAAATATGAGAGTCACGTGCTTGGCATGCGTATGAGATTAATTTTTCAAATATGAGTAGTAAATACTATCAAAAACTAAGCTTAGCTATCAGTGGTGAAATTATTCCATACTTAACATAATCGGATTAAATTGCATCAACGTACAATTATAATGATTTTTTTCCTCCTCACACTCAAACCCTTTCGACTTTATCCCAAATGGAAATTTATGATCACGATATACAGCGCAAAGGGGATGCACATCAACAGATACAACAGCATCCGGTGATGCAACTTGCCTTCAAAATTGTAACAATACTCCATCATTTCGGCAGGAAACGTGTCAGTAAACACATTTACTACTTCCATTCAAGTGAAACTCAATTCTTTCCAGAACATACAGGATACTCAAGTTAGGAACTTGTGCCGCCACCGCCATCACACCTATGCCTCGTGAAAACTGCCTGTACGTGACTACGAACAACACAACGGCATCCCAAAACGTTGGCGTCGTTACATTCCTTTTTCCTCCAATCGAGCAACGTGCGATCTTTCGCCATCACTTAAAAAGGACGCCGCGTCGGCGGCAAAAAAGGAGCGGCAGCAGTTCGGAAAAATACGTGTTCGACCTCCCACCAACCAACTGGCCGATATATCGCATCGAACAAAGGCCAGCAGAAAAAAAAACGGGGACCAGTAGACTTTGGAGTGAATAGCACTCGTGACCCTCCACATTCGAATGTATACGAAGCGGCGGCCAATGTGGGACGCTTTATTGCGCTTTGCGCAGATGTCATACTTAGCACGGTCGATTTGCCGAGCGCCATTTTCCTCCAGCCAGGCATCATCGTTTTCCCTACATGTGTGTAATTGTAAATGTGACGCGGCAGCCTTCTGCAAACTGGAAAAGTACCCATCAACGTTACATGGGTCGGTTGGGTTTCACATGCCAAACAAGATCCAAAAAACAGTTGCAGCTGCCGTTCCCATGTCCCAACCAGGGTACTTTGAAACGTATATCCACAAGAGACATATGCGCCAGGAAAACGATGAGGGATTAAACTTTCCCTCGACTTACAGTAACCGAAGAATTCAACAACAGATACCACCGATGGCAGCCCTCCAACGGTTAGGTGAACGCGCTGCGAGCATACAACAGGAAACTGAATATCGACCCCAAACTGAATGCATTTACACACCATTTCACAAGGGGGATGATGATGATGATGACGAAGACTGTACTACTGAGCAAACGAGCACGGAGGAAACCAGCTCGCAAGTTCGCTGTCGATAATAATACATTGCGATAGCAATGAAGAAAAATGTTACTGAAGCATTATTTAGGGGACGCAACGACCTGCCCTGCTTCCCTGCTGTCGCACCTAAAATCCCAGCTCGGCAGCCATGGGGTTGATAATATCGCTCATTATCCTTGAACAACAACCCCGCACGCAATAGCGCAAAGCTCCGCAGCACAGTACACAGCAACGCCGGCCGTCCAACAATATCACCCCACAAATACAATTAGTTATTCGGGAGGAATATCGTTCAGCTTGCTGGGCCCAGTCGCTCGTTTGCTCCTCGGCTGGTTTATGTGATTATGCGAGACAATGGTTGTTGTTTTGTGATAATGCACGCCGCTCGACAAGAGGGCCAATCGATATTTTCATCAAATTCTCCCCTGGAGCCGTGCTGCGAATGCTTTTCCGTTGGCTTTTGTTGTATGCGTCGATTATGAGCGGCTCGAATTGAAGCAACCATCCACCATAATCACAATCGTGTTTCGTTGTCGACGGTCTTGGCTTCAGTGCGCAAGTACTACCGATCAGCATATACATACATACATGCATCCATGCCGACAAAGTATACACTTTGGAATTTTCATGCGATTGCATTAACACTTGCGTTTTCTTGATTGCAATCAGTTTGTGATATTGCATTAATTGTACAAATTGAAAACGATCCTGGAGGGCAAGGCAAGTAAATTCATGCACATGCATATGAATATCTATTGGGAAATCTTCTATTTCAATTAGATATTCATACGTTTGAATATATTTCTTTGAAAAATTGTGTTTGTAGACGAGAAAATGTGCGAAAAAAAATGAAATTTCCAATTTGTTTCATTTGCTTTTTTTCCTAAAAAAAAATTTAAATTAAATTATTAGATACATTTCTTTCTTGATTCAATCAATAAGACGTAGCAAATTAACAAACGCTTGATATAAGATAAATAACACAGTCGAGGCACAAATAAACTTGTCCGATCCATTATAGCTCTCATTTTTATCCGGCACTCATTTAAGAGATAAATTTATCCACATGTCGTTGGAAATGCAACTTTTAATTGTAAATTGATTAGCAAAACTAAATAACGGATGCAATGTTATCTATACATTAAATGACTGCACATTTTTCCGCATTTTGAGTTCGGTTTCTACATTTTAAAGAATTCAGAGACACAGCAGTGTTTGGTAGCATTCGCTTAGTGATAGACCAAGTGACTAGCCATTTGATCTAATTCTTTTTTAGCTTAGTCATGATGTGATTCACCTATTTTGTGGATCAGGTGGATTTGCTCCGAGAGTGCGGATCAGATGGACCTGATCCGAAAGTGCGGATCAAGTGGACTTGCTCCGAGAGTGCGGATCAGGTGGAACTCTTTCTGGTCATGGTTTCCGACCCACACTTTTAAACAAACTCCAATCGCTACTGAACTAGGTTCACTTCCTCCGTATTTTATGACAAATGACAAGCTCGCTTTTCCAAACCTCACATTGGCATGTCATTTTCCTCAATTCCAACTTTAATAACAAAAAATACATACTAAATAAGTGACTAGAGATTTGCACGCGTTGCTTTACGGTGCGGCACTGTAAAAGTGTGCGGTCTGGTCTGTGCGATTTCGCAAATCTCTAATACCTTTGGGATGTAGCTTAGATCCTCTCCACGTGGTGCATCCTGCATAAAGCTATATGACCTAGCCCCTACGATTGTTCTCGTAGTGCCAGGGTAGTAGCTGTTCTATAGTTGGTTGCTTGTATGACATCACCAGAAGTATCATCCGGCACGACCAACCGTTCGTCCAAGGACTAATCTTGACTAGGACTAATCTTGATGCCGTTTTGAACTACGCACTGGAGGCTGGTGATTTTGGTATTCTGGACCAAGTTGTCTTCTGACGTGATAACGAAAAACTCAAATAAATATGCTCGTGAACGGCTCCGGATTGGCATTATCATCTCCGTCCTAACAAAAACCGAAGCGGGTCACAGAAAACGCTCTCAATTTCGCAGCCATTAGCATCCGGCTGTGAGTACTTGCTCCCATAAGGACCAACCCTCGCAAGGCCACCCAGCTTTGTATAGATAGCCAGCCATGGGATCTGAGCAACAGCATCCATGTTTCAAGAAAAATAAAACATCAAAACCGAAACCTGTCGGGCAGAAATCTAATTTGATTCCTGCCTCCAATGTCAAGGAGGCGACTTATTCTGTAGTAAGGACATAGCATGTAAATGTAAGTAATTAATACTGAATTGATAAGTCAGTCTGAAATTCACTTAGCTAACTACAACATCGGGTCTTTCAATATATCCCATACTCCACTGTCAACCGGTGACGTCACCGGAGATCTTTGCACCGATTCGGCTTTCAAGCCTGTTCCGCGGACCTCTGGTGAAGCAATCTCCTATTTTGTTTTTATCCCTCGCAGTGACAAGACAATGAAGCTGGACACTGATAAGAAGAAGTCCTGAAAAATTGTAAGTAAGCTGGCTCAGGACCCGCTACAGGTACTTCAGGTGCCGCTTACACTTCCTAGCCTAATCTCGATCTAAATATATTCGAACGTATAAAATCCGAAGGAGTATCTCTCGGATTCTAAAAAGATTTGAGAGACTCCGTTCATAAGGGACAAAGAAACCCTTAATAGACAAAACAAAATGAAAGGACTCGTTCCACAGGTTAGGCTCCAACACCATTAGCTGTTCAGACACGACAGAGGTCGGCTGAACAAACAACCTGGCCAGAACGAGCCTAAAAACTGAAGACTGCCTTGTTTGGAATAACTCGGTCTTTTAATAAAATTGCCAAAGAGGATCTGTTGAGGACTGTTAACGATACTAGTAAAAGTGGCGGCGTAATCTCACCGGACAACTGGAAGTTGGTGCAAAAGGTGCTTTAGTGAGCTTTAACGATTTACTCAAAATAAATCCTGGGCCATCGCCTAGATCCAGGATATTTACAAGCTAGTAGTAGGCAAGTTGGGTGAAATATGACCAGTCGAAAAATTAGAGGTGATGCAAGAGCATCAGATACCGAGCAAGCCAAGATCCAGGGCATTGATCTCTGCCGAGCCTTCTTTGCCTGAAAAGATTATGCAGGTCATAAGACTCAGTAGCAGTAACCTGGCTGTAGGCGATTGGAAAGTGGTCGGAGCAGATTCAACTTTGCAAATAATCAACCGCCGACCATATTGAACCATTTAGATCACCGTCGATGAGACCGAATCAAGCAGACTCCGGCGGCGTGTTTGGTTCGACTATTTCCATGCGCGCCCGCACTCTCTACGAATGTAAGTTACCACTATTAGATGGTAAACAATTGTAGGAACATGGTTTATTCGTTGCATACGTGATATTTTACGAATATAGATTAACATTAGGTTAAATATGTACGTACTGTTGCGACACTGAAAATTTCAAGTATTTATTAATATATTCGTTAACTTAGAATGAAATGGCTATGGCACTCAGATATAGAATAGAGAACCGGCTCATTTTTAAAGTACGGAGCAGTTGCACCAACTTCAATAGGAGTAGGTTCAAAAAATAGGGCCGGAACTCGGCAACTGTTACAACTTCAACTAACGATGTGACTTTACTCTATATATGCGCATAATTTTTCCATACTTAAATTGCACACCTGCACACCTCTGCGTATTTCTAGTCACGAATCTGAGTAATATGATTGCCTGTGTTTAAACTTCGTTAATACTACAATTGGATCTCGTTTCACGAATTTCGTTGAGCTTTTACCGTAGTATATCAAGCAATACAAATTTAAAAGCTCAAAGCTCATTGGAGATCCGTGAAACCAGATTCGATTGCATAATACTCGAAACAGACTACAACAATTGAATCTGGTTTCGTGAACCTCCAATGAGCTTTGAGCTTTTAAGTTTCCATTTCTTGACACACTCGAGTAAAAGCCATGCAGAGAACTCAACGAGATTCGAGAAATGAGATCCGATTGCAGTCTGTCTCCAGTACGTTAACGGAACTGTGTTGTCTCTAAATAATATGTAAATAGATTCTGCTTTGTGCAATTGAATTTTATAAATTGACTATCCTGACATTTACTTCTAATCTATTCTAAATGCAATATTCACAGATCCTGTCTGCATCCAGGTGTTTTCTATGGCTCATTCTAGTTTAACAGCCAACCTAAGCGAAAGCACAGTGAATGCAACAACATTATCGAATACAGCAAACTTTCTGCTCGGGATTGATTTTTGGGCAGCTCACCCTACCCTACCTTAATCAACTCTGCCCAAGTTGAAAGACGCCTCTAATATTGAAGTCAGGTGAACAGTGATTAGGCTCTCGAAAATTTTTGGTATTGTGAAAAGAATACATATTGGCCGGTAGTTTTCAATATTACATTTACCTTTTACTGGATTGAAATGACATAAGAAGACTTTTAGGTGCCTGGAAAGCAGCCAATCGATAAAGATTTATTAAAGATAAACATGAGGAGTAAATTGTAGCTGTTCGCAGATTTCTCGATGAGAATTGGAGAGGTCCAGTCAGACACTGGGCTCTTACTTGCTGGTTTGCCTTCACCTTTCCTTGTTTCTTAGACCGCCGTCAGACAACCGGAATATTCGTGAAAACAATAAAGTGAGCATTTCAACTTCTCACAAATAATTGTGAGATTAGTTTGTGCAACGCACCCTTGCTACACATGCCCGCGAAGTTCATTCAAACATCGTGAGCATGAATTGCAACCACGAATCAGAACTATCACTTTATAAGCTTCATATCGCATTGAAATCAAATGATCGAATTGTATGCGTACTATTGTCCTCCCTACTTCGAGGGTGGTTTGCGACAGCCCGTTAAAGTTGACACGTCACGTACATTGTGAATTATGGAGCAAATTCAATATCGAGGTATTTTTTATTTAAGGCTTGAAAGTCTGCGTAAATTATGCTATGAGGCAGTGGTCCGTGAGAACGCCCAGAGCTGTCTTGCTTTCGCGCAAGATGACTCTTCGCCCCAGGACTTCTTAGCGCCCTCGAGGTGTTTTTGTCTGATGGCTGATTAGACCGATGAAATCGGTATTTCTATGGGGCACGGGCACGAGACCTCCAGTAGGAAGGTACCAAACATTGCCAGTTCATCGGCCTCATAGTTGTCTTGAGTATCTCTATGTCCAGATACCCAAATTGCAGCAACGAGTGTCTCGACATCCCCTAAGAAACCATCATGTACCGTATTCAGCGACAATATTTGACAATATACAAGGATCGGCAAGGTGCTTAAAGCCGCTTGACTGTCTGAAAATAGTAATATTCGATTACAAAAAAGCCAATCGATTGTCTGAAAAAAATAGCCGCAGCATTCGTCTGAAAGATAAGACGTCTGGCTGTTAAATAACGAGACTGCTTACAAAAAAGTTATTTATTTTACTCCCCTCCACTCGGTACACATCGTTCCATTCGTTTTTTCCATTGATCAAAGCAATGCTTGAAGTCTTTTTTTGTAAGAGCATTTAGGAGCTCGGTCGATTTTCGCTTCACCTTTTCCATCGACTTCCTTTTAAGGCAGACTTGATCTTCGGAAACAAGAAAGTCACATGGTACTAAATCAGGCGAGTACGGCGCCTGTTCGAGCACTGGAGTGGCTTTAGCGGATCTGTGGACGGACGAGCTATTAGTCAGAAGTCAAATTTTTTGGGATCAACTTTAGTCTCAGTAATCATCCGAATGCTCATAAGACGTTCTCCGCGCATAGCTTCATTGATTTTGGTCACCGTTTTCGAGACATGTCGACCTGGACGTTGGTCATCTTCGGTGCTATCTCGGCCTTCAGAAAACCGTTTATACCATTCGAAAACACGCGCACGAGATAGAGAATTCTCACCAGAGGCCTCTTTCAACAACTTATAGCACTCAGTCGGAGTTTTTTTTTTAAATTAACGAGAAATTTCACATTGATCCGCTCCTCGTGTTTTTCATCACACATTAGCCGCGTATGTTAGCCGGACTGACTTGGATTGGAACGGATTGAAATGAAACGTCAAAGTAGGTTTTTGATTAAGGATTAAGGTGGATTAACCGAATAAAATTCAACCAGTTCTACTAAAGTGAAGTATATTGCATCGGAACGTCACATTTATGAATAGAACTCAAGTGGGCTTCGAATTTTTCAATACTCAATCTCTCAATCCGGGTCTTTTAACGCCCAAGTCGATTCACAATCCAGTGAAATTTCGTGATCGGATCGACTTATCTCAAATCAATCGACTGCGTGTATACAACGCGGTTTGACTAATCCTAATCCACTTTGAAACCACGTTATAAACGCGGCTATTGTTATCGGCACGAGAAAAAAACAAGTTCATTTCTAACCTCTATAGAACAAATACTACTGAAACGACAAAAACTTGTTTACGTACTGCAATAGTAGACACTTCCAGCGTTCTAACGCCGCATTTGCATATTTTAACCCGATATAAGCGCTGATTGTGTGTTAGGTTGGGTCAAAACAGAGATCCCAATCAAGGAAGTTTTTTCCTTCTAGACAATTTTTACATCCAAAGCGAAAATCTAGGGATTTTTTTCGATGCATCTGCATTTACATCGAATAAATATTTTGGAAGTCTTCGTTTTCAGATTTCTGATAATGCTTTTTACAATACGAAGAATCTCGAATTCCGGCTTAGACCCAAATAATTACAAGCAAGGCCCGTTAAGCTTTTGTAACCCAGAAGAGATATGTGCATATGGTGGGCGAACCTGAAATTATCCGAAATTTAATTTAAAACTTTTGCATGTTTTTCTAGATAGTATAGAGGGTAGCAAAATGCAAATATCGTATAAAAATCTAGTCAAATCTAAGGAATTTTTCAACGAAATCTAGGGAATTTCTTTCTCCTCTGGTTGGCACCATTGAATGAGAGCTGTATGAAGTAATTTTGCTTGAAAAAATGTCTACCAAAGACAAACACGCAGTCTTAGTGGAAACATTAGGGCTCTCTCCATATTCCTCAATCGCACGCTGGTGCATAGAATTTAAATTGGGCAGCATATGCACGATAGATGAGCATCGCGAAAGACATTCATTGATGATCCTGGCCGAGGATAACCTTAAAAAAAGTGCAATATGTTTTGGCAGACCAAAAAGCGCCAATCAGACATCTAGCTGAGATCTCATATGGCAGCATTAAAAGGATTCTGGTTAACGAACTGCACCTGATTTTAACCGATAAGCAAAAGAAGAGACGAGTTGTCATTTTAAGGGCTAACCTTGAGAAGTAATTTTTTGAGGCGATATGTGACCATGGACGAAACCTGGATCCAGTACTTTGAGCCTGATGATTTATGGCGAATTTTTCGCTCCCAGCACAGTGAGTTTTTACTCGAGAAGTTAGAGAGCAGACCTGTTATTTGTTGTATGTAACATGGAATTGACTCCCCTATTATAAAAGCCGGTATAAAAACAGGTAAATAAATCGAAAGAAAAGTCAGCTCTAACGTGCTTTTCTTCGCTATTTTTTCGCACGAGAATATGCAGGAGACATATGAATGGTTGAGACATCAAATGTGTGATTCGTGGCATCGAAAAAAATAAAAAAAAATCTTAGCTAGTTTTATAGTAATTGACTTTCCCTTCGGAAAAGTTGCTTATACCAAACTCTAATCAAGCACATTATGGACTCGACCATCTGTTGTACTTTTAGAACTCATCATTCAGATGATAGAGAATGATAATTACAATTTTTTTGTACACCTTCGTGCTCTACATAACAAGTTCGTAAAATGAAATACATCTAATCTCTGCAAGGCTACGAGGTTAAATGCTTCATTCTTCACAATCTTCATCCGATACCTCACGGATAAGGCCAAGGAGCAGATTTTTGTTTGCATTTCGAGCAGATGATTTTCGTTTGACCTTCAAATAGCGATTATCAAATTTTTATCACTTGTTTTCACTTTTTTTTCTGAAAATCCCTGATAGATTAGCTTCCTATGGAAATTCTTTGGGGCCTTTACAGCAAGTTGTCGTCTAATGTTTTCGAATGCCTTAAATAGGTCGCAATGTCATTGAACTCTGTGTAGCTTTCGTTCTATTGCATCGTACACCCACATCCATTCGAAAATAGCCGAAAATCAATAGATCGTCGTGCTGCAAAATCGAAATATACTTTCTGCAATTGGGTTAATTGCAAAACCAGATATGCTTGCTTACAAATCCGGCAACGCCGCCACATCAACAGCCTAAGCGAATCGCACTCTTAGCTTTTAAACTATTTTAATGCGAATATTCGTACATGAAGCACAGAGTCCGGTAAGCGGTCGCTAAAGCATTGGGGGCATTTAGGATAGAATGCGGTACACGAAAAGATGGGCTTTGACTGTAGAAATTTGTCGCGTGATTTTTTTTTCTCTGTCCAACCGACAGACAGACAGACAATCCGACCACGAATTGTTGAGTTCGATTCTTGGACACAATGAGAAATAGGCTGCGAACCTTTCTCTACCGGTTGCCAATTCCATGCGATAATGATGGCTGCTTTCCTCTGCCAGCCTCCTCATCATCGCAGAAATTTTTGCACCGATCATTATCTTCCTCCCGCTGCCTGTACGCCTGTACCTGCGTATTTGCGAGGAAACCGAACTACTTACTCCACTGTGTGCTGGCAGGCAAACTGCTGTTGTTCTTGATATTCTGCTTACTTGAAAGAAATTCTACTGCTGCTGCTGCTGCGTCGACAAAGATGCTTTTTTTCAACAGAACAAGATTGCGGCGAGGCAAAGAGATCGCCACCACCGCGACAACAACGACGACGACCAACCAAGAGCTTGGCGAGAGTTTGCGAATTTCTGATGGTTTACTTTGTTGCTTAGCCCGTTTTGCCTGCGCACTCTACTCTGCCAAATAGACGAAGAAATCAAGCTTGCTTCGCTTCATATTTCTAGAGCTACATACCTATATACTTAGCTTTACCAAGTGCTTTAGCTTGAACGGTGACCGTAACTGGCGGTACCATTGCGCGGCGGTTGAGATACACAAGCAATGCGAATTGAGCGAGCAGCAGCAGCTTTCGCGATCAACAAGACGAAAAGCGAATAATGGGAAAAAAGATAGGTTTCGATCTTAGCGATGTGTTTTGCTTCTTTTTTTTCGATTCGCTGAAAAATTCTCATTCTGTGCGGACCTAAAGTGCGATGCGAATAAGTTTATATATTTGTTGAGGCGAAAATTCTACTTTTCGCATTGCTTGTTTCTCGTTGCCGTTGCTATCTGGTATTTACATTTAAATTATGCAGCTTTTGAGGTATGTTTGTTGTCCGTTGAAATGTACGTGGTATGCTAAATGTAAGACGGGTGGTGTTTTGCCTTTCATACCCAGCTACGTAAGTATTCGGAAATGTATGATGATCATTTAAATGCGAGATTACTGATGATCACGTTCAGAATGATGCTTCGTTGTTTTTTTCGGAATTTTTTTTTTTTTTTTTGCAAGCGGAATGCTCATGTTGTAGTATCAGACATTCATATTTTGACGAAAGCGTGCTTTTTGGTCGTTAGTATCTACACTAAGCTGGAAATCCCCTCTCTTTATTGTTATATGTGCATGTATATTAGCTGGGGAAGCAAATTATTTAAGATTCATGGTCGATAGTTATCCGCTCAAAGATTATGTTTTAATTAATCTTGAAGGTATAAGAATTCCTACTGCAATGAATTACACCATAATGAGCGCTTAGTGGTGCTACACTTTTTCGCAATTTTTACAAATCCGGAAGTAAAGAATCATTTTACCAGTTTTAAATTGCTTTATCCTTGTCTTAGTCCCAGTTGAAATTCCATGCTAAGCATCTCCACAACTGTTCGACAATCAGCATAAAAAGAACAAATATTTCAGGATTAATTATTAGAGCACTAACTCATTTAGTGCTTCTACCTGTTCCATACATAAATACAAATATATTTTTGGTGTACTGAGTTTGAGATTGATCACGAATCTTCCTTCTGCACACTTATTCCAACTTAGTTAAGGTGGCTAAACGTTAAATATTTTCATAAAAGTATGGTAAATGTCTAGATGACAGGACCGCAGGGTGGTGAAAAGGGATGGAGGCGGTTGGACTGACTGGTGGAGGAACGAGCTGGTGGAGGAGCGAGCTGATGGAGGAGCAAGCTGCTGGAGGCGCGGGAAGTGAAGGTAGATGATGGAATTTCGAAAATACAAGCTCCATCTAATTTGATAATACAAGCCCCAACTCCCTGCTTCCACTAAGTCACCAGAATGGTGTCATAAGAATGGAGTCATCAGAATTGAGTCATCAGAATTGAGTCATCAGAATTGAGTCATCAGAATGGAGTAATCAGAATTGAGTAATCAGAATGGAGTAATCAGAATGGAATAATCAAAATGGAGTAATCAGAATGGAGTAATCAGAATGGAGTAATCAGAATGGAGTAATCAGAATGGAGTGATCAGAATGGAGTAATCAGAATGGAGTAATCAGAATATAAACATCAGAAAACAGTCATCAGAAAGCAGTCATCAGAATGGAAAACATAAACATAGCCCCCACCGTCATATCATCAAAATGAAATCATTCGACCTTTCCCTACCGCTTCCTTCCGCACAGAGGATGGACGAAGGCCGAATAACTTCCTTAATTTTTTTGACCAGCAGAATGTAGCCCATCAAAATAGAGTTAACTGAATTCATTATGCGCTATTCGCCTTCATTTCCCCGCCCTCAATTTCGAACCATCAGAATTGTATCATCTTACCTCTCTCCATCGCCCAGGAGATAGAGGGAGGTCGGATGACACCATTCTGATGATTTAAAAATGAGAGAGGTTGGCTGGGGGCACAGTGTGTAGATAGCAAAACTTGGTAATATCAAATAAGTAGAGATCAGTTACACTTTACGAAGTGATGGATGTTTAAGCAGCGATCTTTTCACGTAATCATCATCAGCAATCGCCTACATGGTCTTCCATGACATTAAAAAACACTTCGATTACATCGTTATACATCGTTATGAAGCGAATATATATATATATACAAAAAATGGGCTTTATAACCGGTTCCATACGTTTTTTCTGCCACACCAGAGCACGGTTCCTTGCAAATCTCTCCCGAAACTCTCGATATTTTGAGTAAAGCGATCACTGGATCAATAAAATTCACTGAATTATTAACAGTAAGGTGTCGATAGCTGGCTTGTTTGAGACAGTCATATGCACGCCAACAATCAGAGTATATGACCGAAACATTGGCAATATTTTCTGATAGCTGCCAATAATGTTTCGTTGTGTCATGTATCAACGGGAACTACAGATCCTTGCCTTGTTTCACGGCAAATAGTTCGGACATTGGTCAGTTAATACTTCTTAAGTTTGCCGGGCTTGCGTCCGTCGATCTTCACAAAAGTCCCAAGACCGACGGTTGGACGGAAGTGGAGGGGGCCGAAGAGTAGAAGTGATCGGATTACCATTATGATGGTCAAAAAGTGAAGGCGGAGAGATGGAAGTGCATTTTTAAATTGAAAAAAAAATATTTTCAATAACAAATCACGGGCGAGCTTGAGCAGCAAAAGGCAGATTTGGAAAAACTACCTCGTAGACTCGAAGAGAAATTAGAAAAGTTTTGAAAAAACAAAAAGCCTAATCAGTCCTTAATAGGTGCGTTTTTTTGCACTCTTGGGCAGGATTTAGGTAAGTACATTGAATACAACAACAATCGCTGCCGCAGTGAAGTTACAGCGGCAGCGATTGATATTCAAGATAGATATTCAAAAATTTCCGTCACTTCCCTCTCCAGTCGGTGGAATTCGCCCCAAAGGGTACAGCCAAACAAATTTCTCCACCCGGTGAAACGAAAAAACTAATAAATCGCAGCTAGCTCGAGAAATGCCTGCAGATAGAACAATAACCGTGCAGACTTAACTTCAAATCTACATCACAACGGGCCTCTCTTGTGCCTATGTGTGCTAGTCGTCAGGCCTCTGTAGATCGGCAGCCAAGTCAACCTAACTTCAAATCTACATCTGCCAAAATAATTTATCTGGAAGTTCAGTTAAGTCCAGAATAAGTAAAGGACCATTGACATTTTTGACCATTTTGGAGTCCGAAGGGCATCCACCAAAAATGAAACATATTACGGTGCGGAGAAGGCGGTAAACTTCTTTGATTCCTCGGCCATGGGCACCTGCTAATATGCTAACTTGGCATTAAACAATGTGTACAAGTATTTGGCATACCGCAATTTGTCCAGGGTGACCGACACGTATGGCAGAGGGTAGGCATGCTCAATGACTGCGTTCAGTTTCCGGTAGTCGATGCAGAATTGGTAAGTAGCACCGGTCTTTTTGACTATGATAATGGGTGATGCCCAGGAACTTAAAGATGGCTCAACTATTCCTTACGCCAGTATATCATTCAGCTCGATATCGATATGCTCCGCTCAATCTCCCCACCACCCGTGCGCTGAAATTCTTTCTGTAGCAGTTAGCTTAGCGTAGCTTCTTCGCACTCTGTCAATTAGCTTCTTAATTTCAACTGTTCTGCCCATTCCCCTACAAAAGCGCTGACAAAATTTAACTCTCCTCACTCAAAGACAAGACCAGCCCAAACTGCTCGACAAAATCCAACCCCAGTACTAGAAAATGAGGATACTTTCAATCAACCTTTCCCACCAGTTTCACGCAAATAACTATATAATACCTAACAGAAAAAAACATTCAGTCCCACACTTATCCCCTTCCTGAGGAAAAATCCTGAAAAATTATTCGGGGGCCAACCAGACAATGTTGGCCGAAGAAATAGTAGAGGACTTTGAAGTACAGGGTTTCCATCCTATTGACTGTTTCTTCAACAGGAACGTCAAAATTATTAAAACTGTTATAACCCAGGAAAGAAGCCACCTACCAATTAAGGTAGAAATTAAAAAAAAAAAAACGAGAAAAGGTTAGACACAATGCCATAATTGTCAATAGTTTGGACATCCCTCTAATAACTGCCACGCAAAACAACGATGTGTAAAATATGATGGCCTCCATCACATCAAGAAATGTCCTGAGAAAACTGAAGAAATGACAAGATGTCTGAATTGTGGGGGATGTGACCCATGTGGGGGATATGACCCATATGGGGAATATGTTGCTCGCGTCACATCAAAAACATAAATAATTGCGAAAACCAACCTTCCAGCCACAACCACAGGTAAGAAAAATAAGTTTGATTCCTAGCTTGTTTCTAGCTCAGGGTAAATCATGCAGACACCTGGTCATGTATACCCTCAGCAAGACAACACGCTATAGGAAGCACTCCAGAGGTACAATGCTTGATTTTGAAGAAAACATATGATATCCAAAATGAGCAATCGAGCAGATTTCTCAAAATCCTTGCACCGGAAGCTAACAATTTCTGAAAGTTAACGAGATTCTTCCTAGTCAAAATGCCTATTCACGGTATGCAGGGGCTTCAGTACTGCAAGGAAGTTAAAGTGGAGACATTTGCAGACACAATAGAGCTCCGATTCCGTGAAAACTCTTCAGGTGAAGGTTCGGAAGATGAATCATTTAAGAGAATACGCAGAATCAGTAATCTTCTTAACCGCTGAAGCACACTGCGACGCAGCCAGGCGCAGCCAAGCTGTCAGTTGAGTTGACTATATGGGTTTTCCATAGCAGCGAGCACACCAAGTCGCAGCTATGCGCAGCCAGGCGCAGCTCAGGTCGAAATGGATTCAACTTTTGTCGCAGCGAAGAGTTGCAATCAGCTGTAATTACTTGAGAAACGCGCGGGATTTGAAATGTATGCGAAAATGTAAATAGAGTTGATTTTATATTACTAATTTTTTGAGGAATTCGAAAACAATTTTTATTGGTAATAGCTTAGATAGTTAAAAGTAAAATAATAAGATAGTTAATAACAAATTTGAAAGATAATTAATAGCAAATTGAATATAGTAATTTAAAATACTTTATTAGTCTAGTTGGTAGATTACTGACTTCTTGCTTGTGGGATCCCTGATTCGAATCCAAGTTCGGACGAAGGCCTGCGAACCAAGCTTTGAGTTCACCTTGCTCTAATTAGGTACGTGGTTAATATCAGGGGTAAAGTGAGTCGTCGAATTCCACACTCGTATTCACATTGATTGAAAAAATTGTAAAGTATTATTTCAAAATACAGTCAATTAAAGATGCAGTGTTGGATGACGAGATGCTGATAGCCCAAATGAAGGAGCGTCCGAATATTCATGAGAAGACTACAGGCGGATATAGAGATGTCGCTGTGGAATTCAAACATCAACTGAAAATTCTTCTACATCACTGACACTTAGTCACGTTGCAGTGTAACCAGGCGATTTCGTTGGCTGCGCTTGGTCACTGATGGCTACGCCTCGCTGCGTCGACTGTAATTCAGGCATAATTCTACATCCCCCTCTAACTATATCAGCCCAGAAACCAACACCAGAAGGTCAAAGGGCACATTAAATGGGCTCAGACGCTGCAAACATCCACGCTGGGATGGCATCAACAATTACTACTTAAAAATCCTATCAGATATTATCCAATCCATTGCAGTTATCATAAATATAATTTTCAAATAAACAACAGCTGCAGGGTAAGCCTTGAAAATGGACACAATCACAGTCATCCCCAAACCTGGGAAGGACCTCATCTTTCCTCAAACCTGGGGAAAACCTGAAAGGGAACAAACCTTTGCCCAAACCTTGGAAGGAGCTCACAAGAAGTTGAGCGAAAACACAAATTTTCTATTCTCGTCTTTCTTTTATGTTATTATATATATTATAGTAGTCGATCAATAAGTTTTAGAAACTATCTTCTGGTGTCTAAAATCAAAGTACTGATGGAAATATACTTATATCTACGTTTTTTGATGTCTTTAAAGCGTCCTTTACTGATAAAGGAGCTAAATCCGAAAATAAAAGCATGACTACTGCTTCACAAAAAGCGGGACAACTGGTCACCTTATGTACCAAAATCGATTTACAGTGATATTACATTTAAGATAGAACACAAGTGTGCATCTTAATAATTTATAAATTGTTTAGATTCTCCTCTACATTAAAGATATTTACAATTAATCTAAATACTTTGAAATTAGTATCAGCCACATTCAAATGAGGTGGTGTGAATACAGCCATGAACACAAATCAGGCTTTGAGTTAGCCTAGCTGCGAGTCAAATCACGGGAAAAGTAAACTACGAACCCCAAACCTATCGGAGATTGGAATGAAACTTCTTTACGTTTCAATCAATGTTGGCACTTTTTAACCCCAATACTTCAAACAAGTTTGATAAATTCCAAACGTTAAGTTTTCCATATCACCCACTGTACTCGCATGGCAATTTCATTGCTTCGCTCAAATAAAAACAAAACACTGTCGTCTCTCTCCCAATATCATCGTTCCGTTCGCACTTGACATATTCCATGCCCGCGAATTGCCGATCTCTGTTTGAGCAAGCAGTGCAACCAACACAAGACCAGCTACACCAACGCACACATATGCCAAGCGCGGCAAAAAGTGACAAGAAAAACTCCCGTCGGTCGGCCGCCCGCTTCCGATGCTCAATCGCCAACCCAGCCAACCGATACTCCGGAAAACAAAGTGGACAAATTCCAAAATGGCGCCCGACTTCGATCGAATTATCCTCCAACGCAGCGTCGACCGAAACTCGATCGATAACTACGAAGTTTCCAACCAAATTTTTCGATTAGATCGGATCATCGTAATGAAAACATATCTTTCTCTATTTAACCCGCTTTAGTTAATCACAAATAAGGATTTTCATCTAGCAGATTACAAGCGGTACTCACCTCAGATCCGCACGGACTTCATCGATTTCGAAAACGGCGGCGGCAAACCTCGCGCAAACTACTAAGCTTCACTAAAATCAATTTAATGCGCGATCAGTACCAACGAGAACTTAACAAAAACTCAATGCTGTGTGCACACTCTACTTTTAGTATGTTTTCACGACAAAAATTCGAACAATTGAAAAATCTTTTAATTTGCCAAGTGAAAATACCCTCTTCACACAAATGGCGTCGCTGTCGAATTGCGACCGACTTGTTCTCGTTCCTAACTAGAAATGTTCTCTGCAGATCGTTTCGAAATGGAACGAGTGCTATCGGTTCGGTAGCGTACAGTTTTTCTGCTGTTTCTTGCGCGCAATTCGTTCGCAACCTGTTGTAGTTGTATGGGTTGATTGTTTTGTGGAGATTTTACAGAGAAATTTGGTAGTAGATTAAACGGAAGAAAATAAATTCACAATAGGTTAATAGATTTCGATATTTTTTTAAAGATTTTTTCATGAATAGGTCTGTTCCCGTACTGCAATTAATTGCGATTAATTGCAATAGCGGCGTTTATAACGTGGTTTCAAAGTGGATTAGGATTAGCCAAGCCGCGTTGCATACCCGCAGTGGATTGATTAGAGGTAAGTCGATCACGAAATTTTACTGGATCGAATCGACTTGGGCGTTAAAAGACGCGGATCGAGCGACTGTGGATTGAAATAGGCGGTTTCTTTTTCAAGATTTGCCAGAATATGTCATGTTGAGTATTTTTCTAATTGAAAAGTATTTTTCTGAGTATTTTTCTACTTGAGTATTGAAATACGGTAAATGGAGAGGCAACCGTTAGCAGCTCATAGGTTAATTTGAAGAATTTCAAAGTGGAATATATCCTACCAGCCAGAATTACCTACCAATTGTTTAGAATGAACATTCCAAATTGCATAATTCTCGCGTAAACAACAAAATAACCACAGCACTTTCACGAGAGTTTTTCGAAATATCTTTTACGCAACAAAAACTTCGAAAGTAGTCTTCGGATAGTAAGAAAATAGAATTTATTCCCGGATTCAATAACAGCATCAGTCATATTGTCAATTGTCAAAGAAATGTCGGTGAAATTCGGCTTAATGCACCACACAGCCGTTACATGTATTTGACCGATAGATATCTGGCTAGTATATTTGTGTTTTTGTGGTTCTATGTTTGCTTCTGGGGGTGTTTTTGTTTGTTTGTTTGTTTTTTTTAATTGTGTTGTCTTCTCGAGTATATTTTTGTATAATTTTGTGTGGTGCATCAAGTCGAGATTACTTGAAATTTCAAAGCAATTGTCATCGAGCAATTGCCAATAAATCTTATCCCGAGAGGACTGGACAATTTTAAATAACTATATAATAACTGTCAGATTGCAAGTCGCGATAGGCCTTCTATATGATGGCCGATGTCCTATACGCTATTCTGACGAATTTCAACAGTTTATTTCGTACGGCAGAGAGATCACCACATCTTCATATGGGTCGCCATGCTAAGCTTAGTACTAAGTTCCGTTTTTTCTTCGATTTCACGTGAAATTTGTTACGGTGAAAATTTAGCTTGAAATTTAGCAAGAGTAGTACTCAATTTGCGTGAAACGTTGGTTGGAAGTGACAGTTACTGAAATGCAGATGGCGGACGTTATGTCTCCACTTATTTCAAGCCAATTTAGTAAGCGCAGATGATTTTTTCGAAGTAAAAATTCACATAAGATGCTCGAATTTGACAATTTAATCGTGCCGATGTTATTTCAATCAAAAAATCCATAGAAAATTGAAATACTTGACATTTTATGTGTCAAATATCAACAGAGTCTCTACTTTTTCAAAATTTTCACTCGAAAGAATGTCCAAATAATGGAGACTTGTCAAAATTTATCTTCACGATTATATACCTCTGAAGGGGCAGTGCCTTAATACCTACCCTAGATGAGGTTAAGTTTGTACCGATTTCTCTGGCACAACGGATAGCAATAGATTGATATAATTGACATTTCAATCAATGCCTTCCAGAAGTACGGGCCGTCATGCTACGTAATCGTTTTAGCCATGATGTCAATTAATCGTGGAATTTTGACACTTCCACCAGGCATATGCACAGAGTTTTCACGTGCGGATGATTTTTAGCTAAAATATAAGTAAAACGTTAGTTTTTTGTGCGTGGATGCGTTGTAGTAAAAATATTTAGTCATAACTTGCATTTTGTGTCAATCAATTGTATCGACAGTAAATCGACACAAAACATCACATAACCTAACAACAACTGATAAATATTCCGAAGCGAATTTTTCCAATTATACCACACGCATCGCATTAATTTGTATTTTAGCTGTTCACTAGCACTGTTCCGGAGATCTCTCTTTATTTTCACATCAGTCACTATAACACAACCTGTACAATTAACATTTTCACGCGGACGTCCCATAAGACTACGTGTGTTTTTCGAAACATTCTTCCCGCAAACTGTGATGTCATCATTCTGCATGACGGCCCGTACTTCTTGAAGGCATTGTTTCAATCTACCACAAATCTCCGCTTGTCACCATAGTCAAAATTTCCAATCCAAAAGAGATCAGAATTGAGTTTTTTCTAAATTTACCTTCGCGTGGACTTAATACTAGGCTTATCATGTGGCACTGCGTGATCGACTTTCTGTTACAAGTTCATGATTTGATGACATGCCAAACAACACATTTTTTATATTTGTATCTAAATAATTATCAAATTATTCTACGTATAGCACAATACTTAAAACAAATAAATTTTCGTGCTATTTGGATGGCTACTACCAGAGGTATATCAAACTAGCATAATACGTTATATTCCACTATTTTACGTAAAGAAATGACCTGATTCACCTGATTAACCTGATATAACATGAAGAAATAATAAAATAATTTTCAAATAAATTCACGTTCGCGTATCATTGTGAATTACTACTAGTACAAAATCAATTTCACTCTAGTCCACCACCTCTCTTACCGGCTTTTGTTTTTGTCTTTTGTTCTCTCTCTTTCCTCTTATTCTATTCGTTCTATACAGAAATCACCGGAGCTGCACATCGCTCCACAGTAGAATCTTCCCCTCATATTCCATATCCAACCGTTCCACAGCTTTTCTATTTTCACCGATTATCAGTTGTCGCCATGTTCATACTGTGAAAAAGTGGACAAATCCAAAAGTGGCCGCTGCTTTGCCGAAATATATCAATTTGAAAATCATTTAATATGTCGGATATTCGGTAACAACCAAATTTAGCTCATATTACGCGAAATCCTGTAACTGATCGAAAACCAAAAAATAAATTTTCTTTCGGCCATTAAACGCATACATGACCAACGTTCACAAACACATATGCTATTAATATTCCGATAAGTAGAAATACACGAAACTAACGAAACAGCCGACAAAGTGAAAATCGACGAAAAAACGAAACGATTGAGAAAAGTGTTCGCGAACGTAGGGCAAGAACGTCGAGCGAGTTTTGAACTCGGGATCTGAGCCCATGGTGTAAAGCGGAATTCCGAATAAACGACACGGTAACGTAAAGAAAAAGTGTTTCGGAAAACAAGAAAGTTTTCGCAAGGCAAAGAGTCGGAAAGTGATTTTCGGGCCAAGGAACCGGCCCCTTATCTGCTTTTCACAAGTTTTTCATGATCACGGCCATCTATTGGCTGGAAGTGGCTGTGGCGCTGCTGTGACTTTGGGGCGCAATATTATCCGTGTGGGCTGCTTCGGTGGCGACGGCTCTTAGTGGTTGAGAAAAATGAGCTCGTATTAGCTCTGCGGATCTCGTCAGGTTGGAAAATTTGCAGTGCTAGGTGAGCCTAGTGCGGCAGGTCGGTGGACCGCAACCTGCGACGGGGCTTGAAACGTCAAAAACGGGCAGTGTGTGATAAGCTAATTACTCCGGTATGAATTTATACATTTCCGCCGGATTACGAAAGGACTAAGCTAGTGCGAAAGTGGATCCGTTGAAAAGTGTTTGCAATGATTTTCCTTCGATTTTTGGTGATTGGGTTGTGTTCATTCGCATTCAACTGATGCGAATTAAAGCAAAACTTTGCGGTCGTGTCGTTGCGCTGTGTTCGTTGTGTGCGTGTATATTCCCGTCGGGAATTCGTATGGTAAAGTGAAGACGACGCGAAAATCAATATCAGATGAAACAGAATCGAAAAAGAACAAGCAAAAGGTCGAGAAATCATTCGTTTATCGGTTGGAGATAATTAAACACGGGGAGAATTAGCAAGTGGTAACTGCCCGTAACATTCACCTCCTCTCATTGAACGTGTGGGTAGAATTGCGCTAGTGAATTTTTTTTATTTTGTTTTGATTGCGAATTATTGCTATCGTTGTACGTGTCGTTCTTGTCTGTTCGGAAGGGTGTAAGAACGAAGAAAGTGCAGGAGAAAGGCGTGGGAAAAGGCGAACTAACGAAAAGAGGAACGTGTGGGCCGTAGAACGATTGGTAACGATACGACGGGGAAAAGAACTAAGGTGAGAACTTTACGCAGATCCGCGAGAATTTTATTTGACTTTTTGTTTTCGACGGTTTTCGTCGAATGAGTTCACGAAATGGACGAAACGAAGAATGAAAACCAATTTGCTTGTTGAATGCAATTCATGGTTTAGCGGAGGCGGGAACCATGGTCTATCGTAGGTCATTTCAATGCTCTTTGATAGTGTTTATTTACTTTAAAGGCCTTGTTGTTTCTAATTGGAATAAAAATTATAAAGCCCATGGGTTTACTTCAATGGTTGGAAAGATAATTTATAATTTAAATACGGGTACTGTTCTGTTTCCCCCCCCCCCCCCCCATTTTTTTCACTTTTGGTTGTTGCAATGGTTCTAAAATTGATTAGAAAGTAGTAATTAACCAAAATTATGACGGAGAAACACGTTTAATTTTTATTGTTTTTTTTTTATTTTTATTTTTAGTTTTTAAAATAAATAATAATTTTTTTCAAAATAATTTTTATTGGGTTATTGGTTTAGCGGGGGGTACGGTCCCAGTCGTAGGCCAACAACACATTAACTTTTAAAAAACTCATTCTGCCGCAGAAAAATTAAAAAAAATGTTAAAACCGGAAAAAAAATTTTTTTTGAATGCATTTTTCCATCTCAATTCTTGTGTAGTAACACTTTTTAACCTTTTTTTTTTTTTCATTAAAAAATTGAAAAAAAATGGAGGGAGAAAAACAGAAAAGTACCCAATAACCCAATCCCAATAACCCAATAAAAATTATTTTGAAAATAATTATTATTTATTTTAAAACATAAAAATAAAAAAAAAATTAAACGTGTTTCTCCATCATAATTTTGGTTAATTACTACTTTCTAATCAATTTTAGAAGCATTGCAGCAACAAAAAGTGGAAAAAAATGGGAGGGGAAAAACAGAAAAGTACCTAAATACGTTGCATATAAGATACGCCAGTACTATAGCTTAGTAAGTAATCCGGATTCAAACGGTATTGAGATTGAAACAACGGAATGGAAACCTTAAAAAAAATCGTTTTCTTTCCAATATTTTAATCCTAATTCAAACAGGTGTTGTACATGTGATTAATAATAGAGAATAAGAAACTGTCCTCTTCATATGTAAACATCCCTGATGCGCGTATACACCGTCCACATGAAGAGCAGAATAGGCAAATATCCTGTGCAGCACATATGCCTTCATAAGCCTCGTTTATAACGTGGTTTCAAACTGGCTTTGGATTAGTCAAACCACGTTGTATACGCGCAGTTGATAGATTTGAGTTAAGTCGATCCGATCACGAAATTTTACTGGATTGGAGCGACTTGGGCGTTAAAAGACGCAGATTGATGGATTGAAAAATGTGAAGCCCACTTGAGTTCTATTCATATATGTGACGTTACGTTGCGATATACTTCACTTTAGTAGAACTAGCTGCATATTATTCGGTTAATCCACTTTAATCCAATCACACCAAAAACCCACTTTGAAGTTTCATTTCAATCCCTTCCACGTCAAGCCAGTCCAAGTCGATCCTGGCAATATACATGGCTATAGTGGGATATCTAATCAGTATTGTGGAGCGAATCTTCAATAGCCGCGTATATTACCAGGACCGACTTGGACTGGCTTGGCGTGGAACAGATTGAAATGAAACGTCAAAGTAGGTTTTTGCTGTGACTGGATTAAAGTGGATTAACCGAATAAAATGCAGCTAGTTTCTAATTAGAATTCAATAGAATTAATCTTGATTAGCGTAGACTACATCCATATTCCACTATAGCATTGATGTGTGGAAGATAATTTGTCTTGGTTTGGACATGTTCTATGTAGTTTATGTATGTGATGTATGTCTTCGTTTGATGTGTGTTGTCTTGACTTGGAGCATGGATGATGTATGTGATGAAACCATGTAAGTATGATCACGTGTAGTTCAGCAATGAACTAGATAACTTAATGTGGGAAAAACAAAGTAAGCAGCTCACATGAATTAGGTCATGAGCTTATGCATGAGAACTAATTGAGTAATGGCTATGCATTATCGATAGGTAAGCATAGAGTAAGCAAAATTTTAGCATAAATAGAATGTGAAAATGATATTAAAAGAAGTTGTAAAGCAGCCTTGGACTAACAAACATTATTTAAGATTACTACATTTAGTTTTGTTTTTTGAAACTAAATTATTGCCTTTCATCGGCAAGTCTTAGCCTAGCCATATATTGGCTAATTAGTACATATCGACTGCACGAGTTTTACTCAGCGCCAAACATGCGGCAATCCACTTGTTGCCTTAGGTATGATTGAGATATTGACAAAGAAATAAAAATATCTATAATCTAATAAATTAACTATAGTAAGCGCATATCTCGCGAAGATTATCGGAAGAGGTTAATCCTTCCTAATGTAAATCGAGCACCTTTATATATTACTCAAGTGTTATCGGAACCGTCTTTTTATTTTGGTTTTAGTGTGAGTAATAAACTTTAGCTATGAAACGACCGAGATTCCAAAACTTAAGGTTTCATTACATTCTCATTTACATTTTAATAAACTTTTGTTTTCCAAATAATATTGTTGTGTTTTACCGTTAAAACACGTTTCGTGGATTCGATATTCTTCACATTCGTGAAATAAAACAGTTTCTTTTACCAACACTAACTATTCTTTTATTAACACACAAATAATCATGAACACTATTACGTTTACACTTTACGATCGCACTACTATGATTTCGCGTTACAATTGAACACTTTTTCGCTTTTAATTAATCGCGCCCGGATATTTAATTCACTGTTTCGCTTTTCACAGTAACAGCCTTTTCGCTGTCTTCGCTTTCTACTAACTCGCGTGTACAAACTTTCGCTTCTAACTGATTGCCAGCTCCTCTCGCGGCGCTATTTATACCTGTTCCGGTGAGATAAATTATTATTGCCTACATCTAGGCCTTTCTAGAATTGTCTATTGGGTTCTCGAAGCCTCCTGATCAGGCTTCTGGAAGACTATTGGGAATTTCCGTCATCATGTGAGATATGACTCATGGGTTCTAGAATGTTCCGCTTTTGCTTTCTAGAGGGCTCTATGGGCTATTTAAAGATCTTTGCTGTTGTCATGTGAAATGGGACTGTGTGTAGGTTCTCAATCTGGCTTCTAAAAGCTTATTGGGAATTTTCCGTTACCATGTGAGATCTGACTCATGGTTTGGGTTCTGGAATGTTCCCTTTTTACTTTCTAGAGGGTTATTCTACGTTTTATCTATGGATTTTTTCGTTGTTTGAATTCATGTATGAAATACATGTATGGGATGTATGTCGAGTATTTCCTCGCCGTTTCTAGCTTTTTCTGGCGCCAACACAACGTCGCACGGTTCGTTTGGCGTGCATGCAACAATATTATAAACATTTCATTCTGATCGCAAGGTCGCTATGAATGCTAATAACAGCCTTTCTTCCTTGAAAAATATACCTGCTGGAGGGCATCAAGAAGAAGCAATATTGATAGCCGCACTATTTAATACAGACACTGCCAATGTCTTTATTGACTCACCATGTGACACTTGCCTGTACACAAATAAGCGTTGCCCCGTAAGATCACCAGCACCTTGCAAAATAAGCTCAAACAGGTGTACCAGTTTTGGTATGGATGGAAAATCTAAATGAACTAAGAAAAGAAAACCTATTCATCTCTTCGATAGTCCTATTAATTTTTTGAGATAAAACATTCAATGGGATACCAAAATCGAATACTTTGGCATGACGTTTGATAAAAGACTACCTTACTGTGAGGCCTTAATTGAAACAGAACAATTTTACAAGCGCCTATCCATAAATCCTTAAAAGACCAACCTACTACCCTTTACCAGGAAAAAAAAAATCAAGATAGGAGTCCTAAATATTAGGGGCACGTACGTTCGTCTACCCGAGGAAGGAAAACATCTAGGAATTCATCTAGATAGGAAACTCACCTGGGACAGTCCTCTAAACTAATTGACACTGAAGGACACTAAGGCACTTTGAGCAACAAAACAAATGCTTCGACGCAATTGGAGACTATGTCCCAGGTAGATACTCTGAGCATCTAAACAAATGGTGAGACCTATCATCCTATATAGTTCAGCTGTGGTGAAAAACAAAAACACAAAAATGCTTTCAACAGGGACAAAAAGCATTAAAGAATGGGCTGCCTGCTGATTGCAAAAACAATGAGCTCCATTCCAACGGCAGGAATGGATACCCTCCTTACCCTTGATCCACTTGAAGAGAAAGCGGCAAAATAGTTGATAAGTCTACAACAGGCCTGCAGGTACAAAACAGGTGACATAAAAGGCCGTCTCAGTACTCTGAAGGCAATCAGGCCTATAATGAAAATGCTAAGTTTCAGCAATCAAATAAAGACTAAGGTTCGATCAAAGGTTCAACGTTACAATCCAATCAAGAAACAAATGGGAGAAAGGGGCGCAAATGTGGTATACGGACGGCTCAAAAATGGAGTGGGGGCAGGGGTCGTATGATCTAGGAGCAACATCCACTTCCCCCTCCCTAAGGAGCCAAAGCAAAACTATCTGATATACTTAAGGCCACGCATGTAATAAAGATAAGGAATACTAAAGGTGTCACAATTAACAACCAATCGGAAAGCAAAGCGGTTCTCAACTAAACTCAGCTTTACTCTTAGAGGTAGAAATAGCTTTAAATGATATAAGGGCACCGAACAGCATTGAGGTAATACAGGTCGAAGGCCATGAGGGAGCACCAAGGAAATGAGGAAGCTGATACCACGGCCAAAGAAGTAGCTGAATTGCCCTATATTGTAGTGTTGCGTAGGACACGATTTCAAAAAAAGTTTGTTAGAGTAGCTTATTTTTTGTAGTAGCCAGTACAATGTCAAAAGATTCGTTTTATATCTACGTGGTACGAAGCCAGAGATAGTACTTTCCTGTTGTTCTGCATACGCGACTGCATGGAGATTTGAGTTAAAAAAAGGATCAACTCGTGCCTACTCAGTAGTACAAACTAGTTGAACGTACGCACATCGTATTGTCGTACGGTACATTGTAAAGGGGTATTTTTACAGGTGCCGCATTTTGAAACTCACCTCTGTCAAATGAGCTGATAACACCTGCCAATGTCTGCCATTTTTAATCATTAAGGTCTGACAAATTGCCGTAGACGGACACGTGTCGTGGTTGGAGCCAACAGCTTATCTTATTTTGGAGGCCACCGAAGACATTGCTAACGATCTACTGACTGAAGGGAAGCTCTTCGTGAGGTGGTTTTACCTAAGGGTCTCCGCACGAGAACTAGTGAGGGGCTGTTTTAGATGCCCGGTGAAAAGAAGTGACGAGATTGCGGTGAAATTGTCAACGAAAAGCTCGAGCGTTTGATGAGGACGAGCTTTGTCAACAAGAAGCATGAGTACCAGAACCGTTTTGTTGGTGACAACGACTAGGACCTGTGCGGATAGGCGTATGGATTGTATCGTAGAAGACACACCAGTCACGCCCTGTAAAGCATGAATGATGGTGGCTCATTCACAATTATGTGGATTGAAGATGTGCAAGTCCTTCTGAGAGAATTCTTCCCTGAAGGAGAAACTACCGCTATATGATCTTTCGACGATGTGGCACAGGTTCCATCTGAGCTCCAGATCTGGGAAAGCCTATGGGTGTCAGAGCATTTGGTGTACCATCCCGAAATACCTGAGGAGCTTTCTGAGAAACTGCACATTTCAGGGTGCCTACCCGACAACTCTCAAGGAGGCAAGGATAGCTATACTTCTGAGAACACCCGAAAAAGCCAGAAGCAATCCATCATACCGTGGGATTTTCCTCGTTCCAGCACTTAGTAAAGTGCTTTAGAGAATAATCATTAGTGGACTTAGAGAGCGGTTGGAAGGTCAGTTGTTTGACAGGTAGTATGGATTTCGTCATGGGCGACGTGCCGTCGATGCGTGGCTGTTTGTCAAGGAGAGCATGCAGGAGTCAAGTTGGGTGGTATGCTTACTAATGAATATCCTTGACTTCAAAGGGGCATTTGATCAACTAAATTGTTCAGCAGGGCTAGCGACGTTGGAGGAACACGGTTGCGAGGAGTTACGATTTGGCCGAGCTATTTCTTCAATCGGAGGCATTTGTGTAGGGCGTTAACGGTGCGGAGTGGGTTGTAGTAGAGCGAAGCTGTCTGCGAGAGTCCGTTGCTTGTTAACTTATTTGGAATTTATCGTTGGCTGGTCAGCCTCCAGAGTACGTGTAAAGCCTGTGCATACGCGGACGAACTCTTTCTGATGATTGAGGGAAACTCACGAGCCAAGCTGGAGCATAGGGGCGCCGAGCTTATGTACATTGTTAGCGAGTGGAAGACAAGTGTGAGATTGGTCAAAAATTAACTGGTAGTCATATCATTTGTCCTACGTCTTAAAAGTATGCTTTTCTCGGTACAGCCTTAAAACGTGTTGTGTCCTGCGTGGAGTTGATGATGATAGTATGAATTTAAGTTGATGATAGTATGAATTTATTAATCGCCCATTATGTATGATCCATCTAAGGCGTACATCCAAAAAGCTGGGCAAAAACCTTATTTTAAAATAAAGCTCTAAAAAGTTCGATTTTCCGGAAACTTATTTAGCATTTTTTCATTCTTTTGTCCTTTCATAAATTAAATATAGCTAATAAACTCCAAACAATAAATAAAGTCCAAACTCTAAGAAACTCGAAACTCTAATAAAATCCAAGCAACAAAATCAAAGCCAGCAGACTAAGAACTTCCTGTCGACCTTATCGGTGTCTCTGGTTTTAGTCCCCAGCACTAAATAAAGTTGCTGTGGATACACTTTATGCAACAAGCTATGCAATCATAATTATTGTTACTTTTGTATTATAATTCAATCTGATTCCATTATTTTGTGTAAAACAGATATTTAAATAAAACATTATATCTTTCAGATCTATTCCTTCATCGAGAAAATAATCGGTTGATCTATAAATAACCTATCTATCGATAGGCTTGACAAAAACTTTACTGAAACGATCCGCATCTCAACCAATCCGCAACTATTAAATTAAAACACTAAAAATGGCAGTGCGAAGTCATCAGTATTTTAGTTTAAGATGGAATAATTATCAAAGTACTATGACCACCGTTTTTCAACAGCTACGCGAAGATCAATCGTTTGTTGATGTCACGCTTTCATGTGAACACGGTTCGATTAAGGCACACAAGGTAAATATCTGTCAGTTTAAATGAAAACAAGCTTTTTAAATATATATTTAAATAATCCAAGCATAATCTAAATAATTTCTAAAATATATTTTAGGTTGTCTTGTCGGCCTGTTCGACATATTTTCAAAAACTTCTTCTGGAGAACCCTTGTAAACATCCAACCATAATTTTGCCAGCCGATATTATTTATACAGATTTGAAGACAATAATTGATTTTGTCTATCGAGGTGAAATTGATGTCACCGAATCAGAATTACAGGTGAGTTTATTTCGATGATTTACATATAGACATTTTTTGGCAAGCATTTTAATTTAAAACCTAGTAAGCAGTTAGGATAAAATACCAATTTCCCATACAAATATCACTAGAAATAAAATCGAAAGTAAATATTTAGGTAATGATTACACTAAATCAATATGAAAGTATTTTTTTGACCTGTGTATAAAAATGGGAGTGAAAGTTTGAAATCTAGCTGGAGGCAACCTGTCATTAAGGTTATTTGTGCAAATTTCACAATTTGAAGCATATTTTCTTGTATCGTCAAAATAGTTTACATACAGTTTGCTTTTGTGCCAAGATATTTATTAAAACTAATGTAGGGACCTGGATCAAGAATGAAGAAACGATCGGCTTGACACAAGTAATTCATGTTTATTCGATAGGATGCTACAAACAAAACAATTTAAATCAACCACACTGCACCGCAAAGATTACGCGTTAAAGGCCATAATAAGCAGAAAAACCTCTTCTCAGCATGTTAATGCCGGTCGGTACATCAACTTGTGAGAACCTGGAAGAGCGGGACATTTGTATTCTCTCACCGGATTTCCGTTCTCGCAGATCGGCCGTCCTGACTTCAGCATCGTCGTCAATGCTGCCATTGTCGTCTTCAAAGAAACCCTCACCGGAACAATCAAACGAAGTAGGATACAACTTCACATTGTCGGCTGAAGTTCTAGTCTGATTGGAACTTTCGTGTTTATCGACTTTCTTTACCAAATATCGATATTTACGTAAGACAGCCGTCACTTTGTAAAATCCAAGAAATTTAGGATGTTCTTTCAGTCGTGCTCCAAACTGGGTTCTTCGTATTGGCACTAGAGCTCCAAATTAATATATCTTTGCTACCTTATACCTTTTATCGTGAGTTTGCCTGTTCTCCTGCTGAACATTCTGAATATTTTCGAGTGCTGCTTGTCTCAAAGTGGATCGGTCTTGTCGGAAGCTATTGATTATTTCCTCGCTAGCAGCTGCTCCTAATTCGTCGTTATCCGTGAGCCTCATAGTTCGCCCAAACTTTACTTCTAAGAGACACATTCCTACAGTTTCCTGCATGTTTATAACGCATTGCCGGATTATCATTCCTACAGTTTCCTACATGTTTATAACGCATTGCCGAATTACTGATAGACAATTTCCTTAAATCTGGTATATCTGGTATATATACGTTCAATTTTTCCGTTTCCTCGAGGTGCTCCCGTTGTTGTAAAGAGATGCTGTATTCCTTTTTGATGGCTTTATTGCTCGAACGTCTTGGATGTACGCGCCTCTATCGGAAATTATTCGCTTCGGATTTCCGAAGACCTTGGACTGCTTCTGGAGTTTAATAAACATTTCCTCGGCTGTGGTGGACATCGTTGGATATAGCCAAAAAAATTTAGAAAATGCCTGAACTACAGCAAATACGTGATTTTAGGATTTATTCGAGATGATCGATATGATACATCTGTAACGGTCTATCGCCTTTGTAGATAGAATTTAACATTTTTTCTATCTTTCCTTGTTTACGTTCTGCCAGGATGTATTTCCCGCAGTTTGAAATGGATTTTTTGATCTTTGCTCGCATATGGAGAAACCAATACTCACCAAATTTTTGGGGATCTGCCATCCAAAATGACCTAGCTCGTGGCAACGTCTAATTATATCTTACTCTATGGATTTCCCCTCCGACTCGTGATGTAGAACATAGTTTTTTTTTTGCGTAAAATCCACTATCTTATTCTTAGTTATTTCGAGTAGTGGATGGTCGTTATGCTGCTCTCTTTTAATTTGTTCAATGATAACTCCATCGGCTTGTTGCAAGATACATACTGTAATGATCCTGAAGGGTGCTCTACAGTATATGTAAATTCTTCTATTAACATAGCCTAGCGCAAACTTGCAGACAGGAATTTTTTTTTGCCACTGTTCGCTCGAAAGATTGTCAATGCGTTACTATTTTAAATGATATACCCAACAAGTAGACTCAGAACTTCTTTGGGGAATATAATTGCTAATATTTCAGCTCGTAGCTAGTGTAACGGGTTTGCTTCGGGGTGCAACTCCTTTACAGATCAGGTATAATATAACTTCAATACTGAGTTTGTCGTCAATATTTTTCAATTTAACTGTTTCGTCAATTTAACTGTTTGAATGATTTTTGTTCCAAAGAGAGTTCCATCTTTCAACAAGTTTGACAGAGGTCGTGCAACAGTTGCATAATTCGGGATAAATTTTCGGAATGCTCCAATTAATACCAAAAATACTACGAACATTTTTGGTTGTTTTTGCCACTGGAAAGATCGAGACTACCGTCGATTTCTTCGGTGATGGTTTGATGATACCATTTTCTCCCAGATATTACAGATTGGACGTTTGAGCTGGCCGGCAGGAGCTCTCTGGTGCAATCCCGATTAACACCGGGAAGCATCGATTCTTTATGCAGTGCCCTCTTCTGCCTTCGTTTAAGAGCCTAACCTGGTTGGCGATGTCCGGTTGATGTGGCTTTACTCCCAGACACTCGTTCGATAGATTTCTGCATCGAACTGACAGCGTCGACATCGCCAGCCAGCTTTTTTTTCTCGCTTCTCTGGGTAGGCTTAGCGGTTCTTCTGCTTGGCATTTAATTTCCTGGCAAACTCTTGCAATTTTCGCAACATTTATTTCACTGTTATCTTTGAACGACAGCTTTCCTACTTTTCGCAGCTTGTTTCGTCACCTACGATTGACAGCCTTCAGTATTTTTCAGAGTCCAGAGCATTCAGCACACCTTCCTTCTATGCTTCCTGAGGGCGTCTCGTTAGCAGTAGCCGGAATTATCTACTTCGGTGCTTCCTGCTTCCCCTTTCGTGAGGATTTGTAGTTGAACTTTTTTTCCCCAGGAACAGCAGTAATTGGCTTTCCAATCACCTCTTCCTGGGGAAAAAGAACTGCCAGCGTTCAGCAAGTTCCAAAATTTACTGGCCATAGAAACTTTTACGATGGTAATCTGTGATATTCCACTGCAACCAGGCTCTTTCATTGGGGCCTTCGGAATTCGATCCTCTGCCTTACTAAGCGAGCCCAGCACAGATGAATTTAAAATCCTTTGGATCAATTCTAATGCTGTTTTACAGCATGATGTGTTTCATCTTGTGTTGGTGTAATATTAGCTTTGATTGGAACGATACTTCGATGATGATGGCTGTCTACCAACTAATGCGCGAAGGTTGGCTGCAGTTTTGGTGACTCGTGCCATCTGTACCACCCCTGCAAAGGCACTTTTCGCGCTGCTTCATAGTTTACCAACAAATTTAATAAAACTAGGCTTAGTAAATGTAGTTAAACAACATAAAAAAAGATGTTTCAGTAACATAGATCGAGACTGAACAATAAAGTCGGCAGTAGTATATTCTCGGATAAGCTGAATTTAATATTGTCCTTTCGTCAGTCAGATCATTGTAATGCTTTTTAGGCGGAGGTGGTAGGCATTTTTCACGCAATCAACTGGCTTCTGTGTAATCAAATATTCGGAGCTAATGCATGTATTTTCACGGATAGTTAATGTACTGTAAATCCCCTTGCTGATCCTTGTACAGTATCCAGAATTTTCTCCTAAAGACATGCATCTCTTAACGAGATGTCCCGACATTCGTCAGCACAATTGATTTGGGTATCTGGACATAGGAATATTGAAGGTAACTGTGAGGTCGATGAACTGGCAAGGCTTGATATTTTGCTACCGGAGCAAGTCCTGAGCTGGAGAATCATCCTGTGCGATCCTAGCTCTCCATGCAAGTGATTTTGGCAGTAATTCCACTAGATGTATGACTGATTTACTTTGTCGGGTGTCCTCAACTCTCTTTCAAAGGTAAGATACGCGGGAGTGTGTCCCGTACTTTCGCACTTGGCAGTATTTAGGGCGAACCGAATAGCTGGAAGCCTATTTGGCCAGCTACGGTGATTAGTTCCAACCAAGGTTGTCAGCTTCGTTTTCAGATCCCTATCCATTCGCTCAATTGGATTTGATTGAGAGTGGAAGACTTGATTAAAAATCGGCTGAAAAATTCAGATAGCTAGCACAGCTCTGGATAATATTGGATATAAACTATACTCAATTGTCACTGATCATTCTTCGAGGCAATCCGTATCTAGCTTTTGCAGTGACTTCTAGAAAAACGAAAATCTCAATGCACCTGCTAACTGTGTCCTCGGTTTCAAGGTTCCATTGATTTCCATCAGAAAAAGTTAGTAGTGGATCAAAGATATCAACTGTGATAATTTTTAACCGTTGGCGATGTGGAGTGGTTTCGAGGATGCCCGTTTTGGATTCTGGCATTTGTATCGTAGATATTCACCAGATTGCTTGATATGTTTTATTATATCCAATTTCATCCCCTTCAGTAATATATGGGTGCTATTTTTGAAGAGTGCGCGCGATATCAAGACATCCTGCTGTAGGTACATAGTAGTGAACTTCAAAAATCGCCTGTCTATCTCTCATAGATAGCACAAGTTGGCCATCGTCGTTATCCTCTTGTGGAAAATAGATAACGAATCCCATTATAAATCAAATATCCACTGTTACTCTATCGATCATAACTCTCATCCGCGGTGTGCTTTCAAGGCACTCGATTTCCCAGAGTGTTTCGTCTGAAAGCTGGCCATCTCTGATTTCATGGGCACTGTTGGTTGGTAAATCTACCTGGACACTGGATATAGTATATACTAGAGGTCGAGCAAATGTTTCTGCATTGGTTTTCCCTGATGTTTAATTCATATGACTGAAGAATTAAAGCCCATCTAGCTAGTCTTTCTGTATGAGGCTTGAGAGTCATTAACCATTTCAATGGTTGAAAGTCGGTGACAATAGTAAGGAGTGCTCATTCGATGTAAAATTAGTGGCTGCCTGAGTTACCCTTTACATTACAATTACCCTATGAAGCGAATGTTTACCTATGGCGATAGGGAGACTCATATGAGGGAAGCCGATATCAATTAATATATTATTCTTTAAATGTCACATTTTATTTTATATTATGAAGCGCTAGTGTCACATTATAGCTTTAGTGGCGACTTAACTTAACTAATGGAGCGCTGGTATTATGCCCAGTCGCCGGCTGTTAAGGGAACATAAGACGAACAAATACAACCCTGAGCACGGCGGGATTCGAACCCGCAGGCAGTAGATCGCTGCTTCGGATTGGTTCGTTAGTTGTTGTTGTGCAGTTGTGCAAAGTTTTGCAGTTTCTTCCAGAGGATGTCAATAGTCTTCTGGCGAATCCTATAGGATATTAGAGGAATCTTTCCTACTGGGCGAATTTTCAGAATGTAGGCCAAATGTTCTTCCGCTTGCTTGAACACAGGAGTAGTAGTTCGCAAGGTTTTCTGCAGATCGAATGCTTGCGGCTGTTTCTATATCCACTGCCATTCAACTTTTTTCTTTGTTACTTGCGTCAGAAGTTGTGCCACTGCCACAACGTTTGGAATGAAACTTCTGAACAGACAACACGTTTGAAACAAGTAAATTAGGTGTTTAAGGTTCTTCGAATCTAATAAACTACCAATAGATTGCACCTTTCCTGGGTCCGAGGTTAACCCGTTTCCGGTAGTGATGTTCTTATGGTTTACATTGAATTTGAAATAACGGAATCCAAGTATTTAAGGTGTTCGTCAAAACGATGGCGAACAAACGATTCGACCATTCAAGCATCCTGAGACGAAAACTTAACTTAGCTCTGACTTGAATCGATCGATCAATCGTTGACAAGTGGCAGGTGTGTATAGCACTCGGTTGAAACGAAACGTTCCAAATGGCGTGATGAAAGACTTTTTAACCTTGTCGGACTCTTTGACAGGAATATGGCGATAGCTGGATCGTAAGTCGATAGTAAACATACTAGGATTTAACTTTGCCATTTGCATGTTATCCATTCTGGACAGAGGATATCGAGGCTTAGGGCTCGAAATTCTAGCCTTTCAGTTTTGATTTATTTTTATGATCTTGTATGATGAATAACTCAGCCTCATGACTAACTTAAAATTATAATCTATTAAGTGAAAATGAAGCGAGAGAATGTCGGTTTGTGATCGGTTGTGATGTTCATTCCTTTCCGAAGAAAATGATGTTGCAGTGCTATGCATAGGCAGTCGGATTCAATCTCAGTGTGGGAAAAACTTTTTCGCTAGGAACTTCAGTATACATGAATCAGTAGCTCCTGCGACTTTTTGGCTATTTATGAAATCAATTGTGGTTGGTCATTACGATATAGGTCTTGGATATAGGGATCGACAATTGCACGGCGGATAGCTTTGTTGCTTAAATTAAGCAAATAAGATGATAGTTGCGTACTTTTCTCTTTCGGGTAAAGATCACTAGTTTTGTAATAATGGCCATTGGCATTGAATTGAAGCGAGGTGGCATTTCGAAGGATTATGTTTTCGAATTTTTTCCATTGCCCATTTTGTTTATTTCAAGATGTTGAAGTCCATGTGGGGACATCGTGTGTGGAGATCGGTCGGATCAATTGTTTGTAGGCAATAACCTTTGCTTTTGAGGAGGTCGGTAGCTTAGCTTGCTAACGCGTCAGTCCGAAGCAGCTATCTACTGCCCGTGGGTTCGAATCCCGCCGTGCCCATGGCTTTATTTGTTCGTCTTGTGTTGTCTTAACAGCCGGCGACTGGGCATAATACCAGCGCTCCATTAATTAAGTGCCACAATAAAGCTTTAGTAGCGAATGGAATAATTGATATCGGCTTCTCCCATATGTGTCTCCCTACCGCCATCGCTAAGCCTTCGCTTCAAAGGGCAATCCCCTGAGCTTTGGCATTATCATAGAAAAAAAAGACAATAGAGTTCGGTTTGAAAATGCAACTTATGAGATATGTAAGGGCTGCTTTGTTGATGTTTGCCAGCGAGAGTAGACTATAATATTGAGATGTTTTAAATCTTTGAAGGGATGATCGTTTGATAATTAATAACGATTTTGTCTTATTTTATAGCGTTTGCTTTCTTTGTATAGTCCTTCTAATCACCCTTGAAAAAATGAGTTCTCCTTTGTTGATAATTTTTGTAAGCTCCATTTCAAGTAGTATGTAATAAAACTATTCGCATACTTTTGTAAGACCACTGCAACAAAGTGTGGGTTGTAGTGGAAGTTTCAGAGGTTGGCAAATGTTCTGATTACAGATTAACAAGAACACCTGTGGAAGAGTTGTTTGAGAATTCAGGAACGTTAGTGTCAAAAATATTGTAGAGAATCGCTCCAAGGACGCACTAATGAGGTACACCAGATTCAATTTAAAAATCCTCAGAGGAAGCTCCATTATAGGTGAAATCAAGAAACTGTCAATAATTTCGATGATCAAATGTCAATAATTTCGACAATCTATATTAATAAACCGAAATTGATCGTTTTATGCAAGAAAACTTTAATACATACAAAGTCGAAGGCCGTTTGTTAATCTATCAGACAGGCACTCAAACCTCTTTTGTTCTGGATTCTATCTTCGACTGCTCTTTGCAAAAACATTAAGGCATCCACTGTAGAGTGGTTAGATTTAAAGCCAAAATGTCTCCCGAGTCATCAGTGGTGTAGATAAACTAGCTTTGAATTATTGCTTCGAGTAATATTCCAAAATGGGAGCATTGAGAACAGAGATATTGGCTGAGCGTTGAGGGCAATAAAGGATGCTAATGCTTTGGAAATCGGAAATACTTTCGCCCGCTTTCAAGCAGTGGGAAAATATTCTAGGTTTAGGCAAGAGTTAAGCAGAACATAAAAGTGCTCATAGAATTAGAGATTATATCTTCACCTAAGGTCTTTTTTGCTCCTTTGTTTACGAAAGTCCCGTGGTCTCCGGGGTTCAGGGAAGGGCTTGTTGTGATGAGCCGTGATAAAGTCACCAAATGAAATTGCTGAATTAGGGACGGAGGCTTTGACGACTGTAGCGAAATGAGTGTTAGCGCTATTATTTTCTCCACTATAATGTCGAAGGGAGTATGCTACAATTGTAATTAAAATTCGATCTTCACTTTTTATGGCCTGTTATTGATAAATCACGGAAGGCAAAGCTTGTTTATTATTTTGTAAAAGCTATACTATCAGTGACCGACGAACGAATACGATTGAACATATCATAAGTCTCGTCAATTTCTTGGAAGCAAAAATTTCTCAAACTTTCAAGACTGATATTTTGGATTTGTGTTTCAAGAACAGTTGAAAATTGCTTCCAGCTGGACTCTCTTGTAAGAAATGGAGAGGTCTGGGTCTGCATTAAGGAAGTCGAGGGTACGCTTACGCTGAATGCGCTTATGATCAGATTCAGGGTCATGGACTTGGAATTCGAAAATGCCGAAATGTGAGAGGTAGTTAATCAGGCTGGGAGACGCGAAGAAAAAGCCGATGAAAAACGAGGGTCGATTGGTTCTTTAATCAGATAGACGAGTTTAAGCATACTTGCTGCATTCAGCAGCCACTGCTTCTTAGCCCAGCTATGAGAATTGTCTCCACGATTGCTACAACCAACAACACTTAGGACTGACCGGGTATTAAAATCACCATCGAAGTTGGTTGGACCAAGTAGGATTTCGATGAGTCCTGTCACTAGACTTTTGATAAGATACTCGGAAGTGGTGGGAATAGATGTCTACAAATTCGATTTGGTAAATCCATATTCGAAAACTAATGCAGATCACTTCAATTACCGTAATTGCTTGGATCAAAGGCCATTGCATTTTGAATATTAACACATATCATCGAGGAGTTTACTCAACATTAAACATTATAACTGAAGGACCAATTTTTTAAAAGATATATTTACATTATTTTTTTTATAGATATTGATATTTCGAGAGAAATCCTATTCTTCAGTTTCTATCGGAGACCGTCTTTCGAAAAATTGTAATTTTTCTGTCTTCTAAAGGACTAATTGGTCTTTTAGTTAAAATCTTTGGTGTTGGAAGCTACAAAAAATCAAATTAGGTAAATTTCAATTTATTCAACATTTTAAATCGTTATAATCAGTCAAAATTCAACAACAATTCCGTTAAACTGTTCAAACAATTCAGTCTCTTAATTTCATTAAATGTTCCTATACAAACATTCCACAGACTCTACTATGGCTTCCATCCCATATTCCGTCCCAATTTCGTAATACATTCAATTGGCAACACTCGAACACCATTCGGTCAGGGGGCGATGAGCTTTAAAGTCGGACAGCTTAAGAAAAATAAAGCTGTGAGGAAAAAAATGCTAATACATTGGCATGCATCATCTGATCACGATTTCACATACAAAAATAAAAATAAGCCGGCGCAGAAAAAATCACCAACACAAGAGATGATTTAGTCGGCAACTCGACTGCTGGAGGAATGGATGCGATGGTGGTTAGGTGAGTGCTGGGGAAGCTCGGATTCGTGCTATTCTGGCTGTTGGTCGTCTACACTGGCCATACCGGATTACGGAGCTGCCAGGGGCTCGCGTTCTGAGGGAGTTGAGCAGAATCCACGAAAACAGTGACATACACCATTGCTTCTACGCTGGCTGAGTGGCTAGCTGGAGGAGCTGTAGATGGCGATGACGACGATGACGGTGTTTGCTTGAGGTGGTTGTGGAAGCAGTGCGATTCCATGCGAATACAAGCGCATTTTTTCTTCTTCATTATTACAGCGACCGTTTGTTGTGTGTTGTTCTTTTTCGCTACCACGATTATCATCACGGCCTCAAGTTCGCCATAACGCCAGATTGGGGAGAAGTCTGAGAAAAATCCATAGAGGGTGCAGGCAAGAGAAAGCCTACATAGGCCTATGCAAGCCAGGGTATAAGACTGTGACGATACGGAGGTGAATTGGCGTCTGGTGAGTAGAATATGTGCATACAGTCCGGATGTTGGACAGTTGGCTAGCTGGACGCAACTCCCTGAACTCACCCCGATGCCGCAAGCGATGCGTGCAACCAAGAGACTCCAGATTGTTTTTCAGTTTTTTTTTCTGGGAAAATTTTTCAGCCCGACAAACGAGCAATACTGCAATTATTCTTTTATTTTTGTCTTGATTTGGTCAGCATGTGCAATGAAGCTGTTTTTTTAAGAAAAAAAAAACTAAGTAACTATATTACACCCTGAGTAAAAATGCACTCCACTAAAAGACCGATTATGCAAGAGGAAGATTTCTAGCAATTTAACTTTTTAATTGAGCTCTTTTAAATGTGTACAGTCTTGTTTCGTAATGATTGTAATCTTTTCGGAACTTTCCATGTGGAAGATTCTGTCAATCTGTTGTGATTCAGGCTTAATCCTGTTTGTTTTAAATCTATATAAAAAGGTGAATAATTTTTTCGCATCTTTAAAAAATTTCAATGGCATACTCTGCAAAATAGCGAAGTCAAAATAGCGTACTACCAGTAATATTAATCCCTTTCACATGATCCAACTCTATAAAAAAACACTACTCATATCATATTTTTTCAACTATCTTCCCGGTAACTTGTTCTATTTTCCGTTCAAGATGAATTACATCCTGAAGTGTCTCAACCCGTTCCGATATCAATCCATCGTAAATTCTCCTCTATAGTAGGAAGCGAACCGGATCTATTGACAGATTGAAGGGCAGACATACTCTTCCGTATGTATCGCAGAAAACCAGCGTCACAGCTGATCAGTTCTGAAATCGAATCAACTGAAGGACACTTGCGAAGGATATTCACAAGGATTAATCCACAACAACACATTCGATAAATTTCGAAATGAATTTTAATTTTTTTTTTCATTTGGTCCAAAGAAAAATTTTGCCTTATGCTATTGTTTCGCTGTGTTGGCTTTTTTCCACAGCCATCGCAAAGATACATTCGGACGCTTGTATGTTAAGTAGTTAGAGATTTATCTTGTGTAGTGAATGCCCGCTTACGAACGATATCTGAAGCCAAGTGAGCTGGGGGCAAAGAAGTCAGCACTTGTCATGGTTCGGTTCATAAGAATCACGGTACTCGTTGCCTTCCTTAACCTCTTCAGGTTCCTCTCGATTCTACTGTTAAGTATTTGCCGTCAGCATGGCCGTCGTATCCCGAACTTCATCACACGATTTTAGGTCCTGGTATGGATGGTGACGGTAGTATAAAGGTGTTCTGTTGCTTGGAAGGAAGAGATGTAGGATTCAAAAAGGAGAAGGTCCGGATGGCTGCCGGTCTGGTTGGTGTCGTTTGTGTGAGTAACTATGTGTTCAATAAAATAGGAGCCGCGTGTCTGTTGGTCGCTGTTGTTGACGTTGCTGTTTGTTCGCTTGTCTGATGCTGATTCTCCTTTTAGACTCACTTGAGATAAAGTGTAGCATAAAATTTATTAGCCAGGAGTGATTTTTGAAATTGAATCACTTTTTCTTGTTAGTCCAAAATATGAAATTGTGAATACTGATTGAAATTTAATGTACCATAAATAAATTCGTACAAATAAACATACTTTGGATACTAGAATCCACTCCACCGAAATTGAAAATTCGTGAATATGATTGAACTGGCCATTGATTTTGAACAAATTTAGTATAAGAATCACAAAAACACTAAATTTCAGTGGGCTTTTCTTCGGATGGCGTAATCCGATCAAGCTGAAAGTAGTAGCTATTGAGACTTATGAGCTGTAAGATATCTTAGTTTTCAAGAAAATATATTGAACCCTTTAACGGTAAGGTATTTAGAAAAATAGAATGAAGCAACATAAAATCAGTTGTGCTTTTAGCTTGACTATGATAATGTTTGGAATCAGGACTCCCACTTTTGATACATTTGTATCATTTTGATACATTTTTATTTGAAACTTATTTTTATGATACAATGATACAGCAACTCACTGAATTATGACCAAATGATACATTTTGTCATCCAGCAAATACATTAAATTTTTTTAATATTGCTGCCATGAGTCTACCGAATTTCCTCTCTCTAGCAGTAAAAACTATCAAACTTCAATCTACTTTACACTCTGAACTACGAAAGATATCTAATATGTGATGACCCTGAAGATTTGAAGTTTTCAAGCTATTTAAATAATAACGGGAAAATGAATATTGAAGTGTTTTGGGATTAACCGAGTTTGGTTGAAAACAATGTCATCTGCCGCCTTTCTTCATGTTGACTTAAATAGCTGTACCTTGCAGTGGCGAAGCGTCCATACAACCCGATTCCTTCCGGCTTCCCTTTCCAAAATATCGACCTACTTCAGATTTCACAAAACATGTATGCATCTTAAACATGTACACGAAATTTCAAATGACTAAAGATCATATACCATCTTCTGTATAATACGACAACGTGAAAATTCCCATTCATAAGCCGAAATTTTCCGGCTTGCAAATTCTTACTTGCGAGCCACTAGAGACTTTGGCCAAATGTGTATTGCCTTGTGTCTGTCTCTTTTCGTTCCTTGCTTAAATGCTAGCATCGTCTCGCTTTAACAGATGAAAAATAAGCCGTGATCGATCGGCTTACGAATGGTTCTAGAGTTGAAGAAAATTTCGATCGGTTCATTCAATATTGCCGTTGTGCTATTTTTATGTGAACGTTACTTTCGATAGTTTTATTGCTCACATAAAGAACAGCACGTAAGGATTATATATTTGAAATATGAGTGTGAAGATACAATTTTACTGGCTATCTAAAAACTAAAATGTTTCTTATGTTAGTTTTTACAAATGAATTTTGCCGTGCTATGAAAAAAGTCATAAGCACCAGAATGCAGTTTTTGGGTTAATTTCATGATGTAATAGAGCGCATTGAACTCTGTCTTTGTAACCTACCAACAGTTTGTTTCTGAAGCATGTTTATAAACAAATCGCCTAATATTATTATCACATCTCCGGAATGTAGCACTTTTCCTTAGTTTAAAAGTCTTAGCTCCATTTTTTCTGCGCCAAAAAGGGAAATCTCATGCTTGCGGAACTGTAAATCAACTAAGTTAAAACATTTTCATGCAAGGTCCGCTAATATTTGCGTGTAGTGATTACAAGATTCATTCCTATGAACTAGAATCTCAGTTTTTGCGAGAGCTTGCTATAAGAAAGTTTGACTGAAATAAAAAAGAGACCGAAACAATTCATACTTTGAATGATTTAAGGTTTTAAGTTTATGTTGATTGATTTAGGTATTACAAGGACTATCATAATTAACAATGTAATATGTTTTAACGAAAATGTTGTTTCAAGTGAATTTGTTTCATATTTTTAGTAAATTATATAAAAAAAATGTCTTTTAGTGTTAACAACTTTGTTTTCGCCTTCGGACGTTGTCCTAAGTAAAAAAGTATTAAGTGCCTCTATTCACTAAACATCAAACATTTCTTGACATTCTCTGCACTTATGAAAAGAACAAAAGTTATCTAACCGGCGAAGTCATTTTTTGGAAGTGCAAAGTTTTTCTTACGTGCCAAATCGGTAAAATGAAAATTCGAATTTCCTGGAAGCAGCAAAAATGGAGCTAAGAATTTTTAACTAAGGACTGCAGAGTTCCTGTCTTGCGTTAAACTCTTTATGATACATATTCGGCGTAAAATTGTTTTCATCTTTCTAATTACATAATATTTCATGAAAAGCAAGAATCAGGAAATAAAAGAAAAGTACATAAAACTATTTTCCGTGGGAAATCTGAAACTTGATATTTCTAATATGTATGCCTAAAATATATACGTTAACCCTTAAAAATATTAAAATTAAAAGTCGCAAAACAGTTTGAAAGTATAGTAAATGAAAAATTGTCTATAAATACTTGACATTTTCCGCAACTTTTTCATTTCAACCCCTTTTTTTAAAATATTTATAAATTTAATGGATCAAAAATAGCTGCTTTCAATTTTTTCCATTTAGCGTTTTGCAGGCTCAGAAAGACTTTTTTCAATGCACCATTTTTACAAACATTATTTACATTCAAACAAATGTATCACTAATTTATTGACATACATGTGCTTATCATTTTTTTGAATTACGATTTTTTATACTGTCTGTAAGTGTGATGAGAATTAAATAGAAATTAGTAAGTCTAACAAACATCAGCATGCCAAACATCATTATTATACATACATAAAATGGTGGATAATTATTCGGCTTCCCTCCATCGATATTTTACCCCTCGCCACTGGTACCTTATAGTTTACTTGAAAACAAGGTTTTTCTGTATCAAACTTGGATGGCAATGTAAGAAAGAAGTGATTAGAGTTGAAAGAGATAAGAAAAGAGATACATACTTGCCCAAAATACATCCTTTTATTCATAATATTCATCAAATCATCAGTATTCCGATAGCTATATGGTACCTTTTAAAGCCGAAGAATATTTTTTTTTTAAATTTAAAACAGTGACTTACCTTAAAAATAATCAGCACTCTGTATTGATTTCGTGAAAATTTTCAAAAAATTTTACATTCGCCAAGAACCCACATTTTATTTTGTTTGATTTCAATATTAATGGCAATTTACGGATGAAAGCAAAGAGCGCAAGTAATTTGTAAGTAATTTGTGATATTTTTTAGGCTCTATATTATTCAATAAATATAGTATGTAGCCCAAACTAAGTTTTTTTAATATTATAACTTATAGTTTTAGTAGCTCGACCCAAATACATTTAATACTTTTGAGAACCTTTTGATACATTTTTACCAATATTGATACAGTTTTTGAAGAAATTTGATACAGCTACAAATTTGAAAGTGGGAATACTGTTTGCGATATTTTCAACACTCTGCGGGTGCTAAGTCCGTAAAAGTAGGCAAAGATTATTCACACAATTTCGAATTGTAATAACTTTCGACAGAAACACATTTGACAAGCTTATTCAACTCTATACTTTTCTGTCAACATATAACTTTCACAAAAATTAAGTTTATGGAATAAATTTTGAATGTGTTTCAAATATGAATATGCTAGTTTTTTGTTGTTGAAATGTTTAACCCTATGTGTGCGCTCGGCGCCTAAAATGAGATTGGGAAAATTTGAAAATGTTTGAATTGCGATAACTTTCGACCATTCTTTTGAACGTGCTGGCAACCCTGTAGCTACGGCAGTCATTGAAAATGAAAACCTTCAAACCATCGACTCTCCTGAAAATTTTTCGTCTTTTACAGTGAAAACCAACTCATGTAGAAATCTTATGCTTTGTCTATATAACCAAAGGAAAACTTTTGAAATTTTACATCGGACAAGAACGGTAACCCCCGTTAAATTTACCTATATTTTAAGCATCAAAAACTTCTGTTCACGAGAACTCACGACCCAATAATCACATACAAATGAAATTCACAGAATGTGTTGGTATTGAGTAGGACCAGGTCTGATAGAAGCGATTTTGTAATGCGGGCAACTCTGTGCCAGTGGTGCCATCATGAAAAATGATAAAGAAAAAAAAATAAAAAAATAAAAAATAAAAATAATTTAAACAATAATTTAAACTGATGCATGCTCAGGTACCTTTTATTTTAAAAATCCTACCCAAGAACGAATTTCGCAAATAAGAGGATGATATATCTATTTGAGGAAGGAAAAATATGACTTCTTTCAAACAGTTATTGGAGCGATGGATTCGAAACCTAAAAGTAAACATTTATTTTCATCTAGTTTCAAAATCACTTCCGAAAGAAAAAAAATATCCTGACATATTTGTCATCTCAACTTTTTTAAAAAGCAGTCTGAATCCTCAATAAAAAATTAATCCCATCCAAATACTTGCATGCATCCCTGTTCAGTTCAGTCTTACCAGATCGCATCTCACTGCATAAAAAACATTGCACCACGACTTGATATTATGTTCGCTAGCTTCTTCAAAGCTCTTGGGCCCATCGGTGACCGTTTGCTGTATTATATCCCATCATCCCGGTCTCATACCACACCGCATCTTCCACACCATCCAAGACTGTGTGAAGTTGTATAGAGCATAGCGTAGTCCATCAATTGGCGGCGCGTACTATGTCTTTTTTTTTTCCTTCAAGCTTCGAGTTGGATTCTTTTTCTCCACAATTTTTTTCACATCCACCAGCGAAGACTTTCTTTCCGTTTCTTTTTTCCTCGGCCGATTCCATTTCGAGGCCGTCGTCGTGTCTCCTCCCCGTCGCCAAGCCGAGGGCTTATTGTGTCCCCAGTATTCTCGTCAGAAAGCGGCGGCAACGGCAGCAGAAACCCTTGAACATTCCCTTTCATTTCAAGTTCGACTTGGTACCGCTAGGGGCGCGAGATGTTGTCCGGTTTTTCGCTGGTTGTAGACGTCGACGACAGGTTTTTCGAATAAAACACATTTCTAGTTTATTGTTAAAGTAACGAAAGGGTTTTTATTTCGGGGCTCTTAGAGTGTTACAGGGTGACTGTTTTCGGTGCAGATTATGTAGTTGAATTTGTTTTTGCGGTTATATTTATTGTTATTTGTGTTGTTGTTAGCTCCGCAACGGCGTTTCACGGTTCGCGTAAATTGCATCGAGTGAGCGGCGGAAACGACGAAAATTTGCAAAATATCGGGACGGAAGTCGTGATCCCCGCGGTTCAATACGGTGATAGTGCTGGCAGTGACCGAGTGGATGAAAATTAATTAAATACTCAATGTGCATTTGCAACGTTTGCGAAATTGATGTCTCAGTTTACTATTGCCTGATCTGACGACATTTTGCTCGTAATAACAGAAAAAACAGCTTAGAGATTTAGGATTATTTTCCCCTAAAAGGATAACAGAAATCATTAAAGGTGAATTGAGTTAAAATCAGCAAATATTTGTAACTTTCTTGGCTTATCTGTGTGTAATAAACTTAGCTTTGTTTACTGTGAAACACCGCGACAGCTTGGAAACATACTAACCCAGCAGCTAGCAACTGGATTTTCCACTTGCACTTTGTCCATCTTTTCTTTGCATTCCTTCGATAACTGACCAACATCTTAGTCTTAGTTCTGGTCTATATTCTCCATTGGCGTTTTTATAGGCGCATTTATCACCTTCGATGTTCGATGCATTTATTTTTGTTTTTATGCATAGTAGAGTGGAAACCTGTTTGAATGGAAAGAACAGAGTAAAAGTGATCGAATTGATTTTAGAAATATGAAGATTGTTTAAGGATGTAATGGATTTTATCTTTATATGATTTTCTCAGGATTATATTAAAATAAACTAAGTAATAAGCTAGAAGACATATCGTGAGCTGACAAAATACCAGATTCAACTCGGTCAAAAATACCATGCACTAAGTGATACGTTCAATCGAAGCTGTGAATTTAATACAAACCGCTAAAAGTAATCAGCTTCAAATAATGAGGTGCTCTACAAGTCAGGCTGTTAAACTAATACCGATTTGCTCGTAAGCTCAGAACCGTGGAAAATCTTACAAAACATGATAACTTTCAATTCAGTCCTTGAAAGCTAGTCGGACTAAAATTGCTGCTCAGTTATTCTAGAACTGATTTAAAATGCTCTAGCAAATAATCGGTGGATTGGCATTCTATTGAAACAGAATATTAGACAATTTTACTGAAATTTTCTGAAAATAACGTTTAAAAAATTTGTTTATGATAATTTTGGTTATTCACGTGGAAAAGTTGCTCTCCTGGTTATTTCAAATTAAATATATTGTACAAAAAACGCAAAAGAGACGTCCAGTATTATTCAAATAAATCTCTCCAAACTCAAACAACGAAAAATCATTTAAGAGGTTAGGGGTAGTCGGCGATACATGTAAACGCCTGAATTTAGACCGTTTTTCAGAGGCTTATTTAAAATAGAAGGAATAAATGAATCGTTTTGAAAGTGATCATGTTTATTCATTGCATATTAAAATACAAGAATCTGATTTTATTTAATTTTTTTTTTCAAAAAGGCCGCCGTAGTAACCAATCTCCTGAGACCCTCGCGACGAAAGGCATCAATCGGCGGGATTTTTAGCATCAGTTACCGCAATTTGAAATCAAAAAAATGGGTTGGAGTGTGTTTATTAAACATGTATCTTCTAGTTGAACCAAGAAAAAAAATAAAAAGTCAAAAAATGGTGAATTAGCACACCTCATAAAAAAAGTACGATTTTTCATCCTTTTTTCGACAGTTTTTGGGTCGATAATGCTAAATTTTGAAAAATTTTGTGGCATTTTTGAGGTTCAACTAGAAGCTTATACTATAGCGAAAACGTGTGCCAAGCTTCATAAGAATCGGTTGAGAACTTTTTGAGTTATCTTGCCCGCCAATTTAAAAAAAGTCGTTTCGAGAAAAACGCGTAGTTTTGACACACAGAAACTCTATGATCACAGCGACTTACCAACTAATCAGCGTTCCAAGCCCATACAGAAGTCCTTCAGTACGTTTATTTTTTAGATGTTAATTTAACTATTTATGCAAAAAAAAGAAACTCGAATTTTTGAAAATTTTACATGTATCGCCGGCCTTAAGAATAATTTTTTTTACAGTAGCTTAAACAAAGCTATTATATTAGGCGTGTTTTTTTGCTCCCCTATCCATAACAGGACAGTGCAGACGCATTGGGGACAACCACTCCTGTACCAGTGAATTCACTGCGACAGGAGTTGTTGTTGTTTTCAATGCGTCTGTTCTGTTCTGTTATGGATAGGGGAAGCAAAAAAAATACGCCTATTATGTTTTAACTTTATAGCCAAGTACGCAATTCGGTTAAAATGTCAATTTTCATACAAATTTTTTTTTATTTTTACAAATAAAACTTTCTACTAATACTACGCTGTAAAAAATGTCGATCTATAAACTCTCTATTACTTTACCAGGTTTTTTAATGTCCGATGCAGTAAAGTCCGAGTAAAATTTTAAATTGTACTAGAAATAAGCGGTCATCATCAGTTTTTGTGTAAACTTCATAGTCTTAAGCGCTATCTTTTCTTGTATCGTAAAAATAATTGACATAAATTTTATTTTTGTGAAAAAAAAACACATTTGGCAGGATATTTATTGACCGCCATCACATTAATTTTAGCGCATAAATTCACCGTTGTGGAGAATTCTATTCAATTTCTCTGTACCTTTCTTTTACTGCTAGCATTGGGAGAGTTTAATGCAAGTTTTGCCCGAATCTCCGTACCTGGCTTTAACCTAAAAACTCTTTGGTAAACTAGGTTTATTAGGTTAGCTCGAGTGGCAATCAATTGAAGAGCCCTGTCGAAAGACACACGCTGTACCGGAAATTATATGGGCTTTGTCATTTTAACTTTAATTGATTGTCTACGATAAACATTCCCCAAGTTAACTCCCGTCTGAATGAGCAGCAACATGGCTTCAGAAAAGGTTGCTCAACTACGACGAATTTGAAATTTCTAATCTCAAACGTTCTGTGTAAAACGGTAAACAAATACTCGAATATCGCCGTCTGCACAAACTTACGTAAAACTTTAGACGGAGGTGATCATAATACCTTGATTCTAAAGCTTCAGAAATTCAGACTTGTCAGATTTTTACTTATTTTGTTAACTGGCCCTACCTTCGCAATTGAACACAATTTGCAACTTGACTTTTGTCGAAAAATGTTTCCGCTACCTCTGGTGTACAGGTAGCCATCTTGACTCACTTTTTTTTTTAAATATATTTAATACCGACCTACACTACCGTGCAAAAGTATAAGGGCATCTCCGAAAAAAATGTTTTTTTGAGTTTGTGATTGCTTTTTATTGTGTTTTTTAATTTTATGATTAAATCTTGTATATAAACTACCAAATATACTATTTTGTTATTATTTATGATCATTACATGCAAATTTTGCATAAAAATATTTAAAAATACCGAAAATATCACAAGTCAAATCAGGTTTTTTTCATCAAAGTGTCCACCTCGTGCTATGATGATTGCAGCGCAAATTCTTGGAAGCCGTTCGACCAATTTTTGAAGTGTTTCAGTTGCGAAATTGTCCCAAGTCACTTTTACACTGTCGAACAACTGTTTTTCACTGGTTACCGGCATATTTTTCACCTGCCGGTCGAGCTCATCCCATAATAATTCGATCGCGTTGACGTCAGGCGATTGCGGCGGCCAATCCATGATTTTGAGCACACCTTTCTCTTCCTTGGACCGTAGATAGTTTATGCACAGATGGGAGGTGTGCTTGGGATCATTATCTTGTTGAAAGACCATTGCCGAACAAACCCCAATGCCAGATAGAATGGCACTTCGTTGAAGAATGTTGTGATATTGTTCCTTTTGCATTATTCCGTCGATTTTCACCAGTTTTCCAAAGCCATCGTAGCTGAAACACTCCCAGACCGCCACGGAGTCTCCGCCATGTTTAATACATTGGAGATTATACCGCTAATCTTTATTTATTTATTTCGACGAACATACATGCGCCATCTGGATCCAAAAATCTCGAACTTTGATTCATCGGTCTGTAACACAGATTTGCACTGATCTGCTGGCCAATTTTTATATTTTCGAGCAAACAATATTCTTTTCCGCTTGTTTTGTGGTCGTAGAAGTGGTTTTTTCACACCAACGCGACCTAAATATCCCTTCTATCGCAAACGAAGTTTGACAGTATCCACCGAAATTGGGTTCGTCGGGGCTTCGTTGATTTCAGCACGAATATCTGGTGATGTTTTGAACCGATTTTGCTTGCTCATCAATCAAATGTGTCATCAGCTTGAGTTGTTTTTTTGGTCGGCCAGAGCGTTTTCGATTACTATTTGAGTTGGTTTCGGCGAACCGCATCAACGTGGTTTCAACTCCACACTTTGAAACACCAACAATATTTGCAATTTCACGAATTGTTTTACCCACTTTTCTCAAAATAAGTATTTGTGAACGTTTTTCAAGTGAAATTTCCTTTTTTCGAGCCATTTTGAGCGATCACAATCGGGTTTGCGCGTGTAAACAATCACGGGAATGAATTTGACAGTTCTAGTGCGCACAGAACACAGCAGAGGGCGCAAAGAACCGTTATTTTTTTTGACAGGCAATCAAATGATTCAGAATGACTGTTTAAGACGTTAGCGCCCATATTTGAATTGTTTGAAATAAAATAATAGTTATTATATTTGAAATTACAGCGCAAAAATGATGCTACTTAAAAAAAAAGAATTTTTCGTTCCTTCATAATTCCATCATTTTGACTAATAATAATCAGCTAATTTAATGCAAATGTATGTAAATCATAATAAAAACTTCTATTTTCTAGTTTATATACTAGATTTAACCATAAAATATTGTTGAACACAATCAAAAACAATCACAAACTCAAAAAATTGGTATTTTTCGATGATGTCCGTATACTCTTGGTAGTGTATCTGACGTCAGTTCTAAACCAGAACAGACACAGTGGAGACTAGCAGCCAAATCAAATTGCTGTAGAATTATTAGGTTGGTTGAAAATTAGTGAAACAACATAAAAAGTGTCTTAATTCAGGTGAATACAACCACGATCATGTCCCAGTTGTTGTTTTCAATGCTACTATCCTAACCAGCTCTCGATCGAGGCACAAAAAAACGCAGCTAGTAAGACCAATGGAGTTTCCGCCCGATTTTTGTAAGTCAATCCGAGGAACTTTGTACCCTCTTGCAAAAATTATTAGCTCCGTTTTACAGGGGCTCAACGCCAAACTATACCAAGAGAGTGAATTAACTTCATCGAAAGCATATATATCGTGGTTTGTCCGCATATGCAACCATTTTTCAGAATAGCATTTAGCTTAATGAGAGGATACCATCTCGAGTTGTGCCCGTGCTGACCCCAGGTCGCTATTGAGCATCACCCTTAGGATCCATTTAGGAACTGTTCAATAAAAGTTATAAGCCGTACATAAATATCTAGTCCACTGATATGCCTCCACGATCGCATCAGACCTGATGGAGTTGAAAAAACTCTCAATGTCTACGAAGGCGATAAGCGTATACTCCTTGCCATATTATCACTGCGAGATTATTATCTTTTTAATATATTAATTGCTAATTCTTTCCAGAATCCTTAGCAAAACAGAATTAAAACGTCGACGATATTCCTTAGTTTTGGAGAGTGGAACTTTCTCTGCTTTAAAAATACACGTAACTCTTGTTTCTTGTCAGATGATGGGAACATTTCAGAACCAGAAGCATGTATAATATATCTCCTTCATCCAAGGTAGCGCTACCTCTATAGACAGCTGGACATCAGACAGAAACAAACCATCAGGGCCAGGAGATTCGAATGATTCGAGAGAGTTTATGGTCCACCTTCATGGGGAGTTTGATATCGTTAGGAGAAGCGAAAAGCTGATGACCTGCTCCGTTTGATGCGCTGCTTATGATAAGGGGCTTTGACTCTTCGGGAAATGTGAGTTCATGAGTAGATTCAGTGTATCGATGCACAACTACCGTCAGGCTCTAAATACGGTGCTAAGCTTAGTACCTTACGGAAACGATTTGACTCATTGATACCCTCTGTGTTGTCATAGAATGCTCTCCACTAGGTTCAGCCACGTCTCGTTTCTCGCCTGCAGTCTCGTTTTATATATTGAGCTGTCGTGAGATCTATTTGTGTTGTTAAATTGTTTTCTGTATTCTCTCCGCTGGTTGGTAACTCATCATTCCACCATGGAGGTTAAGGATTCCTTCTGACTTTGGGTGGTTTCTAAGAAACCCACCGCTCCGGCCGCCCACATTAAATGAAATGTCTCTAACGATGAACCTACTTTCTCTCATTCCGGTGATAATCTGCTCGCTGATGGTAACGTCAAGAACCTTCTTTCGATTTAAGGTGAGGAATATCGGTTGGTGCTCATATTTGGGATGGACAGATTGTAGACCAAAATGAAGTCAAAAAGTGCGTCATTGTGACCATTTGTATCGGAGCTGCCCCACACTTAATGATGAGCATTAGGGTCAGCTCCTAGAATAAGCGGAACGCACATCCTAGCGGCTGCACGCACTACATCCTTGACGATGTCACAGGCTGGATTTGGGCTCTGGTCATGTGCCATGTAACAAGAAACAATCCAGCATCTCTTATTGCTCCTACTGCCGCAACAGCCAAGTTATTCTTGACACTAGGATTGAAAAGAGCGACAACATTGACGATATTCTTGGCATTCATGTAGACACGTGGCTTTTGCAGATGTGTCGGGTGTTACCAGCTTGGATTCATTGGTGCGTACTCCGCAAATCCGATTATATACAACCAATGGTTCTTTTATTACTATTAATTCCTCCCATGGCTTAGATAGGCGGGGAAACCGGGGGGATATTTCTGCTTTAGAATAGTGGAGGCTAATTTGAAGCATTCTCACCATTACCAATCACGGCCAAGACGATATCCTTTTCAGACGCTAAATTTACCTCACTTTTTTCCTCTATTTTCGGAATCAGGAGGTCTAGACAGCCGCCCAAATTAAAGCTAGATCCGACACTGAAGCCCATTAGTCGAAGGGGACTATGCATCTGATTCCCACGAAAGTGTACCCAACCTCCCCAACAGGGATGAAAGTCTTGCTGGATGACTGTTTTACTGTCAGAGCGTCCTGCTTCGGGTTATACTTCAATCCAGAGCATTTACCTTTATCATTCCTGTAAACACAGAGAAACGATACCACGAACCCATTCTTAATGATGACCTTCCGGGCCCCGAAAAGTGGTATCGCCTTTTCATTTTGAATGAAAAAACAACTCGTCGAAATTTATTAGGCTCCCTAATTTTGGCCACCATCCAATTTTCCATGGTAAGATCAGGGTTGAAAAGCCTGACTAGCTCCGGAATTTCTTCTGGATTGGAGTGGAAGCAGTGATTCCAAGCCCTGCATCTAGGCCGATTGAGGATTTCATCCTTCAGTACCACCTTTAGTTTGGCACCTGGCTAGAATTCCTCCATTTCGGAGACTGCCTACTTGTAAAATTCGGCCGAGCGCTGATCTTTACACGCTATCAGCCTGATTCCTTTACATCAACTCGCATCGTTTGCCGTAGGTGAAGAACACGATTTACAGCATAATATGTACGTATATGATTTAAAAAGATGCAGCTAGATGACCTCCATAGTTACACTGTTACCTTCATGGTTAGACGAGCTGTATGTCTGCTATAGGTTAATGATGCATGTTCTTTTCTAGATTTGAACCATAATAGCACATGTGTGCGGCTAGTGCTCTGCGGACAAAACTAGACACCCCTGGTTCATGTTAACAATATTTAATTTCCTCAAAACAATATCGTGTACACGTTAAGTGACGCTTACTATAGATATATTTTTCAAAACAATCGAAAAAAAAATGAAATCCATTTGAACAAATAAAGATACCACAGAATTACTAACTTGTTCTGGCCCACTGCGGCTGCAGTTCAGCATAAAATTCAAAGTATTGCTCAATTTATGGACGAAAATCGCAAACAACAGTGGAATGAAGGAGCATGAAAAACCTGTTCGGCAAAGGGATTGCATACATCAGTGGTAGACGTTTTGGGGATTTTTTGCTCACTTTTTTTTACGTCGCGTACATAACTGACCCGAAAAAGGGCTATAAATGCGTTCGGGGACATGGGTACTCGTTTGTAATTCGATAATGTGTGATGAAACGATGGTGATGGCGAAAGGAAATCAGTGTTCGAAAGGTATTGAACAGATTATGTGGATAATATCAAACTGTCGAAAATATTTAATTTCTAGCTTATCTCTTAAATGTGCACACAATTAAGATTAGAATTTATGTTAAAACACATTTTTCTCGCTGATCCTGTGTGAGATCCTTGCATGTTAAGCTTTTGCCATACACTATCAAGTTTCAGTCCTACATTCATGCTCGTTTTGCATTAACTCGAAACCAGTTTATTGGGCAGTTGGTCAATGCTGGTACTGCTGGTAGACCGACCTTTATATTATTATGTTGTACTGTGGATCTGCGAATATCCGAGGGCTACTATAGTTAGAATGGTTGTTCCGTAATTGCCATGTTGTTCATTCCTATTCAAGAACCTACCTGACTGCATTTTGGTGATTAATTGCTTTGCTTCGCATTATATTATAAAATATCTGGCTAAGAAGCAAAAGTTTATGTTAGCAGTATAGTACAATCATATTTTGAAGTATTAAATTGAATGAAAATGTATCTTGAAATAATCAGATTCACATCGAAACGCGATTTCGATTCGGATAATTCTATCCTGCATTGATTTTTCAAAATATTATATACTTTCCTTTGCAACTTTCACCTCACCCACCTACCCTACGACAACCACACCGTATTAACTTGCAATAAAAAACTCAATCGTTCTTCAATTTCCATTCTATTTCGACAACACAGTCTTCTGCACGCTGTAGAGATACTTCCTCTTTAATAATAGGCTTCTGCGTTCACGTCATTGCCCTGCTGTGCCTAAGCAGCATCCCTTTCCCGAAATCCTGGCTGTCACTGTCGCTGCCATTGCCGCCGCCGCCACTACCACCAATGCTGTCGAAGACAAAAACAAACTTTTTTCCTATCACTTTATCGAATGAGTATTCGCCAACGAATTCTATCCACTCTCTTTCTCACATCTCATTTTCTTCTGACCTAAAGCTTAGACCCGCATGTATTTTGGTTGGAAAATAAGGCGAGCCGGCGAACGGATGGTGGGTGGCTTGGCGACCGTAAGCGTACTTTTTTCTGTTCGTAGAAGAAATATCTGCTCAAGGAATTCGACATTTTTTCCTTTGCAGATCTGAAGTGTTTCCTTTCATCTTTCAGGATACTACGTACTTATGTATGTACATTCGAAGGTAGTAGATAGGTGGTTCGATGGACCGCTTTTTTTCCACCCCACAGTGCGACGCCAGGGATGAAGGGAATTTTTTTAAAATTCCTTTTTAACTACCACTTTACCATCTTAAAGAACACATCGAATAGGAAAATTGTTATCGTTGTCGGCCATGACTGACAGTCTAAGTTTGGGCGCGGTGTGCCCCTTGATAATATGCAAAAGAGCTAAGTTAGGAAAAATGGCGAGAAAAAAAGTAGAATGAAGCTGGAGGATTTCGGGGTGTGGGAGCAATAGTGCCGAAGCTGATCAAGAGCTGGATGAAGACCATGGAGACGAAGCGGAGCAAGAGTGACTGGATGGAAAGAAAATCTATTGCGTAATTCAGTGCTTTCTCGGCTCTGAAACTTCTAAGCCTGTAATCCGTTTTGTAGGTGTAGAATGTATGGTGTTTGCTGGCCAGTCGACCTCGTTATGGTATCATTGTGTTCTATTTCATTTGGAAATATGGAACACTGTTCGGGGTTTAGCCATCGGCGAAAATAGCATTGATTTAGGGAGTGTTTTTTTCGGTGTTTTATTACACGAGGAGTTAGGTTGTTTTGTGTTAGTGTTATTGGTTTCAAATTAATGTCAGTCTTGACAGCTGGAAAAAGGACATATAAACGAAAAAAAAAAAACAGATGACAGATTATTTTGATATGCTAATGGGCTAATCATGAAAAGTTGTGGTATTTTATATGTTTGACCTAGCTTAAAATTTGTCGTGTGACTATTTAAGAGAAGATAATGGGTTAGATAAATTAATTCATTGAAATTCGAAAGCCTATATAGGGTAGGTAACTTGAAGTGCTACCAATTTCATGCCATTGCAGCTCCAAAGCATTTGGTTGCTTTTGAGACATGTATCCTATGAAATTGATAATGCAGTATGAGAGCATATGGTCCTAAAAAATGTTCGACATTAAGTTTAAATGGACTACTGCCATTTGGTCGTAATTCGTTACGAAACCTGACTTGCTTGAGCCACCGTCAGTCCAACATTTTGTTGAGGTCAGGACCTGATATGTTGTGCGTGCCAAACCCACTACTAGCTTAGCCAGATGTGGATTGCTGACATGAACCAACCTCCGTGGTGCAGCACCCACATGAAAACAACAGAAGAACACGGGCGTCACAAACATTTAGGAAAGGAAACTGAAGAAAAAGGAATAATTGCCGCTGTAGAAATGCATTCGGGATGGTTTAAGATTTTGGTTAGCACGAATACATGATCAAAAAAAAGAAACCCAATATTTAACTTAATAAGAGAATAGATAATTTAATAAAGAAATCAGCATGAACTTCAAGCATATCGGTGCAAACTGTAACAGTGAGCGCACTACATTTCTTTGAGATATTTCTTGAAATATAAAAAACAATACTTTTAAAAAGGTAAATATGTTTTCTTTGATAAAAAAATGATTTGAAGTAATTTTTGGTTTTTTTTTCGTTTTGTGCATTTTAAACATCAAAATTCCAATTTATGGCTGTACCATCTGACCAAATTTGACCCGGACTGACAGAAAAAACAACATTTTCACGTATTTTAATACAAATCTTTATTATCGCCTTCAAAATAGGCTCCTTTTGAGCCAATTCGAGCATGTCAACGATTAATCCAAGTTTCCATACACTTGTTATAAGCCTCGGCTGGGATTGTCTTCAGTGCCTTCAGCGAATGACTTTTAATGGCTTCAATGGACTCATGGCGCGTTCTCCGAAGAGAATTTTTCAGTTTCGAAAACAGAAAAAAATCACAGGAAACCAAATCTAGCGAATACGGTGGCTGAGTGATGACTCTCGTTTCGTGTTTGGCTAAAAAGTCAGTCGCAATCATGTTAGAATGTGACAGCGCATTATCGTGGTGGGAAATCCATGAATTTCCTGCCCAGTAATCCGGTCATTTACGACTATTTGCTTCACGTAGACTATTTGCTTCACTTGGCTCAAAACGGCCAAGTAGTATTCTTTATTGACCGTTTGACCCTGTGGAACGAATTAATGGTGAACCACACCACGGTAATCAAAGAAAACGATGAGCATGACCTTGATTTTTGACCGACTTTGACGTGGTTTTTTCGGTTTCGGCTCATTTTTGGAGCGCCATTCGCTAAACTTTTGAACAGTTTCGACGTCATATGCATAAACCCACGTCTCGTCACCAGTAATGATGCGTTTGATGAATGTAGGGTCTTCAGCTACGTTGTCAAGCATCTCTTTTGCGACCTCTACTCGACGTCGTTTTTGCAAAAGATTCAAGTCTTTTGGTACGAGTCTAGCATTAACAGCCTTCATACCCAAAACATTAACCAAAATGTGTTTAGTTGATCCGTAAGAGATGTTGAGATCCTCTGCTATCTCTCTGATGCCAACACGACGATTTTTAAGCACTGTTTCTTGAACTTTTTCGATGTTATCGTCATTCACAGAGGTGGATGGACGACTCGCATGAGGCAAGTTATTGATGACTCCACGACCTTCAATGAATGCTTTGTGCCACTCAAATACTTGTGTTCGTGATAAACTAGACTCCTCAAAACACTTCTGCAACATTTTGAACGATTCCGTAGCCGTGATTCCATTGGAAACACAAAATTTTAAGCAAGCTCGTTGCTCAATTTTTTTGTTCATGGTAAAAATCGCCAGACAGACTTTTCGCGTCGTAAACAAACAGCTGCCAAACACACAGTAACTGACATATAGAGATGAAACTTCACACGAACATAAAAAAGGTTGTACCAATCTAGAAAAAAAAAATTATTGATTCGGTTTGCGCGCGCAGTTTAAATGGACCAGTCCGGGTCAAGTTTGATCAGATGGTACTTTCGGTTGAAAGTACTTGTCATTTTTAAGTAAAACTAATTATTTAATTTTTGTTTTTGGCCCTTTGTTTGATTTAATACTTAATGCGATCTCCTTTACTTTGAATGTCATTAAAAATTCAGTTGGGAATTTAATTTGTAAGATTTTTTTAGACAATCTGGCTAAATTTCGGAGCAGCATTCGGGAATTCTTTCTTTCAAGGCATTCACGCTATCAAACTGACGTCCACTTCCATATCCCTTGCTAGTGAGAATCCTACAAGGGCTATCAATAAAATTACAATCAGGACCATAAGGGAGCCAGTGAAGTGTGTGAATATTTTTGACCGAAAGCCAATCCTTGTTTTGCCTCGAAGCATGAATGGATGCATTATCCTGCTGGAAAACTACATCTTCTTAATCCAGAGGGCTGATCAAAACATCTTCCAAGAGATCTACAGTGGCTCACAGCTTATTTGATACAGTGACTATTTAAAAATGCAAATCACTGTAACTTTGAAATTAAGAACCCTATCCAAAAAATTTAAACGTATTTGACTAGATGCATGTTCAGCGAATACAATGCAAACAAAAAAGGTTCCATCAATATTCTTCGGCGTCCGGTAAAAGAGAAATACCACTGGCGCAGAAAAATTGCAGCTCACAGCTTATTTGATACAGACACTTCAATGCGAATAAACTTCTATTTGTCGCGCCGTTAATCTGTCTTGTTTTTGTTTCTTGAATTTTTAAGGTAATTTTTAGATTTTAAGATCTTGTAAGCTGAAGTGCCAAAATGAGCCAAAATTGTAAAATGGGTCATGGCACCACAATTGAACAGCGCGAGTTGGTATTAAACCACTTTAAAAAGGACAGTGTTCGAAAAATTGCTGAAAGTGTGAGTTTGAGTGTCTCTACAGTGCAGCACATAATTGAGCGCTTCCTAAACGAAAATCGAGTAGAAAATAAGAGGAGAAATGCGCCAAACAATATTTTCACCGTATCTGACGAACGATACATTGTAAGGAAAGTGAAAGCAAACACAAAGATTTCTACTCCAAAATTGGTTACTGAGGTTCATCGTGAATTAAGGAAGTCATCTAGTGCTGAATCCTTCTGACGAGTGCTTCGCGACCTAATTTCAGGGTCCGAGTAGCTCGTAGGAAGCCTTTCATTTCCAAAAAAATACAATAAGCCGATTTGCCTTTGCCAAAGAGCATGTGGGAAAGCCATCCGCGTTCTGGAATTCGATTATTTTTGCGGACGAGTCCAAGTTTAACATTTTTGGCTCCGAAGGAATGTCATATGTCTGGCGCAAGGCAAACACTGAGCTAAACAAGGAGAACCTCAAAGCTACTGTGAAGCATGGTGGTGTTAATGTGATAGTTTAGGCCTGCATGTCCGCAGCCGGAGTCAGAAATTTAAAGTTTATTGGGGAAACAATGAACCAAACAAAGTACCTTGGTGTTTGCTGCAAAGTGCTAAAAAACTGGGTGTTCGCGACCAATTTCGGTTGTACCAAGACAACGATCCAAACCACAAGTCGGGAATTGTGCAGTCCTGGCCAATTTGGGATTGCCCTCATTTGATGTCTCCGCCGGCACAGTCACCAGATATGAACGTTATTGAGAATCTGTGGACTTTGTTGGATAAAAACAATAGAAAACACAAGATTTCTAATAAACAAGACCTGATGAAAGCACTGCTAGAGGTATGGCAAAAAATTACTCCTGACATCACAAGAAAACTCGTTGATTCAATGCCGAATAGGCTCCAGGCTCTGCTTAAGTCTAAGGGCTATCATACAAAGTATTGGAAACAACTGGAAACCTCATAATTCACAACAATTTTAAGTTTTAATCAAACTGTATCAAACAAGCTGTGACATGAAATTTGTTATTACTTTTAGTTTTTTTGTTTTTTAAGATGTAAAACAGCAACTTTGTAACAAATATAAACTTGTTTAATAAACAACAAACAATTGCCTTCAAAATGGTGTTCAAATTTTTTTGATATTGTTATTATGTATTGAGTTATTGCAACTTAATTTTTTAAAGAAGCACTGTATCAAATAAGCTGTGAGCCACTGTATGTATATCTGGGAGTTAATTTGAAACAGATTGGAAACTTTTCTTTCTTTTCTTTTCAGGAGAATGCACCTTAAACCATGGTGCTACCACCACCAAAATAACGCTTCGATCACAAAATTTCAAAAAAAAAAAATACTTCATAGGAATGTCATAGTTCATACTGAGCATGACTCACATGATTCACAATTTTTCACAATAATACCGTTAGTTTCATCAGTTTTACTATCGCGTATAAACAATCCCAAAAATAGGAATACAAAGGTTTTCTTAGAAATATTCTACAGTAGGGAGGACAATTCATGACACATTTTCACATGCGCGCTTACGAATGTCTACCACTGTATTAGGCCAAAACGAGCCCCAAAAACCCGCTATTCTAAGGCGGAATGAAGTGGAGCTGAATAATAATAAATGCATCGTAGGAATCTCGATTGAGTTTGATTGAAGTCAACGCTTTCCATTTCACTTCAGCTCGGAAGTTTCGCTCCGTTGGAAAAAGTAAAAAAAGATTCGTTCTTCTTGATTTGACTGGGTAAATGGATGGAGTTCTTGGAATAAGCGCACGAATTCTGATTGCTAAGAAAAAAGAAAACTACGAAAGAAGGGCGAAACAATAATAATAGAAAAAGCAGCGCCAGCGATTAATTTCAGCCGAGATCAGTGGATGGATTTCGAATTGATTCGAAAACCGAATCTGTGGAGGAGATTATTGTCCAACGAAAAGGTCTCAGAGATCTAGCAACGAGGACTCAAAGTGATGTAGGATTCGGTATATGTGTGTAACACTGCTAGGAGCAAAACCATAAAGCAACGATTAAATTTGTCTAGCCTCCTTTCAACAATTTTTCCACCGGTTCCGATCGCGAGCCGATGTCATCCGATTACGCACGCCTTAGCTCTGAGCGTCCTGCTCAACGCCATGCCTCCAGCGCAAAAAAGATCTCTCTCGTTGTCGTCTGCCGAAAAACATTGCCGCAGTGAGTTTTCCTCTTCACTCTTACGAGCTAGGTGTCCTGCTCAACGGAGTCTATCGAGCTTTATCTTTGTAATTATGTCTGCTTCTAGGTAGATAACGTACAACTCATGGTTGTAGCGTTTTCGGAATAGCTCTTCACATATGGGGCCAACGATTCTCCGCAATACTCTCCTTTCGAGCGCGTCTAAGAGATCAGAGTGTCTTTTGCCAAGCACCCAAGCCTGGTATCCATGCGCGAATAATGACAAGAATATCATCTCGTACCCCAGAAGTTTTGCTGTTCGGGTCAGATTTTGGGATTTGAAGAGCCTTGGCAGACTGCGGTAAGGTTTGTTTGATTTGAGCAGCCGCCCGCGTATTTTACGAAATGATACGAATCTTCCAGCTCTGTACAGCATACCACAATTTGAAAAACTTGTTTGTCCGTTTGTTTCGTTCGCAAATGAAACCCGAATAATAATCTCACAAACTACCTGAACACTTCTCAACTTCAGCATTAAATTATTGCAGTTCGATTTCATTTTGCTGATATCCCCGTTTCCAGCAGCTGAAACACAATGTCCTTACATTTCTCACCACCAATTCACTCTTCCCAAACCATATCAGTAACATATATGCCTTCTCGAAAATTATCAACCGATCAGCACACAAAATCGAGCCTGTCTTTTTCATCCTGTCAGTCGTCAAGTACCAAAAACGAATTAAGTATCAAAAACGAAAAAATGCCAATCGTCTGCGTAGATGATTGACACTAAAAAAGTCAATAGCATCAATCGTCTCCGTAGACGATTGACTTCCGATTGTCCTGACATCTCCGCCTCGAGCAAAATTGAGAACCAAAAAAGCGTGTCAATGAAATTTCAGATCTCAACTGTCGCAGCAAATTGCGATACGCTTTCCTCTTAAATTCTCATCAATTGCTCATCAAACAGCTCTCGACACAGCGAATATTTCTGCTTGAAAAGCAAGAACATGTTCTCCGTAAGAGAAGGCGAACATGTCAATCGATAATATAGGTAGACACCAGTTCCAGATCTTCTCCTCCAGCCGTCCAAGAAGAAGGTCTCGGAGTCTCACATCTGATGAAGTGCTTATGGTACCATAGATTTCTAAGCACACAGTCCTTTATAGTGTGTCTTACTTCTTGGGAGCGTACATGATCTTCTCGATAGTCCACCATACTTCGGACTCGTACGTGATCACAGGTTTTAGGATTGCTCCATAAATTGACATAACTGCATGAGTCTTTAGACCACATGTGGTGACGAAAACACTCTTGCTCTGCATGAAAGTATTACCAGCTTGATGAAGCTTCACCTCCACATGCTTCTTCCAGAATAGTTTTTGATCCAAGTTTAATACAAGATTTTTGACTTCATTTGATGGTTGAAGAGCTGTACTCTTCATTATTCGAAGCTCCAGTCTTTCTATTTCTCTTTTTCTGGGAAGCAAATAAGTTTAATTTTACCCAGATTCACAAAAATGCTGCGCCTCGAAAACCAACTGTTAATTAAATCCAATGAACGTTGTGTATTTCTACATCCCATATGTATCTTCTTATCGCCATAGCTAAGCATTCGCTTCAAAGGGTAATTCCTTGAGCTTTAGTAATATCATAAAAAAAAAAAATCTTACTGACTGCTGGTGTAGCTACTTCATCAGCATAAACTTGCGCTTGTAAGCCTTTTTTTTGTATTTTATTTGGCAGGGTGTCGATTACCATATTTGGCAAGAGTTGCAATAATACACCCCCTTAGGGACATACATTCGTTAATCCATTCTCAAGTAGCAATCAGCTCTAGCTTCCGAATAAAAATCTCTGATTCAGCATAGTATATATCCGTTTAAATAGGACATCGTCCACGTCATGAGCTTTACATAGCTGTTTGCAGTCAAAGTCCGTCCAAGGCAGTCAAAGTGTGTGCAGTCAATGACCTCTTCGAAATTCTTTAAGGACATGATTGGATTTTCAGCCTTTACGGTGGGAACCACAGATCTAGCTGTGTGCCAACATTTCCTACTGACACGAATGTCACTAAGGGCGGAAGGTACTACCGTTATGTTCACTTCGGTGTTCATAAACCTGTCAATAGAAATATGCTCTTCGGGGAGCTTCGTGGTGGCTGTGGTTTAGAATCTATCCGCAAACGGATGCTCTCTTGGCTATGACTCAAGAGAGAACCGTGTTTATATGGGCGTTATATCTCAGTAATATAAAACAAGTGAAGGTGCGCCTCGTTCTCACCAGAGCTGCAAGTTAACCTGCTCTTCTCGCCAATCTGGAGGTTGTTAGATGTTGGTGACCGTGCAGTTCGCACGACCCGACCTTAAGTTGCCCGCCGAGCTAAGTCTAACGGAAATACTGACGCCAATATCAGAAGATTGAGGCAGAGTCACTGCAGTCATCTGCGTTTCAGGCACCGAAGCGAACAGAAAGTGATCCTCAAGCAAAGCATGTAGAGACTCTTTTTTGAATTTGTTAAACGCAGCACCTTGGTGGTTTTGAGATTTTAGCCCAACTGATAAGTTATTTTCTAGGACCTTGCATAGTTATCTCTTCCACCTTCCAATTCCTCACCTTACCAATGAGTTATTATTTGTAACATTCTATAGGCGAGCCAGTCATTCTCTGTGTTGCTCTTCCAGGTTCGATTGAAAAAGTTTCGAACATTTTCTTTGACCTTCTGTAGATTCTTACATGTACTCTTGCTGACCTGGCACGCCTCTTCATAACTACCTTAAATGGTTCCTTTTCGAGGGCTAAACTGATGTTCAAATGAATCCGGCGACATTATCAAACCATTTCTACAAGAAGTCGACTTAGTGGGTTTCGTTTCTCTACTACGGGCGTGGGATCCGTAGCTAGAGATAACTTCAAGCAGCGAAAATCAGAGAGTGAGATCTTATTCAATATGCGTTAACTATTCACTGATCTAACTATTCAAGTTGAACACAGTGATAAATCAATAACCAGAGTTATGTTAGGGACGACAAAGGTGGAGAGAAATCTCAGCGTTTAGAGTCCCAGTCTATCGAGTTATCATCGAACCAGATGTTCCAAATTTTCCGAATAATCGTCCTGAACTAGGTCCTTCAACTTCTGTATTGGGAGAAGTTGAAGGACCTGGTAAGGAATCAAACTAATGACAAGTCGAAGCATCAATTGCGTGTTTTATCTGAACATTATCACGGTACTGCATGATGATTGCTGACAGATCTTGGCTTGAAAATTGTGTTGGCATCAATTAGATTGTGAACCAGAGCTCAAGTCCTCTGCCTTTTTCTTTCATTATACATTTTTTTGGTTCTTTTAACTAAGCTGAGCTCACAGGGCCTACTGCCTCGAACTCACGGCCTCAGCACATGTACAATGTAGGGAAACGCCTGCAGGTGTGCGAATTTTTCACTGATTGTTAGAAAAAAGGAAGAAGTTTTGACATTCTGAGCTTCAACTAGTTAACAATATCCGGTTAGCATAGTTTTGATCCCAGTTATCTGTTCGAGACATTTCCGCCCTTAGCTGACAGGGCATCCTTTTTACGTTGCCTGCAATTGAGAGCTTTCAGAGGTTTACAGGGTCCAGATCACTTTTTTCTATAATTTTTTCGGGTGTTTCGTTAGGTCTAGCCGTAGTTGTCTCCTTCCTTTTGTCATCTATTCCCCAGGCTCGAGCGTAGTTCGACTTTTAGCTGACATTGTACTCGCCTTTCCGGAACCTGCAGCAGTTAAAGATGCAATCAGGAAGCTTAAAAACTCGCTGGTCATGCAGTCTTCTGCGATGGTGACCTGAAATCTTCCACTGCACCGAAGGCCCTCTTGCGCTCTCATACATCAGGTTGAGGCCTGTAGAACTCGAGCCTCTCCCGTACTCAGCAAGCCCAGCACAGGTGCTTCTAGAGTCAGTCTGATTGCCACCTGCAGATATAATCTTGTTTAAGTAACATATATGAAGTCGCTAAAAGTAGTTCTTTACGTCGAAAGTATGCCCGGTTTCAAATGGTTGCGCATTATTTTTTACCACCGTAAGAAAATGGTGAAGAAGAAAAAATGTTTGCGCAGTAAGAAAGTTACCTTACACACATTTTCATTCTTGTATTAATATTCTTTTTTGATTTAATATTTTATACAAAATAAAAAACTAATGTTATGCGTCGTTATTTATGCGACTGACCATTGCGAAAAACTGTTTAAAAACGTCTATACGACGATGTGGTAGTTAAAAGACGATGATGCACCTAAAAACAAGCGCGGTCAATTTAGGTCCAAATATTTTAAAGCGAAATGACGCTCAAATGCACTGTAAAGTAGCGCGCCCAATGTGGTATCTATAAACGATATATTATTACAACTTGTAAAAGACGTCCAAGCGGACCATGCTGCTAGTAGCTGAGCACAGAACGCAGGTTTTTAATGCGAGACCATAAGTGTAAAGAAAAAATCAACTTCATAAAAATTCAATTGCCAACAAGCTGTAATCAAGGACCTCATTTTCATCGCGCGTTCCTTTCTTGCGTTTGCTTTTGCTCAAACTTGTACATGCCAGTAAAGCAAATTTTTTTATTTGGCACGACTTTTCGCCAAAGTATTTAACATGTCCGAAAAGCACAAATTTGTTACGGTCACTTTGCGGAACTATCAATGGGCAGGTCTTCTAAATTTATCGCTTTTATATCTTATTATGTGTCTGTGGGGGTATCGTTGTATTCGCTTTAAGTTTTAGCGTTGTCTACACTGATGTCTTTAATCGAACTTTCTGTATGTCACTCCTTCGCCCCCCACAATGTTTCCCGTTCTCCGATTCGTACATCTACCTTCCTCAGCCAAAGTAATTATGTCCCAAGTTTTTTCGTCTCGTATTTTTTTAACTCCCACTCTACATTTTTCGCTTGCGCTTCAATTTGAATAAATTAATCTCGACTGGTACAGTGCATCTCATTTCAACAATACCAGTGTCTCTCTGGCAACAAACGTACGGGTACGGCCCGGTACACCCGCTGGTACTACCGCCACTTTACCGTTCTCCATGCTCATTCCGACGTGGTGTACTCACGTAATTATATTGGATAAAAAAGAAGTGGTGTCGGATTTAAACATCCTACGTTGGAATGAGATATGAAGAGGCATGTAGGCGTCGGATTAAACAGAACGGCCAAGAGTCATACGGGGGGAGAGGACTATGCGGTGACGGCAGCAATGAGAAAATTCAAGTACGATTCTAGAGAGTTGTGAAAAGTGTTGGCTGTGGTGCGACGGTCGCGGGCAGCATGGCAATCTACCAGCAACCACTTCAACTGATAGAAAAAGTGCTGTCGACCGAGAAAAAAATTCCACCCCTTTCTGGCCGACGACAACGATGACTACTGCGAAAAAATGGTCTCCTTTCTCAAAATCGATCTCGAGACTAAGAACCTTCCAACACTCATTTTCCAGCTTTTGTTCTTTTTTCTATCTTGAGCTCGAATGTCCTGGAGGATTACGGGCGCCCCCTCTGTTCATCGGAATGCTAAGCAGCGGCGGCAGCAGTAAAGTCGAGTTTGTTTGCGGCGAGCGGGGCGAGTGCTTAAATAAAGCATTCCTTCACCGCGCACTCCCTACTCAGTTGTAAAGTTGGTTCAAATTGCAGATATTCTGGCGAAAGAAAAATTCTTGGATAGAAAGGAAACTCATTGGTGACGGATAAATGAGAAAAAGAATTGACATCCTTATCCACCCTCCGGCTGAATATCGAAGTATTGGAGAATGCCACGCGTAATTGTAAAAATAATGCAAATGAAGATAAAGCGGGAGGCAATATGTGAACATATGTGCTATGGTAAATTATACTTGCAATTTGCGTACCTTCAGTTTATCCACCGATAAATCCTCATTTTTCAATATATTCGCAAACTCGTTAATTGTTAAATATATTTTTATTTTCAATCGCAACACATAATCCGATCAATTGTGATAAAATGAAATACGCCTTTACTTTACTCACGTCAAACTTACATAAACGCATTTCGTTTTCGTAAGCAAATAAATTAAAGGTCATCCATTAATTGGATTTTGTCAGAAAATCAATGCGGCGAATTGCAGATATTTGCTGCAGCAAACATAAAATGGTGGAAAGCTGCTTATCTTCATTTATTCAAGTCAGTATTCTAGAGGCAGATATCTGTAACTGGATATTTTTTGAAATGCCGTTTCTCTGCAATTTTAAGGGATTAAACGTATTATTTTTTTTTATCGGTGAAAGTTGAGTAGCTCTGAAGTCTATGCAGCTGTAGTAAAATGTCCAAAATTTAGTAGATTTTGACGTTGATGCAATTTATTTTGCAGTTGATAGGGAAAACGGACACTACAGCATTCTTGAAGTGTCAATACAAAATCTTTGATGTGAATTGGGCGTGGAAATCTGGATTTGAGTCTAAAATATTAGAAGAGAAGGCAATGTGGCCAGAACCATGACCTATTTCTTAGAAGATTTGACCAGTGCGGTATACTTTTTAAAAGAAATAACGACAGAACATGAGTCTTTATTCATTAGAAAGATTGACTCATCAAATTATGTGTTGAGCACAATTTTAACCCCCGCTAGACACACCTGGGTCTTTGGTGTCCGGCCGTTTTTGAAAATCGTCAGGGCACACAGGTACGTCAATATTTCGGGTTCTAACCTCCACTTAAAAAATTGTACTTGGATCCAGAACTGGCGTAGTGAACGTCACGCTCGGTCCTCCGTTCTTCGTGAATTGCTGAGCTGTCAAAGTTGGCTGCGGACACCAAAGACCCATGTGTGTCTACGGAAGCATAAAAGTGTGCATTTTCTTCGAAGCTTTTCTTCGGTATATTAAATCAAGCGGTAGTTAATTGTAACATTTTGTACAATTTTAATGAAGCGAACACTGCATTGGGAAGATATAAATTTATTGAAACGTTAGCACTTAGTTTAACGAGCGAAGAAATAAAAATTTGCGAAGAACACAAGCTTCATGTATGCAATGAATGCATTTTGCAATTTTGTTCAGTTACTTTATTTATTTTAATAAGAATAAGTGTAAGTAATAATAAATAACACAAAAACGTATAAAACTTTGAGTTACATTACTTTCAAACCAAAAATTGTAATTTCAAACGAATTTTCGACTCCAAAAAAATTGTACTTTTTCTCTTGTCATAATAATTATACTTTTTTCGAAGTTTCATTATGTCCTTTTTTTTTCTTTCATCTACTATATGTCAAGAAACATTTCGTACAGTAGAATTTTCTTAAATTTATTTAACAAAAAGCTATGATGTTTTAAGTGAATACGTGTATTTCTCGTGTTTTGTGTCGATTTCCATTAAATAACAATAATAAAAATTCATATATATCCATCACCTAATGCACGCTCTTTTTCTATAGATATCGATCTACCTTCATGAATTTTTTCAGATTTTAAAACGATTCGAAGTGTGGTAAAAAAACGGCAGGACTCCATTGACCCAGGTGTGTCTAGGGAGGTGCTCGAATTGTAGTGTGTCTGGGGAGGGTTAATCCTAAGATCCTTGAGGCCTTTTATGACGAAAAGCAAGTATTTGGTTTTCTATTCCCCTATTCGGTCTCTAATTTTAGCTTACGTGGCTTGAATAGTTTCCATTTTTCAGCATTCACCAAAGGCTCTAGTGTCAAATCGTGCAGCCTCAGCGGTCAATTTACTGGTCAATTTCGCGATTTAATGTTGTCTTTGATTGGAACCAACAGCGTGAAGGCCACAACTAACAGAACACTTTTGTGAGCGTGATTAAGTTCCGTGAGTCCCTTGTGGATAAGTCTCTGTTCCTTGGATAGTGGTATGTGGATTAGCCTCACAGCAGAAACGGCTATTATATTAGTTCACACTCTCAATAAGCCAAAAATGTGAAATTATGTTAGACACTTTTTTTTTTGGTAAAAAAAGACAAGCTGCTCAGGAGCTCAATCCGCAAGGTTCCTACATAAGATAAGTTTCGTAGACTTAGCTCTTGTTCTAGCTGGAAGCATCTTATACGGGTGTTAGTCAAGACTTTTTTTCGTCCAAATATTGGAGAAAGGAAGGAGCACATCGAAGTGACCGCTAGGAATTTATTCACAGTGGCTATATTTTCTCATTGCACGCACATTCCATTGACATGTTGTTGGTTTTGAGTCATGAAAAATCACAAACTTTTTGCTTCTCGCCGGCTCTTATGTTTTGTCACCTGATATGCAACGTTTTCTCTAGTCATAAGTCATCTAGTCCCATTGCAGCCGAAATTTTACTCCGATTCGAATTAATTTCTCCAAAAATTGTCTAAATCAACTCGTGAGCCTAAGGGGGTCCCATTGCGAGATTTTACTCCGATTCGAATTAATTTCTCCAAAACTTGTTATTCGCCGTTAAATCACCTCGTGAGCCTAAGATGGTCCCATTGCAGCCGTGATTTTACTTCGATTTGAATTAATTTCTCCAAAACTTGTTATTCGCCGCTAAATCACCTCGTGAGCCTAAGGGGGTCCAATTGCAGCCGAGATTTTACTCCGATTTGAATTAAATTCTCCATACCTGGGCAAAGTCGTACCACCAATCCGACTCTACAACCATATAATTCTGTTCAGGAAGATTACTTTGATACGGTTGGTTTTATAAGAGCCACCACGCCTCCATTGCAGTTGATCTTCTTCCTTACTTCAAACGATCGTTTTCAGGGCTAATTTAAACGGACTCTCCCAGCTGCTCACAGTGTTGTTGGTTACCTTGACTTCTCTGGCCTACTGGTGTCCTAATCAATACTTTTAAACAACATCGGCGTAATGTAAATTTTTGGAAAGATCTAACATAAGCTCAGTGACCGGATGATGCCAGGGTTTTGATAGCCATCCGTGAATCATTTCAATGTTCACGTTGTAGCTTCGTTGAACCCTCTTCTGTTGAATGTTCAACAGCCCGAGTTCCTCTTTTATATGCCATCTGAATACTGCTTATTATTGTATATGTTCTATAGTGAAACGTGCAATTACATATTTATCAACTTCCCCGTTCTTCTGTGGTTATTTGTGGTGATTTCAACCTACAGTCCATTCAATGGGATATGATATTTTTGGCAATTGTGTCCACAAATGCAGCTTCCATGTTTCTCTTTTATCCTTTCCTACTTTAAACCATGTCTCAACTTAAACCAATTCGAACAAAGAGTTTCCTTCCTTTACATTTCAACTTTTCAAAGTTGATTACATACGGATTGCTTCTGAACTGTTCCAGCTCTTAAATTTTTTTTTACCATCTTGGTATCTCTACTCTCCCAGGATAGGCTCCCACAAAACTTCTAGTCCACCTTAGTACTTGGTTGATTCGGTTTTGGGTCATCCTTTCAAGTATTTGGTTCTATCCCCCTATTCGGTCCTTAATTTTGGCTAACGTGGCTTAAATAGTTTCCATTTTTCAGCATTCACCAAAGGTTCTAGCGTCATATCGCACAGCCTCAGCGTCCACTTTACTGGTCCATTTCGCGAGTTGATGTTGTCTTTGATTGGAACCACCAGCGTGAAGGCCACAACTAACAGAACACTTTTGTGGGCGTGATTGAGTTCCGTTCCTTGTGGATAAGTCTCTGTCCCTTGTGGATAAGTCTCTGCCCCTTGAATAGTGCTATGTAGATTAGCCTCACAGCAGAAACGGCTATTCTATTAGTTCACACTCCCAATAAGCCAAAAATTTGAAACTATGCTAAACACTTTCTCGGTAAAAAAAAGGATTACCTTCAAGCTGCTCAGGAGCTCATTCCGCAAGCTTCCTACGTAAGCTAAGTTTCGTGGCCTTAGCTCTTGTACTAGCTGGAAGCATCTTATACGGGTGTTAGTCAGGATTTTTTTCGTCCAAATATTGGAGAAAGAAAGGAGCACATCGAAATGACCGCTAAGCATTTATTCACAGTGGCTATATTTTCTCATTGCACGCACATTCCATTGACGTGCTGTTAGTTTTGAGTCCTGAAAAGTCACAAACTTTTTGCTTATCGCCGGCTCTTATGTTTTGTCACCAGCCAATTTTGACTCGAGATCTGATATGCAACATTTTCTCCAGTCACATACCATACCTTTGCCAAGTCATACCACCAATCCGATTCTGCAACCATCTAATTCTGTTCAGGAAGATGACTTTAATACGGTTGGTTTTATAAGAGCCACCACGCCTCCTTGGCAGTTGATCTTCTTTCTTACTTCAAACGATCGTTTTCAGGGTTGATTTAAACTGACTCTCCCAGTTGCTCATAGTGTTGTTGGTTACCTTGACTTCTCTGGCCCACCGGTAACCTAATCAATTCTTTTAAACATCATCGGCGTAATGTACATTTTCGGAAAGGTCTAAGACAAGCTCAGTGACCGGTAGAGAGTCTATCCTAAATCCTTTCAATGTTCACTTTGTGGCTTCGTTGTACCTTTTTCTGTTGAATGTTCAACAGCCCGAGTTCTTCTTTCATATGCCGTCTGCATACTGCGTGTTATTGTATATATTCTGTAGTGAAACGTGCAATTACATTTTTATCAACTTCCCTCGTTCTCCTGTGGTTATTTGTGGTGATTTCAACCTACCGTCTATTCAATGGGATATGATATTTTTGGCAATTGTGTCCACAAATGCAGCTTCGATGTTTCTCTTTTATCCTTTCCTACTTTAACCATGTCTCAACGTAAACAAATTCGAACAAAGAGTTTCGTTCCTCTACATTTCAACTTTTCAAAGCTGATTACATACGGATTGCTTCTGAACTGTTCCAGCTCATTCATTTTTTTGTACTATCTTGGTATCTCTACTCTCCCAGGATAGGCTCCCACAAAACTTCTAGTCCACCTTAGTAGTTTGTTGATGTGTCCATTAGCCTTCACAACAAAGATTCAGCACGCTAGAGATGAATATGTTATTGAAACGACTAAGCGAAGAATTTTTAAGGGCTTCCTTCCTTTCTAATAGTCCCAAACCCTTTTGTTTTTACAGTAATTCCATAAAAACCTCAAATAACTCTCCGGTTAACTTCAATTTAAACGATGACATTGCCTCTAGTCCTCAAAATATTTCTGTGTTTTAATCTTTCAAACAGAAATACCAGCTCATCTTTAGCTACTTGTCTTGATATCCCTATGACCTACCCTTCTGGACCCTATAGCCAGCAATGGCCCAGACAGTATTCCATTTGTATTTGTCAAGGTTTATCCTGATCTTAATGTATTCTTCTTTCCATTTTTTCTTCTGTTTGGAAAGCTACAAACGTTTTCCCCATTCTAAAACCGGGGAATGTTAATATTGTTTCCAATTATCGTCCTGTTTCCTATCTTCCCTATCTTCCGAAATTACTGATCATATACAACGCCATTAATCATTGGCTCTCCAGGGAGCAGCATGTATTTATTAAAGGTCGTTTTACGTCAAAAAACTTGGCCGTTGCTTGTTTATTGGATTATGAACAACAAGCTGACATTACACTGAAAAAAATCCACATAGCGCCCAGAGCCATGTAACATAGCGCATTATTTATGGTCCCATACGCCATGTACATAGTACTCTGAGCCATGCAATATGGCTCCCAGCGCCATAATGTCAGAATCTACATAGCGCGTGGTCCCATGTTACATGGCGCAGCATTTATGGTGCCACACGCTATGCACATAGTGCCCTGAGCCATGCAGTATAGCTCCCAGCGCCATAATTACATGGCGCAGAAATTATGGCCCCACACGCCATATTACATAGTGCCATGAGCCATGTAATATGGCTCATGGCACTCCAATTATAACTCGCAGCCATACTGTGTGAGGGGATCTATAAATGTCAGCAAGTGATACTTGAGTATCGTCGATAGATCGACAACATTCTCAATCGGCTAAGGGCGCATATTATTGAATGGCTCCTTCGGCGACTCTAAATGCAGCCAGCGCCTGTTTGTTGCAAGCAAGGGACTTCTCCGTGTGCTCATTTATGGTAAGTAGCATTGTGTTGACTGATTTGCTTCTTTAATGTACTATAGTCTTCCACGCCATGTACTATAGTCTTCCACGCCATGTACTATAGTCTTCCACGCCATGTACTATAGTCTTCCACGCCATGTACTATAGTCTTCCACGCCATGTACTATAGTCTTCCACGCCATGTACTATAGTCTTCCACACCATGTACTATAGTCCTTCACGCCATGTACTATAGTCCTTCACGCCATGTACTATAGTCCTCCACGCCATGTACTATAGTCCTCCACGCCATGTACTATAGTCCTCTACGCCATACAGTATAGTCCTCTGCGCCATACAGTATAGTCCTCCACGCCATACAGTATAGTCCTCCACGCCATACAGTATAGTCCTCCACGCCATACAGTATAGTCCCCCACGCCATGTGTTACAGCTCTCCACGCCATGCACGATAGTTCTCCACGCCATGTAGTATAGTCCGCCACGCCATGTACATGGCGTGGAAGACTATAGTACATGGCGTGTAGGCCTATGTACTTTTCGCCATGTATTATGGCGTGTGGCGCTATATTTTATCACAATCCCTAAATCGACTATGTACATGGCGCCAGAAGTCTATAAATTATGGCGTCTGGCGCCATGTGTTTTCTCAGTGTATTTACACGGACTTTGCTAAGGCATTTGACACAATAGATCACACTGTACTGTTGGATAAGCTTTGCAGTGTCGGCAGTATCGGCATCCCTCATATCTGGTTCTCCTCCATTGTTAATCGTACTTGTCGTGTTGTCTTCATGGCTGTATCTGGTGTTCTCCAAGGTACCATCCTGGGGCCGCTTCTGTTCGTATTGTTCCTCTATGACCTTCCTAGCTGTTTCGTTTTGAAGGTTGCCTGCAAATTTAATCAGAACTTACTGTTTTGAGCGATTGATGTTTTGTGAACTCCCTCTCTCCCAATATTTCCAAATATCTTGTTATGTTCTTTACTAACAAACCAATTCCAAACCATTTTGACTATAATCTTTCCGGTAGTTTGTTGTTGCATTTAGACTATTATGCAGACTTTGGCGTTATATTTGGCCGTCTTCTGCAATTTGATCTGCATGATCATTCTTCGTTGATCTCATCGCACCCTTAATATATCACTAGTGTCCGTCTATTCACATCGCTAGACCGTAGCATACTAAAGTGCTATTCCCAAGTATGGTCTTCTCATTGTGTGTACTTGTCTGACGCAGAAAAGTCTGCCAAACGTAAGTTTACTCGTTGTCTTCTATATAAGCGGGATTTCCCTTACTGTCCTTATGAAGAACGCCTAAAATTCGGCCTTTAAAATGTTGGCCTTTATTCCATCAATACCTCCATTTCTGAATTGGTGCGAGTCTTTGATCGTCCTATCAGATCCCAGTAGTTTTTCATCATCCCTTAACCGCGTACGCGTTTTTTCATTCATAGCAAGGTTTCAAAGCTATCCCAATTGAACTACCTATCATTCCAAAAACTTGATCTTAGGTTAGGTAACGTCGATTGGCTGCCAACCAGAGAGTCTAGCCGAAAGGCACATATAGGCACAGTGGAGGTCGATAGAGATAGTAGAGGTCCATAGACACAGTAGAGGTCCTTTGTGATACTACAGATATACTCTCCCTTAACCATTAAACTCTGGAAAACATTTAGTTCCGTTGATGAACTGTATAGTACCATTTAAGTCGATAAAGGATAATCAACCAATGCACAGCGAATAACACTAGGTACTAACAACAATCGGATGCGACCCTTGTCTACATATGTCAAAGAATATGTGGGAACACATAACACCACCCACAATCACATATTTTCACACAATACACCAAAATTCATTTATATAGCAGGCTAAGAAAAATGTAAATAACAATATTGAAAAATATAAATCAATAATATATTTCGTAGAAAGCTGTCAAGACGTGTTTTTCTTGGCGACATTAAAATTAAATTTTCATTGGAAGCATTTACTTGCAAATTAGAATTAACTTCTAAAAATATAATAGTTTGAAGCCAACCATCAGTCCCAATTATTTGACGCTTTGGCTCAGGTCAATACAAACTCGGCTCAATATCGGTAAGTCAAATCGTGGAATTTTGTACTCTCTTGTAAATTGCATTGACTCTGTTTTACTGGAATTCACATTCAAATAATTTCTCCAAAAGTGTGAATAGATACTTTCCTGACTCTACTATGACTATGTCGTCCTCATAAGCAGCCACTTTGGTACCGACACGGTCTAGCCTTCTCAGGAGATTAATTACCGTAACGTTGTACGACAGGAAAGGACACCATCTTAAGGTGCACCTGTGTTGAAGCCTCGTCGCACACATTCAAGCACTTTCTTCTTTTGAAGCTGCTCAACATGTATAGCAGTATCTACCTCCACAATCGCATCCAACCTGATATTGTTCAAAGCTTCCTCAATGTCTATGAAGGCAGTATCCGCATACTCCTTAAGAGCGAGGTATTTTTCAATTGGTTCAATGATGCATAACGAGCAGTTTGCTGTGTCCGCCAGGGCCGTCAGCGTTCGATTGAGTTTAAGACCTTTCGTATGTGATTTGACTCATTAATATCCCCTATACTACCACAGAAGACTCTCCATAAGATTCTCTTTTTATAATTGATGCAGTAAAGATTGGAGCGGGGGTTGAAAGTTCGTCCAGTTCGCTATTTTCCTATTAGCAAATTTTACCTGCTCAGCTAAACTTCAGCCGCCCAAATTAAAGGAAATATAACTGTGATTAGAAAGCGAACATTTAATAAATGACCTTTCGTTCATGCATAAGTTGTGTGTGCCACTCCTTGGCTAAGATAACGTCAAGTACCTCCCTCCGATTTGCGGTGAGCAAGGTTGGTTTGTTGCCTACGTCAGACTGAGGATGAACTCAAAGAGTGCTCCGGCTCCTACATTTGTGTCGGAGCTAGCACAGACTTCATGATGTGCTTTAGTGTTAGCTACTAGAACAACAAGCACGCAAATCTCAGCGGCTGCAGCCACTACATTCTTCATTATATCGCAAGCACGGTTTACTCCATGGTTGTATGCTATGTAGTAAAAATCTGATCAATTTCCGCTCAAAATCCTTGTTACGAAAATTGTGAAGAACAAGCGCATTAACGACAGTCTTGGCAAGAATACAAACTCCTGGTTTATCCAGACTGTCCGAAGTGATCAGTCTGTAACCATTGGTGTATCGTCTGCAAATATTATCTGCTTCAATGTCTTTGTCTAACGATGAAACAGGGCAGCTGTTGCTGCTTTAAAATGATTTAGGCTAGTTTGCAGTACTCTCACCATGAGGATGAAGTTAAATTCTTCTTCGGACGCAAGGGTCCTCCCCTCTTTTATTTCTAGAGTCAGGAGGTCTAGACAGCCGCTCAAATCTGAGATATTGCCGACAGTAACCCCATTTGCCTAGAAGGACCGCGCATCTAATTCTCACTCAAATGTATCGCCCAAAAAGAATGATGAATCGCTTGCTAGATTACTGCTCTATCATCAGAGCTTCCTGCTTCGCGCTGCGTTTGGCGGACTTATAGTTTTTCGATCAAGAGCTCTTATCCTTATCGCATCTATATAAATTCAGGAATAACTTTTCTTTTTTAATGATGCCCTTCTGGGCCTCTAAGAGCGACAATCACTCTTCATTTAGAATGAAGAAAGCCTTTCGTCCGGTTTTCAATTGTCTCATCGATTTTCAACAAGTTCACCCCTTCTACTAGTCCGTCAGAAGATCAGAGTTGAATAGCTTGACGATTTCCAAAATTTCTTCTATTCTTCTATTTCATCTTTTAGTTTGTCGTCTGGCCAAAGTTCATTTAGTTTGGTGATCACCTGCTTGTGGAAGCCCGCCGAGCGCTGATCTTCACAAGCTACCGGTCTGATTCCTTTACATCAAGCCCCGTCATTCACTGTAGACGGGGCTCACGAGCTAACTTTTTGCAGATTGTGGCAGAATTTGAACAAAGCATCATTGAGCCTCAAGATGATGCTCCATTAGGATATTTCATTGAAGAACTGAGGTAGCCCTAAAGCAGTAGTCATTAGTTTTAGGCGTTTTCGATATTTACCTGCTTTGACTCATTTGCTCAGCCGACCTTTGTCGTTTCTGAGCAATGGGTTTAGAGGGAGCGGGTACAGCCTAGAGCAATTTTTGTTGACCATTGGAGGGGTTTTGGTCTTTGTCGAACATTTTTTTGTAATTTCTTTAGAACTTTTAAGGCTGGCATTCTAATTCTATAAGCCCGACAGTAGCTGACAGAGTCGTTTAAAGAGAGAACGGTCCTGGATGTAGCATTTATTGACGACCGGGTCAGCTTATTTGAAGTAACTTGCTCGCCACTGTGGCAACAATTGGCTTCAGGATTTGAATTTTCCTGGGCTTCACTTAAAACCCCAGGACGACTCGAAACAAGAGTTAAGGATGTGCTGCGAGCCAATGGAGCTCACTCATTCAACCAACAGTCCACAAAGTTGCCTTTTTCGCCATATTTCAATGTATCAGTTGCACACGACGGCAAAGCTGCCTTAGTGCCCCCTCGATATTAAAGGATATATTAGATTTTACAACAGGTTTGCATCTGACGAGCTTGGTTTTGTGTTCTTATTTCCATTCTTAAGGGACCCCACTCAAAGTCGCTATCACAGTCTGAATATGTAGTTGCCTTGATGATCCCATGGTTATTTCTGTAAACTAGGGGGCCCTGAGAAAATTAGCACAAGCCTTTATAGGATCATGTGCTCAGAAATGGATCGGTGCTTATTATGAGTGCGCCTCAACTAAACCTTCATCATAAAATTTTTGCTATGAGACTAAAAACGTACTGTGCTGCCTGCCAGGATTTAGACGGCACGGGCGAAATTTAGAGTCTTTCACGAAGCAGTTTGCATTTAGTTTCTTCAACGCCTGAAGACGACTATGTCAAGCGTACTAAGACTATCAGCCCAAGCGCAACTGATACAAATCGTAAAGAACAAAGAAGTCCGAAGACGAAAACAGATCATTTGTTGTTAACCAGGATGCACCACGAAATGACGATCCGGCATATATTGGAAATGCTAGTAGGAAATGTGGGGAAAAAGTCTGTCAATATCATGTATGGAGCCGAATAAGCATCAAAGAGGAAAAAAATAACTAAATACTGAAGGAAATAAGGAAAATAGAGAGATTGTCAGGTATATTTGCTTCGCATTAGTAAAGGTATACGTTAGCTTTTATCGTACGTTCCGAATAGCAATCAAATGACTCCAGAACAAGTCGAAAGCGATCTTAAAACATATCGTTCATATGTGAGCTCCAAATATATTTCACTTTTACAGAAGTCACGCGAAAATCAAAAGAAATTTTATTCCTAACGAGAAATTCAACCGGAAATTCTCTACCACAACTGCGGTGGTATGAGAGGCAAACTCAATAAACTTTTTCTTGACGCTAAATCTTGCCATTTCAATATCCTGGCCATAACTGAGACGTGGTTGAACGAATCACATCTTAATGAGGAAATTCTTGACTCTAATTGGACCATATACAGAGCTGATCGCGATTATATTCAGACTGGTTCCACAAGAGGAGGTGGTGTTTTTATAGCCACACACAACTCCTTTTCTAGCGAACCCATTTTAACTAATCAGTGCAAGTTATTTGAACATAAATTCGTCGGAGTTCTATTTAACTGTCATTATATGTACATTGGAATTTTTTATGTACCACCCCAGTCTAACGAAATTGCTTACAATAATATAAATTACACCATATCCTCCATTATTGCTTCTATGAATGAGGAAGACAAAATAATCATATTCGGGGACTTCAACCGTCCAAACATCAGATTTACTATTGATGAAAATGATAACCAACTCCTCCCGATCAACCTTCTTGACGCCATTGATTTCAACCTTATCAGTTCGTTCTATGGCAATGATTTACAGCAAGTTATATCGACTTCTAACCAGAATGGTAAGTGGTTGGATTTAATATTTACCAATTTTTATGACGTTAGTGCAACTACTGACCCCGAGAATCTTTTCTCTAATACTCTTCATCACTCCGCTATTACCGTTGAACTTCCCACTATCAATATTACTTTTAACCAATCATACAATAATGAAATTGTATTTGATTTTCATAATGCTGACTACGTATGCATTAAAAATTATCTGAATACCATAGAATGGTCGAGGTCCATCTCAACGTTAGATTTGGATGGACTTGTTTCTTTTTTCTACGAAAAAATCTTTCAAACCATTAACACTTATGTACCAAGTATAAAAAAAACGCAGTAAACGTTCTGAGCCATGGCTAGACAATAATTTGAGACAATTAAAGAACCGACGAAACAAACTTTATAAAGCAATTAAAAATGATCGCAATATCAGCGTAGGGCTAAAGGAAAGCTACGATCTTTTATCCAAAGAACTCTCAATTAAGTCTCGGGAAGCATATGAGTTTTACGTGACGTTAATGGGTAACAAAATTGTAAATGACCCGAAAAAGTTTTTTGACTTCGTTAATATGAAACGAAAAACGACTGGCTATCCCGCTTCTATGTTCAGATGGAACACTATATCTTCGCTTCCACAGGAAATCTCCAATTTATTTGCAGATCACTTTCAAGATTCGTTCTGTCCTCCTTCGATCCCTACAATAAATTCAACTGTCTGGCCTACCCAAACTGTATCCACACCACTCATTGAGGGCAACATTCTAACAAAAGAGGCAATTGCCAACACTATCCAAGAGCTAAACATTAACAAAGGACCTGGCCTCGACCTAATATCTCCCTGCTTTGTGATACAGTGTATCAATCAATTGATAACCCCTCTGTATATCATTTTTAACAAGTCACTGTCATTAGGCGTATTTCCATCCTTTTGGAAATCTTCCCATCTTACGCCTATTTTCAAAAGCGGCGATAAACGATCTATTGACAACTATCGAGGCATCGCTATTCTCTCAGTGATCCCCAAACTCTCCGAGAAGCTCGTCTGCGATCAACTGACTTTCATAATAAGGCAGGTCAACTACCACGAATCTCATGATCCTGGTTTCGGACGTCCTTTGTGAGATGGAAAAGGGAAACCAGGTTGATGCGATTTATACTGATTTCAGTAAGGCCTCCGACAGAGTCGACCATCAAATTTTGACGCAGAAATAGCTTAATTTCGGTATATCTGGCTGCCTTCTTAACTGGCTTAAATCTTATCTTTGTGACAGAACCCAGATTGTCAAATTCCAAGGAAAATTTTCAAAAAAAGTTTTTGCTCTGTCGGGGGTGCCGCAAGGCAGTCATTTGGGCCCTCTTCTCTTTAATATTTTCATTTCGGATCTATCCAGGATTTTATTTGATACCCCACACCTCTTCTACGCTGATGACTTGAAATAGTACCACACTATCAAAACGCAGTCCGACATTGATTTTCTCCAATCAAAACTTGTATCTCTCGAACAGTGGTGCCTCTTGAATAAACTAAATCACAACGTCGACAAGTGTCGAGTAATAAGTTTCTCCAGGAAAAATAATGTAATAGCCAATTCATGCTATCTTAATAGCAACGAACTTATTAGGGTAGAACATATCTTAGACCTAGATGTAACCCTAGATACCAAATTGCGCATTACTTGCAGATCAACAAAGTCTTATCGAAAGCGAGCAAACAATTAGGTTTCATTAAGAGGCGCACTAAAGAGCTCAAAATCATTTGGGTTACTAAGTCTCTATATACATCACTAGTGCGGCCTCTACTGGAATACACCTGCATAGTCTGGAGGCCAGCTTTTCAACTACACAGCGACAGGCTCGAATCGGTTCAGAAACAATTTTTGCTTTTCGCCTTGAGGCACCTCTATAATCCAAACGACTTTAGTAATCTTCCCTCTTACGAATACAGACTTGGTCTTTTAAACCTAATGACTCTTTCATTAAGAAGAACCATAGTTACCGCATGCCTAGCCTTTGACATCATTAACGGAAGAGTTAGTATAGCAGTTCTCTCTAACCGAATTACTTTCAACAATTTAATAAGACGGACTAGGCATACAACCCTGCTTAAGGAATACCAGCCCCTTACAGTTTATGGGTATAATGAACCCATCAATAGGTGCTGTATAACATTCAACACTGTATGTCATCACTACTCTTCAGGTATCACCAAATTTATTTTCAAAAATAACTTGACAAAGACCCTATTAACTTCTTAACCTACTTATTTCCCCATCCTTATTCGCCTAAATGCAAATAAACATTAACTTGAAATACTTGCATATTCTATTTTGTAATACTTGCAGATTCTATTGTAATATATATTGTATCATGCCTTGTTTGGCAAATAAATAAATAAATCCAATGCCTGAAAAAGGCTAACTTCTAGCTATAGAAGAGTCACCGGATATTAATGGGCAAATAAATGAAAATGAAACCTAAAAGAAAGAAAGAGTACAGTGGAGAGCACAGTACAAACATCCAATCGGTGGTAATTTGTAGTTTTTAAAACGGGCTACCATTTATATGAAGCATAACCCTGCAATTACATCTACAAGAGATCGATTGTATAAAATTGTTTTTTAAAATTTTTTACCCCTATCTAGCAATTTGACTCTGCAAACCAAGTGTTGGAATTACCCTAACACAATGAATATTCGAGGGAAGCCATATATATATGGCTAGTGACCTAAAACGTTCTTGGCCAGCGTCGCTGGAATTCCGTCTGAAGCAGCTACTTTGGATATCTAGAGAGGTGGCGGACGTGGACCGATCGCAATTGTTGGCAGCTAATTTTAAAATTAAAGAAAATCAGCAACTCTTTTCCATGCATTAATTTTTAGTGCATAAATTCCTGATTAACCTTAGGCAGTATTTATCATTTGCAGTCTGATTTCGGTTGCATTTTGCGCATCACTCTGCAATACTCGATTTATTTTATATTAGCAGTGGTGTTGGTTAACATAGTAGCATACACTTGTTTGATGTGCCTTAAGTCTCGGTCATTCTCAGAATTGACTGGAGGAAAAATTCCCTCTTGTGTGGCTCTTGGGATACAAAACATGAATTTATGGTGGAAAGAGGCAATGCAACAATGGACAGGGAAAATGCCAGAAAGAAAAGTCTTGCGAATTTTATTTTTACTGAGATAATTATAACAAAAACTATCTGGGAAATACTAATTTGATTCAGACAACATTAATATTTCCACTTTAAATTCAGCAAAGCATTTGGTAATGAATGCTTTTGAATATAAAACTAAATTCCGGAAATTATTTCTGGTTTTCATTCGTCTACTATTATCTCCGTTGTAAAATAATTTATTTCCACATATCAATTGCAAACTTGACACCAGCAAACCTCAATATCTACTTTCCCAATGACGTTTTATTATCAGTTGTTCTTGACTATCTGATGCACTCTACTATTCACTGCCTATAAATAAATGCATACACGGAATGGACTCTTTTCAACGCTTGCAATCATATTCCTGCAAATGCACTTGAATTCAATAAAAAAGAAACAACAAATGTAAGAAAGATTTGGTGCATACAAGATTCATGATGGCAAGAGCTTGAACTGAACTATTGAAAGATTTATTGTGAGAGCTGGAAAATGTGCTGGGCTGAGTGGGAACCTTGAACTTAAAATGCCCTGACCACAGACGATGGTCATTAAATGATTGTTGTTTGAATGTCGAGATGCTAAATGCATCGTGATACTGGCTGGTAAATGTCCATCAACTGTTCAATTTGATAGTAATCATCGACTGCACGGCTGTTTATTGGTGAAGGAACAAGTGCAAGATGTAAGCAAGTGTTATTTAAATGAGAACATGATTATTATGACTTCTTTAAACATAATTTCAGTCAGAAATAATCAAGGCAAAATACTGATGATCTATTTCGTTTCTTTTCAGGTAACTAACAGGATGTTCTTAAAGAACTTTACACTGAGTCACATCCAAAACGTGAGATATATAATGATATTTTAAAATAATATTTTGTTCGCATAAAATCTTTGAACTAAATTGAAAAATCTTTGCAAAATTATTCACATCAACACAAATATTCCGATAATTGACATGTACGGACTTCGTACATAAATTAGATATTCAGAAAATTCTTGGCATTGTACGAAGCTAAATCAAGTACCTCGAATATATTATTACAAGACCCACTAGTAGTGTTGCGTTGTTTGTATTATTCTTTTTATTTTTTTTCCATTATATTTCATACATTCTCCTCATATGTTGTCCTCTTCGATCAATGGTCGGCCCGGTGCTCTGCTTCTATGTATATAGCTCGTGTGCTTATTGAGGAAATTCATTTTGAATTGAAAATTCATATCATGTCGGCAATAATAACGACGGTTGATTTTAATGAACACGAATTCGAATCGCTAAGAGGCAATTGACCATTCATCATTAGATGGAACCGGAAAAGAAGTCATTTTTTGTGAAGAGTTTGCAAAGAAAGACGTGATAGGAGTGTGGAGGTGCATATGATTTAATTTCATATTATTTAGTTAATTATTGAGCTGGATAATTCGATGGTAATTTTTTAATTCGATAATATAGTGATGCATTTTTAAAATATATGCTTTTGAAAAAAAAAATGCTCCTTGTGCTTGTGCCGGCATAGCCGTAGAAACACAATTTGTAGCTTTTGCTATAGAAGATGCTGTGGCGGTAGCTTTAGTTGAACAACTTTCATATTATCAGCTGGCTACAAGTTTGACACATCGTAGTTTTGAATTACTAGCAGGGATGGAAATTTAAAGGTGGCATTCGGGAATCATTGAATACGTCGTCGTAGGACTAAATCCCCTTCCGGGCATTGAATTCTTCCAGGTAGCACTTCCAATTGTCTCTGTCCAATGACCACGTCCTTTAATTACGAGATTCAAACTGTGGTTCGCAGTCTTTGTCGACAGAGTCGCATCAGCGTTTCTTGGGTTTTCGCCCTGGCCTTCGACCATCGGCTTTTCCATCGAATACTTTGCCTGTAGCCAGTCCATTGCAGCTTTTGTATTATGCTGACTATCGCGACCTCCGGATCGTCAAATATTTCGTATAACTCGTAATTGTACCGTATTTGCCACTGGCGGCTTTGCCATTTCGCTCCAATTATTTGCCTAAGGATCTGTTTTTTGACGGTGTTCAATGTGTTTACATAAGCTTGTGTGAGGGTCCATGTTTCACATCCATCCAACAAAACATTTATTTACAATCAAATTTTGACAAGAGACATTTTTGAAACGCATTGTCAAACATGTCTATCGATGTTTCTCGTGTGTGGGTTTCGGCGAATTGATATGCTTCACGGAAAATTTAGTTGCATGAATGATGATCGGACTCTTTAAAATGCATTGTTCTAGTGCACCAGAAAGTTAGATCGACCAAATAATTGCGGCTCGACCTTTCTAGGAAACAATGACCCAAAACGGCGAAAGTAACTTTGTTCGCAGTGGAAAGAAAGAAACAGTATTACAGCTTTGAGCTGAATCATGCTAACCCAATAGATGAGTCTGAATTGGCCGAACTCGGCAGCTCTGGAAAGGATTATTCCTGGCACGTCATCAGTGTAGCCCACGAAAAATATATTCGTTGGCATTTCCAGACCCAGTTGTCGATGTTAGACGATGCTCCGGAGAGCAGGTCCGAGAATCGGCCCCGGTGCTACCACTGAGGTGATAAGTCTCCTCCTCTGAACTCATGTGCTCTTTTCGAGTAGTAGCCATCGTTACCTAAACTAGTCTCGCATCATCATCAACAAGTCGTCAGAAATGCCGAAGCTGTGCTCGAAGGCCCTTTATACATTTGTCCACCTCGCAGAATTTAAGGTATTTTGGACATCTAGCGTTACCAGCAAAATGACCAGTCTGGTCCTAGGACATGCCTCGTTCCCTCATTTTACCGCCTCCCCTCATTCTACCGCCTCTACTCATTCAACCGCCTCAATCGTTGCTGAAATAAAATCAACAATTGAATACCCTTTTCGTAAGCCGTGCTGTCAGTAATTGCCGACTGCAGCTGTAGCTTCATCTACATTTCGAGGTGCCCCCGTGCCGTGTCCAGTATGCAGCGTCGACGGTTTTCTCACGGGCTGTCGAGTTTCCCTTTCTCGTATCTGTCATCGCCAATCAGATATTTTTCCATCGCGATAGAAAGACCCTCGCCACTAAACAGGAATTGTATAAATCTAGTATAGTGCCTGTTGATTCTCTACTACAACTTCAAGCACCCGAGGCATTTCTATTTTTCATCCCGTCATTTGTCATGTTGATCAGCTTCTCCTCCGTAATTAGAGGAATGCCCACCCCCGGTGGACAATATTGCCATTATACGTCCTTGGCGATGCGCTGGGAACAGCGAAACAGCGATGGGCCCTAGGATTGCCATGGTTCTGGGAGCGCCATATCGCATGGAACTGAGTCTACGGTAACCAATTTGTATCGCGCACCTCCATGGGTCCATTTTGAACTGCGCGCAAAAGTACATCGACTTTGAGCGATTGCTCTTTTTAATGGCTTTGGCCAATACTCTCTTTGCAGACGTGTATGCTGAAGAAAGTTTGGCGGCGCCTGTCTATTCCTAGATCGCTCTGTCATGTGCCTGTACGCTAGGGCGATGCTTTACAGTACAGACTTCAAAGGACCCTCGCTTCGACGACGCTGTCTTCAGTACTACGGAGACTGCTGCCTTTTCTTGACATCGAGTGCGTCTTTGAAGGCCATACATGGCTCGGTGCAGAGCATACATTGAAAGCAACTTGTAGCGCAATGGCTCAAATAACCACTCCTCCAGTAGCTACCATTCCAGTCCTTTGCAGTTGCTTATAGTGTGGTATCAGCCCACACATTCGTAGCAAAAATTTCAAAAAATTCCAATTGTGACCAAATTATCCCTTTGGCGAATACCATCCCCACCTTAACTCAAATAAACTTGAGGTTTTTGAGAGCTGGGCTGTCGTCAAGCTCTACCATGGCCCTTCACTGTTTCTTAGAAATAAGGAAGGGGTGGTAGATTGGCTTTCAATTTGCCGGTTTCTGCCTATCCAGCTTTTCGCTTCATGCCTACGCTTCCTTTTCTAAGGCTTTTAGCGATGAAGCAATAGAGACCTATAAGCATGATTTTGTCTCTAAGAACCATGAGCTTCAGAAAACCTTGGCCATTTATGACTGTCCATATCGAGTCCTGTGTTTCGCACAATTTCCAGCAAAACTTCTTTAGTAGTTTTCCTTATCCAATAAACTTATGTGCCGGTTTCATCTGAGCACATACCCTTGCGGATAGTCCTTAGGATTTCCACATAAATTATACCTGGAGTTGGACCTTTTATTAATCGGAGGATAAGTAACATCGGACACCAGTATAGGCGTATCTACTTGAGCGACATGATGCTCCAGTCGCGCCTGTTGGAATTCCATTCTCGCTTTTTTGAATTCTTCTTTCATGCGGAGATTACTTTTAATGCTTCCTCCAGTTCGAGGATACCATTCTTTATGTATTTATATATATTATTTTCCACCCTATTTTGGAGTATACCCTCTTCAGCCATTCGGTCGCGTTGTTTCAGGTAGGCTCGCGTCTGCAGATTTAGCTATGGGGTCTCCGTTTCCTTTACAATGGTCTCTGCACTTTAAGGTCTTCGGCCTTTTGGTGTTTCCAAAGGCTGGCCGAGATATTGAGTCACTTGTCCATCATCGTTTGCGCAAAACAAAAGTATGTCCGTAGAACTTGATGGCTGGGTGCTATGTTTCTGGGTATTTGCCACGGCTGGAGGAGTCTTGTGGAGTTCGATCTCTTTGCGAAGGCAAACTTATCAATAGTTGCTCCTACTGCATCTTGTGTCCTTACGTCCGCCTGTCTGTTATACCGTACATAATGTCTGGGAAACCATTTTAACGCAATCTTTAAATGAGAGCCGCTTTCATCCTTAGAGCCGCTATCTTGGTTCGCGTGTCTAATCGCTTGATCGATCTCATGATTGTCTACGCCTAGCTCTTCTAGGATCTGGTGCTCAGAGCCAGATCAGCATTAATGACGAATAATGTTAACTGAACCTAAATCACCAATCCAATGGTATGAAATTCGAACGCAATGGAATTTACCGGAATGGAGGCGGTATGGTATTAGAGCCATTCGCTCTCGAATGTCACTCCGGCGCACAAAGACGATTTGGTCGATATCCATATCCGTCAGTTCAATGCAACAGTTATATCTAAGGCTATAAACTTTGCGAAGTCGACCTAGTATGGTCAATGAAACAGTGCTAGCAAGCATGAAATCCGTTGGAACATGCCAAAGTATACCAAGAGTCTTTTGATTATTTAGCGTTACCTAAAGCTTAGTACTGACATCGATTTGTATGAAAATTTCACGCGAAATTGGTTTCGGTGAACATTTAGCTTGAAATTAAGCAAGAGTTGTACTCACTTCTTAGCGTGAAAAGCTGCTTGAATGTTACTTTCGCTTTGAAAATACAGATAGAATTGACACACGCCTCCTGTAGTGACAAATCAATTTACTGCAACGACATCTTTCCGAAACATTAACATCAATGTCTTCGACAGCCAACATCGCTGGACAGCAAACTTTTGTTCCAGCCGGTTTAACAGCCATCTTTAGTTAGTAAGATATTTTTAGTTAGTCAGACGAGTTGAGTCGTAAGAGTTGGAATAAAGGAATAAGCTTAAACAATTAAAAAGTAGTTTACATACCACTACACTCCAATTATTTCACCCCAATTTGGTATGTGCAGTTCATTCTTTCGGGTTAAAAATGACATTTAATGTTTGAGTTTGAAAATTGAAATGTGCAAATGTCTTTTCAATAACAAAATCGATCGAAAATTGAAATTCTTGGTATTTTATATGCCAAAAATCAGCAAAGTCTCCGCTTTTTTCCATTATCAAACAATTCACTCCCAAAAATGACCATAGAAGTGAGAACTGTCAAAATTTAGCTTCACAATTAAGTTAGTACCAGCCTTAAAGTTAGGTATTTCAGCGATAGAGGAAATTTGTAAAACTATTGTCAACCTAACATTTAGTACATAGGTTTCTGTATTCTCGCTGACACTAATATCTTATATTGGACATAAATATTAGGCAACGTTGTTTTTTCTCATTTGACTAGTGTGAATAAAAACTTGACCGTCCCCTTTTTGAAAGAAATTGACTGCAGCTTTCAATAATATCTTTCCAAGAATTATTTTTATTTGAACTTTCATGGTTTTCATGGTATTGTATGCAGTGGCGGACAAAAGTCTACGACAACATCTTATATTGAAGCTTTTATCAAAAATCCATTGATGCGCATGTTTTCAGTAATGTACATATATTTATAAGAAAACAAAAACAAAAACTTTTTGCAACAAATTTAATGTTAAATGCATAAAAACATAAAAAATCGAATGAACAAAAGTCTATGGCAGTCAGTGCTGGCTGTCTTATACACAAAAAATTTTAAACTAAACGTATCGGAATGTTTACAATTATTTGCTGGCTTGATACTTGGTTGGACCCTCTTTAGTATCAATTACTGCTTGCAGTCTTCGGGGCATAGAGGCGACTAGAATCACCAGTTTCAGCGGATGTAAATTTTTTCCATTATGCAATGAGCGCTTCCTTTAACAAATTTTTATTTTTTATGCAACAATTTCGTATTTTCCGTTGTAGAAGCTCCCATATATGTTCGATTGGTTTTGAATCGGGGCTTTGGGTAGGCGTATCAAGCTGCCTGGGAGCGTAGTACAACAACCAGTTCTTGACGAAAAGTGCTGTGCGCTTCGGATCATTGTCTTGTTGGAAAATCCAATTCCCTCCAAGGCACAACTTCTCAACTGATGGCTTCAAATAAGTTCCAACAGGTTCTTGTAAACATAGCGGTCCATACTCGTAGTTGTTTCAACAAAAGCCAATCTGCCGACCCCAGATGTAGCTATGGCTCCCCAAAACATAACAGTACCTTCATCGTGCTTGACAGTAGCAATTAAATTTTTGGTCTCTAAAGCTGTAGTTTTTTCGCTCCATATTTTAACGCGAGCATCACTCCCGAAAATGTTAAATTTCAACTCATCGATAAAAAGGACTCGATTCCAAAAATCAATGTCCTTGTTAATATGGGCCTTGGTGAACTCTAGGCGCAGAGGTCGGTTTTTAGTGGATATTAATGGTTTTTACGTAGATTTCTGCTTTGAAACCCATTGAAATTGAATGCTCTCGTGATTTTTCTTGAATAGACATCCTTTTTCCTTACCGTAGCAACTTGTCCCTGCGCGAAAGCTTTTTCGGTCGGCCAGTTCGCAGCTTATTTTCAATTGACCCAGTGTTTTCAAAATTTTTGAAATAATATTCACTTAGCTTTGGTTTAGTTTCAGTAATTCCGCAATTTCCGAGCACGATTTATTGTCTTTTTTTATACTGGATGACCAAATTTCGCACATTACTAGAAATTTATTTTCGCGATGACATTTTGTAGTCCTTACGGTTCGAAACTAACGATAAAACTATAATACTTGTAGAGCTGCACATGAACTGAATGACAATAAGAGCAAATAAACAAATATTGAAGAAATACCGTTACGTTTAGTAGGAATTGTTTGATGTATAAGTCAGCCAGCACTAGCTGCCTTAGACTTTTGTCCATTCCATTTGTTATGTTTTTATGAATTTATCTTTAAGTTTTTAATGAAAAGTTTTTGTTTTTGTTTTCTTATAAGTATATTTACGTAACTAAAAAATGTGCATCAATGGATTTTTTATTAAAGCTTCCAATTAACCAGAACCTCAATATAAGGTGTTGTCGTAGACTTTTGTGCGCCACTGTACATGCTCAAACAAATCAATTAATAGTTTTGAAAATTAAATTTTCCTCTAAAATATTTTTTTGAATTCATAATCAGTCAATTTGATCGAAATTATGTCAGTTCACTTTTGGCTGCAAAAGCGTCTAATTTCTCAAAAAGTTGTCGACTTAAATTTTGTTTCGACTCGTTTCGACAATTTTATTTCTAAGGACTATAGCTTCATAGGCCAGCTTTTTGCAGTTTCTTAATAATATCTAATACAAGAACACTTCAATACAATAAAGAGTTTTTTTTTCAAATCCATCCGTGCATCATTAATGTTTCTTTAATCTATTCGTCAATATCGTCAATCAAATTTCAATTTACAGGTCTGATAGGTACTAAAGCTAAAGTTATACTAAAGCTGATAGCAGGTAACCTCTTTTACTCAATAACTTACACGCGTGAACTATTTACACAATTTCTTCCATCATAAGTTGATTGATGTTGTCTCAATCAATTCTCGAAGATATTTGCAAATGCTTTAAGAATATTTTTGTTTATTTGTAGATATCATTTTTAGCATATCTGCTTGCGACAGAACCAGTCTTGGTCGCGTATCTGGAATTTCTTTAATAAAATAACGGCCCTTACTTTTACAAAGATATGTTTACAATCGTATTTTTCACAAACTGACGAATCGCACTATTATCAACTCTGTTTGCATGCATACGAAGAGAGTGCAGGGGTCCCAGACTTTGTGCAAATACTGGTCTCACCATAGCCACCCACTCGATAATACGGAGCTCAAATAAACATCAAATTATCGAAGCGTGTCACCTGAAACGGTGTACTATTGCGTGTCATATTCGACGAGTTCTGCGGGTGACACAAGTTAGTGCAGAGGTTGACTATTCCAGCGAAGTCTATTCCTAGCAATTTGTCCCGTGAATGAGGCATGATAGCGATAAGTAAGTTGGATGGATGGCAACTGAGACGTGTACATCGAATTGTAGAAATTTTAGATTTAGCATGTCTCAATGCACGGCGACGACAATGGCACTGTGACGACGGCCACGATGCGGAGAAATTGAATATCAATAAGAAATTTCCAAGTTGCGAATCACTTGTGATTTTACAGTTAGGTATTCCGAACCCATGTTGCGAGCACTTCCCTCATTCGCTCCGTTGCAATGGCCGCTGCTATTATTTTTGCACATTGACCGGCAAGCTGTGCTATGCTTCTCCCCATAATGAACATAGTTTGAATTATTTTCCGCAAAAATGAACCTAGCAGACTGGCAGCATGGAGCTTTAATTTGCAGGTCATAAATGGCTTCGTGGCATTCTACATCGTCTGTCTGTAATGTAGCTGCACACAGTTGCTATTGAGAACCACCTGGAAGGGCTTAAGGGTTGTGAAATGCTACTGAACGATTCACTGAAGCTGTAGCATTGCAGCTGATTCGATTCCTTGAACAAGCATGTGATAGTGGTGGTGGGACTGAAAGTACCGAAGACCCTGACGGATTCACTTGGTTGGCCGCCTGGGTTGCGTTACTAGTGCTTCTCGAGCTATGCCTCTCCACAAATTTTGCATACTAAATAGCATGGTGTCTCTTCGTTGGGTTTTATATCGCTCGTAGTCTGCAGCAATGAATTTGATGAATACTATGTGTAAAACTTAGGGGAAAATGGCATTACTATCGATTATGTTTTTTTGAGGATTGTTTCACCACAATAGAATCTATAAATCTAGCACGCCCAAAAGACGTATACCACATACCTTACAAACAGTACCTCGAAGTAATGCTTGATCCGAAGCTCAGCATTCTTACGTTCTTATTTTATTCAGCAGCATAAAATGATTCAAATCACGATTCTTTTGGCCCCTTGATTTAACTCATGCGTCTTCTCCCACTCAAATAAATGAGCGTCTAATATGCACTATCGTGATCTGATTTCATCACGTATATGAGATTTTTGAGGTTTGGAAAGCTAGTCCAAATACACTTTCCAGGTCTGTAGAAGGTGAAACTAAATGTTAATATTTAATTGAATGAAAAAGTTAGCGCTTCGACTGGTATATGGATATTTTCAAATAACTAAAAATGAAATAGTGATGGAAATTTTAAAATAAATTGATATATAGGATGGCCCATAAATTTATTTTTTAACACAGTATGGAAATTTTCGTAAGCTATAGCATCTTTTAAATTGCGTCTATTTTCAGCTTCGTAAAGCTGGCCGTTCTTAAGGCATGGTCCATGACAGCTGGAAATTTCTCTGGTTTTAGATTACACTCCAGTGTTGTTTTTGACTGGGCTTTTGATGGTCCTGGCTGCCCCTTTTTTCTCCACTCCATAGATGTTTTGACTCGGGAGTGTAGTGGTGAACCCAAGTCTCATTGCACGTCACAATGCATTGCAAAAAAGCTTGCCCTTCATTTTGAAAACGAGCATGAATCGCTTGACAAACTTAAACTCTCGCATTTTCGTTCTCTTGGGTAAGCAGACGTGGAAACCACATCGTCGAGATTTTTCGGAATTCAAGGTGGTGTGCACACCACCTTGATGGTGTGCACACTTCCAACACTGATTTCCGTTTCATTACTGATTGCTGCTACATTGGAGCGACGATCTCTTTCAATGAGCTCCCGAACAGTTGCAACATTGCCAAGCGTAATGCTGGAGCGGGGGCATCTTCGATGACTCACATTTTCTACTTTTTCACACCCTTTTTTGAATTCCGCACACCAGTCTTTCACTCGTGGCCATAAAAGCGCATTCTCCCCGAACGATGCACGAATTTCTTCCCGAATTTCAACTGGTTTAACGTCTTCGTTCGTTAAAAACTATATTATAATGCGTTGCGGAATGAAGGATGAACCTCTCTTTCACTCATTGTAAGGACAAGTAAACAAACCGATCGGGCGGTCGGTTTGGCCTTGAATCATCTAGACGGGTTCCCCCTACGCTTCTCGACACCCCGCCTATCTTCGATGTGCTTTCTAAGTCCTCAAAAGTAAAAGACTCGTTTAAATTTGAATGCTCCTCGTACCTTAGGCGGAACCAAAACTATTGCAATTGATCGATAGTTAGAGGGAATGCGCTTCCTTGCTTCAATACTCATATTGGAGGGCTAGGAGGACTCAGTTATGAAGGTGGCAAGTAAGAGTTTGTAGCAAAGAGGTTAGCTTTATTCAATGACATAGTAATTACGTTACTACCATGAAGAAGAAGTCGCACGGAAAAACTGGAGAAGTTGTTTTTGATCTTTTTAACAAGCGACCAGAAACCTTTGCTTCCTTTCTAGCTTGCAAGGACCTTCTGTTTAATATTTTGGTCAAAATGGAATTCAACTTTTCTGATAGTGGATTTGCAAGTATTGCGAGCAGTTTTCTAAAGTATCTTTGAATCCTCAGACGGAGACAGCTTGTAAGTTCGGAATGCCGCCTCCTTAATGCGAATGGCCTCTTGACATTCGTAACTATACATTTGAGTTCTTTTGAACAAATCATCTTTTAAAAAGTTATTTATTGTATTGTAAAAACATCACGTCATCGGATGTTTTTTTCCTAGAGAAGTGCACTTCGTCCTGTGGCGGCTCTTAGTTGCAGGCAGAATAAGCTGCACCAAAGGTGTAAGCTACCAGCGAAAGTGGACAGGGACGTCGATTCAGTGAATATTGTAAGCATTTCCCTGGAAAACGGATGTCAGGCAGTGGAACCGCAGAGTCTACCTAGAGAAGGGAGAGATAGGCTGGCTGGTGATGCCCATGCTGTCTGTTCGGCTCAGAAATGTCTTGAATGGATAACTGGGAGCAAGGTTACGCAAACTGGATATTGCAAAGCAGGGAAAGCTCTCATTGTCCAATGGTCTCTGTAAAGTGGTCCGCAGACATCATTCCTGGCCACATATGCCTCAAGGTATTTTTGGTTCTTTTGACCAAAAATTGTCAAAACTGCAAGGGTTTCCCTGCATTCCACTTACCATATACAGGAACCGTGGGCTCGGACTCAGTTCAATCAAGAGTGCAAAAATCTTTTATGATGAAATATCAACGAAGACGAGAATTTGTGTTCGGTTGTACAATCTGCTTGATGCCACCGCGCTCATACTGCTTTCAAGCCGGGGCCTGCCAGCGGCCGTTGTGCAGTACTGTAAAAATAATGGGCTGCAATGTGCGATTGTCGTCTTAGTTTACTTCTATTTTGACTCCTCGCTTCCATTGCCAACACAGGATCTGAAGAACTTAGTTCAGTATTCTGAATCAAAAAGACTGGAACTTTTGGTGCGTTGCGATATCAGTTAGCGCAACAACAAATCAAACAAAACACTTTGATTTTGTAACAGCTGCGGGGCTAATGACTAAACACTGCAATTTATCCAACCCCTAACAGAAGTGCCATTTCTAATGTATCACTATGTTCACTTAGAATAGATCAATAACTAAATGGTGCGTATCAGATGAGATCTCAATCTCTGATCACCTCTACTTAGTGTTCTATGGATTCAATATCTGTGGTGTTGAAAACCCCCAAGAAATACTGATTTGGTGAAGTTCAATCGACTTCTTGTAGAGAAAGTGGTAGTGGTAGAATAAAGTCGCCGCAGTCAATAGAATCTCAGTTGAACACTTTTGATTGAGCCATAGTGGGTAGCTATGAAGAGGCCTGCCCGCTCAACAAAAGCACATGCAACAAGAGCATACCAGGAACTACATGGGCTCAGAAACCCCTCAACCGAGCTGTTAAGAGCAACACAGAAAAAATCATGTGAGTCGATTCTACAAAGTTTTTCTCTCTAAGTTCTTCTATCCAAAGTTAAAATAAGCGATTTCTAAAGTGGGTATGCTCTGGGGGAATTTGTGGACATTGAGAAGGCCTTTGACTGCCTGTCCATTAGAAAGCTATATGAAGTTGCAAAAGCCATGGCGAAGATGATGTCCTAGTTAATTTGATACATGACATGTTGACGCAGATATTAGGCGCGTTTTTTTGCTCCTTTATTCAGCAGAGAACAGAAGAAACGCATTGGAAACAACACTCCTGTACCAGTGAATTCACTAGTAGAGAAATTCTATTCCTCATAGGTAGCTTACGTGCTGAACTATAGAATGTGCTGATAGAAAAAAAAGCTCATGAGCGGCTGTCTTTTTTGCTATGAGGTGGCTTTCGGTTTCTCAAGGCTATGTTGAATTTTTTTGGTAGTTAGGATATTAGAAAAAGCCCAAAAAATGTGTAGAAAGTTAAAAGAGGTAATTTTCTGTTAGTTCTTTTTCTATTTTTTTATCGATTGTGGTAGTTTATACTCGTTATTTTCTCCCTTTATTTTCAGCTGTTTTGTGCTACCATAGCGAATACAACCTATATCAATATTAGCAAATGCACTGCTGTTTTGTACTAGATCGCTGTTTTTGCGGCATAGTTCTATTCTGTGCTGTATCGGAGCAAAAAAACGCACCTATTGTTGTTTTCGGAGAAGGCTGCTACTTGAGAATGGATCTGGTAAATCGATGCCCACAAAGGTATGTCTTATTGCCGCTCTTGTGGAACATGCAAGTCGACTCCCTGCTAAATAAATTGCAATAAGAAAGGATTCGCGCGGGAGCTTGTGCTGAGGACATAAATGAATGTGGTATATAGAAATGCACAACGTGCATTCGAGTCAGTTGACAGTTGTTGTTCAAGGCATGGCCTAACCGTGAATCCTGGTAAAACAAAACTTGTTTTGACAACCAAAAATAGAAAACTGTAAATACTAGTGCTCCCAAAAATAAAGAGTACAACTCTGCAAATTTCAGATGAAGTCAAATATCTAGAAGTCATCTTGGACTAAAATCTTCGCTAATAGAAGCATGTGGAATTGGAGCTCACTTGACCTCTTAATGCTTTCAGGCAGTGCAAGAGAGCGTTTGCCATAAAATAAGGTCTGTTGATTTTTTGAAAGGTTGGCAGTCCCTATAGCCGGGGCTTCAGTAACGCTTCTATAAGTTTTCGCGCAGTAGCGTCTGTATCTAACTTTGTATGCATCGTTTGCAACCAGAGCGAGTCGCGTCATCTTCTAATGTGGCGGAAAGACACCCGCCTACAAAAACGCGTGTCCGAGATCTTTCGGTTTTTCATTCTGGCCACAGTGCAGGGCAGCTCTTCCTCAGTGAACAAAAGAATATCTTCCTGGTGGATTGTATGATCGTTTTTTGCTCTCGTGTCATGCTCTGGAAACAGCAAATTTATAATATCCCTCTAGACATCCGCCTCCAAGAGTGATGGCCGATCCTACTGGATACTATTTTGTAGCTTTGGTCCCACGGGTCCACCTCTTTGCAGAGAGTTCGCGACATTTATTTTTTTTCCTGTTTGTATCCATTCTCAGTTCGTTTTTGCCTTATTCTGGTTCGCAGCAAGTGGAGATGGTTGTTGTCTGCCAACAAATAGATCGCTGTTCCCTGCGCCTGCACGCTAGAGCGCTTAGCCTCAGTCCAACAATAAGCCTTCTAATTCTCCGGTAGTGAATTTCGATGCAGCCAGAGAAGGCACTACAAAAGGTATAAGAAAACTTGACATGAAAAAAGGTCCTAGAACAAACCTTCTTCCTCCAAGCTTAATAGTGAAATAATCCCTGTGTATAATTTTTGAAAAATGCTCCATGACGTATATTCACTCGTCTCTAGAATGCTCTCTATCTCACCCTAACTCTTCAAAGAGGTGACAAATAGTTCGTTAAAAATTATAGAGTTATTTTGTCAGCTTCACCTTAACTGTTTTTACGCTTCAGTAGCCTAGTGGGTAGAGCACTGCCTTCTTGGGTGTGGGGTCCCTGGTTCGAACCAGGTTCAGATGAGGGTCCGCGCACCAAGTTTTGAGTTCATCTAGCTCTGAATAGAAATCTGAATTAATCAGGGGCAAAGGGAGTCGTGGAACTAATCATTCCATACTCGCATTCACATTGATTGTAAATTTATGCTGAAGCTCTTTACTGGTAATGAAAAAACCGATTTTTTCTTTTTAAAGCTAGATATATTTAATTTCGTGACAAATATCGATATTACCTTGCCAACCACTATATTTTAAAACATAAGCTCGAAAATTTAGGGTTTCAGAAACGTAGCTAAATTTTTTAAATTTCAAAGGTTCTCTCCTGGAAATATCGTTTCTTCTTAAGGGGGTATTCTGATCTAGAAATTTGATCAAACCGATTTTTTTGTTTGCATATTTACAAAGTTTAGTCCTTTACAAATAAGCTCTTAAAAGGATTTTCGGAAATTCGAATTATTTTTGGAGTTACAGCTATTTTTGTGACACGCCAACTAACTGCGCGAAACGAGACTCCAAGTTTTAAACGCGTTTTTCTCGGAACTACTTTTCCCGATACGGTTGACATGATATCTCTAGTTGCAATAAACCGATTTACGTGAAATTTTGCGCAAACCCTCTTGACACTGTTGGTTATCGTCTGACGTAGGGGTTTTTCAAATTTTTTTTTCTACTATTTATTAAAAATCCCCAAAGTTGAAAAAGTGACTTTTTTTCTCACATGGACGCCATTTTGTAAAAAAAAAGTTTTTTCAAATCGCCTACGTCAGACGAATTTCACATTCTTTTTATTACAGAATTCACCTAAAATGTAAGTTTCGAACCACCAGGCAGGTTGGTCACTTCGCCGGCCTGTCTCTACATCAATTAAATTTTTTTTTATTTTTTGAATACATTTTTGTACTTTCAAAATGTTAATAAAAGACTGGTAAACAAATATATCCCAAAAATGTTAATGGTTTTTTTTTCATGGCGTCCGTAAAATCACCTCAAAATCAAGCCTCTAGACCAGAATACTGCCTTAAGTACCTCAAGGCAGGCAGCAAAATTTTTTTGAAAAATGTTTAAAAAATTTATTTTTGTTTGTTACACATCTTGGCTTGGTTTGAAAATGAATAAATAAATAATTTACTGCATTGTCAAGTTTATTTTATTTGATCACTGGCAAATGTCAGCAAAATGTTTCCGGCATGATTCAGCGAGGTGTGAAAGAATTCGTGGTCGCACTTTGTCTTTAAAAAAAGCACTTACATATTTATTTGCAAGCTTAGTTTGATTTGGTATTGTTCTTTAATGTAGGCTTATGATAGCTAAGTACTCAAAAAAGTACTATCAGGTCCTTGTCAGATAAAATATGGCGGCCATCTTAAATTCAGATTGTTTTCCATAACACTTTTGCATTATCTGATTGTTAATTTTTAGATTGTTTAAAAACTGATGTTTCCATTACAATTCCATTCTAAAACTATCTTTTATTCTTAGTTTAAAGGGGTTCCCGAATATTGCAATCCATGTAACTTTTCTTCCAATTTTAAATGTTAAATACTGAGTTATTTGCTTCAACTGGAGCTTAGCTCACTTAACCTGTGCGTAGATGTTGGTGACTGTTTCCCTAAAAGTTGTACATTGCATCTACTGTATCCAGATATATGATTTAACCTTAATGCTTAATTTTGTTCTAGCTTTTCTTTGACAATTTTTGATATCTTTCTCACTTCTTTCATTTTGACCAAAGCAAATGAAATGCGGTATGTTGGTATACACTGTTTTTACCCGATTTGGAGATTCCAATATAAAACTTTACTGTTTTAAAAATGTAATTTTCAATTACATCTTCAGTTACATTGCAAATGGAATGTGGATATTTATCTAGTTTTTTTGTTTTGAAAATTTACATCGATGAGTGCATCTCTGGACCCTAAATTCTCCTATCAAACTCACAAAACTCATTACGCCAATTTGACTTACATACCCGGTCACAACAATCGCAGCAGCACCATCATCGTCATCGGCTTTCAGTCGCGTCAGTATTTACCACTCCAAGCCCGGTCCGATCAGCCAGCCAGCCAGCCAAGAAAGACTTGGTTCAAGCAAGTAGCGTGAATCGTGATATCGGGGCACCGGCACGACATTCGTTCGTATCGCTCTGCACCTCTTCTTGTACCGCCATGAACTACAAAACCGATTACTTCTTGTACCGGGCCCCTCACCTGTCCAGGTAATCCGACAGGTAAGTAAGACGCGCTCTGTCTTTCTCTGACGCATTCGTACCGGCGGATTTTCGCGGCCATGCCAAGCCAAAGCCGGGCTGCTTTGTCTGTCTTCGGTGCCATCGATGACTTGTGTTGGTCGGTCGGTCGTCGGACTTCTTTTCTTGGAAGTTGGAAGTGGTGGAAGGAAGGTTGGCGAAATTTTTCTTGTCCATCGCCATCATTGCCGGCAAGTTCACCTCCAATTTGTTGGTTGTCTGCTAGTTCGTTCTTTTGCCCGTAAGTTCCTTTTTATTTTTCTTGAGCGGTAGCCATCATCATCGTCGTCTTCGTCGTGGTCGCCGCGACGATTCTAGTAAAATAGTTATTCTTTTATTGTGTTTTTGTTGTGGTTTTTCAATTTCTCGGTCGGCTTTCGTCACCGGTGACTAAAATCTCGTAGAAATTCTTCGAGAATACATAGGAAGGAGTTTTCCTTGTTGGCGTCTTCTGGTTTTTCGTCGCCGTCGTCGTCGGTGTCGTCATCAGCAGTTCTATCGTCCATACCCTGCTGCTTCTCTGCAACCGTTTAAAGACATTTTCTTATTTTCGAGCTTGTTTTCCTCCCAAGACTTTTCGTTTCGACGTCCGTAGTGTCTCGACATTATTCTGGTTTTCGTATTTTCTTCGCTTTTCGTAAATAAAGTGCGTGAAATTCTGTTCTATTAACTGTAAAAGGACGCATAACAGTTTAGCGAGTCAGTGTATTCAACGGGAGACAAGAGAAACGAATCAAAAGAAAATTCATTCTTGAAACCCGCGGGGGGAGTGCAGTGAAGATTCATCGAAGCGACTTTTTGTATGTATCGGGCAAGGCAACGCAAGGTGTCTTCAGGTGGATATAACATTATCGTGACAGGTAAATGCTCTAATATATTACCTCAGACTCGGAATATCGTAGCATAGATAGATAGGAATCTGTAAAGGACCTGGTCGAGTGAAAATGCAAGTCGATTGTAGGTAGAAAAAATAAAACTTGCTTCTATCGGTTCAGAGAAATGTGGTAAGATAATATTGTTTCGTGGTTGATGTCTTGCAAACCGAGCGAACCATACGAAATGAAACGGTGTGGAACCGTTACGGAATAGTTACTTTTTCCGGTTTTAGATACCATAATGCAACTGACCTTCTTTTGATGAGCAATCCGATGAATTTTCGCCAACAACGTCTGTGGTAATGCATGTCAGAATAGTTGGCTTTTAAAGAATTACAGTATGGGATTGGATTTTGGAAAATTGACTTATTCAATGTTTCGTGTAAAAGTTTTCTCTAATTTCGAATAAGAATTCCTAAGTAGAGAATCAGCGGTTTTTTTGAACTCTCCAGACTCGTGATAGTGATAAAAGCTATAAATACGTATTTGCATTAATCTCACGCTTTCTTTGACCTTCTGAATGTAAATTTTATTGCAAGTCGAGATCTTTTCAGATTAATTTGCACCTCTGTTTCTGCATTTTTTTTTTCTTTTCATAAACTGCAAATTCAATTTCGCTGAAATATCTGGCTTTGGTGGCTTGAACTTTTAGCTAGTTCAAGCGTTTGAGTTATTTAATGAAGTGTCTGAAGGCATATTGAGCTTCTCTTTTGTGCATTTATTGCTTGAAATCGATATCCATGCTTTTGATTTTCTATTCGGATTCTAGTTCCCAAAATATGCAAATATCTGAGATTCTAAAATCTTTTTTCTAAGGCAATCTGGTTTCATAGAAATGTATAAATCGAAAGTGTCAATTTTGGCGCAGATGAATTAAGGATACCAAAGTCAGCAATAAGTTTGATCATGGTTTGGAAAGCTTCCATTTAAAATTGACTTTTGCTACTGTTTTCAAATCACTTATTTTACAGTTTGTAATAAGCAAAACTTACACAACTTACATCATTCATTCAGCCCAGAGCTAAATTAGTGTGCAATAGGGACAAGTTACTGTCGAAAGATTTGTAATCGAATCTGTATCCATAAAAGCTATATCGTAAATGTCAATAATGCTGATTAAGGCAGGATATGGTGAATGATGGCAATCATGAGGGTGGATGTACCAGAGCATATTGTCTACGAAAGTAAAGTTGATTTATGTTTTTTTTCTCAATGAAGAAACACCAATCAATGATAACTACACGTGATAATAATAAACTGTTAGTATCTAAGAATATATTTCCCCATATTTCCCCTTGGTCATCTTCTACTTACGAATTTTTACTAATCTCAGGAACGCGCCATCCGATTGAAATGAAATTTTCAGGACACATTGGTGTATATGCAGAATAGTACCAGGTCTCACAAAAAGTTAATAATCTTTAACCCTTTGGCACCGGCGGCCATTTAAGTGATATTTTTAATATACCAATTATTCCGTCCACAAATAACTTTAGCAAAAATAAAGTTAACAAACTAAATTTCGAACGTGTTTTAAATATAAATCGGATAATGTTTTGGAATTTTTAACCCCATGTGTGCGCTGGGTGCCTAAAAAGAGGTCGGAAAGTTTAAAAATTTATAAATCCGATATCTTTTGACAGAGCTATCAAATCATTATGAAACTTTCAGAACATATTGGTACTATTTAGTTGTGAATGTGTGTTGCTTTTAATAACCCTGTAGCAAGGGCAGGCGCTGAAAGTGAAAACCTTCAAATCATCGACTCTCCTGAAAAATTGTCGCTTTTTGGAAAAAAGCTACTCATAAAGTAAAACATTTGAAATTTTACAACGGGCAGATACAGTTGAAATTTACAGAGTGTATTGGTCTTAAGTAGGACCAGGTCTGATAGAAGCGATTTTGAAATGTGGGCAATTCTGTGCCAGCGGTGCCATCTTGAAAAATCACTAGGAAAAATAACTGCTTTTAGCACTATAACTTCTGATTTAGTAGTTCGATTTTTACGAAATTCGAACAGTTTAGTAGCAATTTGGTTGAAAAATTCGGTTGGAGCTGCTAGCTATGGTAGTTTTGGTGTCTTAAATTTTGAAAATTCGCTCGGGAAAATAATGCTCTTTACCTTATAGCTTCCAGTACAGTCATGGAATCATAACGAAATTCAAATGGCAAATTGAGCTTATTGTAGGCAATATTCAGCAGAAATCTAGTGGGAAAAACAATGAAAGGGTTGCCAGTTATGGTTGTTTTTGTATTTTTTTGGTATGTCTTTAGTAAGCGATTTTATCGTAGAATTTTCAAATCGTAGTAATCTTGTTGTGAAAATAAACACCAAATATTAAGATCTAGAAAATTTGAAAACTTTTGCGAATGGTAACATTAAATTTCTTTGTATCCCTATAATATGAAATTATGACACAATATACAATATGGAGCAGGTTGACTTCAACGTTAGGCGGTTGTGACATATTTTTGGCTTCGGTGCTAGCAAGGAGCTGCCAGCACGAAGCGTTTTTGTTATTTTCGTACCAATTAATGCTTGCATAAAGTAAGTATTCACATCGCGAACATTTTCAAAGGTCTGGACATTTTTCGGATGGCAACCCCAAACATCTTTCTATCGCTGTAACTTTCGATGAAGTCATCGAAATTAAATTGGCTTACGGTATATTATTACTAGGGGTATATTAGTCTTAAGTAGGAAAAGCAACTAGTGTTAAAAATAAATGTGGCACTTAAAAGAATAATGGAATAATTGATACCGGCTTCTCCCATATGTGTCTCCCTACCGCCATCGTTAAGCATTCGCTTCAAAGGGCAATCCACTGAGCTTTGGCATTATCATAGAAAAAAAAATACCACCCGGCATGAGACCATGCGTTAGCTTCCAGCGATACGCAGGGTACCTTTGCGCTAGAAATTAGCAATGTGTATCCGGAACTTCTCAGCTCAGAAATCGTCTCCACTTAGTAATACGGATCTAACCGCCGTCATCAACAGCTTCCGTCTCCTCTCATCAGGTTTGCCGATGTTGGCTATTAGCTTACTCGGCGAAGTGACGACTCCTTGAACCCTATCACATGCCCTCCCGATGTGGTCCTAATAGACACCTGGCTGACTTGCTGGACTGGCTCTCGTAGCTGAGGTATTTATAAAATTTTGGGACCCTATTGTATTTTTTAATATAATGGTCAAAGCCTTAAGACACCCTATAATGCTACTGCAGAACTATGACAGTAGGAAAGCAGGAGAGAAGTCGACAAATTTTTCATTTAAAACCATTATGTAACAGTTAATCCATAGAAAGTTTGTAATACCCAATCGTCTGCTCTCAAGACGACACATAGAGAGTTTCGTCACTAGGTTAATGCGTGACAGAAATGTGCAAACGTCAACGTTAGCCAACTAGAGGATTCTGCAACACTTCAGGTTTCTTCAAAACTATTCATGCTTTATTCTGATATATATATATATATATATATATATATATATATATATATATATAATATATATATATATATATATATATATATATATATATATATATATATATATATATATATATATATATATATATATATATATATATATATATATATATATAATATATATATATATATACATATATATATATATATATATATATATAAATTCAAGATATTTAAACAATTACAAAATAATATTTCTAGTTAAAAGTGGTTTTAAAATAAATAAATCCAAGTATCTTATGTATAAAAGTCGAATATATATAATTCTAAACCTATCGCACTATTTCGTACCATTCAAGTACACTTAAATCTAAAGCATATGGTGAAATCAAAATACTCGGTCAACGCGAGCACTTTTATGACACACCACCCGGCAGCTCCAATACTTCATCTAATTGATCTCTAACTAAAATCATTTCTATCTTTATCATAGTTATATTCAATCTCTCAACTCAGTGTCAGTGTCGAGGTAATGGCAAAGAATTTCAGACTTGTTTTGCATGCGTGCCAATATCAACTCCCACTAAACATTACAGAAGTCAACTGGTATAAGACGTAGGCACAACAACGCCACCGATATTTAGTAAAGATGACGGCAAACGACAGTAAGAGGGTATTTCAATCGTGCACGGCGTCTTGAATACATCTAAAGAGATGTGTTTTTTTACTTGAAAGTTGCACGAGTCGGGGGCGCATATAACATTCTATACACATGTGGCGGATGGAATGGGAGCAACAACGTTATTAGGTTATTGCACTACTAATTGAATCTCAGTCGCTCAATTTGATTTCGAGCTCCACCGATCCGAAGGTGAATTAATTTCATTTGTGGCAAAAAAAGATTGCGTGAAAGCGATAATAATAGTGCAGTGAACACCCAGTAATGAACAACTTTTTTATGCAATTTATTTATAGTCAGTTATATATTCGGAGTCACGATGATGATGTCACAGTTTTTGGGGACAACGATCTCATTTATGAAACGATTACGGATTTTATATTAATGATAATTTGATAGGCTTGTTGCGTTTATGATAGATAAATAATACTGTAATGAGCCATGGTGCTCACCAACGAGATATCGTATTAATCTTTATTAAAATACCGTGCTATATGAACGCCAAGAGTAGTCTTGTTTCTATTGCTGCAGGTTAAGTATTGAAATAACATATTTATGAAGCGAAACATCCGAGTATTGTTTCATTGAAATATTCAAGCAAATAGAGATTGACTAGAAGCACTAAGAAATCACCCAACCGATTCAAAAAATTGAGTTTGAACAATTTTGAAACTATGAGTACTGTAAAATGAACCTACATTGTCTTACATATTTTCTTTAATACACAAAAGTTGTTTAATCAAAGAATAATTTTTATCCTTAGAAATTGCATTATAGTTGCCTGTTACAACTCATTTTAGGTCTTGGTTAGTAAAGGTATTGGTGCATTTCCATAATTAAATTTCCATAATCTCTGCAGTAGCATCATAGGATATGTCTTAAGGCTCCTGATCTGACTCAAGTAGTTACTCAGGGCTAGAACAACTCAAAGCTCGGTGTGCGGTCTCCCGTCCGTACCTGGATTCGAACCAAGGACTCCTCTCGCCGGTGCCCTGATATCGACGAATGATGATATTTTGTGGATAATGCTGGCCTCATTTTTAGGATCTATAACGTTTCAGTTAGCTTAACACCTAGCCCTTAGTGTTCATTGATGCTTAAAAAATTCTAAAATACTTGATTATGGATTAAAGTGAAGCAGTGGTAGTAACCTGGAGTAGTGGAAGCTTCCTGCAGTACTTCAAATAGTCAAGTTTACTATTGAAAGGGCGAGCGTTTCGCAGGAAAGCAAATTATTTATTTATGAACTTTGTCTTGACCAGATTTTTTTTTGTAGATCTCGCTTAAGTGATGCGGTAGACAAGAGAAATGTAAATTGACTAGAACTTTATTTGTGGAGTATAGTTCAGAAGCTAACACTTTTGGTATTTGTATTTAGGTTAGATTGTTTTATCAAGCAATATGAGCCCATGGTGCCTTATCAAATGATTGAGGGAAGGAAGATATGGTTTTTTATGTTGTTTTTTATTATATTTTTACACTTTTTTAATTCCTCTTTCAGCTTTTATTTATTTATTTATTTTCGTAGATCTCTTCATGGAATTTTATAAGTAATTTTCCGTGCAACTTTTCATGAAATGAACCGTTCAATTTTTCATGCTATTCTTTGTTCACAGCTATTTTCCATGTATTTTGCCCAGCATTTTTCCAATTTTTCATGTGAATATTCATGCGAAGATTCACGTAGTTTTCGTGAAATTTTTCATTAAATATCGTTGTGATATTCCATGCAATTTCCCAAGGGATGTGTCCTGCGATTTTCCCCGCATATTTTGGTGCAATGTATCATGTAATTTATCCTACAGCTGCTCATGCAATGTTCGGGGTTTTTTTCATGCAAGTTTCCATGCAACTTCACACAGAAGTTCTCGTACAATTTTAATGCATTTTTGCATAAAATTTTTCGTGTTGGTTTGTTATTGAATTTCTCGTGTAATTTTTCATGCAAGTTTCCATGCAATTTCTCATCCAAATTTTCGTGCAATTTTCAACGAAATTTCCGTATAATTTTATAATAATTGTCTCTTTTTTTGGTAATAAAAATCACCAAAGAATATGCGCGATAAATTGAAAGGATGAATTCTTATTTAAATTTTCCACTTAATAAGAAAATTATTTGCGATTTTCCGTGCAACTTTTCATGAAATGATCCGTTTAATTTTTCATGTTATTCTTTGTTTTCGTGCAATTTTCAATGAAATTTCCGTATAATTTTATAATAATTATCTAATAAATATCACCAAAAAAAAATGCGCGATAAATAGAAAGGATGCATTTTTATTTAAATTTTCCACTTAACAAGAAAATTATAGAAGGCCGGCTATGGTAGATTCATCTGTTGTAGAACTTTGCTGCCAAGAAATGCCAAGAATCATTCTCAACAATGCCTTTAGGATCGGGAAGCCATAAAGATCTGAATCCTATCAGGTTAAGAGCCTGAATATTGATTGTCTGTGAAAATGCTTATCTTAGCATTTACAGTATCTTTGGCCTGTATTAATGCTGCGGCTTTTCGTATCGCAAAAACCTCACCCATATTACATCGATTCGGAAGCCTGGAGGATGCTTCTATGTAGCTGCAGCACATACTTCTGCAGCTATTTAGTTGCTATTAGCGCTATTAGCGGTATAGTTGCTAAGTGTTGATGTATGTAATTTTTAGTATCTGCTATTCCTGTCCAACAGAAGATGAAACAGGACATTTAACGCAGACGTAGTGGCAAGGCAAAATTGGTTTTCTTGCTTTCGGGCCCCTAGACCAGACGGCCATAAACAAATATTGACCTTGCTATCGCCATGCAGATCCAGTTAGTTAGACCAGGTTGGAGATCCTATACTTTACTTAGCATCTCCTTGCTGGCGTAAATCGTGTTGCTTGAATTCTTTAGTCCAGATTCATCTTGATCTGGCGTCACCCAACTTTATTGGCTCTACTTTCGGAATCATGTGTTTCATTGTAAAGAAGACGATATACAGTTTATCAGAGTTGATGTCAAGATCTGCGATTTCTATCCACTAGCTCCAGATCCAGATCATACTCAACACATTATTGAAAACACATTCTATGTCAAAAAAAGCCCGTAAACCATACTCTAATAGTGATGTTGCCTTTTTTATTGCATATATTATTGTATAGAGAGCTGCCTCAACAGATACCCCTTTTGTTTATGTGTTTTAGACTCTCTGTAGATTTTTAGATTCTAATCTCTCATATGTGTGGGGCTCTGAAACTTTTTCGAATACTTTGAGGAGAATGAAAAGCAGCCTGATTGGCCTGGCTTACGAATAGGCATGGTTCCTTTTACTTCCTTTCGGTATAAATACGACCTTGGTGGTTCTCTAGGCTGCAAATACATGTCTTAGCACGTGACAGCCTTTATAAAGTGGTATAAGCCACGACATGGTAAGCATTCCTGCCCTCTGAAGTAAAACAGGCGGAATTCCATCTAGACCGGATGATTTGAAGGGTTTGAAGGTGCCGATGGCCCAGACTAGTTTACGCATAATGTGAAGAGACACCAGAAAAATCGGATACCTGTCCGCATACGGATATGGGACTGGACTCATCCAAATAGCCCGGAAAGTGAATATCTACAAAAATCTTCATTATTTCCTTGTTGCTACTTCCCCAATCCCCATTTACCTTGCACATTAGGCTTGGCGTGTCAGGATGCTTAGCTAGTAATTTCCTTTCAGAAACTGAACCTTGTTTTCCGAAAATCTGATTTATATAGCCTTACAACGTCGCTGCATTCGTCCTCGTACTTATCCTCTGCGATGCCCCAGTGTGGCTCCGGGTTTCGCTTAGGACAAACAATCGAACAGGAATGGTTAAAAGCTGCCCCTGAGTTTATCCGTGAGTGCATTCACTGCTTTCTGAAGGTTTGCTTCTTAACCTCAACTTTTCTTGTCAGCTTCCTGTTTGAGTATCTCCCAGCTTGAGTTCCTGGAGCTACAAAATGAACGAGGATTTAAGGTTGAACTATATTTCAGAATAAAGTTTATGAATTCACGATCAGCGGATGATGGTCTTCCAAGGACCCTCCAGTTCTCTATGAGTTGTTCATTGGACATGTCCAATGCCTAGCACGTTCTCGCTGAGAGGTCTCCTATAGATAAAGTTACTGTTCCCTCAACACCTTTAATTTTCTTACTGCTCCAAATAGTGCGATGCTCGTTAGCACTCACTCTTATGAGCAGCAACTTTTTCTTACGGTTCGACTTCGTGGCGAGTTTTCTCATCTCCTCCGGCAAAGTGGTCCTTTCGCGTGTCACGAAGGCAGATGCTAGGAGCTTAGGTTCCTTTTTGCCTGCGTGCTAAAGGTGGAAAGAAAATATTCGTGAATATTCTTCCTCACCAGTATGACCTTTCTTATTTTGGCTACTGCAGTTGGAAAAAAATATTACATAACCAACTGGTCTTCCGCAGAGATTCAAAGTTCCTAAACTAGTGTCACTTCAAACTTACCTTTACGACGAATCAGCAGTAGTTCAGCTGAAGCTAGCTTACTGTAGTGCAAATTTATTGTCAATTTAGGTCGTGACATCCTCCTCAATTTTCGACTCAGCTTGGACTGGCAATTGGGTCCTCTTGGTCAATCATGCCCAAATCCCTCTTAATCTCGCCAGTCTTCAGGCTTTCGACGTTTTAGTTTTTTGGATGGTGCTTCTTCTGGTGTAGGTAAACACTGCCTACACCGCACACCAAAAGCCAAAAAACATATAGAGCAGATCATCAAGTCTCCTTATTTAGAGTATAAACAATTACTTTCCTCTCTGCGCCACCGGAATTTGACGTCCAGGATCTTCCAATTTTGCTTTGGAAGGTCAGGTTTCTGCTTCTGCAAAAGCTTCAAGGCTTCTTCCAGCACCATTATCCGCGATATTATCAATATCACTCCGGTTAGTTAGGAATGCTCCCTTTGTCCACAATTTCTAATAGAGCTCCTTCCCATATTCCAGGTAATTCCTGAACTACTGCTTTATACCAATGCAACAAGAGTTTGGATGTTTGTCCATTCAATCAGTCATCGCACTAAGTAAGGCTGACTCGACGATCTTCCATTTCTCAAATAATAATTGACCCGAGGGCGTAGCTGCTGTTTCGCCACATCGCTAGCGTTTATGACCCTGCTTGCTTTGTGTAGGTGGAGGCTTTTGGAATTTTTGGTCGACCATCATTATTTTTCGTCCCCTGGGTCGCGGGATTTTCATCCTCTGAGGACCTCCGCCTTTTTCCTGCTAGCTCTTTCATCAGACTATGCTCTACCTTATTATGGAAGCCAGAGTCATTCAGTGCAAGATTATCCTTGTCGGCCAAGTGTTTGTGGTATCTGCCCACTGTCGTTCTAACCCAGCTTAGCCATTGCTTCGCATAGGGGGATGGTTTTTCCGCTATCGCTTATTTTTTTTCTTTGCTTTGATTGGGCTTGAGAAGTTCCTCTTCCGCTTCAGTCGAAATCATCATTTCCAAATCCGAGCCTATGAGTTCTTTGGTACCCGTGAGCACTTGTTTCGTGCGGCTTGGATGGCTGCCGGTGGAATTGTCTGCGTCTATTACTGTTCCTGTTGATTTTGGGAATGGTTGTAGCTTGGAGCTTCTCTTAAAACGATCCGGCATTAGTTTCACCACTTCTTTGCTTTAAGCACTATCCGCTATGCTAGCCAAGTGGTCCATCTCCATTATATTGCAGTTGCTGGGTATTGACGACCCAGCCCTCGCCCGTGTACCCCTGATGGCCGCCGTACTGAGTGTCCGACTCCCTGAACTGTAAGTTTATATCTTTTATCATATTTTATATTTGGCTTTTGAGTCAAGACCTTCTTCCTCTGAGACTGTTTCTAGCAAATCAGCAACACATCTGGTTCGGTGGGGAATTACCTTTAAACCCCCTTACCTTTAAACCGACGACAAGGTGGCAGACGATCGGAGACGAAAACAAATTTTTGTTTCGGAGATTTTGAAATTTAAGAGTTTCAATACAGATATTGTTTACTGAACTTTAAGTTAACGTTCCGATAGCTGAGATAAAGAACCTTAGTAAAATTGAGGGCCAAGTTAGTTGTAAAAATAAATAAATCTCTACTCTTCAAAATTAATTATGAAATAAAGCCTCTACTTGCTTCACTCTTGACAAAAGTAGACCATTGTAGAGTAAAAGTAGAGTGGGACAACCTTGCTTTCGTAAATAAATAAATAATTTGAATAAATTTACATATGCAATAAGTATTTCATTTAATTAGTTTTTAATTACACAAAGAAGGTAAGTATAATCAAATGAATATATTAAAAATATGTAAAATGTTATTAAATACAATGTATTAACTGATAAATAATACAAATAATTCAATAATTCAAGGTAGTATTCACAGGTATTCACGGTTGACCTTGCATTACAGTACGTATGGCTGAGTGCTGCGCGCTCACCGCCTTCTATCGCAAAAACGGTTGAGCGCATGAATAAAATGTTTCAAATAAAATTTGTCGCAAATTGTATGCTCTACAATTTTTATAATAGATGTTAACATCATAGGAGCAATAGAAACCAAAATAAGCACCAAAAACTGTTTTTTGCTCACCTTTGACCTTGAATATCTTACGACGCAGACACGAGATTTTATGAGGCTTTTGAGACAACTTTTAGAACTCCAAAATGAAGGTATATACGAAAATTCAGCTTATTATCTCTCATTCCGAGGTTGACCCTTTTTTTATGCTAAAATGACTGGGCTTAAAAGTCATGACCCAATCGATTGAACAAGTAGAACCACCCAATTAGCCTGCCCTATGGTAATCGTCTCACACTAAAAAATAAAATCCGCCGAAAATATCGAATAATGTAAACTTCTTCTTCTTCTTCTGCATCCAAACAAATATATACGCCAAAAAAGCTAATTTACCTAACAATAACTATATTCCTTGTCTTATTTTAATTTCGCTTAAAATTATTACTCTATGCTCATTTGCTTCATCCATACGAAAATGAATGTATCAACATCAAATGAAAAACCTTGGTCTTGAATTTCCACGCTTCTTTGCGGTTTGGCCTTCACACACAGTCAGCAAGTCTTTCAGTCATCAGCACTTTGTCAAATCGATCTGCTTCACATGCTTCGTTTCGGTGGGAATCAACCATAAATAACAATCGGAAACCATGTTGTGGAATCATAGCTGTACCACGCGGCTAGCTTCATTCCACTGGAACCACCGCAACATGCCTCCTGTTGCTGTTCGTAATGGTGGTAATGGTGATGGTGCTTGTGAATCAGTCAATCAGAACTAGCACAGAAACACGTCAACTCAGCAGCTTATTTCTATTAAAACCTGGGCGAAGCAATTTTCTCGATCGCTGATCATGCGATGCTGATTCCGAGTCTTGCAGGCTCCGTTTCAGTCGCGGTTAATGTTTTCCTCAATTCCACTTGGACTTCTTTGATTGCCTCGTGCAAAAGTCATCGTGCTGCTACGGTGGACATGGCTGCCTTATTTTGCTTGTGTGGTGTGCATATCTGTATCTATCTACCTGGTGCTTGATCGTGAGCGAAATGACTAAAGAACCAACAACAGCTGGCTGTTTGTTGACCCCTCACGGTCTCACATCGTGTGGCACGATGATGATGGCTTGCTTGATCGTGGCTCGATTTCTTGATCTTGAGTCTGGTTTCAGCTTGCGGTGACTATGCTGGAGCATGGGAGCCAGCTGAACTGCTGTTTCGCCTTCTTGATCGCGATATAAGGCATATGAGAGTGGTATGAAATGTTCACCTTGCCCTCATGCTCTGCAAAACACGTTTTCTATGCAATCTGCAGTGGTTTTCGGCGCTTGCCATTATTGCTGTCTTTATTTCTGTGTTTCTGGGGAGAAGCAAAAGTGGATTTGTGATCTTGGTGTCTACGTGCTCCTGTAACCCATCGAACAAGCAATGTGTAACACGAGTGTATGTTATGACTTCATGGCAAATTTTCACTTAGCTACTACACACATACTCCAATTGAACGTCGACAATCGTCATCGTCATATTTACATACGTTTTCCAATCGCGTTCGATCTGACCGAAACGTTATTCGGTTCTTGCATTCAATTCAGTTTCCTACCGAATCGCAATTTCTTTTCAAATCGAGACCATTAACTAGCCTCGTTTCGATTCAGTGTTTTCTCATTTGAATTGTGAATTTAAGTGTTGAATGAATAAGAATGAAAAAAAAACCGCTGAAATTGATTTCAGCACAATAGGAATGTATGTAAATTGAAATTAGAAATTTCAATTTTCATCATCTTATGAAAATTTGATTGGTTTAAATTTTTATTAATAGAAACTGTTTGGTAATAGATACTCATTACCACTATTTTGGAAGTTAGCAATTAAATGTCCGGAAGTCAGTAAATAATAGACGTATTGAAAAGTTTGGTGTATGAAATGAACTGTGGAGAAAAATTATCTGGGGCTGTCTACAGCAATAAGATTTGCTGAATAGATTTTAAAGATCAAAAGTTATTCAGGACTAATTCTTTTTCCTTTTACAGATAAAACTTAATTTTGTAAATTGTGGCCCCTATTTTGTAGCTGGCGTAAGCTAGCTTAGGGATTTTTAAATTTTGCTTCTTTTTCAGTGAACCATTTTCCATAATTATCCACTGCTTCCAATTTTACCCACCGGCAAACGGCTATCTAAAGCCTATGTACGCCGTTGAAGAAGGGAAAGAAGCGGCCGTGTCACCAGAGGTAGGCACCAATAGGAAAGAGCAAGGAGCGAAAACCCCTAAAGTAGGCCCACAACCTCTCACAATAGAGGAGTATCGGCGTCGACAGCAAAGTCGCCTACCACCGACAATATCAACGACAGCGCAGTCACCGAAAAAGAAGATATCAATATCAACAAAGAATTTCGGCTAAATCATTTCATGGCTAGGAAATATTAGTGAGAAAATAAGCAGTAAAAATATCCATCCAACTGTGCAGGAATAAAATAGGTTTCTGCTACAGTTGATACATTTTTCAAAAGAGTATCATATACAATTTTCTAAGCCAACGTTGTCGAATGCTGTAGAGTGTTTCTTTGGTGAAGAAATTGGTTCAAATGTTCGTGTTTTACCCGGAAATTTTAGGAATACTACTGTATCTCAGCACGGTGCTGGCAATTTAGATAGCCATGTAAAGATCATTTCAATAAAGGAATTTTTTTTATAAAATATATAATGTACCCGGTGTTACCATAAACTTTCAAATTCAGGATTTGGTAGTGTGGTTGAGGATCCGTTAACTAACTTGGAACAGATTTTTAACAAAATACTTGAAAGCATCTTGAGTTTTAAAATTACGCTTGTGATTTCACCACATGTTAAGGGGGTATTCTGGCCTAGAAATTTGATCAAATCCTTTTTTTTTCGTTTGCATATTTTCCAAGTTTAGACCTTTAAGGGGTGAAATACATGTAAAATCGAAAAAAAATTGCTAATTTCAGATTGATTTAAAATATATATTGTTCATTTAGAAAATGTTTAATATTAAATCCTTAAAGTACATGTCTCACAGTAAATGAAAATATTTTTTTAATAATTTTTCAACACAAAATGGCGGCGATTCGAGCGAATGAAAAAAAAACACATCAAAAACTGCCTCGTACAACTTAACGCCTTTTCCGGGGAACTTGCAACATTCACAGAAAAAAATATGCTAATGAAATATATAATTCATAGGTGAACCAATAAAATTTATAAAAAAAAAATTAAATTTTTACATTAATTTTAGATTAAACAAAAAAATCGATTATTTTTCAAAAAAATCACGCTTTGAACATTAATAAACAAATTATTTTTCTGAAATTACAATAACGTTCAACGAGGAGATAATACTCTTTTGTAGATGTGGTATAAATTTGAGCCGGATCGGTTCAATATTTTTTGAGATATTTTGTACAGCAGTTGAAAAAGTACTACTTTGAGAAAAACGCGTTTAAAGTTTTAAAGCTCCACCGACCTGGGGAACGCCGCGCTGCCTATAAATGACTATAACTCGAGAACTAATACGAATATCGCTCCAAATCTTTTTATGGTATATTTTAAGAACATTTCAAACATTTTGATGTAATAAAAAAAATTGATTTTTTTTTAGCAGTTACATGTATTTTCCCCCTTAAGAATAAGCTTTTAAAAAGATTTTCGGAAGTTTGAATTATTTTTGGAGTTACAGTTATTTTGGTGACACGCCAACTAACTGCCCGAAACGAGTTCAAACGCGTTTTTCTCGGAACTACCTTTCTCGATACGGTTGACGTGGTATCTCTCACTATTAGTTTTGGTCTGACGTACGGATTTTTGAAACTTTTTTTCTATACATTAAAAATTCCCAAAAGTTGAAAAAATGAGGCAAAAAATCGACTTTTTTTACATGGACGCCATTTTGTGAAAAAAAAGTTATTTCAAATCGCCTACGTCAGACGAATTTCACATTCTTCTTATTACAGAATTCACCTAAAATTTATATTTCAGACCAACTGGAAGGTTGGAATCATGTCAACCGTGAGACAAGTTTATTTTTGAGCCTTCACTTCGCCGGCCGTATCTACATCAATTTTAATTTTTTTTTTTTTAATATATTTTTAAATTTTTTAAATGTTAATAAAAGACATAAAAAATATATACCAAAAATTATTGCTGTCGTAAAATCACCTCAAAATTGTGCCTCTAAACCAGAATACTGCCTTAAACCTATTTGGTCTTCTTGAAAACCTGTACATGAGATTAGTGAGAGTACATTATGGGCTTAATTTCGAACGTTAACCAGTCTAACTCTATTTACCTGTCAGACGATATCATGCAGTTCCATGCAGTTTTTTTGGATATACCCTTCGGTGAGTGTCGAATTAATAAACTGTATTTAGACGAGGTCGAGCTATTAAGTAAAAAAAACTAGTGTGCTTGATGTGGGTAAGGTGGGGAATGTTACATTTCTGCTACGGAGTATCTATTACGCTATGGAAATGGTTAATGGCAACGGGAATGTGGACAACAATTTATCGATTTTGCAATCTTTAAATTGTCGTGCTAAAGCACTATGTAAAAATGCAAATGTTTCGATCGGTGAAAATGGTTGTCTGACATCAAATCTATATAAGTTTCAAGAATTTTTTAAAAAATTAATAATTTTTTTAATAATAATAATAGAAATTTTATTCATTACATTGTACATAGATAACTTAACTAAAGGGGTATTTAACTTAAAAGAACTTATACTTAGCGGCTATCCTGTTTTGACCTGCTGGCTCTTATTGGGTTTTTATTTTTATTGTTTTTTATCATTCATTAATTTTCCGATTTGCACTTATTAACTATTACCCAGGTAGTACAACTTTAAAAAAATTTCAAATAATTGTGCTTAATGACATCAGAAATTCAAATTCTAGTTTTTTCAAACTTCCTAAAAGACATGAGTTTTCGAAAAATATATTTCTTTATTATTGTAAAGTTCAAAAGCATTTTTACGTTATCAAATCATTAAAGGCCTTTTTCGATAAAGAATACAGCTGTGAGTATTGCGATAAAGTTTTCCATAAATGTGAAAAGAAATGTTCATATTGCAACTCTACTCCACCCTACGCATATTAGTCCAGGCAAAACAAGTTTAACCTCCGGAAAAATCCGAAAGTTTGCACATTGATTTATACGCACTTAGGAATGAATACACCAAAAGTCCTTATTAATATGAGGCGAGCTCTAGCAGCAATTAGTGAAAACAGGGCATTTTTTTTTGGTTTTTCGTTAATATCTCGAGAACCGTTGGTTGGAGGTACAAGTTCACCCCAGACATAATTAACGTTTTTAGAAAAAAACCGTATCTTTAGCGCCCTATATCTCCGGAACCATTGCAAATACAAGAAAAATGTGTATAATCATTTTTGTTGTAAATTTAATAAGCTTTAATTATGTATCGAGTCAACTTGTGCCTCCGACCAACGGTTCTGGAGATATTAACGAAAAACCAAAAAAAAGTGTCCTGTTTTCACTAATTGCCGCTAGAGCTCGCTTCATATTCTTGAGGACTTTTGGTATGTTCATCACAAGGTACGTATAATTCAATGTGCAAAGTTTCAAACATTTTTTGAGATTTTTTGACTGGACTATATGCAGGAACTAATGATTGGATGTCAAGAATGCAATTAAAATTTCAGGGGCCAAAGCTGCTTTATCAACCACTTACAGAATAAAATAAGAGAATGGAGGGCGAGCATGAATGTGGCGAATGTTATTGTCAGATGCGGCGGCAGATAACTCTGACAAACCATCAGTGTTTTATTAAACTTTACAGACAAAAAGCAAACTAGAGGTTTTTATTAATTTTTTTTTGATTGCGAAACCACTCACGTGTTATGAAAACAGTGTCTCAACGTTTTTACACACTGTTAACCTTGTTATTGCCCAATAAATGTCCTACAAGTGCTACGAAAACAATTGTGGAGTAAGACAGCACGTTTTTCGGGAAGAAGATAGCCAAGCGCAGGTTCTTAAAAGATTTCTGAACAACTGTTTAAAAAAACGTTCTATTGCATCGCATATAATTTTCATTTCTTAGATTCTGAGCTCTTGTCCAGAAAGTTGAACATTTCACCTATCATGAATGGGACTAAGATAATGAATGAAACTCGCATGTGGACTGGTTTCATTTATTCACTCGCTTAATTTTTTCCCATTCCCGCTTTCGAAATTCCCTCAAGTTTTCGATATTGGAAATTATGCTAAGGGCCATTATCCATATTAATTTCATACTGTGGCAAATATGAACTATAATAGTAAATACCCTAAGCCTGAAATGTATGGTTGTAATACGATGAAAACGAAAGAAAGAAAAGAATTTTTAGAATGATATAACAGTGTATCACAAGGGGTGTTCAATAATAGAGAAGAGCTAATTATAGTACTGCATAAATGATAATTGGAATACAATTTTATTATACTGGACATTGTTGACCTAGAATATGCTTTATTTTTCCAGTTTCTCCGCACTTAGCTCTCGATGAATAAAAAAAAACAACCCTAACTCATCCGCAAATGCATAGATATAATAGATACTTCCCTGCATCTGCTCTGGTTATGTCATTCGCATAAGCAACCACTTTGCAGCTAACATAGTCTAGTCTCATCAGAAGAGTATTTACCGTCATGTTCCACAGTAAGGGAGAAAGGACACCATCTTGAGGTGTGCCCGCATTGACTCTTCGACGTAAATGAGCATTCTCTAAAGAAGAGAATACCAGTCCGTTCTTGAGTAGCTGCTCAATAAAAGCTATCAGCCGCGTATCAACACTATTAGGGACCTCAATAGGGACTTCGCAATTCCAAAAGACGACGATAAGTTGATAACCTAAACCGCTTCATGCATCGCGTATTTTGGGGGACTATGTTTCCCCGGGAAGTGTGAATTCATAAAGACGATTAAAGTGTCAGTGCTCGAATTGTTCTAGACCCCATTAAATCTTTGAAAGCTCCCTATAGCCCTCGGTACCGAGCTTATGACCTTATGGAGGCGGTTAGACTTATTAATACCTTCTTTGTTGCCCATATATCTTTGTTTTCCTCTATATTATTTAAAGGCCTCCAATTTTCAAGAACAAAGACATTAATAGCAAAAATACTGATTCCTGGTTTTTCTTCTCGAGTGTTATCGGTATGTATTCTTCAATCCGTACCCCGCAATCACTGTTATTTACAACCCAAGATTCTTGGATCGGAATAGACTCCGCCTCTATCTTCCAAAAGCTGAAAAATAGGGTGGCTGTTGCTGCTTTGGAATTCGTGAACATTAATTTGCAGTACGTTCATCATTACCAATAAAGTTCAAGTCCTCGGGCACAATAGTTGTCTCGCTCCTGTGAGGAGGTTCTCCCAACTCAGAGGCAGTCTTGACGATGATGATTTAACTGATTTATATTTGATTTAACTTGATTTAACTTCTGACTCTAGCTCAGATGCAATTTTTGAAAGAATGTTAGACTCTTTGCTGAAATGTTCTACTGGTACCTTCTACAAACCCCTTCGTCCAACCCCGTACTTAATGATCCCGTTCCGAAGGTCTATATGCGATACTGTCTCTCCATTTGGTATGAAGAGAGCTTCCCGTTGATTCTCAATAGTATCGCCAATTTTGACAAACCTACAATCTTTCGCTACCAGCCTAATCCCTTTGCACCAACCCACGTCAGTCAACATAGGTGGAGGACAAGAGCTGGTTTTCTGCACCTTACAGCAGGCGCAAAACAGCCTACCTTTCCTTAAGTGACTTGTCCGGGGTGAAGACTCCATCTCTTTTGCTGGACATGAGGTACTCTTTGACCTTTTTTTGATTGGCCAAGGTAGCCCTGAAGCGGTCGCCTTGAGTTTAGACTTTTTAGAGATTTGCCTTCTCTGATGCTTCGACCTTTTCAGTCGACCTTAGTATTTTCTTACTAGAGCTCGCGAGGTTCAGAGAGAGCGGATGCTTCCCAATTATATGTATTGCCCTTAAGAAGGGATTTTATCCTTATCAGGCAACGTGTCGGGAGGGATCTTTTTCAGTTTCCTAATAACTTTGAAGGCAACTTTTTAGTTGCGTAAGCCCGATCTTGGTCGTTGGCTGAGTATTGAGTGTCTGTACAGGATGTCGAGTCAGTTGTTTTACCGTAGCTTGGTCGCCATTCTGGCCACAGACGGGCTTTGAGGTTTTCTAGACTTCGAGATCAGAGCCTCAAGATCACTCGAAGTAAGAGTGAATTTAACTACCGTTCCCCTGGAATATCGTGCGGTGGACTCATTCGTCATATATTCACTAAGGCTTCCAACCGTTTTTTTTAAATAACTAAGCTCTAAAGCAAAAGAAACTGGCAGACAGTCGATGTGTACCTACATTGCTGGTATTGAATCATCAATCAGAATCAACCAACCTAAATACTTTGTTGTCATTCATCCGTTCCTTGAAAAACTCTCCTAGCATCACAAATGGTATGGATTTGGGTGATACAGCAGCTTCCACTCCGCTGGAAGTGTGTGAACTTTTTGCTTCTTACTTTTCCCCTCTCTTCTCACAACAATGCCCTCCTCTTTTCCAAAATCTTATCTCTCCATCTTCTCCTGAATTACTTTCATTTCGGACGAACACTTTAGAAATTGTCCTCTCTTGAACGATATCGTCGCCGATTCCGGTAGTGGTTTCGACGGTATTCAAAATATCCTGGCTTAAATCTCTTTCATCATCCCTGTGTGTCTCTCTTTCTATCTTGTTCAATATAAGTTTATCATCTTGCTTTTTCCCTTCTCTCTGGAAAATTGACAACATCTTCCCTGTACATAAAGCTGGTGATCGTACATGTATCTCAAACTACCGTCCCATTTCCCTTCTTTCTTGTTTTAGCAATATCCTTGAGAAAGTAGTCTAATAGCGAGTCTACTCTTAAATCCAACCTATCCTAGCGCATGAGCAGCATGGCTTTGTATTAAACAACCTTCTTTCCTTCACACATATGGTCGCATCCGCTCTTGACCATCAAAAGCATGTCGACGTATTATGTACTGACTGCTCCGAAGCCTTTGACTCTGTCAACCATAATCTCGGTCTTCAAAAGCTAAGTAACGATGGCACATCTGGTTGTCTTTTTTCTTTAACTCTTTAATCTATGGTGGTACCTACATTGTGACTGTTCATTCCTGTTCTTCAATTCTCTATTATCCTGTATCAGGTGTTCCGCAAGGATCTATTCTTGGTCCTCTTCTCTTTCTTTTGTTCGTAAACGATCTCCCTCCTTTAATCCAATCTTTTTGTCTTTTATATGCTGACCATTTCAAGATGTTTCGAGTGATCGAGTAACAAAATGACTGTACGCTTTTACAAAATGATCTTAATTGCTCACAGGATTGGTGCGGTGCCAATGCTCTCACTTTGAACATCGCGAAATGTCCAAAATGTCTTTTACCTGTAAAACGTCACCTTTAATGTTCTCCCATTCTGTTTCTGGCTCTTCTCGTAATGTTGTTGATAATTTTGGAGATCTTATTTTTTAAATTTCAGCTTCCCCACTATCTTTACAGTGATCGTCTTTCGTTCCTAAATCTTCCTTCCCTTGAATCACGGAGACTTTTCCTAGATGAGTGCTTACTCTTTAAATTATTTTATAATTTATTATTTTATCAGTAGCCACGTTTCTGTCCGTGAAACAGTTCATGGCACGCGCTCTTACGTTGTGTTTAGTGTGCCATTTGAGCGCACTGGCATTTGCTTTTATTCTCCTGTTGCGGTTACTAAGACAACACAATGACTTACAGTTGGGTCCTCTACCGCCAACATGACATGCTTTCAAAACCATGTTTTGAATACTAGTAACTTGTTGTAGTTTTTTTCTCTCTTTTTAATTTGTACTTTTTTTTAACTTGATTTATGTTCTTAATATTTTTCTCTTTATATTCACCTAGATTTTGCTTTTTATTATGGTGTCTCTAATATTCAGTAATTGGAATCTTATCTGTTGATGTATATATTAATAAATAAATAAAAGGTAAATTAATCATAGTGGTATACTATTACTTCGGTTGCTTATAAAATCATGCGGTAGATATTGGGCAATTCTTTTCAATCTACTGGGCAATTGTGGTCCAATATGGTCCATTTTTTTATTCTTTTCTACATTTGAAATATGATCATGGGTAAATGAATCGAAAACTTTCACAAAACCACTTAGTCTGTATTGAAATTTCAGATTCCATTCTTCATCGCGATCAAAACAACCGCAATTAAACCTATTTACCTAACAAAATATCTATATATTCTGAAGTCGTAACGTCTGCAACAAACTCGAGTGCAAGAGGTCCCAACCATCGATCGTTTGAACGAAGCTAACCTAACTAGCCGTGCTTGCTCACTACTCATTCATTGCCACCATCAACCTTATCTCACCTCATCAACTGTTTTGAAAAGTCAGTCAGTTATGTAAACGAAATGTTATATCTACTACCATCAAACCAGTATCCGTGGAAACGCACTCTCCTGCTAATATGTAAGTGACTTGGGAAAAATAAGGCCCGAAACCTGTTACTAGAAAATAGACTAATGGATTTAATGTGTGGATCTATAAATAATTCGTGGAAAGCCTTGAACTTGATATAGAATCATATAAAAGTTTTGTTTTGCTTTGCCTCAACATGACTCGAAGTCGTGTGGTCGTTCGTTTTGATGATGAGTGTAGACACGATGGATGAAGTGATGTCTTTGCCGGTGCTTTTCTTACTTCCAGCATAATAATTTTTGATGTGTGGCTGTTTAAAAAGTAGATTTAAAGACGTCTTGCAAGTTTTTTTTTCTTCGTCTTCATACTTCAATATGTATGGTTTTTATATATTTCTTTTTTGCTCACTCATGAGGTTTTGGATGATGATTGCTTTCCGGGCGACTTGAACTCGATTTTGACCTTACGAATTGAATGAGTTGAATGTGTTGCTTCTTGCGGCGGATAGATGGAATTATTATTAATTTTTGGTGAATCTAGTGGAGCTAGTGAAAAATGATGTCGTGTATTTTGATTGGGCATGAGGTTTCAGGCTTAGAGTTTTTTTTTCAAGAAAAATAAAAAGAAGTTGATGGTTTTGTTGTGATTGAAGTGTAAATGAAGTTTTTGGTTAATGTAGTGTGATTGATCTGATCGATTACTAGACGTGACATTTTTGGATTATTTTTGTGATTGATTTCAGAGATTTTACCTACAGGGTGCTTCATAGGTGATGGTAAACACTAAAGCGATTATATACGCTTCGAGTTATGATGAGGAGGAAGCTTTTCAATCTTAAAATCGGGCAATGTTGAAAATTTGTTCAACTACCATCCTATATCGTTTCTTAAATTTTTCCCAAAACTGCTTGAACGAATTATCCACAACCGGATCTATGGTGTCAGAAGACTTCTGCTCCCGAAAGACCAGCATGGATTCATCAAAGGCCGCTCTATATCTACAAACTTGGTCGACTTTGTAAATTTCGTTGCCGGTTTGTTGGATGATGGACAGCAAAGCTGACGACATCTACAATGATTTCGCTAAGGAATTTGACTGGGTAAATCATGGTATGCTATTGGATAAGGTTCGTAGTTTCGACAATTCTGATGTCCTACATTCCTGGATCACCTCTATATTGCTTATTGTACTGGTCATGTCATCATCAAGAGCTGTGTTTCCTCATTTTTTCATCATTCATCAGGTGTTCCTTAAGGTTTCATCCTTGGACCTGTCTTGTTTGTCTTGTTTATTTTGGTTCAATTTCGCTTCCCTCCCTTACGCAAATAACCTTAAGCTCTTAAGCAGTATTTCATCCATTAGTGACTGTTCGCGATTTCAATCGAACTTAGCTGCTTTAAGCACTTGGTACACTACTAACTATGTTCTTAGGAACAGGGTGACAACTAGATACCGAGAATTGTAAAACGTATAACTTTTCGGAACAGTGGTTTTCGACCAAATTTTTTATTTCGTTCAAGAGTTAATACTCCAAAGTTTAGTGGTAAATGTTTTCGAAGTGGTCACCATTCGCATAGATACAAAATTTAAGGCGTTTTTTTGAAATTGTTAAAAACTGAGTCAAATACCTCATCATCGATATGTGTTATCTTGTAAGGATAAATTTCAAGAAACATTTTTAGCATTTTTCTAAGTGTTTCCCGATTATAACCAAGTATTTGGCTTACTCTTCTTATAGAGCTCTGAAAATTATCACGAAAATGTGCCTCAACTCGATCTAAGGCTTCTGGAGTCATAACTGTAAAAGTAGTCATCGGATTTTCAGATCGTCGATCAACCAAAGTTGCGTGAGTCAAAAATTTCTCTATGAGCCTAAAAAAGTAATAAGAAAAAGCTACGAATTCAAGAAACAGGAAGATAAGAGCTGTAAATACTGCTTGCTTCCGTGCAAAACCCACTTCGTTGGAACCAAATCTCTGTCAATGTAACTTTTACGCAAGCTGCGTATTTAGGCGTACGCATTCTACCGTTTTGATGACCACACGCAATGGCTTCCCGATACAAACCGGTTTGCGCAAATAAACCTATACCTTTCTGCTTTGACTGCACTTTTTGACAGCATAATGCCCTTGAAGTCTTCTTCGACCCTCGTCTAAACTTTGATCTCTATGGCCGATTTATCGTTTCCAAAGCTTCAAGAATGGCAAGATTTGTTCTCGTTGTCCACTCAATATCTCCAATTGCGTCCGTCCTAGCATATATGAGTTTTGTCCCCAATTTTAGTCTCCTCGTTTTATTTACTTGTCAGATGCAGTCGAATCCGTCCAGCGTAAATTTACCCGGTGCTTCTTTCACAAGTTTAATTTTCCCTATTGTCCTTATGAAAAACGCCTACAAGTGTTAAATATTTCTTCATTATTTATTCCCAGGTTCTTCTTGGATGAATTTGTCCTACATAAACATTAAGTTGGTATATTTTCCTTAAACCTTCCTATTTCCCAGTTCATAGGAGTCTGTGACTGTCCTGCCAGAACTCAGTCTACATTTTCGGTTCCGTTTGCATGTACTGGTGTATTCTGTTCATTTATTGTTCATTAGGATGCTTAAAAGTCACAATAAGTACCAGTTTGGTCCTTTTTTCGTTTTCCTGCTACATTAAATTTCTTTTTTTAATTGTCTTTTATTACAACAACTGTTTTTATTACGCCAAAAAAGTGTTCGAAGAAATCGCTCATGTAACAGAAGCCAAGTTTAATGCTTAAGATATTTTTGAGATCATTTTATAGTTGTTAAAAGTTATTGTCGCAAATTCCACAATCCGGCCCTTGAGTGGCTTCAGTTCCAAATCCCGATACAGGAGAGGGTCTTTCATGATCTCTTAGCTATTGGGCTCTAAACCTGCTAGTGCAATAGCGGCTTTAACAGATATTTCAGGGCTAGGAAACATAATAGACCGGATGAAGGTCTGATAGCAAATAGGCTTGGACCATCTTTTTAGCGGAAAGATGCCGGATGAGTAGAAATACTTATTTGGCGGCTTTGTTTTTGGGCTGCTCATAAGAGTCAAACCCAAAAAAAATCTTTGAAATCAGCACCGAGGTACCTAAGCGCTGAGATATGAGTAATCTTAGAGGTTCCAAACGAAACAGCGAGTTTTTGGTCTGGTTGCAAATAGTTTGCGATCATCGATACTTACAAGGACTACGAAATACTCTTTAATTTAATAGCATCAAAGCAAAGACTTAGATCTGCCAAGTAGTATTTCTCGCTCTTCGCTGCTTTGAGCGTATTTACAAATTTCACAATCACTATATACGTGTGTGAAGTAATTAGCCCCACGACTCACTTTACCTCTGATTTAGCTCAGGTACTTATTCGGAACTAGGTTAACACAAAGCTCGGTGCGCGAACTCCCTTCCGAACCTAGATTCAAACCAGGGACTCCATACACTAGGAGCCAGTGCTCTAGTCACTGCACTACACGAGATTAGGAGCGGATCTTGGCTCGAGACGTATAAGAACGTTCAATCGGCATATTGGAGAACTTGTATTTGAGCTTGGCAAACTGGGATGGGAGTGGTCAGCGGTATATAGTATAAAAAATTGGTCCAGTGACAGAACATTGTGGCACTTTTGAGCAGATTCTCTTCTTGAGAAAGCCTTCGTACCACACGGAATTAAAATTCTCTTCGATATCTAAACTACACACTACTGTGACAATATTCTGATCATACAAATACGAGTTGTCGTGCTACGTCCTGTGCTTACGCTTGAAGTCAACCTGGTATTCAAGAACCCCCTGCGTGAGCTCATAATGGTTTTTTGGTCATTTGGCGGTAACAATGGCGTAGTATTCAAGATCGGAGATTATAACGGGCTCCATGGCCAGATTACTCCTAACCAAGAGTGCAGAGCCGCTATTTTCATTCACAAAGCCAGAAGGGAACTCTCGAAAGCTGGCCCTGTAGAATTCTGAGAGTCTGGTATTGGTTATCAAAACAAGATCTCATTTCAACTCATCTAGGAGATGTTGAAAATTGCGTTTATTGAATGCAGTCACATTAACCATCTTGCTTAGGAATAGTAAGTCAACAGGCTAAGAGTGCTAATACTTGGCTGATAGAGTCAGTTAGCAGATCGAGGTTGACTGGAAAACCTGAAGCAGGAGAAGCAGTATTTCCTACTGTCTGTGGGTATGAGATTCACTTTGCCTGTAGTTCAAGACACTCTGCGTCACAAACTGATAACATTCCTTCCGGGCCTGGTCGTGGTTAATATTTTTCGTTTTTACCCTCCCCGCCATTTCTTTATATGCTAGGAATCCACGATAGTTTCCTGCGTGACCATTTAGACCATAGTTGACATATGAAAACTGTGCATTTTTCATTTTTTGCTGGCGCCTCGTGAATGCCTCTCCAGGTACTTCACGCAGCGCTACAAGAAGGGGTAGCTGACCGAAACTTGTGCGAAATTTTGGCAATTATAACACTGCAGCTTTTCTTAGTTTTGGATTTTCGCTCAATATACTCTCTGCCTAAGAGTCGGCCGTATTTAAAATACAGTAGCTAGCTCCTGGGAAAATTCGAATTGCGTAATGAAGAGCCCAGACTGGGCTCTAAAGTCTTGAGCCGCTACCAATTTGCTCAGTACTCGGTCTGTGCGAATGAGGAAGTGTATATTGACTTTACTTTCAGATCAGGATACTGCGCCGATAGCTCAGCAGGTTTAACGCACTTGTTTAAACCGCGAAGTGTAAGTCGTTGCAATTCAACCGCTGGCTTTAATAAGTTCGAAGACTTTTTGTTGTCTTTTAGAGAGGCACGCGGGACTAGGATCTATAACTTGCGATATTTTTGACATTTATTCTGATTCCTTAGGCGTGATGCCATCTTATAAGCTGTTATAGGAGGGACCTTAGGGAAATTTTCACCATCGCGTTCTTGTCTATTGTCGGCTCGTCTATGTCCGATGCTTCGAGGGCTTTAATTGTTTTTTCGTTCCCATCAATCACGCTTCACGGGATATGTCAGATACAAATAAATATCTTGTAACTTTATGTAACTTGTAACTATATAATACTAGTGAATTTGTTTTATATCTCATATTATATATATCTCTTGTTTTATATCTCATATTATATATATCTCTTGTTTTATATCTCATATTATATCTCATATTTTTCCAATAAATAACGCTATTTTCTGTTTTTTGCAGGTAACTATCTGGCCTGAAATCGCATCTTGACAATTCGACTATTGACCATTAACTAACTAAGTTAATTGTATGTTGTTTGACTTACTCTATGCAAGCGAGACGTACCTATATTCTGTAGATTCTTTAATACACTTTTAGCTATATACATATATTCAGGTGTACCTCAAGGTAGATACACTTTTAATTAATACACTTTTAGCTATATACATATATTCAGGTGTACCTCAAGGTAGCCATCTTGGCCCTTTGCTTTTTAACATTTTTATATATGATTTTAATTTTTTTATTTTTAAATCGCCATTAGATGCCACCTTATTTTTAATTAAAATTAAATTCCTTCGAACATTGGTGCGAGTAACAACCTACCTCTCAATGTCGCAAAATGTCTTGTGATTAGCTTTTCTCGAAAAGTACGCTCGTACATTATACGCACCTTTTAAGCAATACGGCACTTAGTAGGGCCGACAATATATTAGACCTCGGTGTGGTGCTTGATGAGAAGCTGCGCTTTAATTTTCATTATGACAAAATTATTTCTCAAGCAAGTAAACAACTTCGCTTCATTAAGCGACGCGCCAAGGAGTTTCAGAACCTTTGGGCTACAAAATCACTATACATCGCGCTCGTTCGTCCTCTTCTTGAGTATGCTTGCATTATCTGGAACCCGGTTTTCGAAATTCACAGCCAGAGATTTGAATCTATTCAAGAGCAATTCTTGCTATTCGCTCTTAGAAGTCTTTACCATCCTTGTGATTTTAACAATTTACCGTCATATGAATCTCGCATTAGACTTCTAAGCTTGTCACCACTTGCATCCCGAAGATTAATTTTATCTGCCTGCTTCAATTTCGATGTCATTAGAGACGTTGTTAATATCGTCTACATACAGGAAAGATTTGTGCTTAATCAGTCCGTGAGAGTCACTAAATCCCGACGAATGCTAGTTGAATATAAGCATAGCACCGCATATTCTGATAATGAGCCAATAAATAGATGCTGCAAGATATTAAACAGCATGAGCCAACACTTTACCCCCACGATTTCGAAAGCCTCCTTTAAAAACAGAGTTACCAAGGCTCTTTTATCGATATTATGTATCGATAAAATTGAATGTGAGTGTTACTTGCTTGGCGTTAGCTATATCGTAGAACTCCCAAAAAAATTAAGATGGGCCATAGCTAGGGAATCCCAATTTCTGGTCCCGAAAATCCCGGAATTGATGGTTTCTAATCCCGGGATTTTCGGGACCAGAAATTGACCTAGATTCCGGGGCCGGCAATCAAATTACAGCAAGACTCGAAAAGAGCAAATAGAATCCATATTTATGAGAAAGCAATTTGCATGCAGGCTCACATAAAAATGCGTAAAAAATGGAACAAAACAAACCGATGCAACAGTTAACAAGAGAATACAAAGAGGTTTGTAAATAAATAAGTATGGACTGTTTCGCATTTAGTGCATTCGTTACTTCGAATGATTTGAGGAAATTAATACTAGCGAATGCACACACGAATTTACTAAAATCCTCAATAAGATTAAAAAAAAAGGTTATGGGCTAAGCAAGCAGGATAAAGAATATAATAAAAAAGGAGACAAGACAGGCTAGTATCTCAGGTGAACGGTTTAGTTTGACGTTTGATGAGTGGAACTCGACTGCAAATAGGCGATATATAGATATTAACATCTACTTAGTTAATTCTTACTGGAGCTTGGTGCGAGTAAGGATATCAATGACAGCTGTAAACTACCTAGATAAATTAAAGGAGCGTCTTGCTGACTTTGATGTTTCTCTAGGAAAAGACATTGTAACCATCGTAACTGATGGGTGAAAGGAAATGCGAAAAGTAGCCAGACTAGTTAATACAGAGCAAAATATTTGTTTGGCGCATAGCATCCACTTGGGAATTTGCGATGTTCTCTATAATAGGAGGTCCTTTCCAGATTAAAGAGCTGATGAAGCAGCTGATAGTCTGGACGACGACCACGAAGATTTGGACGGTCCTGAATCAGGTTACTACGTTGAACCTAGTCGCCTGCAAGACACGCTTGATCTGACGAAGGACATCAGCGCATGCATAAAGAAAGTTCGTAAGGTAGTTTTATATTTTAAAAAAGCTCCAATGAAAAATAATAACGATCTTCAAAACCATGTCAAATCCGAGCAAGGCATTTAATTGTCTCATTTACTGGATTGTAAAACAAGATGAAATAGTCTCTTGATAATGCTCGAACGGTTTTCCATTTTGAAAAATAGTATACAAATGGCATTAATAGACCTGCAATATCCAGAGCGATTAGAACCAACTGAGTTTGATTCGATTCAGAAAATTATTGAAGTTTTACTTACTGTAAAATTGACTGTGGGGGCAGGCCTTAAGTCACAAAAATGCAAATTTATGCACAGCTAATACTTCATCAAGATTTTTATTTCGGCCGTTACGAGAAACACGGTCCATTCTTGCGAATGCTATGAAAATTGCAATATTGGAGCGAATAAAAGAGCGTCAGTGTACCGAGCTATCTGGTATGCTAAGCTATCTCCAGAATCCACATTGTGCCAGCGAAAATTTACCAAGTGAAATAGGATCTCTATTTTTGAAACCAAGCAACACAAATATTTTAAAAAAATTACTTCAATGATCTAGATGCTGAATCCTTTGCTTGGTAGCCAAAGAAATGAGGAGAACCCAGTAGATACCCATATTGAGTCAGAACAAGGTAGTCGCCAATTGACACTACAAGAAGAGCTGCAAAAGTATGAAAATAATCAATCATGAGATGCCGCAAGAAACAAATTTAATTAAAACCATTGCAAAAGAAATGAATGTTTTCGAAAGTGGTGGCACTCGCATAGTTTGGAGCAGGCGTACCAATATTTATCGACCGTTTCCGCGGCGTCCAACGTCGGGAATAAATTTAGAAGCATACTTTGGATGCTTTGCTATAGCTTCAATGCTACTTCCGAAACAACCAATGAACTTTGGCAGAATTTTTTAATTTTAATATTAATTTTAATTTTTCTTCATTATGTATCTCAATTTTAAGAGTTGTGATTTGTTGTGATTTTTTGTCGTAATTTGTTGTTGTAATTTGTAATAGTTGTAATTTTAAAAATCTGTCTTCATACTGCCAACGTCTTGGATGATTAAAATTACTCTTTTTATTTGCATCAATTATATAAATTAATAATTATGCAGTAACATATTTTTTATACAGTTTTGAGCTTGCTTATTGTTGCGGTTTTGAAATGATGGCACATAATTTAATCTGTTTATTAAAAACTTGACTTATTTCGTAGTGTTATATTTTGAATCTCGAATCCCGGAATCACGGGATTTGAAATTTTTTAATCCCGTAGTCCCGGGATTGAAAAAATGGTCCGGGATTGGAATCCCTAGCCATAGCTGCATGATTTGCTACATTTTTATCTAAAATGCAATAAATAATTCTAAATATTGTGTCAAATTTCATTAAATACATGTTGCTTTTTGATCAGGAAAAGTAGTGTCACAATTATTGTAGATACATATAAACTTCTATATATTTCCCATCGAAATTCAGTGCATATTCGCAAACTAATCTTCACATATCGCTACATCAACTTCATTCATCTTCCATTCCGGAAAGTGAAAATATCGGTCAAGGGCCGTGTAAACCTAAATACATATATGAAAAAAGCCTAGATAGGTATAACAAAAAAGAACTAGCGAAAGTGTAACAAGTAGTCAACGAGAAAAGGCATGTCTAGATGAAAATGAAAAGCGAATACAGAGAATATAAAATTGGTGTATGTGTAGGAAATATGGCAGTTTTACTGATTCTGATTTAGAAATTCTTTTCAAGATCCATATCGCTCGAATCATATTAGCATCCATCCAGACTTGATACTGATTTTAGTATTTTTTCCCTCTTCTTTACATATCTGTGAGACGACAGTCGTCTAGCTGTAAAAAGTATGAAGCAAACAGCAACAGAGAACAAGCATAGAAAAATTCGATACCGAACTTGAATGAAAATCAAAAGAAGGAGGAGGAGAAAAGAGAACATTAAAGACCGCCAAGCAAGTGAAATACATATTTTCTGTTCCGTTGATAAATATAAAAACGATTACGAACACTGATGGGAAAACGTAAAAGCAACCAGCAACTACCGACGACCCTGTTGAAATGGATTTTGTTTTTCTTTTGGTGAACCGGCTGGTTTGGTTCACTCGATAACGGTCGTTATCATCGTCTTTACTTTCTTTCATTGAGAAAACACGGTAATATACCAAGGCCAAAAAGATTGACTGATTATAAACTGTTGCTTTTTAGATAATCTTGACTATGATGCGTGATGGAGGATGATGTGCTGATGCATTAAGGGAAATTAAATCGATTGATGTTGAAAACAGGTTGTTTTACCTTAGCAGGGCACGTTTTCATTCTAATCATAACAACATCCCTATTATATTCACTATTCAATAATAAAATGGATAAACATAATTATTAATTGAATATCATAATCTCGTCCGCGCACAGTAACTTCTTCTTTCTGCAAAATTAACAATTGTATCCAAGTTTCAAGAAATATTTACTCATAGTAAAAAAAATCGTTTTTCTTCTAACTTCCTGAGTTTTAAATGTCCTACGGTGAAATTATACTTTTGAAAGGACCTTCATAAATCCATTGTTTTAACAGTTCTATACTTGCTGCTGCAAAAAGCATGTTTTCCTAAAAAAAAATCACCGATAAACTGTGAGTGCTACTTCCTTAAAGCTATATCTAAGCCAACTTAGTAGAAGACTATCTGTTTTATTAATTACCCAGTTTGATAATCCTCAATAAAGCGAAATGCTCAATTAGTCGGAATTTTGTATATTTTATAGCAATGATAATACCTTTTTTTATGGGAGATTATCTACTGTTTGATAACTGAGCTCCATTTTAATCTTGAGAATTACTCTTGAAGATTTTTGTTTGACTTTAAGGCAAATCTTTTCACAATTTAGCAACATACTACTTCCAATGTCCTCTTCCTTTCCTCTTTCTTGCTAAGCTCACAAACAGCAAAAATATAATTAAAGTGAAATCCCTTGAGGCGGGGTTTTAATTTTCATTATCTATGGATATTTAAAAAAAAAAATATTGTTCACTGTTCAGAGATTCTTTTCGGTCATGACTGTAGAAACTTTGCCAACAAAATCTGCATGGAATTCGCACTGTCTTTGAAATATTAAATGCATTAATATCCGCGTGCAAAATTATTTCTACTCAATAATTTGTTATGTTATCCAGAATCAAATGCACATGGAATGAAGTTTCAACTAGCCTTGAACGATGCTTCCTATCGAATTGTAGGATACCTTCTCTGCCGAGAGAGGAGCTATATCAACGCAATGTCTCCACAAAAATTTTAAACAGAAACGACGATTCTAATTGCTGTTGCCTTACTTACGTTAATGCTTTGTTCAGATTCTGTCGCGTTCTTAGCATTAATCATCTGACATTTTGCCGGACCACCATGATAATGAATACAGCAACAGCTAAATCCGTGCAAAGCCAATCCGAATTTCCCAGAAAATGCTAAATTTCATTAACCTAAGAGGATTAATGACATGATCGCAGTATTTCTAGAATAAAAAAAAGTATTCAGCTCTCAAAACACTTTTAATTTAAAAAGAAAGGATCTTTTAAATTGGCTAAAAATGGTTGAAACTATGACACCTCTGCAGCTCAGCTTTTGTCTGTACAAAAAGAGGTACCTCGCAAAACGGGCTGGTTCATAAAAGTTTTATTATTATTGATATGCCATAGTTCTTCCGACAGTATTCCTCAGGTTTTTCTAGAACGTTGAAACTCAGAGGAACGTGTTCTACCTCTCCGCTTTGATTTGCTAGATATATTTTGATTGAATTCGTTTAACACCGTTATTGTTTTCCTCCAAAGTTCCTCCATAATTTTGACGGTTTCTGCTAAGACCTGCCAGATACAAAAATCATCATCAACGGCACAAGAATCTGTAGTTTAGTCTAGACTTGCTCCACAAAGGAGGCTAGTTCAATATCTTTGGCATTTCTTTGTTGAAGCCGCCTTCGGTGGTACTATGACCTACGCTTCACCGAAGACAGAACCTTCTTTGTTGCCCCACCGATAATTCTACCTTCAGACACTTTCCGAGCTGTATTATCGTCGCTCTTACGATCTAAGTATCCAGTCCACTGAAACTCATTGACTCTGATTTTATCAGTGACCTCTTGCGGTCTCAAAATCGATTAAGAGACCAATGATCGGCACAATAATCCAATGAAAAACTATATAGTATTGGTTGTGATGTCCTGATCTCCGAAAAATTTGTTGCTGATATTTATGTACTGGTTTCTAGATCTAACGGCACAAGATACTGTCAGTGAGCAATTTGTTCCAACCATTGACTGAAGTTACAGCGCTCTTGCCATTTTCAAGTTTCTTAAGAAGGTGGGCGGTAAACTTTGAGGTCACCTTATTTCATAATTATATGACTGATTTACGCTTTATTTGGTTCTTTTGCTTTTTCGCAAAGAGGACGCTCCTGAATCTGGTTCGTATTGATTTGCGTCTTCTTCCTCGATATTGATCTGTTTGCTCCATCTTCCTCCAACTTATCTTGAGCACCTATGTCATTATCTTGTGTCAAATCCAATTTCTCTGTGGAGTCTTTCTTTAATTCTTTTAACGATTCCTCTTATTGCGGCGAAATAATTTAGATGAAACAGGTCGTACAATTCTTTAGTTATTTGCACAGAAAACTTGAAACCCCTAAGAGAAATTGCGAACATGAGTACATACCTGGATGCAATGAAGCTAGATGCCCGAAATCGGCGTATACCCGAAATATATCGACAAATTTTCCTGGTGTAGCCGCGAAATCGATAAAAAAAACCCTCGTTAAAGAAAAATCAGATCTAGCTGGTACCGCGTGTTGTGATCACCTTAGGTTAGGTTCGGCTGGGTGGGTGTCCTGCCAAAAGACACATATAGGCATAATAAAGGCCCGCTGAAATGCCACGGATGTACTTTTTATTAGCAACTGCACTCTGGCAATTATTTGGTTCCTTGGATGATCTTTGCAATACCGTTCAAGTTGATAAAGGATAAGTCAGTCAGGCCCGAAAAGAACGGCGTTCGAGTGAGGCCATACTTCTCCTCGCCAGGGAACCACACAAGCGCATGAGATTGACGAGGGATTCCGCTTCATCGTCAGAGCCACAGCTCCATAAAAAAATTTTGGTTTTTTTAGCCCAAACGCTGGGTGTCCTGCCTTATGAGGCAGTGCCCAGTGATAACAGCTACTGCATAACGAAGAGATCTACGAGTTAAACTCGTTAAACTCAACAGTAGTCTATTGCGCCCTTGTTTATGGAGGCCAAGGACTATCTTGCGATCGCACAGGATGATTTTTCAGTCCATGAATTCCTAGCGTCCTCAAGGTATTTTTGCCTAATAGCTAGTTTGACCGATGATATCGTTGTGCGTCTAGAGGAAGATAATGAGACTTCGGATAGGAAAGTGATAAGCCTTGCTCATACAGTTGCCCCGAATATCCCGGCCTCCAAGCACCCAAATCAATTGCAACGCTGAATTTCACCAACAACTTTGGACACTGTACAAGGAGCAGCAACGAATCGGCTTGGCGATCCGTGAAAATACTTGTATTGACTCTAAATATCCAGTTACACAGTAGCCACTCCTTGACTAAAAGATAGCCATCACCTCCGCCTGAAAGATACTACAATTTTTCGAAAGATGAGTGCATACCGCTGCCAAATTTATTGTTCAGTTTTGGACCTTCGGTATTCATATAAATAAATAAACTTACTCGCGGAAGTAACTCCACGACCGTTGGAGTGGAAACTCTTTTAGATAAGATTCTAGCGTGATTAAATTTAGAGGCAATGCAGTCTTACAGCACCCAGATCAACTAGCTATAGTTTTAGTAGATTAATAGGTAACCATTCAATCAAGTTTCAAGCGTCAGTTGATATGCGGACCTTAGTGCATCTGGCCACCAAAACTCCACCACATATAGTAGTATTAACTCAACTATAGTGGTATGAAGCTACACAAAAATTCAAGGCTACAAATCCTAAATCTCTCGTATAGTTCTTCTGAAGCAGTAAAGTGTACTGAAAACCTTCTGTGCTATTTGTGATATATATTTGTTCCATACAAGGATCAGTTCCAGATATTAGACCATTTGGCTCAGGTCAAAAAGACTCCGTTCAATTTCGCTAAGTCAAATCGAGTGATTCAACCTCTCCGAAAGCCTAGACATTTCCTTGACAACTGATTGGCTATGTTGTCTGTATAAGCAACCACGTTGCAGCCGACACAGTCTTACTTCTACAGAAGAGTATTTACAACAAAAAAAGAGAACGCCAGCTTGAAATGTGCCCGTGTTGGCCCCTCGTCGCAAGTGGGCAGTCATCAGCTTTTATTGAGCAGCTCCTTAATGATTCTTAAGGAACTGCTCAATAAAAGTATAATAAATAAAATAAACCGCATATCAACATCCAGTCCTATGAGTGCATCCACAATCGCATCAGACCTGCTGTAGTTAAAAGCCACTTCAATGTGTAGGAGGGCGGCAAGCGAATACTCCTTAAGGGGTTATATACAGTTAGAAGGCCGGAAAAAGACGTTTTTTTATTAATTTTTTGTGAGAAGGTATTTTACTTTACAAAAGCAAAAAGTATACATGCATTTAGTGCCAACATCTAAGTTTATAATGGCACTAATAATTTGTTAAAATATTGATCTGGTGCGCTCCTCCAGACGATCTCCTGAAGGTCTTCCAAAAAAAGGTGTTCGGCGGTGACCACGATTTCTCCGGTATAATTCATCTCAAGTCAAAAAACCAAACAGATTCTTTTAATAGATAGATAAAACTAGGTATTGAACGAAGGAATAATCGAAATTTAGTTTTTTTGACAAAATGGCAGCTTCGTAAAAAAAAAAATCGAATTTTTGACCAAAATTGCCATTTGAAATTATTTAAAAAAAACAGAAATAATTATCCGAAATCTTATTCCTTCGTTTAATACCTGAGAAATATATCTGAGAAAGTTGTGTTAAAATTTCAAACCGTTTAGGCGAGCCGTTTTTTAGAAATCGTGGTCACCGACTTGGAAACATAGTTTTGAGAAAAACGCGTTTAAAGATTCGGAAGAAATTAGCACATATATCATATTTTTTTTAGTTACATGGAGTCATCTGTTTTAGGGCCATAAGATGTACCTTTTGTAGCCTCACCAGCTTCTAATACCTCGATTTGATGCTGTCTACGAGCCATTCTTCCCTCTCGCTTACTCCCATGCGCTTCGGTCTGTACTCCGCCTACTTTTTAACAGTCCGAAATGTGATTGCAAATATGCGTATATCTCGGAAAAAACTTGTCGGATCGATTTGAAATTTTCAGGGAATATTATCAGTTAAGTATACATTCTGAAAATGCAATAAATAAAAAATCGATTTTAACTGTATATAACCCCTTAAGAGCGAGATATTTTTCGATTTGCTGCATAAGAACAAGAAGATTATCGGAAGAGCAGTTTCAAGAAAGAGTAGTTTAAAAAACGTAACTTTCTTGTAAGCATGCTGTGACTACTAGATAAGCATAAGATCGATTGAATTCCCAATATACTAACCAATTATCTTTTCCAGAATCTTTAGCTAGACAAAGCTAAAGTATATCGGACGATAGTCCTTAGGTTTAACGTTGGAAACTTTCCCTACTTTAGGAATAAAAACAACTCTTGTTTGATGAGAACATACGAAACGCGCAACCACGCAATATTTATTTCTCCCAGCTTTGGTTACGTTAACTCTGTAAGCTGTTGAGTATCAGCCGAAAAAAAACGTCATCAGGACCCAGAGATTCGAACGGCTCGAGAAACATTACGGAACAGCTCCATTGGGAGTTGGAGATAATTGGAGCCGGCAAAAGACTGATGCCCTGCCGCATATGTGAGTCCATGAGGATGTGAGTGACAGCCAATGCTCTGAATGTATCTTACAGCTTTCGGCTTTAAGCTTATGATCTTTCGAAGGCGTTTTGACTGATTGATATTATATATGTTGTCACAGAAAGGTCTGCACGAGGTTCTCTTCACCTTGCGTACGATATACTTAAAAATATTCAGTTACATTTTATACATTGATTATTCATTAGATCTTTTCGCTTTTTTTAATTCTTTGCCGATACGCTATGTGGGGTGGCGATTTTTAAATTCACCCAAGGGGGCTTTGGATTCCTTTTGACTTCGGGTGGGCTGCGAGCTGTCCCAGCAGCAGAGTTGAGAGTACTTCCAACAGTATTAACTGCTTTATCCTGTTTCTAGCATTTCAAAGTTTCAGTGGAGATCGGAACAGGGATTGGAATTTCGTCGAGTGCTTTCTTTTCCCCATTAACAAAAGGTACCTGCTCAATATAGCTTCGGCCGCCCACATTAAAGGATATGTTCTTTTAATCAATTCTTTATAATCACCATTCAGATGATGTGCACCACCAACTGACTATGACTGATTGACTAAGAACGTCCCTCCGATTTGATGTGAAGAAGGTCAGTTCGTTGCCCGCATAAGCGATGGACAGGTTCAAGGCCAAGATGAAGTCGGAAAAGGCTTCACTTCGACCATTTGTGTCGCAGCTGCCACACAGTAATTTATGATACCGCTACATTCTTGGCGATCCCACAGAGATTATTTACTTCATGTTCGTTTGCCATGTAAGAAGAAACAAACTGGCATTTCCTCTGCCACGTTATCCTTGTCATAAAAAAAAGAAAAACATTAATGATATTTTTGGCAAGAATACATACTCGTGCTTTCTCCAGACTTTTGCTTTATTCATTGGTGCGTAAACCGCAAAGCCGGTTGTTAACAATCTCATGGTAACCAAGATAACCCTATATAACTGACTAGATAGCTTCAATGGGGCGCACTCTTTGGTGTTGTGTAAGGGTGCAGTCAGAGACAGTGTGCTTAAGTCGTAGGTGGTTTTATCACTGCGCTATATTTTTTTCCCCTGAAGTTAGTTCCAGTTGATTTTTCGTTAGTCTAGGAGGCATCTGATCCTTAGGACTACTTTAGCTTCAAATCCTGGCGAAAGTTACGTAGTAAAAATTCCCAACTTTATTGCCATTTACCGAAAGTGTTCGGTTGAGAAACTTCTCACATTAGCAAATTATTCCCCTATCAGTTTTTGAAGTTTTGTTGGGAAATCTACATCATAAGAAGTGTAAATTCCTTTTAATAGAATCGTAGTCTCTTTAACGCGCTGTGGGTAGAAGTATAACAAAAATAGGACCTAACTTTGGAAGATTCAAAAGGTCGCCTTTGCAACTCTAATATTTTCTGAGATGATGGTAGCGACAACGACGATGTCGCGTTAAATCTGCCTCACTTAGAGGTCAACATACACTGTGATTATCGTTTTGATGTGATGACTGGATTGGAAGTTACAGGCATGAAAAGATTTCGAAGAGTGCCGCCCAAAAAAATAAACATTTTCAAAGTCAAAACATAGTATACTTATGCTCATTATAGCATGATTACATATTGAAAATTGATTGGTAGCATCTCCTGGTGCAAAAATGTCCAACATCATAGCTGGCAATCCTATCCGAATTTCGCAATAAAAAATCTGTCAAACTTGGCTTACACTGAAATCAACCTGCAGTGTGAAATTCGTTTGAATCTGCTAACTTCATCGGAGTAATAGAAGAAGAGCGTGTTTTTTTTATTGGTGACGTTTCAAGATGGAACCATCTCTGCAGGGTTGTCCGCATTTTTCAATTAGTTTTAAAAGAGACCTGCTCCTGCTCAAGGTCAATACATACTAGCGATAACAAGTTTCGGGTGCTCGAAAAATTGGTAGTTTGGTGACGATTAAGTTAGATAATTTAGCGGTCAATCGGAGAGTCTTGCCGAAAGACATACATTGGAACATTGGAAGCCACTTGTGATACCACGGCTATACTCTTCCGTAGCCACTATACTAGGAACATTTTGATTCCTTTGTTGAATTGTACAATACACCTTAACAGGATAGCAGGATTGAAGATAACAGGATAGATCAGTTAGACCTGCGAGAAAGAGCGCCCCGAGCGAGGTCATTCTTTTCCTCGTGAGGTCCGGATACTAGCGCTTGAGATGGAAGACAGGCTCCTCTTCATCCTCTTGTGACCGGCGAATATCGTTGAACTATCACTCCTGAGATAATTTTATTCACAAAATTCGACTCGAACATAGTTCCGAATTCACATGTCAGGAAAAAATCACAGTGAACGAAATCACAGCCAGTGAAAATCTCAGTGAAGGAAATCACAAAAAAAAATCCCAACAAAAACAGAATGCGATAGAAATCTCAGCTATAAATATCACAGCGCACGAAATATGAATCGACAGAATCACAGTTTTCGTACTCTGTGACGTCGTTCGTAGTGATTTTTTTTGACTCTGTAGTTTTGCTCGCTCTGATTTCGATTGCTGGCTTTTTTTTGTAATGTTTTGCTTCGATTTCGTTCTTTGTGATTTATTGTATTGTTCGCTTACTGTGATTTGACAAGCCGGAGCCGGTGCCCCCGGTGGTAGGTTTAGAGGGCGGCCGATTTAGAGGGCGGCAAATTCAAGTTTAGCAGACGAATACACCACTCAGCACTATCGCACTGAGACGCGCAGTATAGTAAAATAATAAAAAAATATTTTTTTTTTATTTTGGGCAACTAAAAGATCCATAGTGTGCTAGTAAGGCTTATAGTAGGTTATTATCAATAAAAACACAAAGCAATTTAAATATAAATATAAAAAACACAGAAACGTCCACTTCCCTGTGCCGAGGGCGCTTAATGAAACGAGCTGGTTTCCGTACAAGACACCTCCATAGTGGTGAAGTGAACCTATCAGCTATAGTCTTTACGATGCTGTTGGGAATGTCCCGTGTTCTATGGATCAGGGATATCATTTTTTTTGCGAATGACGGCTGCAAAGCCATCATTCCAGTACTCCAAAAACATCCCATCATTATGCGAAAGATATTATTATATTGGACGCGCAAGGTGTCCAGCGATCTTTTGGCATATCTGAGCCACAGGTTCCCTGCGTTAAAGCTCTGGCAATATGCCTGGAAAAGCCTTACCTTAACTTGCTTAGTACAACAGAAAAATCTGTGAGCCAAAATACTACCTCTGACTGCCAAAGCCCTGCGCTTCCTTTGAATATCAGCATCGTCGTTAAGGTCAAAGTCAGTATATTTCAATGGAAAAACTTAAAAAAGGGACAAATATCACACTTATCAAAGACAATACAGAATGAAATTATTGGCATAATGGCAAAAAACAGTTAGAAATAGCATTCTAAACTACATGTAAGAAGCCGAATACTACACAATAATGTTCGTCTGCACACTAGATGTCTCGCATATAGAACAAATGAGCAAGGTCATTCCCCATGTAAAAAAAACTGGTGATGTGTGTTTCAGCAAGTTTCATTGATTTCATAGAAGTTATTGAAAAGACAGGAAAATACATTGGTCAACAGATTATGGAAATGGCCAATCTTATGATAATGGGTGCAATATGACTGGCACCTATAACAGAGTGCAAGCCAGGATTGCAGAAAAGAATGAACTGGCCGAATCCGAACCGTGTTTGGCTCACTCCTTAAATCTTGCCGGTGTCCATTCTGCCTCATCATGCCCGGCAGCAATAAACCTATTTGGAGTAATTCAAAAAGTATATTGCTTTATTGTCGATTCCACCACTCGGTGGAATACTATGAAAAAATATGTTAAAACCAGTTTTAAAGGAAGCAGTCAGACAAGGTGGTCGGCAAAACATGTCGCTGTGAAAGCCCTCTTAAATAATTTGCTGAAAGTGGTGGAATCCGTGGAAAAAGTTGAGCATCCTTCTCATGTTCCGGAAACAAAGTACGAGGCAGGCCATCTCTTAAGAGCTTTAAAGAATTTTAAAATTATTCTGAACTTGACGATTTGGACAAATATTCTAGTAAAAAAGTAAACATCAAAATTCAAAAGGAAGATATAATCCTCGTGCGTTCCAATGGATGTCCCGATGAAAACTTTGCAAAAAATGAGAGAAAATTCAATTGAATTCAATTCAATTGTGGAAAAATTGGCGTTGAACTTATTCTGTCAAATAAACAAATTCCAAGGTGCAAAAAAACAATTTGATGAGATTTCTGATGAATTATGAAGACTTCAGTCTGTTCAACTCTTTGCTTAGGCAAAAATGGTGGTATTTGATCGAATCTTATCGGAAATTAAAAAGAGGATTGATAGTGTTACCACGTTCAATTTGAATTTTGCATTTCTCAGTTGTACTGAAATCTTGAATAAGTCAACTGAAGAACTGCCAAAGCATGAAGCAGACCTTGGAAGAAAACACGAGCAAGATTTAAACACAGTTGAATTCTGCTAGGACCTCCACGTTTTTAAAGATCAAACTCCACTTTTATTTGGAGATATAAAAAATGCTAGGGCTTTCAATATCTTGCAACAGATCTATATGCATCATTTGCAGGATGCTTTTCCTAATACTTGTATTGATTGATCTGTAAGTTTACACTACGCTCCCTACTACAACCGCAAGCTGCGAGCGAAGTTTTAGGAAACTTAAATTTATTAAAAATTATCTACGATCGTCGATGAGCCAGGAACGTTTGTCGAGTCTCGCAATATTAGCAATACAAAATCGAGCTGCTCATGAAATTAATTATGACAAGGCCATAGATTAGTTTGCAGAACAAAAGGCTCCAAGATTAAAGTTGTAATTTCAATGTGCAACATAATAATTACTTTTAACCTCACATTTTATTTCAGATCCTATCCTGTCCTATCCTATTTAAAATATATATCCGACACATTCATGTATTTTTGGAAAAAATATTTTTCAGTTTTTGCCCCGCCTCGAAAAAATTCAAAATCCGGGGTTGCGTGATATCAAAAGTTTGGTCTCTAAAAAGTCAACTTTAATGTGCTTTTGAAAGCAATCTATCGATAACTAAATTGTACAATGTAAACAATTCCACTGAATAGGGAAGCTTAATACTACCTTACGAAAGAAAATAACTAGGAAGTAAACTTCAAGGCAAGGGAGGACGAAGACGTTTAAGTTGTCTGTGACAAGCCGAACCTTCACTTGAAAAGGTTAGACCAAATTCTTGCCTACCGGTAAATATACAAGAAAAAATAACTATACTTGGTGACAAAATACCAGCTTAATAAGCTTCAGAGTAACCCATTTTCTAAACCCTGCAATTATCTACGTATCAGCTCTAAAAATAAGATAAAAAATGGTAAAAGATCAAATGTTCGTAAAAACACATTTAAAGAGAAAAAAACGTAATCAATTCAAAGAACATTATGCAATACCATTTGAAATTCATCTGCTTTTTGGAATAAGTAACACTATCGCATATTCCTAACGTCTGCATCTAGATTTAAAAAAAAACTCTTAACAATAGTTGATCCAAACAGGCTCCGACATGTGAGAACATTGAATGAAAACTGAAGGCTCTTGACATGACCTAAATTCACAAGGGAAAACTATGTCACATCCTTCAACAAAACAAAACCAAGCATAGCAAGAATCCAAAAGTACGTTCTTCGCCATCAGCTGTTTTCCTTCAGCTCCTCGCTCGCAACCAGCTCTTTTATAGTCTCCTATCTACACACTTCAGACAAATATCTTTTTTTATGGTCCACGGAGCAGTGAAACGAAAATAAAAACAACATACAACGAAGATCCGAATTGAAACATGAAAATAAAAATGAATTGGAAATAGGGTGAAGAGACGAAATACAACAAAATATCAACAACAACAACAAAAAGAAGAAGAAAGAAAACAAAACGGCAAGACGAGCATCAACAAGTGTCTGTAACCAATATTTGTTTTTATGCTCATCTTGCCACTTACACATTTCCTCTTCACATAACACTCGATTTCCACTTTTCATTTCAAGGTCGCGGTCGTTACTACACTCTCCACTTCCTTTTCGTCTAATTCACATTCCCGAAACGGAATAGACGAAGCAAACGATGAAAACACGAAAGACTGGTCGAACTTTAGACAGCGGTACTTACTACCTACTGCCATGTCTATTAAATTCCCTTTACTACACATTTTCCCCATATATACACATATTACTCGTTGGTCGTTTTGACGGCGGATTTCCGACAGTGTTTCTTGCTTTCTTGCATTTTTACTGTTACGACACAATAACTTCCTCAAGACGCTGCTGCTGCCGCCATGCGAACGAATGGAAGACGATGACGACGGCCATGATGATGATGATGTGATGACGATGGCGGCAGGCGAAGCGACCACGGACAAACGACGACAAACGTAGCTTTTGCCATATATACACGTTCAGCTTTTGAATTTTCCTGAAAGAGAAAATTATGCTCTGGTAGCCTTGCATCTGCCAGACCGGCAATCTTCTTCTTCTGTGCTGTTCCTTTGCTTTGTTTTCTCATGTCTTTATTGAGGCGCGCACGAAAGGATCAATTCGTTTTGATGGCGAGGTCATAAAAATAAAAAAGAGCGATATGTTAACGTTCGCACAAATGACGACATGACGTGAGTATGTCGCAAAGGTGTAAAATAAGCTGATGAATGGGTAGTTAGAGGTGTCTCATGTGAACATTTTTTTCGGTAAAACTGACGCGTGCAAACAGGACACAATGTGCTGCTACATATTGGTATGACTTGCATGAATTCCTATAAAAAAATATGCGGAATTGGTGAAAGTTATTGTTGCAAATGAAAGTTTTATGGGTCGAAATATGAAGTTATTATGGATAATGTAGGTCGTAAATGTGTGTAATAGGCACTCAATTGCATGATTATTGACAAGAAAGGGGTTAATATGTATCTGACGTTTGATTGAGTCTTTGGTAATCATATTTTACGTCCTGTCATACGGATATCTCCCTGTTCCTCACAATGGGCTTTAATTTCATGGGAAATATTCAGTAAATTGCACATTTAAAATTCATCTACCGATTTTGACGGCAAAATAATAAATAAAAAAATTAATACATTTGGTAAAATTTTAAAAATTTAATAAATTACTTAAAGAAAATATAGTGTGCTCCAAGCTGCTTACCAAAGCAAAAATTATAGTGTGATTAATCTGCTAGCTTTCAAAAAAAGGTATATCTTGCCCCTTTTAATATTAGGTTGCTGCAGGGAACTTTTAATGTTAGGTTGCTGCAGATGAAATGGCCGATTTAGCAATGACATAAAGTTGGCTGCAATTTTAGTGTATTATGTTGGCACAAGGCGGCGCAAATTATATGACATATTGAAGTATAAATACTGCTACCTTAGTTTATGGAGTCATTTCTGTTTTGCACTTCATAGTGATCGTAAAAAAAAAGAGATAGTGAACATGGAAGTGAATCAAAAACGGGTACTTTTACTATACGAACTTAAATTAGAGCACAACACAACGGAAGCAACGAGGAGTACCAACAGCGCATTTGGGCCTGATACAGTTTGAGAACGAACCACTCGGCGGTGGTTCGAAAAATGTCGATCCAGAGATGTGGACTTCGGAAGTGAGCCACGTGGACACCCAGGACCATCGATCGATAACGACGAGCTGCGTGCATTAGGGGAGTCTGACTCCCGCCAAATCATAAGAGATCTTGCCGAGAAATTGGGCGTTCACAATTTGACAGTTTGCCGCCACTTGCAACAACTTGGAAAAGTGAAAAAGCTTGACAAATGGATTCCGCATGACCTTACCGAGCAAATAATGACGTGTCGAATGGAGATTTCAAGTTCTCTTCTCTCCCACAACAAAAAGGAACCGTTCTTGCACCGAATTGTGACCTGAGATGAAAAGTGGATTTTATACGATAATCGTCGCCGATCGCCCCAATGGCTGGGCGAAACCATCAATGCTGAGAAATACTGTGCTCATTTGGATAAAAAGCATCAGAAATTGATAGTCCAACGACCTAGGCTTGTCAACAGGGATGGAGTGATACTGCTTCATGATAACGCACGACCTCATGTATCAAGAATAACGGTCCAAAAATTAAACAAGTTGTGCTATGAGACTCTTCCTCACCCTCCATATTCACCAGACCTTTCATCAACAGATTACCATTTCTTTAAACATTTGGATCACTTTTTGACAGGAAAAAGATTTAATAATGAAGCTGCTGTCAAAAATGCCTTCGAGGAGTTTCTTCGAACCAGAAACTCGGACTTCTACAAAACTGGAATAAATGTACTTGTTTCTCGTTGGGAAAAGTGTGTTGCATCTATTAGTACCTATTTTGATTCAATAAATTGTCTTTATAAAAAGTTACAGCTGTTTAAAAATTTATTACTAAATCGGCCATTTCATCCGCAGCAACCTAATACGTTAAGTGCCACGTGACTTATTTTTGAATGAAAGCTACGAAATATAGAAGACTGTCATTCACTTTTGTCCGAAAACTAAGTTCTTTTGTTTGAAAACGAAATAGTATATTCAGAAGTGGCTTTGAAGGATAGATTACCAATTACCAATCGGTATTTGATTATGAATAGTTAGGCACAAAATATTTCGTGTTGAAAACTGGGGGTCCTATATGAAAATCAGCTTTGCCACTCAAAGTATAGATAAAAGAGCTTTCTTTACGGAAAGAACTCTTCATTTTGCTTCTGAAGGATAAATGGGATAAGTTGTTACAGCTGGATCTTGTATCATTGTAACAAGATCTTGTATCATCTTGTATTATTCTCTAACCAAAATAACAATAAGGGAAAGCAATCTTTTTGTGAAATAAAAAAAAATTTGCGTAATCTGCGCTTCCAATAAGTGAGAAAACGTCTTACCCGTTTGAAGGCAATGGAAGGAAGCAGGGTTTATTCACAGGAAATGTAACACAGTTGATTTTTTTTAGTATAATGTTCCTCCAAATTGGTTCTAAATTTTAAATCCAATTGTCCATTGCGCTGGTATAATCTAATCCAGAATTGAAATGAATTCATAAAGATAGGCCGGGTGAACTTCTAGTTTTGAATTTTACGTTTGACATACAGATTAAACCGACCTTAGAGCTAGTGTTAATCTTTGACTTCCCGACCAATACAGCGATTTGTTTTTTGGTATTGGTTCGAATAATTTAAAACCTACGATACTTGGAAGTATTCCGACCTGCACAAAGCTGAGATACATGGAGATTTAATAGTTCGTCAAAATTTCCCTTGTCCAAACATCTCGATTTTTTATCAAATCATCGATCTCTCATTGAAATTTAGTTAATATTTTTGAAAGACATTAGTGTCTTTGAAGTATTTTTCATTAAGGCAAAATATAAATGCCATAAAAACCTCGTTGCGTCACCCATGGTGCATGATACGTGGTTGCGAGCAAATTAATGGACAAGAAACATATAAAATTGAATTACCAGTTTTCCTGGTTTGAAGCGCATGGTATGGAATGGGGGACTGATTCACTGGAGCCATTCATGCGACAGCCAACCTTTTTCCCTTATTTTGCGCTAAAAAATCTGGATTGCAGATCCCCGGGTGACCTATCAGACCCCGAAGGATGTGAGGTTTGACTCACTACAACCCAGTGAAGTACTTTGTCATCCTAAGCTGTTCACTAGTTCTCCTCGTTTCGCAGCATTGCATTCTCTCAGATGCGACTAGGCCGAACGTGGATTCAATGTGCCTTTAACTTGTGAAGCGACTGTACTCAAAGAATGTGTGCTGATCATCACCAAGCTCATTCACATAGTACAGGCAGCACGGTGTGCCCACCATACCTATTTTATTCAAGTATCTCCTGAAGTAACTATGTCCTATCAAGAATTGACGAAAGTATAAATTCACCTCTCCGTCGCTACGGCTAAGCCAAGGCTCAATAAGACCAATTAGCTAACCCGTCGAGCGACTCCATTTTTGACCTACCAGTTACCCATCACCTAGCATTTCCATTTGCAGTAAATCATCGTGCCTAATGTTCAAGAGGTCAGGTCTTTAGATCGACCTGTGTGCCCCTCCACCGATCATAGCTAGTAACTAACTAGCGATACAAAACTTCTGCTCCAGGGAACAAAGGATGGCAGCCCACTACGCCGAGTTGAAAGTGTAGTGTATACTAAAACGTAAACACATAAAATGTCATAACATGTTTAAAATATACACTTTGCGATTTTAGCGACATCCCAAGAAAGGGGTGAGTACTAAGATTAGCAGTAGACGTAACTTAGCGAAGACAAGAATATTAAAAACAAAATTAAAAACCAAATCCATCAATTTTAGCATGTTTTTCATTGGCTAAAAATGTTACTATATAAGACCGGAATATGACACAATAAAGTCAGTCTGTTTCGGTAAGCCAAATCGCTCAACAACTGGTCAGACGAATTTAAAATCAACTTTCCTTTGACTTTTTTTAAAGGTCACTTTTGTATTGTGATCTTGCTTCGTGGCGGTTAAATTCGCTAAGCAACTATCATATGTAAAGTGAACAATTATGGAAACAACATTTTATTTCCATTACAAATGCGTTTTGTACTTTTAGCGTTACCAACAGGTCGATCGGTTTGGCGAAATGACATGTCTCCTTTGCTCTTGCTAATGCCCCAGCAATTTGCCTTTTCTCCAATAATAAATGCGGTTAATTCTCCGCCACGAATTTAAGCCCCTCGACTGGCACCCCATCAGGCCCTGGAGCCTTCCGGTTCCTCATCCTGGACACTGAATTGCTCACCTCCTCGTCCGTAAAGAAAGAAACGTCCGCCTGGTTGGTGATGATGGGGTCATCTGTTCTAGGCAGATGCGCTGGGAACAACGAAGCACCGGTCTGCTTCATCAATGTCGCAGCCATGTGAGTGCTAGAGCGTAAGCAATCGAGCATACAGGTGCCAAAATTCTAACCATTTCCCCGTGGATTTGAGTTGACCTCCTCACAAAGAGCCTGTCATTTAGCACGTTTGCTCCTCGTAATGGCCTTTGTCAGCTCTATCTTTGTCGCAATGTGACCAGTAAAAAATTCGGCCGCCCCCCGGCATGTTCCTGGCTCGCTGTTCTCTGCGCCTGCATGCTAAAGCATTAGGTATGTTCCCGTACTACGATTAATTGCGATTAATCGCGATTAATTGCAATGAAGCTGTTCCCGTACTCCGTTTTACTGAAAACTGAAAATTCCCCCTCTTTCAGTAAATTTCAGTAGGGTCTGAGCTACTGAAAAATACTGAAAAGTGTCATGGAGTAAATATTTTCAAATGTGCGCGGCAAGCAACATATTTTTTGCGTAATGTTGCTATGAAGGTCGAATATTTTTGTGGCGATAATTTATTACCGCTTATGATGACTTTATAATCATTATTGTTCTCCCAAAAACCGAAAACTGACACTTTCGGTTGTCAATTTTCAGGAAATACAATGAGAGCGTTCCCGTAATTTTCATGAAATTCCCCACCACATGATTCAGGAAAATTCAGTAAAATTCAGTTACTGAAAGTACGGGAACAGACCTATTGTGTCGCAATTCGGCAATTTCATCGTTCCACCAATACGCATGTTGCCCCTTCCCATGAAGGATTTCCGTTTGGGCATTGAAAATTTATACGCTCTGTGAATCCACCTTATGATACTGTCAACAGTGGTCTCTAATGCTACTCGAGTCACTGGTGTCTCAAATGTTAGAGGCTCATTTTTCTTTTCCAAACGAGCGCTGTGACTGTCTTGTCCATGTTAAGTCTAGCACCATTCCAGTCTAGCCACTTACCGAAAGAGCGGTGGCGTCTTTGCTTGATCGATTTGAAAGGTAATCTAAATGTGGTCACTCGCTGTGCAATCTTCCATAATACTCCAATCGCTGAAGAATTCCGCCAGATTCACCGATGCAACGATGGCATCGGGAATAGATTCGCCAAATCTGAGCCTTCGGAATGTTGGTATCAAACCCGTGTGCGTGTGAGTTGAAGGAGAGGTGCCTGGTACCTATAAGCACTCAGGCCAAAAGACCCATTGCACTCATGCCCCATCTTACCATAGTTTCCCAGATTTCTTAGCGAAATCTAGGATCAATGATAATGGGAAAGATGCTATCTTATGCTTACATGCTACATCACAGCCAAAGTCCTGATGCTTGAGATGCGCAAACGCGGGGCATTCACCCAGAAAATATTCCACAGCGTAGGCACGACGAACAGAGTTCATCCTGCGCAACACCTATTCGGCAAATGTGTCCTCCTAGGCAGTATAGTTGTGATGGCTCTACAAACTTTCCTGCTCTTGTTGAGTAGGAATCCTGCGGTCGCATGATAAAGTTCTGAAAGGAAAACCTTAGTTTGCCTGGCCGTATTCCAGTATTCAGCACTAACAAGCTCAACTTCAATGCCATCTCGACCATGCGCCGGTCGCGACTGTTTGCGGTGGGCATACCCCAGTCCACTGCTCCTACAATGACATTGTTGAATGCCGGCGATACCGCGGAGATTGAGTCCTCTAGCGAGCTAAGCTTGTCTCCAAACTCTTGCATTGAGTCGTTCAAGGACAAGTAGCAGCTCACGAAGGTGACATCTCCGTATGTTCTATAAATTTTTGTATGTGGCAGAACTATCCCGATTCGGGTGTCTCGATTACAATTCACCATCGAACAGTCAATATTTTTATTGCGAAGTTTTGTTGATGACACAGAAATAATGTAGAAAATATTGGTTTGGCAAACTAAATTTAACATACAGAACTGCAATCAAGAACCGTCTATAGTGCTTAGTTTTCATGACTCCAGCTGCTATGGTATAACACTTAAGATCTGATATCACAATGGAGTCCATGCCGAGACTGTTTTTAACTAATAAAGTAATAAAACTCGTTGGAACCGAACGTCCGAATTTCTGGGACCTATTGCACAAAGTAGGTCCGAGACGTATTCCGAAGCTCGGACCACGTCTGAAATTTATTTTGACAACTTCCGAAACTTTTCGAGTAGATTTGACTTCGCAACAAATTCAATTCCAGGCAAGACCGACTCTGTTGGAGCTCAGTGGTTCCTTTTATTCCACGTTTTCTATGTGCACTCGTATTCTGTATGTTCTTTTATTCTTATGCGTGGGAATATTTCATAGATATAAGCTAATATTGAGTTAAATATTTATTTGAAAAACTCATCTCAGTCATATGAGCCTTACTATTTTGTCTAAAAAGAACCATAGCTCGTGTAACCTATTTAGTAGAACACCAGCTTCTATCATGTGGAGTCTTTAGTTTTCATCCAGGTCCGAACGAAGATCGCGCCCGTGGCTTTGTGTTAACCTAGTTCAGAGCAGGGACAATGTGAAGCGTGGAACTAATCATTTCACACTCGTGAAAACCTCAATTATGAAAGAGGAGTTTTACAAACACCAAATCCCACGACTCGAAATGACTTGTGCTTGGATGTTTTGAATGTTTGTATGCTGAACTATATTATGAAATGCTAGAATACATTAAAATATAGTGTGGTGTAGTATAATAAAACAAAGCATGGTAAGTTGACATAACCATCAATGACCCAACCACAAGTAGTTCGGTATCTATATTTATACACTTTCCCCGACATATTGCAAGTGTTGACGAGACGACAGCTTAAATGGTCTCCTCATCTATTCACGCCTGTTTTTTTCATGGCAAGCACGAGATTTCAAATGGCTTCCTCGTCAGCTCTCGCCTCTTTTATGCGGGTTTAATGATCGTTTTGTGAGGGTTTCCGAGCGTTTATGAAAGTTTTGTCCTACCTCGATGCCGCTCGAAATGTTGTCGGTTTTACGTATCGAGTCAAAGGGATTTGAAAAAAGGTCTGGTGCTGCATCACATCGGACCAGATGCATCACATCGGACAAGATACATGAGTACGGATGGGTACGAGATACACTGTTCGAAAATTTGTAAACAAATTTCTGAACAGAGAAAATGCTACCTACTTACATTTCATGCATATCTGCACACTTAAACTTCACACCCTTCAAATCTTCTCAATGCAGACACTACGAGTTTTATGGCGTACTGGGATAAAAAAAAGGGTCTATCGCTTAAATAAACAGTTTTGAGTGAAGACTTTGAATACTCGTAAAATGTTCTGGGAACTAATTTCCCAAGTTGCTCGACTAAATATTCGAGACAAGTGCAATTTTGGCATAACAGTGAGTGCTTGATATCCAAGTTTCGCACGGTTACAAAATCATTCATATACGTATTGCGCTATTGTATAGGTGATGGATCTGCCCCCGTGCATGCGTCAAATATCGATCGGAGGATCATTTTGATCGCGGGAGAAGTTGCTAAGGACCTAAGCTTCCAACAAAACGTGATTAGTACACTGAAAAAATACATAGCGCCAGGCGCCATAATTTATAGACTTCCGGCGCCATGTACACAGGCGGTTTCGGGATTGTGATAAAATATAGCGCCACACGCAATAATACATGGCGAAAAGTCATAGGAGCAGACGCTTTGCTTATAGCCCTCCACGCCATGTAACATAGTCCTCCACGCCATGCAGATGGCGTGGAGCGCTATAGAACATGGCGTGGAGGACTATTAGTACATGGCGTGGAGGACTATAGTACATGGCGTGAAGGACTATTGTATATGGCGTGGACGGCTATAAGCATAGAGTCCGCTCCTGTGTACTATGGCGTGTGGCGCTATATTTTATCACAAATCGACCGAAATCGACATGTATATGGCGCCAGAAGTCTATAAATTGTGGCGTCTGCCGCTATGTGTTTTTTCAGTGCAATAACATGCTTTTCGAGCGTAATGATTACGATTGATTTGCAGTTTATTTTTGAATTGAAGTTTTTTTCGATTAAAATTCTATCACGGGGTCGGTTCCCGGCTGTACTAAGAAATATGTAAATGTGAGAAAACACGGCGAAATAGGCGAGAGCTGTTGATTAAATTATTAATTTTGTATTAGCGCATGGTATCTTAGAACTGTAGATTAAAGTATTAATTTTGTATTAGCGTATGGTATCTTAGAACTGTAGATTAAAGTATTAATTTTGTATCAGCGTATGGTATCTTAGAACGGTTAAGGTAGGCCACGTACACATGAAGGAGGATGTTGTCGTAGATGCAGCGATTCGCCGGCATCGGGCCAAAACAGCCGCGACCGAACGTCAACCTCACAGCCAACGGCTGTTCTGCCCCGACGTAGGACGAACGATAAAAGGGCCGGGTGCAGGGTCGGCGATACGGGGCGAAAATACATGGAACAAGAATGAAACGACTTACCCAAAGAGATCCATGGGGCGGGAGCAGAAATGGCATGTTCCAACCTAACTCACTCCTTTCGACCATACTAGTGGCCTTCGTCCAAGTTAGGCTGGAATGCATCGTCTAAAGCCGGGGCGTCATGCATATCTTTTCGACGCAGGGAAATATTCACAACATCATATAAGCGGACGGTGCGGTCCCACGACGTCGACATTAAAAAAACCGACTGGAGTCAGGTCCGAATTCCCTGCAGAAATTACATCCGGTGGCGGATGCGATAGCCGCGCTTCAGGTTTCTTGACCCATTTGAGAGATTTTCTCACAATTCGGATGCCGAACAGACCATTCTCACAACTAAAATGTATGGACTTTAGTAAAATCAAACTTAGATAAACACTCACCTGTTGACAGCGTAAACATGATTTGAACACTTGTGAAGTGACAGATGAGGAAGTTCACGATAGGCGACTCGAAGTGGCAGATGATAAAGGTCACAATATGACTGGAAGTGGCGTTGCCAGATAAAGGCGGTCAAATACAGGATCAATGACCGCTGTTAGAAGTCATTGCCCTGGTAGGGCGGTATTATTCAATGCAGAGGAATCGACATGGGAATAGTCCCGCAAAAAAAAAACGGGGTCGCACAAGCAGGACCGAGGCTCTGTAGTGACCCGGATGAGAAAATGAAGTTCTTCTGGATCCCGACGTTGAGGTGAGCAGATCGAAAAATAAAAGTTAGCAGAACGAATGGAAAGCAATAAATCTTTTTCATTTGACTTGATCCCGACACTGAGGAGTGAAAACCGGAGCCAATCCTGTCAGGCAGAACAGCGAACCAGCGGAATTTGGTCCCCTGAATTAAGGAACGACTGGCGGTTGAGAAGGCCGTAGCAGAGGTAGAGACGGTGCGTCCGACTAAAATCGACGGCGAGTTCTACTGGGATTATGTGAACGGAAGCGACGAGTGAGTAAAATATCGAAGCGAAGACGGCGATCGAATTGTTGCGGAACGGCTCAGCGCATAGATATATATTCTGAACGAGCGGCAAAGGTACAAGCAACGAGTGAGGAAAATATCGAAGCGAAGACGGCGATCGAATTGTTGCGGGACGGCTCAGCGCATATATGTATATTCTGAACGAGCGGCGAAGGTACGTGGCAAGATAGTTAGTTTAAGATAAGATTTAGGTTTGTGTGTATATTATAGATGAGCATAATTTTGTAAAAATTATGACAGCCGGGTCTCAGTTTTTTCGATTGATTATCGAAATTATCGCAGCGTGAAGATCGCTTGCCAATGTATCACGAAGACTTGATGAATTTTCCTCTCGTTTCTTCGTCCCTTTTTTGGCAGACTAATTGTATTTGGGGTGTTTCTATTAGCTAAACAATCTTATTGCAGATATTTTCAGTCAACTAATCTACTACAATAAAACCTCTCCTATACTTAAGAAGCTTGCTGACATTTATACTTCTCCTCACACAGTATGGCTGTGAGCTATAATTGGAGTGCCAAGAGCCATATTACATGGCTCATGGCACTATGTAATATAGCGTGTGGGGCCATAATTTCTGTGCCATGTAATTATGGCGCTGGGAGCCATACTGCATAGCTCAGGGGACTATGTAGATAGCGTGTGGGACCATAAATGCTGCGCCATGTTACATAGGACCACGCGCTATGTAGATTCTGACATTATGGCGCGGGGAGCCATATTGTATAGCTCAGAGTACTATGTACATAGCGTATGGGGTCATAAATAATGCGCTATGTTATATAGCTCTGGGCGCCATGTGGATTTTTCTCAGTGTGGTTAGTGTAGAATCTTCTTGGAGATACTTGTGCGCAAAAGTATTGACAATCTAAAAAAAGCATTTTGGTTGACAGCAGCTGGGTGTGATTTTTTTTGTTCGTATTAATTGTCGTCTTTGCTGGTGATTGGGGTTGAAAAAAGTTTGGATGGTCCAAACGAATATCCATCATAGCAGAGCGACGACGACCAATCTGCTTCAACACAACCAAGGATTTGTTTTGCCGTCAAAAAAAAAACTTTATGTACTGGTAATTATGTACTTTGTAATCGTAGTTTTATTGTAAGAGTTTCTTGTATGTGTTTCTGTACTACCCTCGATGTTCTCATAAAATTTGTGGCACGTGTCGCGCGAGATACTATGACGACGCGCCACGCCATCAATTTGCGTTTGCTTATTTGATCATTCATGATACAAAAACTCGCGCTGTGTCATGTCACGCTGCACGTGGAACACGACATCTTTTGGTCGCTCTAAGAGGTAGTTTGTGGAAGATGCAACGCTGTCTGTTGTTGGCAGTCTACCACCCATATAATCATCACATCAGGACTATGAAACTTGGTAGAAGCGGAAATTAGGGATGATGCTATCAGCCCTACGTCTTCCAACGGATTTTGACTTTCACCAGTCGTATAGACTGTCAGATTATTCTACTGTTCTTCAGTCAGAAATATATGCCACTCCATGGCAGTTGAGTCCATTAGTGGAACATTAATCAATCCGCCGCCAGAAATACACCCATTCTTGCACCTCTTCCATACAACTGAATAAAACGATAGTATATAGTATTCTTTGCGAATTAACGCTCATCAAAATCTAACCAGCTTCGATTCTTCAAATATCATAGATTTAAATTCCACGATGACAACAACCTTTCCAATTAAATTCCGGTACCTATTCGTAAAATCTATTTGCATTAACTAAAGCAAATCATTTATAGGTCTATCACACTAGCAATCCATTTGTCTTTTTGTCTCTCGTGCATTAGTCGTATATCACAACCTGTCCATACAAATCAAGGTATGAAAGCGAATCAAGTCGGCGGAAAACGTCGCAATTCGGACATAATCTTATAAGAGTCATTGCTTTCATTCTTGTCACTACTTCCATATGGAAATCGTATGCTTTGGTGATCGATAATCAGTCTCACAACTTCGTAAACGAAGAAACATTGCTCCGGCTACAAACTATGAGATGTCTATCGACCGGCATAAGTCTGGTCTTGCTATTCGTATGTACATACTTGATTTGCTGGTCACAAAACTAGGAAAGCGGGTGGCCAATCGTACACCAATCACTGTTGCGACTAAAATAGCAAACTTGGATTATTCAGTTCAATAACCTTTCAGGTACGACATCGCAATTGCTGCTGTCGGATGGTCGCTGGTAGTTCATTACATTATAAAAACGTTGCACGAAACATTGCAATTTGATATTGGTGATTGTGGTCGTGATGGATAACTAGATGTCTGAACAATAAAAGAAGTCATTGCAGAAAATTGCAGGAACTATCGATTCTTCACGAAAACAAGTCATTGATTTGGTGAAATTAGGCGAGTTAGGGCTGTTATGTCGTGACTCTTGTTTTGAAAGAAGATATCTATGGGAACGTCTTTTTGAGGTTAGATAATAGATTTGAAGATACGATATTTTTAGCCATAGTACTTTGAAGTTAATTATATGGTATCTATAAAAATCCCACTTTTAGTCGATAGATTTTCCAGAATAAGGCACCATTTCCGCCGATAAATTCAAAATTCCAGGATAACCTCATTCTTGACTTACAAAGCCATTCCGTTGTGTTTTAGAAATAATAAATATTTATTAATATAGATTATGAATATGTAAAAACAAATCAAATTTCACAAAATTAATAAAACAATACAACTTCGTTTGTACAAAAATTATACTTCTGCCGCGATAAAAGTTATGGCACTTGATTATAAAATTGTATCTTTTAATAACAGTATATTGAAATTAATATTTAGTTGGACATCCTTTGGATTGTATTACCGCTTTCAAGCGTCTTCGCATTGATTGGATTAATTTTAGCGTGTATGAATTGTTGATATTAGCCCATTCTTGCCGTATGATGTCCTTCAGTTCTGCTTTCGATGTTATGTCATGTTTCCTTAAGTTTTTTCCCAATTCACTCCAAAGATTCTCAATCGGATTGAGGTCTGGTGACTGAGGAGGTGTAGCCAGCATATGAGGAGTGTTATAGATTATCCATTGTTTCACAATTTATGCTGTATGTTTGAGATCATTATCTTGTTGAAAATAATAATCACCACTCAAACCCAATTTTTCTGCACTATTTTGCAAATGTTTCTTCAAAATGGCTAGATATCCGAAACGATCCATTGTGCTTTCTATAAACTCCATATTTCCCACGCCGTTTGCAGACATGCATCCCCATATCATAACGCCACCGCCACCATGTTTCACTGTAGGATGTAAATGTTTCGGCAGTAAACTTTCGCCTTGTCGACACCACACTCTTTTGCGACCGCCACTTCCAAAAATATTGAATTTTGATTCATCGGAAAAAATTACCTTGTTCCAGAAGTCAACTGGTGCATTTAAGCATGTTTTGGCGAATTCTAGACGTTTTTTTTATTTGCCTTGCTTATGAACGGTTTTTGGCAAACGACACGGCTTCTAAATCCATTACTTTGTATGACTCTTTGAATACTCCTTAGAGAAATTTTCTTTCTAAATTCAACTGAAGCTGCCTGGCTTAGTTCACTTCCAAATATTTTTGGATTAACCTTGACTTAGCGCATTATAATCCGTTTATCGTTATCGGTTAAAACTTGGGGCCGGCCCGTTCTTGTCTTGTTTTTAATTCCGTTTTCTATTTCCTTTCGTTTTATTATATTTCTTACTGTTGACTTACTCCTTTGTATATATTCTCCTCATAAGTTTTCCCATCTTTCCTCATATTTGACACAATTTTCCTTCCTTCATACGTTGTTTCTTTCCTTGACATCTTTTTTAATCACGAAACACTTTAAAAATTGACTGAATCAACGTAAAACTTTCTCAAACTAAAGTAGATAGACCACCAAATTGATATTTACTTCCAACAGGCTCCACAGTTCCTGGAAATTACTGTTATTGAATAAGCAACCCGCTGAGTGCCATGATTTTTGTCGCGGTATTTGTGTGCTACGCAAAAAATTTTATGCTTCATGGACAGACGCAATGCAATATTGAAATCCCGTAAATGGGAAAATATAGCTGCTATTATAAAGATTATATTTTGAGTAATTTACTTTTAAAAATTAAAAACCATACTGAACGGTACTTATTGTTTTTCTACGTAATTAAAGGTGCCATGACTTTTGTAGCTGACTGTATGTATCTGCAAAAATGACAACGCGTTATCAATCTTTATTGGAAGATCCATCACTCTAAAAATACCATTTAAAGTATTTATCTCTTCGAAGCTAAAAGAACGGTTCCACTAATTATGAGCCACAAAGGTCAAAGCTAAAGAAAGACAGGAGGATCGAAACCTGATATGGTCGACCTTGAGTGTTGTAAACAGTGTTTCACTCCCCAACATAGGATTGCATCGAATGGCGAAATTCCATAGGAGCTGTATTAGTGGAAGAAAAAATATTTACACCATTTTTATAAATAATAGTAAAGATATTGTACATAGAGATTCATGGTTTCACTGTGACTCTGCCAGAATTATTTTCATTCAAAGGAAAAGCCATTTTTTCAAGAACAAGCCATTATTCACGAATAAACGATTTTACGCATTTCATATTAATATTATGGACTGATATTAGTTGAGAAGATCAGTAAAACGCTAGAAGCCAACGATTGTAATGAGTAATTTTTTAATACACACAGAACAAAGCAATACCTTCTTTCTTTCAAATGATTGCGTCTATTGTCTAATTGATAAATGCTATCGTTCTCGTGCATTTGATGAAAATGATCAAATAGGGACTCTATCAATAGAAGGGGGTTTAATTGTCAAAATTACGTTGCTTAGTCTATTCTCCACCGAAACGTTCCCCAGTAGATATTGTGGAGTCCAAATGCATGGTTCATTTGGTAAAAAAAACCAGAAAAAAGTAAAGTAATCCAACGACAACCCTTCTTAGGTCTAAGGGCTGAAGCTGGTTGTGAGCTTCATTACAAAATTACAATCAATGTGAATACGAGTATGGATTGATTAGTTCTAGGACTCACTCTGATTAACTTAGGTACCTATTCAGAGCTAGGTGAACTCAAAGCTCGGTGCATGGTTTTTCGCGCGTGCCTGGATCCGAACCAGAGGCCTCACATGCAAGAAGCCAATGTCTACACACTAGGCTACTTAAGCTAATAAAAAGAAAACCTAGAAAACAAGACAAAAATCGAACAACTTTTAACTCTGCAATATCGGATTTTAGCCTGAATCCAAAGTGGTCTGGTTCTGCACCAAAATGATTGAGCCGTTTCTCCTCTCTCGGAGAGTAGTCTGAAGTATCTCTGCGCATAAGGTCGCCATCCAGCAGACATAGATGAGGCACGGTGAATGGCTACTTATAGCTGAAACTCTCTGAGCCACCTCTGTTCAAGCACTTTTCGTCCTAAAACTGCGCTGCACATCTGCAGTGGGATCATACCGATGATTATCTGAAAGTAAAATTACTTCTCTACACAATGGTTTACGATGGGCTACTGCAGTAGTTACCATGATGGCCGCCATCACCAAGTTCCCCACGGGTTGGCTTTATTCACTGGGTCACTAGATAGGGCAGTCCTTTTTTTTTGGTTATGCATGTTGGATTTGATTTGATGAAACAAACCGCTTCCAAAGTCATGCTCCGACATAACAATTTACGTGCTGTGCCACTAGTTGCCACTAAAAGCCAACGCCCCTCTTCACAATGGTAATGACTTCCAGTGGCCCATCATGGACCATTGTGGCCATAGTAACTTCACGAAAATGTCAATTTTATAGTTACATCTCATATCTCCTTTTGAGAACATTAAGAGAAAAATTCCCTTGCTCTTGGTAACAACCTCTGAAGAAAGAAGACAGCAGTACATTTAAGTTGAGTGTTATCCGATTCCCGCTGGGTGTCATGCAGAAGTGACGACCGTATTTTATCCAGTCAATTTTCCAATGCATAAAAACATGGGGTAATTATTTGCATTTTGACTCAAAGTCAACTTGTATTAAACTGCTTATCTGGCCATATTACGTTTCTCAAGAATATTTTGAAAATGTTAGTAGTTTGGGTACTATGACATAAAAGCATACGTAGTGATTATTAGATAACCTCGCTAATATATGTCTTTCATATATTTACCAAAAAGATGTGCCAATAGAGTCAACTAAGTTCACTATCAAGCTGAAATATCTTTAAAACCGTTTTCATGTCCTGAAGTAATTGCGAAGCTATTTCGTGGTAGTTTCCCGGACATTCAGAGGTTTAGAGGGACAGAAAATAAATTTGTTTTTCTAATATCAATGGCTAAGAAAAATAGTTATATTTGGTACCATAATGCAATTCTGCTGTGTCTATTTCAACCTAACTTATCTGCATAAACTATGTGCATAAAAAGTATAAATTGATGTTTTTTTTTGTGTTGAATTAAATGAATTTGAGTGCCCTTAAATCAATTATCTCTAAACATTTTGCTTACCAAAATTATGTGTGGCATGTATATCAAAGTTGCTAGAATCATTGTGCCACAACGAATATGTATAATTGCGGAATAGCAACTTCTACGAATCAGGTGTCTTCATACAGATACGTGATCTCAAAGCACACTGTGCAATGATGGTTGATTGTCCATGACTAAATTTGAACCAGGGATCACAGCCATTAACAGCCGGTGCTCTATTATCTCCTCGACTCAACACACTCTTAAATTATTTCGATTTCTGGCTAGAACTGAGAATGGGTTGAAAGAGAAGCAACTGGCAACTCTAAGTAAATGGGCGAGAATGACTCATTGCATTCATACGCTTAGTTTACCAGTGTTTTCGGCCAAGATCACTGATAGGGGATAAGAGGCTATTCTCTGAATAAACGTAACATCACAGCCAAGGCTTTGATGTCTTATATATGCATACGCTAAAAATTCGTAAAGAAAATGCTACACAGATTCCGCTTGCTCTGAGCAGTATGGCCAAATATCATGCCCTCCTAGGTGGGTGTATCCAGTCGGTATACCTGTCATTTTTACAACTCTTGCTGAAGAAGAGTCGGGCCGTTCCGTGGTTCGGATCTAAGGTTTCGAGAGGCCACAACAGAAATAGCCACCTCACTATTTATGGGTGTCGACACTTACATATGTTGGCACACCTAAGACGAGCTCAGGACCCTTCAGCGGAAGCGTCGAGACTTGCTTTGGAATAGCATTAGCGATTTCGATTCCTTCGACACTGTAGTGCCCTGCATTGTTGGGGAAATTTCGAAATAGTCAGGGTCGACGTAAAGCGAGCCGCGCATCTTGACTGTCGCAGTGAATATCGATACGGACATCAAATAGCTAGTAAGCAGCTCTCGAGATAGCGAGTATCTCTGCTTTAAAAAAAGATACCTGCTAAAAGATACCGAGAAAAAAACTCCTCTTGCCATTCGATAAATGTGCAGGTAGACGTAGCTCCAGGTCTAACATGAGCTCTTCATCTGCCCCGTAAAGAGGGCTTGAGGTGTTCACTCGTACAGACATCTGCGTGTTCCCAGTCATTTCTGCTCCAAAAGATTACTTCATACCTTCTCCCGAAATCGAATAGGGGCACATGAGCATCTGACGGCACTGCCATAGCTTAAGTACTATATATTATAGCTCGGAAAGTACGTGATTTGCGAGTCAATTTGCGATATTTCCCCACTGATTGCGAGAAGTAGATAGTAATATCTAAGTCCAAGTTGAAAAACGACAGAAAGTACCCCACCAAGCAACGCTGCTACGATCAGAAACGTTTCTCATTCCCACTAGGCAATATACATGTGCTTTGCCAAAGAGACTATTTTAACGAATGACGATTTATGCAATATTGATTATTTTAAAACGTTTTCTGAGTATTAAAATGGTAAGCGATAAGGTAGTTAACGCGGAATACTACTTTCGATACCATTTGGCGAGTAAAAAGAATATCTCCGACACTTTAATGCAATACACTACACACAATTTCGTTTGTTGCCAGCAAATGTTCGCTGTGCTTACTGTTTCGTGATGGGATTATACGCACACCAACACACTCTCACCTATCACCTCACTTGTCGTTTGAGAGCATGTTTTTCTCACTTTTGCATATGATAAAGTGAACTTATTTTGGTGTTGGTTCTTCTTAGGTGCCAGCTGATAGTAAATCCTTCACTCCCTGCCATTCTCTTCCATCAGTCAAATATCGCACAATACCGTTCTTTCCATGCTATTTATAAGTTTTATGCTATGGAACTGCGGCAACCATACTGGCGTTGTCTAACCATATGCCAACTTCAATTAGTCTATGATAAGAGCTTATCCGCCACACTCTATATTTGAACAGCGAATGGAGGCAGATTGAGAAGCGCATTCAAAGCCGCACCAAAAGTAGTAGCCACAGATACCTAGGAACACAGCACTTTGTAGCGTCACCCTACGGGAATCGCTGTAATATATTTTGGTTGAATTCATGAAGCAAGCATTCTTAGCAATGCACATGTAAGCTGCTTGAAAGCGGTTTTCCAAAAAAGTTCATGATTTACCTATGAAACTCACTCGAAAAAATAAGGGGAAAAGAACTTGCGAGTATACATCGGCTATCGGTAGTGTGCTATATAAAACAGAAAGATGAAAATTTCGGAGCATTTCAAATCATCCCGGGTAAGTAAATTTTTTAAAAAAAAGAACAGCATATCCCCCCTAGTAGCTGCGAGAATAAGCTATTGGATGGGCGTCACAATCACTCAGCATGCAATATTCACACATTCCGGGTCATGCAGAGGTACGATCAGCCGCCGGCCAAAGCTTCAATTTACATTCCTCCTAGATGACGGGAATGCAAGAATATGATGTCGGGCTTTCCAAAAAGTTCTTTTTATAAAGCTATAAAGCTGAAAGCTCATAGTCCCCTTATCTATGCCTTACCAGCCTAGGACATGCAATGTTAAAAATAAATTAACAGACTATGGATCGGTAAAGGTTCCATGCATTACGCGAGAAACTTACCGAATATATGCCGACGCATTACTTTTCCCGTTGGGCACTAACTTGTTGCGAGCATACGTGAGCTTCACAATAGTCCACCAGACCATGGATGCGTGCGTGATGATTGTTACTTAGATACACCTTACTACATGAAGCTTCAGACCCCATGTGGCATCGAAAGCTCTGTTACACTGCTTGAAGGCATTAAAAGCTCGATTAAGCCTACCCTTTTCATCTGCGTTCGACAGCAAAAACCTATCCGTCAGCATGGTATTTATCAATTTAAATAGGACATTGTCAACGCAATGAGATTTCGCAATTTCACATAACTTCTTAAAAGGTGTGTAGTCAAATACCCCTTTAATGACCACAGATACCCCGTATTGTACCCCTTAAATAAGTCCCTCAACATTAAAAACCAGGAAGAGTCGATTCGCATATTTTTTCTCGCTGATACGAATGTTGCTAATCATTCAAGGGGTTAGACTTTTGGGTGGTAGTCCGTCCAGGCGTTTCAGTTAGACTGATCGGCTCAAAATTCCTTGGATCTGAATATTAATCTCTCCCAGGTTGTGGCATAAAAACTACCTTAACCAGTCGCCAATGTGAAGGAACTTACCCTAAGGCTTGGCATACCCAAACGATTTTGTTTGGGTCTGCTTTAAGTGGTAATTTCCCTCCATTACCATAGGCATTTAGATGCCATTCAGTTCCGACGATTTGAAAGTGTCAAAGGATATACATAAGTAAAATGCTGTCCTTTTCGCTGGCGACCACAGATCTAACTGTGTATCAGCATTGTAAAGAAAATGCTTTTTAAGTAATATCTGCAGAAACTCTAGACTTGGTGAATTCACTATCAGTGTATTTTAGAGAGCCTAGTTTAGCTGATTGCTCGTTTTCAAGCACCTTGCACAGCGTTAAGGTCCCTCTTGTTCCTTCCAGTCCCTCGCAGAACGGACTGAATGGTTTCCTTTTAGACGTCTTCACAGGAGTTATTTAAGTTGTTTGTGAGGTTCTGTAGGCAATTGAGTCATCGTCTGTTTTGCTGTTACAAGCTCGATTGAAGAGCTTCCTGGTCGACCTAGGTCGACCAAAAAATCCTTGTGCTGCCATTATTCTTGCTAATCCGGCGGGCACCTTCATAGCTACCTATTATGGCTATATTCAGAGTGTTCAACCGAGATTTTATCGACTTCAACAACTTTATCCTACCACTGAGGCATGCTTTGACTCCAGAAAATCGTTTCAATCAGTGTTTCTTGGGTTTCACGAGGTTTGAATTCGCAGGAAAAGAGAACGAAGATGATCAGAGAGTGAGAACTCATTCCATATACAAACATTGTGATCCATCAATAACTGCACATATGTTAGGGTTGGTAAAGAAGGGATGGGCTAATTACTCTAAATACAGGGATTAGAGTAATTAGCCCCGCAGATGTTATAACGCCAAAGTGTCAGATGTTGCTTTCCAGCAGAAATTCCAATTACTAAAATTCATCGTACTGAACCAGATCCCTTAGATCCTGTGCTGGTGGTTAAAAGAATAGTATCCTACTGTGAAAATCGCTCGTTTCAGTTTACCATTAAATCGGTAATGCATGATCCCTACATCCCTACATGAAAACTAGCTGAACGTGGTGACATTAAGCAGATTGGAAACCAAAACTCAAGCCCACAGCCTCGTTGAGCTTTCATCATAAAAGATTTTGGCTCCGTTAACTGAGCTGAATCCATAGATTCTGCAACATCGAACCCACGGTACCTGTACAAGCGCAATGTAGGGGGATGCTTGCAAGGTTTGCCAATTTTTCGCTTAGAAGAAAGGACGAAGCTTTGATATACTGCAAGTTGATCGGCACAAATCTTATACCATCCGGTATATATTTTTCAGAATTAAAGACTGAGAGCTTTATCTATTTGATAATATCCGGTTAGCGTAGTTGTACTCCCGGTCATCTTTTCAAGACGTTTCTGCCCCGAACTAACTACATCGACGTTTCCAGCCAACATTTCTTTCGCTTCTCGAAGCAGGCTCTAAGTTTTCACTGCTTGGCATCCAGTTTTCTGGAAAATACTTTCAGTTTTCACTGCGTTGATTTCAATGCCTGCCTTCGTCGGCAGTTTTCTCGTTTTGAGCTGCTTCTTATGTTGCTTGCAACTTAGAGTGCTCTTAAGTTTGCAGAGTCCAAAACACAGAGCACTCCTTCCACTTATCCCTCCTGTGGGTGTCTCGTTTGCACTAGCTGGAGTTGGTGGTGGTGCCTGATAATAAATTTAAAATTGAATTTGAAATGGTTTTGCCATCCGCGAAGAAAACTCAGTGCATACGAATGTGCTTCTTAAAAGTGTTCTTTTATATAAAAAAGCTAACATAACTTTTGCAGCTAATGAAAATCTTAGTATAGAGGGTATTTTCTTCAAATGCCTAGTTTTCAACATAACACACTTATTTAATAATAAATATAATTGTTTTTACAAAAGAATAATGGCGTCAAGTTTAGATCAAGAAAATTGGCTAAAGATTTATTAAATACTTTCGTTAACAAGTCGCAACTTATCGGAACAAATCAGAAATGTATCCTTTTCCAAATGGGATATCAGTATTCATCTCTATCATTTGAAGAGTCTCTCCCATGTTTTTTTTTTCGTTTCTCTCATAAATTCTCAGGCTCGTTTTTTTTTATATTCATAATTATTCATATTTTTTATAATAATGAACTATCTTTCAAAATGACTCAATAGTCGAGTTTTTGAATTATTATGTGAACTAATAAAGGCAAACTAATTTGCCATCGGACTGCAATTTTTATCGCGATGAAAATTCAAAGAACTCACTAACAGAAACAATCGTCTTATTATTGACTAAGCATCAACATTCTAAACTGGGTATCACCCCTCTTCAGCTACATTCCTCTCTCATACGATGCATTAACTTAGCTTCGGTAAATTTTCGCATGTCATACTCAATACTGGTCTTTTATGCCAAAATTCAAGTTATCCAAACGTAAAATCAGTTTAATGACCTTTAAACGAGTCGAAACGCAGGGTACTCTAGTGCTACTACTATGGTATGTCGAGCATGTTTTGCCACATGATTCTCATCGTCATTTGCGTTTAAAATGACAACCGTGAAGAATTATTTACCATTCAGTGTTTATTTGAATATTTATTTTCTTGATGCGAAATAATGGACTTGTGAAATGTTCCACGATCGATTGTTTTATTTTGGGGACAGTGGGCTGCGACTTTGATCAATTGGTACTACATTTTGGAAGTGTGTATGGTTTTTATAGGTGAGATGTATATACATATATTTTTATATGCAGATGGTGAGATTGTAAAAATTTCTAGTTGCAGTACTCATGAATTTTAAGTGAAAATTTACTTTTTCTTTTATTTATTTATTTATTATTTACCAAACAATACATCATACACACTAGGAAAAAAAGATACATTGAATTTAGAAAACTCAGTCTGTATGTGGAAGATAGTTTGTAAGATAAAGATGTTGAAAATATCTCGATTCATAGAGATTTCTCAAAGCGAAAAGTAAAAATTGTTTCCGTGTATAATGACTTAACCCATATACACTCAGCGACAAAAGTCATGGCACCTTTAATTGTGTAGAAAAACAATAAGTACCATTCAGTATGGTTTTTAATTTTTAAAAGTAAATTACTCAAAATATAATCTTTATAATACCAGCTAAATTTTCCCACTTACGGGATTTCAATATTGCATTGCGATTGTCCATGAAGCGTAAAATTTGTTGCGTAGTACACAAATGCCGCGACAAAAATCATGGCACTCAGCGGGTTGCTTATTCAATAACAGTAATTTCCAGGACCTGTGTAGGCTGTTGGAAGTAAATATCAATTCGGTGGTCTATCTATTTTAGTTTGAGAAAGTTTTACGTTGATTCAGTCAGTTTTTAAAGTGTTTCATGATTAAAAAAGATGTCAAGGAAAGAAACAACGTGTGAAGAAAGGAAAATTGTGTTAAAAATGAAGAAATATGGGAAAACTTATGAGGAAATTGGAGAATATATACAAAGGAGTAAGTCAACAGTAAGAAATATAATAAAACGAAAGGAAATAGAAAACAGAATTAAAAACAAGACAAGAACGGGCCGGCCCCAAGTTTTAAGCGACAACGATAAACGGATTATAATGCGCAAAGTCAAGGTTAATCGAAAAATTTTTGCAAGTGAACTAAGCCAGGCAGCTTCAGTTGAATTTGGAAAGAAAATTTCTCCAATGAGTATTCAAAGAGTCATACGAAGTAATGGACTTACAAGCCGTGTCGTTCGCAAAAAACCGTTCATAATCAAATCAAATAAAAAAAACGTCTAGAATTCGCCAAAACATGCTTAAATGCACCAGACTTCTGGAACAAGTTAACTTTTTTCCGATGAATCGAAATTCAATATTTTTGGAAGTGGTGGTCGCATAAGAGTGTGGCGTCGACAAGGCGAAAGTTTACTGCCAAAACATTTACATCTTACAGTGAAACATGGTGGCGGTGGCGTTATGATATGGGGATGCATGTCTGCAAACGGTGTGAGAAATATGGAGTTTATAGAAAGCACAATGGATCGTTTCGGATATCTAGCCATTTTGAAGAAACATTTGCAAAATAGTGCGGAAAAATTGGGTTTGAGTGGTGATTATTATTTTCAACAAGATAATGATCTCAAACATACAGCATAAATTGTGAAACAATGGATAATCTATAACACTCCTCATATGCTGGCTACCCTCCTCAGTCACCAGACCTCAATCCGATTGAGAATCTTTGGAGTGAATTGGAAAAAAACTTAGAGAAACATGACATAATATCGAAAGCACAACTGAAGGACATCATACGGCAAGAACGGGCTAATATCAACAATTCATATGCGCTAAAATTAGTCCAATCAATGCAAAGGCGCTTGAAAGCGGTAATACAATCCAAAGGATATCCAATTAAATATACTGCTATTAAAAGATACAGTTTTCTAATCAGGTGCCATAACTTTTGTCGCGGTAAAAGTATAATTTTTGTATAAAGGAAGCTGTATTGTTTTATTAATTTTGTCAAATTTGATTTGTTTTTATATATTCATAATCTATATTAATAAATATTTATTATTTCTAAAACACAACGGAATGGATTTAATATTTTAGAAGATATGTATCTGCAAAACGATAAGTACACTCAGGTGCCATGACTTTTGTCGCTGACTGTATATATTTGAAATTTAGCACGTTTTTTGAATGAAACAGGCCTGTTAATTAATCCTGACAAGGATTTCGTCATAGTGGAGATTGAAGAGGATCTTGTCGTTCAATACTACGTCGAGGTCTATAATATGATCATAGGGCAGATTCGATGTTAAGGTAATAAGAACACATTGTTATTGTATCCTTACGGGAAAACTTATCATTTAGCACTTGCTAATCTTAAGATTGAGATTATTCTCGTTGCACCACTGTTTGAAAGAAATTGAATCTTGGATTGAATAAAGGTTGCATCAGATTGCGTGTTTCTGATGTTTTAGATTTTTCAGTCGTCTACATAAAAAATATGGGGTATACCGAGCAGTATCTCAGGTAGATCAGATATGAGGACGCTAAAAAGCAGGTGGCCTAGATAACTGCTTTATGGTACTCAAGAAGATGCGAAAACTCTTTCAGATAAGTGGCCTTGGAACTTTGCAACTTGAATTCAATCGTAAAGATATGGCTAGAGGCAATTAAAAAGGGACCCCCGGGTATACCAAAATTGAGAAGTTGTTGTACCAAAATTTTATGGTTAGCCTGATCGAGGGCCTTAGTAAAGTCCGTATAGACCGCGTCAGTTTGGCTTCGTTTTTCCATTTCACAGAGCACATCAGAAACAAAGATCTTGAGATTGGTGCAAATTGATCAACTCCTACGAAATCCATATTGTTGTTCATTAAGGGGTTATACGCAGTTAGAATTTTCATAAAATCGATTTTTTATTTATTGCATTTTCGGAATGTATATTTTAACTTATAATATACCCTGAAAATTTCAAATCGATCCGAAAAGTTTTTTCCAAGATATACGCATATTTGTAATCACATCTCGGACTGTTAGAAAGTAGGCGGAGTACAGACCGAAGCGCATGGAAGTACGCGAGAGGGAAGAATGGCTCGTAGACAACATCAAATCGAAGAATTAGAAGCTGCTGGGACTACGAAGGGTACATCTTATGGCCCTAGAACAGATGACTCCATGTAACGAAAAAAAAAATTATCTGTGTGTTAATTTCTTCCGAAACTTTCAACGCGTTTTTCTGAAAACGATGTTTTCCAAGTCGGTGACCAAGATTTTTAAAAAACGGCTCAACCAAACGGTTTGAAATTTTAACACAACTTTTTCATACATATTTTTCAGGTATTAATCGAAGGAATAAGATTTCGGATAGTTATTTCTATTTTTTTAAACAATTTTAAATGGCAATTTTGGTTAATAAAGCTGCCATTTTGTCAAAAATCTAAATTTCGATTATTTCTTCGATCAATACCTAGTTTTATCTATCTACTAAAAGAATCTGTTTAGTTTTTTGACTTCAGATGAATTATACCGGAGAAATTGTGGTCACCGCTGAACACCTTTTTTTGGAAGACCTTCAGGAGATCGTCTGGAGGAGCGCACCAGATCAATATTTTTACAAACTATTAATGCCATTATAAACTTAAATGTTGCCACTATATGCATGTATCCTTTTTGTTTTTGTAAAATAAAATACCTTTTTCACAAAAAATTAATAAAAAAAACATCTTTTTTCGGCCTCCTGACTGCGTATAACCCCTTAAGAAGTAAGTTTATCACACTATAGCTGTGTAAGTTTGTCACCATATAACTTCTCAAAAAGCTGGAGTATAACATATAGAATAGCGCTCTCTCCACAGTTATGGACTGATCGTTTTTCAATACTTTCGAATATAAATTTAAGTTTTGAAGATTTCCGAAAAAGACAAAAAAACACAAAGAGACAGACTTTCTGAAAAGTACATGCAAAGGGGTAATCGATTGGTTCTGCATATTGAACCACGAAGAAAGGAGCTAACAAGCTGAACCTTTTTTTAGAATTTTGGCAATGAATGTGGGAAAGGATATTCCAGAAAATACGCAGCAAAAGCGAGTAAAATATACTTTTGTACGTGTAAAAGGAGTAAAAAAAAGTCTGCAATGATCGACTAGGATTATTATCTGGGAGCCGAAATCTAACCAAAAAATGCCTTCAAAAAGTTTGAAAAGTAAACACTCATCGAGGAACAATTTGCGTGCTTGCAAAGAGGATATTGTAAGATGGAACGAGGAGAGGAGTTCGGACAATAGAGAATGCTGAATGAAAAAAAAAATTAGCGAACGAGAGAACCTACGCTGAACTGAATCAATGGCGTCAGATAAATACTGAAAGCGAAGGGACCATATTTGGCACGTGGATTTTCGTACTGAGGTAGGAAATAAATGAATACAGGTGGAAATGTTGGTAAACATTTACGAAGAACGCAAAACAAACCCCCCAAATCAGAGATCATGGTCGTGATAAGTAATTTTAAATACCACACAAAGGTGATAAAATGCTGGACAAGTGATAGGGGAATACCGACAAAAAATAAGAAAATACTTGTGGAGACATCTGGTGATACTTTCAGCCTTTTAGTGGGAATAAGTTGTTTTGAAGAGCAAACAAATTAGCTTGCAATTGATGATAATCGTCAACAGTGTTGATTGCCCTGTCTAACTTTAAGTCGTTCGCAGAAAGAAGACAAGCAGAAGCGAAAAGGTAATTGACAAGCAAAATGAAAAATAAGCAATGTAAAATAGATCCTTGAGGAACTCCGGATGTGGGATATATAGGAGAAGAAATGAAACTGTTTAAAGTTATTTTGAAGGGACGACTGTAAAGATTGGAGGAAAATCAGGAGAGGCAGGAACTAAATATGCCGAACCCTTCAAGTTTGTTGGGTAGCAGGTTCACAGAGTCAAAAGCCTTGAAAAGTCCGTATAAGTTACACCAACCTGACGTTGATAATCAAAGGCAGAGTCAACGAAATTAGTAAACACCATAAGATTGGTCGTGTTTGAGCGGCGCTTGGTGAACCATGCTACCCAGGAATAAAAAGAGATTGTAGAGAAGGATAAACTCTATTATAAATAAGCTGTCCAAGGAATTTACTGGAATAACAGAGAAAGGATATAGGTCAATAGTTGGAAACGGCAGATGAATTACTTGTTTTGAAAATTGGGAAGATATCTGCTGCTTTCCATAGCTATGGAAATACATCAGATGTAAGGCCAATGTTGAAAAGAACACAAAGAGGATGAGGGGGACTGTATCAAGATGTTGGGAATATCGTCAGGTCCAGACCTAGCATTAAAATTTTGCGAAAGATTTGTACTAAACAAAGATAAGGAAGTTGAGGTACAGGATAAATCAGAATATATCAAAGTGGTTGATGCATTTTCAAAAAAGAAGGAAAAAAGGTCGGAAATAAACCACAAATAGCTTGAAAGTTTGTAGCGATAGCGTCATTAAGACGCTTAGAATCAGGTAGTGAGGAATTGGACTTCACGGACCAAAAGGATTTTTGTTGATTAGAACAGACTGAAGGTCGGTGCTCAAGAATAATCACTCATGACCTGCTTGAGTATTCCTTTAGCTTTTAGAACATCAACGTGAAAGGAACATGTCAGGTGACGCCAAGAAACATCATTTGGTTTAAGAGGATGTTTGATTGGAGTAAAGCAAAAGAGAAGATTAGAACAGAAAGAGCTGAATTTTGGCAACGCATAATGAGCATCCAATACCTTGAAAAACCAATACCGATTGATAAGACTGATTTCAGTGGGCGTTTATTAGTACGGAAACTATAACGCTGGATAGAAGAACTTTCCTTACCTGCAAATCAAGGTTAACATCAACTAGGATTGGAAGTAGATGGGGCTCAGATTGTACATTAGAAATGAGCAGGAGAAAGAAAAATGGAGTATAAAGGAATGCTAGAAAGAACTAAACAAGAATTGTGTTTTTGGTATTGCGAATGTAGTTTATTTGCTAACAAAAAGAAAGTGAGAAAAAAGTTGCAACAGAAAAGTAATTATGGGAAAGTAAGCAGAGGCTGTTGGAGTCTCACTCCATAGATGGCATGTTGGAGTCACCAAAAATAAGGAGAGTTGAAGAAAATTTAGAAAAAATGAAGCTAAAAAGTTTAACCAGTGCAATTAGAAAAACAGCACTTATGGTTCATAATTACGTGAATCAGAATTAATCACAAAATTTTAAAATGATTAATATTTTGGTCCCGGAAAGCAACGGTGCAAATTTAAATTTGTTAAATTAAAAAGCGCATATGCTATTGAAAATAATTATTCGTTCTTTCACCAGTGTTTAAAGCATCAACTCATCTTAAAATGTATTGGCCTAACTTGAGAAAAACAAACGCATTTCAATATTTTTCATTGAAGTAAACTATCACAAATAGTAATATCAGAATACTGTTGGCATACTGTCACTCATATTGTTGTCTCTTCCAAAAAAAAGAAAAAAAAATTGAGCCATATATGTTACACTACCTGAAATAGGACTTTAAAATCCTGCAGGTATTTTGCGATTCGAGTAGTATCTTCTCTTTTGGAACTATCCCATTTCGAATCATCGTACTCATGGGAAGAATAAGAACGAAGTGCACAATATATGAAGGGATATGAATTGGCCAGCAATATCCTGACTCACATCGAAAAACCCGGGGATGAATCAAACCAGCCAACCGACCGATCGACCGAAACAGACCAGTCGACGAAAAGACACCGAGCCAACGACTCGACGATGTAAATCAATAATATTTTTTCTACCCTACAAATACAAAAATACTACTACTCGAGATGAACTGTGTGCTGTTGTGAAAGTGCGCCTTCTGTGAGTAAAAGAGGAGATTTATTTCTAAATACTATCAAGAGCTGGGAGGTTCTGCGATGCAAAGGAATTCAAAGAACCAGCCACTTTAGGTCCAAGTTCATTCCTTTTTTTCCGAGCTGTTTTTTTTCTTCTTTCGATTCGTATTCAGTAGCTTAGCTTTGTGAGTAGACGTCACCGTCCCCGGCGTTCTTGGAAGGTGTATGCTGAGCTGTGAAGAAAGAGGATGGGCTTTGTGCACTAGGAAGTATCCCAAGGCAGAAAAAAATGTGAAACAAACGGCAAGAAGACCCTCGTGGCAGTGGGCGGATCAGGGGGTGCTGTTGGGTACGGTAATTATTGATTTTGTGTCGTTTGGTTTTTTTCTACTTCAGTATTTTTTCTGGCACAATACCCGACCGAACCCCCTGTTTATTCTCCCTGAGCTGACGGAGCTTTACAAATGCCATCGTGGTGCGAAAAAGACAAAAAAGAATATAGGTACTTGGCACTTTTAAAGTTTCCCACCCAACGACATGGGCACCCGAAGAGGAGTTGGAAATGATGTTCAGACACGAGCACGTACTTTCTACTTTTCTCATCAAGCAGCCCGGGGTAGATTTTCATTTCGGTTTCGTTGTTTTTAACCCTCCCGGTGATGGTTTTCACTTAGGGTGGTTAGAAATGGTGAGAATCGACTTTCCGATTTCAATGAGGACTCTTCTTAAAGTTCCTTCTTTTTTCGGTTCAAAGGACTCCCCCGACTCGGATGGAGTTGAATTCAAAGTAGATAAGTGGGGTGCATGGATTTTTTTTTTGTTCTTTTTTTGCCGTTCTGAACAGTTCCGCTGACGAAGACGAATGACCATTCGTTAGTTTACAGAAAAAAGGTAAAATACTAAGGTCCGGTAAATATTCAAATGTTCGTAACAAAAGAGAAATTGAAAAATCGAAATTACAAACCGAACGGTTTGAAATGTAAATGAATGAGAAAGGCTTCTTTATTTCATTCTAAGCGACCAATTTTTTCTTCATAGACTGGAAATTTGTTGCAAAATGTTGCCAGCAGTGACATAATTTATAGCGATTCCCTTTGTTTTTTTTTCTGTAATATGACCTTTTCAATGGACTGTATAGTTAGTATCGTTAAGTATCAAAAGACTTGGACTTCAACAGACTTCTTATAATGTATCGAATTTTCAGAACTAGGAAAGAGACGAAGCAGTGATTTCAGTCTATGTTATGGTTTTGTTGAAATGCGCGCTTTTTTTTTGCTTTAGTCATATTTCTCAGATGAAAATGATTTACTTTGATCCCCCCTGTATAATTTTTTTTCGAACAAGTGCCGAAAATATATTAAAATTTATGAAAGATAACTATATTCACTTGCGGAAATTACTGAATTCTATTTGTTCTCTTTTAGGGCCTTCTCCGAACGGCCGAGCAATTAAAGATCAAAGGCCTCTGCGAGACATCAGATCAGCCCGAAGAAGGAGCGTCTGATTCGACTCTAATTACAGTGCCAAAGACAGATACAGTGCAATCACAACCTACCACGCCTAGCGTTTCGAATACTGCCGGTACTTCAACACAAGTAAATAGCAATCCTGTGCGAAAGTCACGAGTTCGTAAGCGATCAAAATCACCAGATCCAAACGTTTTGACTAACACAAACCAGCAGACGTTCACTTCGTCCTCGGTGATTGGTCTAAGCTCTTCCAATTCAACGGTATCCAATCTTCCAAGTGGCGGAACTGTGCCAATAATTACAGTTGCTGGTCTTAAATCCGATCAGCATCACCAACAACATCATCATCACCATCAACAGCAGCAGCAACAACAACAACAACAGCACCATCAACAGCATCACCAGCAACAACATCAGCAGCATCAACACTTATCTCAAGCCTCTGGGACTATAGATAGTGGTCAGGATTCAAGTACCGGCTCTGCGAAACCAACGAAAATTATTAAAACTGAAGACGTATCAAATAATGGTGGAAACAACATTGTCCCAACTAGCGGAACGATTCTAACACAGATTGTAGTAGCACGCGACAAGGATTCGAAGACAATGACTAGCATAGGAATGGGAATTGTAAGCTACCATCATACATCCTACCAGTTAAAAACTAAACTAACATATATAATTTCAGAATGGTGGCCTACTGGGCGTCCCAATGGGATTCCTAGATTTTGCACCAGAACCTCCAGCCCCGTCAGCGACACCGGTCACTGAACATGTGGATATGTCCTGTACACCTAGCGCTGACACAAGAGACTTATCGAGTAAGTGTAGCACTCATGTTTAAAACTATGTACGATTTAAAAAGAACAGTATTTGTGGAAACTGTAACATGACACCTGGTTGGTTATACAAATTTGGCTTTGTAATTCACACTATTACTTCTATTTGGACAACAAAGTTACTATCATGCTATTTATTTTTAGTATTAGATTATGTTCTTTTTGTTGTTGTTAATCAATCATAGCTTCGAAACCGCTTCAATTAATCTCTCTAATTTCCAAACTGTTTTGTTAGCTATAACTTTGATCACTGTTAACTATACTATAACTATGTGTCATTGCTAAATTTGCCAAAACAACTGATTCGGGCTTGAAGGCAAACTTCCATTCTTTTGATATTTTGCTACAATTTCGAAATATTAGTAATGTTTCAGTAGTATGGAATTTAGTTGCTTTCTAACCATTGAGATTGTTTATTTTACTTTACTCCAGCTGTGTCTTTGAAAGGAAACTGCACTGTGGAAAGGAAACTGCACATTTTTTTTATCGTCTCTTTTGACTGGAAGAAAACGTAAAATAGGGTTTGCTACTAAGAGCCGTCATTATAAAATATATGAAAACACGATTTTATTTTTGAAAAATTCACTAAATTTGTATTTCAATGTAAAGTATAAACTCTAACAATAAATTTGGAAATGTTTTTTTTTTAAATTTTCTTGCAAACGATCATTCTTTTGAGGACATTTTTCATTAGAATTTCACACATCTCCGGCGTTGTGTCTTGAAATTTCGCTATAGTATTATATCTGGGCTCTTCAGTTGTTTAGAATTGTTGGCAGCGACGTTATCTTTAACGCAGAACTTCAAAAAAAAAAAACAGTCCAATGGACTCAAATCTTAAGACTTGGGCGGCCAATTATTACGCGAAATTATTCTTAGAAAATTTTTCATGCAATAAGAAAATTGTTTCATAACTTGTGTGTCATATAGCGTCGATCTGCTGAAAATAAACGTAGTTCACGTTTTGATCGTCAATTTTAGACCAAACAATTCGGTCAATATGGTGCGATAGCGCAATCCATTCCCTGAAACGTTCACACCAGCTGAAAGTGCGTAAATTATACGAAGTCATGACACCGTTAGTCAAATATCCGTATCAATCCAATCCGTTAGTCCAATATCCGTATCACTAGATCCCGAGAGGAGATAATATTGTTTGTTAACGCAGCCATCAAGATGAAAGTTTACTTCGTCTTCACAAGGATTTTCTTGGGAAAAAAGAGTCATTCGATTGTAGTTCTAATACCCGACGTTGTCCATGGTCTTAAGATGGCTTCATATCTCGCATCAGCTAAACTTTAGGTCAAGATCTTTGTGCAAAATACAGTGCACACTGGTTTGTGATGTAGCCAATTCCTGTGAACGATTTGGAATAGATAAACCAGGGTTTTCTTCAACACTCGCAGCGACAGGAGCTTATTTATTCCATTTCTTTATGCATTTGACTACAAAATGTTATTCTAAAGATACTGAAAATTTCCATTCGAAAGAATGAATATTGTTGAAGTTATGTTGTGTGCTATTTTTAAATATAGCTTTGTTTCGAGAAAATTAGAGTTTAAACGTTTGGCATTAATCTGCTATGCCAGGATTACAAAGCTACCGTTCTAAGTTCAAATATTCGTCCTCATTCTCTTTCAACGAAAATTGTATACTAAACCGTTCCTCTTTTACTGCATCTGTTAAAGTTTTTGTGTTGATCCGCTTACGATTATCCGCAAGCATTATTCGTTTAGATCCGTAAAACAAAAATTGTATGAATGAATGAATGCTTGGAGCGCATCTAGATGGCCTCTACACTGCGACATCCTGCATCTATTAGGTCTCTTTAGTGCTATTTCCTATAGATATGAACCTCCATATGAACTTTGATATGTCCTCGAACGGGACGTCTCTTATGTCCCAAATGGAGGGAAGGGCAAAGCCAAGCAGCTATAATCTTCGTTTCACTAGTGCTGGATAATGTGCTCTACAATCTTTGTCGCTGCTCCACAGTATCCCCAGCATTCTTTTTGCTCCTTGCCTATCCTGTGGAAGCCAAGCCGGTGAAGACCAAAAATTGTATGATTGGGCATCAGAATCCATTCCCAAAAGTTGCATGATTCATAGAATATTATCATCATATATTGCTGTATACGACTCGTTGGTATCATTACTGGTCATTGTCTTGTGGCAGCGCATGCTATGAAAATGGGACTCTTAACGAGCGACACCTGTAGAAGGTGTCAAGAGCCGGGGGTCTCAGAAACTGTCCAGCATCTCCTGTGTCACTGCCCAGCACTGGGGAGAACCAGACTGCGATACTTCGGTGAGCCCTGGCTGGTGGATCTCTCGCACGTGGCAGAGCAAAAGCTGAAGGACATCCTTCAGTTCGTGAAAAAGTCCGGGGCCTTTGATGGCTGCCTGGACTGAATTCCTTTCTCTAGGTCCATATATCTGGTATCGCTACGGACCAGTAGGTCTATGTGTGGCCACGTGCCAGCCAGTGCAACCTAACCTAACCTATTGCTGTATACACAACAATATCAATCTCCATATTCCAGAATTTGTTTGCAACTTGAATAAGATTTAGGGGCCAAATTTCAAACAGTAGCATTGAAACTTTCGTTGCTATTTTTATTACTTACGTTACTATTTTTTGTGCAGTCTCCCAAGTAAAGGTTTAGCAGCTCGTCTCGGCTCAACTCAGATCTATTTGACATACTTGTTAACTTCTGCAGAAAGTGGCTGCTTTTAATGGAAGATGCACAAGGAATTAAACTCTTCCAGTCACCAACGCAACTTTTTTTTTTCAAACATTGTGCTTTCGGTTACAAGATCATGAACGTTTCGTGGCAAATTTTCTGGTGCAGTCCAACGTTTGCATACTTCAATTAGAGCTTGTTGAGTTGTATTATGTAGCAAGTTGCGGAAGAATAATTGATTTATACCATTGAACTGAGTGTCTGTCTTGCTTGTCCTTTTGTCTGCGGATGCGCACTCAGCATTTATCACAGGCGGTTGTTCTTACTGTTACATATTCGCTGCATAAACTTACTCAGCTAAAGTAAATACATTAAAGAAATATAATAATTAATAAATATTAAAATCACTTAGTTAAATTTCAATTTTTAATAAATTCACAAAAACAATTCCATTTCAAATTATAAATAACAATAAAATTCCACATCATACAACTCAATAAGTTCTAATTGAAGTTCGCAAATGTTAAACTGGACCGGAAAAGTGCCTCGAAACGTTCATCATTTTGCAACCAAAGGTGTAGCGGTTGAAAAAAAAGTTGCGTTAAGAATTCATTTTGATATTGTGTTGATTTTTCAAAACCAAAAGCAAACCGTTAATGCCACCAATCTGCGGCACCCAAGGCTTAAAATACAACTGTGCAGATAAAGCTAATGACTTTGCGAACTCATTGGAGACACAATTCCAGGAGAAAATCTCATCCGACCTAGAGTACGAAAAATATGTTGAACAATCGGCCACAAGCCTTCTCAGTTTTGGATAACGGGCGGTAGAACCGTTAAGGTCGGCTGACCTTAAGGTAGTGAAAATTTTGGTAAACGGACTAAAACGACGAAAATCAGCTGGAATAGACAACATTAACATAATTTACTTTACACACATACCAGACAACAAACTATACATACATACAACCATAGCGGGCGTAATCAACGCCGTACTTTGTTTGACGAAGTATCCAGATGCATGGAAAGCAGCCATTATTATCTATCAATCGAATCATGACCTAAATCTAACATTCTCCCAGAACTGGAGAAAAATCAGCCTCTTGTCATCAATAGCTAAATTGGCCGAACGCGTTCTCTTTTTTCGCTTGAGCGAAAAGAGTGGCCGAGAATAATATTCTCCCGGAAGAGCAATTTGGCTTCAAGCCACTTAATTTCCCAGATCTTTAGCTTGCAAGGGTGGTACAACATATCCGAACAGGGTTTCACAATACACCATCGATTGGTCTTATTATGCTCGACATAGTGAAAACCTTCGACAAGTCTGGCGTGCGGGACTAAGTTTCAAAATGCTCGAGTTTCCAATATTTCCCCCTCTTATCCAGATGGCGGAAAACTCTATCTCAAACGAACTCAGTTCCATGTCGTCTTAATAATCGTTTGTTGGAACTTATTTTTTACAACCTACCTTCTTTTAATTCAACTCTCTCATCATCTTTTACTTGCATTGATTCCGATCCTCATTATCTCCCTCTATTATTATTTAACCTACACATAGAGAGTGGAGCTTAGTAAACATAACTCTTTTAAAGCTGATTATTAACGAATTACTGTTGAACTCATTGCTATCAAATGGTTTGCTTTTTTTCGAGGGCTTAATATTAATGAAGCCCATTCTTCTTTTTTTATACTCTCCATAATTAATTCTCTCCTGTGTGTCGTCCTCGTTGTGGTGCTTGTCTTCCTAAATTTTCTGTGGTAGTATCAAAATAATGCACGAGAAAGATGAGACCCGAAATGAATTTCTTCGTAGTTCATCTGTTAAAGCTTTTCAGTGTAATCGGTAATCGGACTAAGAAACAGTTGAAGAAGTGAAACGCAGATACTTCGCTCATTTTCTTTCATCTAATAACTCGAAGCCTTTCTGGTCGTATGCTCATGCCCTCAAAACAAACAACCTATTCCTGACTCTTTTTTGCTGGAGAGAACAATCGCTTCTATTCTTCAAGATATTTGTTTTATTTGCTAGATTTTCGAGTTCATCCTTTTCCCCTCCAAACATTTCTTCAGGGAACTCTGTTTCATTGTTGTCTTTTCATATGTATATTATGATGACTTGAGGTATAAATCTTAGTATCCTTGTGGAATTTCTCTGCGAACAGTGATCCTAATAGTATTCCAAATGTGTTTGTTAAGTCTCTGGCATCTTTCTTATGTGTTACTCTGTCCATTTTATTTGATTCGAGTTTGTCCGAAGGTGTTTTTCCTACTAGCTGGAAAGTTTGCAATCTTTACCCGATATTAAAGTCGGAGGGCATTGGTAATATTGTCAACTATTCGAATCATTTGACAGGGCAAACCACTCAGTTTTGTTGGAAAAGGTATTTAATTTCGTTATTTCCAGTATCCATTTGTCCTGACTTTCTTCGTGCGTTCATGATCGCACCTGTGGTGTTGTATTTCGTTTTTTTTTCATTTTGTTTATCAATAGCTTATTATGCACTACCGGATTCAAAAAGGATTGGGATTGAAACAGGCCAATGTAAACTTTTCAATACTCCGTTTACATTTTATTTTTTCAATCTCAATCCTAAATCCATCCGGCATTATTGTTGAATATTACACCCCAGTTCTATCTTTTCGTTTCGTGTGATTGTTCGGCCATATACAGCATGAATAAGTCGCCAGAAGTTTCTCCGAATGCCTCATCGAATCCTTCAGTGAGAAAATAGAGCTTCATTATCTTAGTTTCTTAATTTCGAATCCACATAAAGCACTATATATCAAAGGTAGAAATGTATTGAATCACGCATACAAAAAGTAAAAAAAAATAATAGAAACTAACCCCATTTCTTCCTCTACCTTTACTGATCTATCATTTTTTTAACAGTGCTATTTTTTCTCTACAGTATAGTTATCTCCATTCAATTCTTTGAAATGTTTAGTCGACTTCTTATTCATCTACACCTCAATTCTACTCTAAATTCAATAAAGTTTCCACCAACACTGCACAAATTAAATCGTGTCAATTTTGCCAAAGAATCCAAACAAACCAAACTAAATCTGATTTACAGACTCAACACCAAATGGTGGTGAAGTTCGTATTAAATTCGAGACTCTTCGTTCTTTAGATCCCACCGAAACCCTCGATATAGACAATCATATAGCCCAGCATCTAATACAGCGTTTAGATCAATCACCAATGAATCAAATGCAACATCAAAATTCTACAGCTGATGAAAATAAGCTATCTAATCAAATAATACAAAATATCAAAACGGAAATTGTCGAAAAACAACATCAACAGCATCATCAAGTACATCAACAGCACCATCAACAACAACAGCAGCATCAACAACAACACCATCATCACCAACAGCAACATCAGCAGCAGCAACTTCAAGGACAATCGCAACAACAGACTCATCATCAGGATATGTCTGGGACGACAGTCATGGAAATTGATCCGAGCAATATCAAACATGAACCGGCGATGATCATAACACCTGAAATTGTCACAATGATGACGACAGGAAATATGGGTAAGAGGTTTGGTCTTCAGAACTTTCGGATGCATTGACGAATTTCGAATCGGAACTTCTTCAGTGTCTCTAAGATTATAATTTGAATTCTGTACTCGCAACTAATCAATTTATACTTAATTTTAGATATCTATAATTCGGATACTAGTGAAGAATCTCTCATGATTGCCAACGGTTCGCCCAATGAAAATAATGAGCTGAAATACACAAATCTTGACCAGCAGGATATCAAATTGAATGGACCGAAAACCTGGACTCCCGAAGATATGAATGCTGCTCTGGATGCATTGAAAAATCATCATATGAGTTTAACTAAAGCATCGGTCACATATGGTATTCCTTCGACGACGTTATGGCAACGAGCACATCGAATGGGAATCGATACACCGAAAAAAGAAGGCACTACAAAGTCATGGAATGAAGAAGCACTAAATAATGCCCTGGAAGCGTTACGAACCGGTCAAATATCAGCGAATAAAGCTTCGAAAGCGTATGGTATTCCGTCCTCAACACTGTACAAAATAGCTCGACGTGAAGGAATTCGACTGGCCGCACCGTTCAATGCAGCACCAACAACGTGGACACCGGAAGATTTAGAACGTGCCCTGGAGGCTATTCGATCCGGTCAAACGTCCGTCCAAAAGGCTAGCACAGAATTTGGTATACCGACAGGTAAGAACTTTATTCTTCTAATTCACCTTATGTGTCAAATAAATCTTACATAATATATCATAATCGAACATCCAATGATTTCTAAATTTAAATACTTATACCGATGGATACAGAACATAATAGGAACCATACTCCCATCTAATAAAATATAGGTGTCGTCCTGATATGTCGTCCGAAGATGTTTTGAAATACGAAAAGTAAATGCATCTGTCTCATTACTTTGGTCTGTACAGTAAAATCTGCCAAGTTTATATACCCAGTCTTGTGAAATGAAACATTGTCAATAAAAAACACAGGGGGCTGTGAGATCATCGCTTATCGCTCGTTCAGCTTGTCAATGGCTTCAGAGCTGCTCTTCAACGTGGGTTTCGTTTCGGTGCCTTGATTTGGCAACCAATCTGCTAAAATAAATAACAAATACTAAAATGAATCTAACACAATGGAAATGGCCAAAATTCAAAAGTAGTTGGTTTTTCGTACCGGCTTTTTGGTTCGAAATACAAAAACGTGGATTTTAATCAGATTTCTTTTCAGTCCCTCTTCCTATTTATTCTTATTTTTGGAGGTTTTTGGAGGTTAGTTAAAATAAATTTTCCTTAACAAGATCCACACAAGGAGGTAAAAGATATCTAATAGTTTATAGAAAAAGCCTCAATTCCCGGAAAATTCGTATATTTTTGGAATTTTCGATTATTCTTATGAGGATAGAAAATAAAATGTAATCTTTAGAAGAAAATAAATAGAAAATAAAATGCAATCACACCATTTTCTTATTGCCTGAAGTGACCAAGCTGTTTGATGCAATCACGCAGCATAAAACCCAGGCTTATTAGTAAAATTGTTATCCAAGGAAGAAAAATAAAAATCGTTTTTCGTTATTCATTATTAGCCCTTTGAGTCTCGCTCACTACACGTTTCTTTTCATGAATTATTAAATAATAATTTATATGAACCATTTGCGTTAATTCAATCCTTGGTTCTCACTTAAACACTAACTGATTAATTTGAAGAAAAAATATATTTGGTTATAGTTTTTGAAGAAGGGTAACGAAAAGATCACAGAGGTGAGGCGTCATGAATAATAAAATAATGCATAAATGTAGAGGGTGCTTGCAAGGTGGGTCTGCGTAGAAGGCGACTAAATTATGGGTCGTAGTCCCGCAAACCACTGTGATTCAGATCTGAAGGTTTTGGAATCCTTTCAGTGAAAAAAGATTATCACTTGGGACGAAATTCCTCTAATGACGTCGAATGTGAAGCCGGCCGAAATCATTTTTCTTCTGGATGCAAGTGTTATTAAGTTTAGATGACCCAGTCGAAACTCGTAAGGAGGAAGGGTATTAAAATCGTAAGGATTGTATAGTTCTCTCAATGCAAAAAGCAAGAACTGTTTTTGTATGGACTCGAGTCTGTTACTGTGGGTTTCAAAAGCCGGATTCCAGCAGATAGAGGCATATTCGAGAATGGGGCGTACAAGTGAGATGTATAAGGATCTTGTGACCCACAGGTTACGAAATTCCTTAGAACGTCTTTTGATGAACCCTAGCTGTTTGTTTGCACGGGAAATTATTTTATCATAGTGATGAAGCGGAGTTTCTCATCCAAGATAACACCAAGGTCAACAACGTTTTCAACTCGGCCTAACAAATTATTGCCAAGGAAGTATGTGTTCTGTGAGACCGCGCATTTTCGGGAAAAACTAATAACCTGGCACTTAGCAATGTTGGGAGAGAGCTTATTTTCATTGCACCAATGATCAAGTGAATTAAGTTTAGATTGGAGAAAGAGTGCATCGGATTTAGATTTAATGATGTGATACACTTTGGGATCGTTGGCGTAAAGTAGATGAGGTATATTTGATAGGACGTCAGATAGGTCAGCAATAAATATATTAAAAAAGAGTGGGCCAAGATGGCTACCTTGTGGTACACCAGAGGTAGCAAAAATATTTTTCGATAAAACTCCTTAAAATTTTACCAATTGCGTTCGATTGCGAAGGTAAGAAGTCAGCCAGCTATGCAAAGATCCGGCAAGTCCGAATTTCAGAAGCTTTGAAATTAAGATAGGGTGGTCAACTCTGTCAAAAGCTTTACTGAAGTCTGTATACTCTGCGTCAATTTGGTATCCTTTCTCCATTTTACACAGAACGTCTGAGATTAGGACTGTCAAATTTGCATAATGCCCCTATAATTTACGATACAGCCATTTTTGAAGATGGGTGTGACATACGAAAGTTTCCAACAGGATGGAAAAACTCCAGACGAAAGTGATCTGTTGAAAAAAGTATGCAAGGGAGTTACAAGCTGCTCTACACACTTTCGCAAGATCGGGTCCAGGGCCTTCGTTGCAGTCGAGTTCCGAAATAGCTTTATGTATTTCATCACGTGAAATTTCTAAGTGGCTGACTAAAGTTGTTGGAGCGGAATGAGAGTAAGAAATGTGTGAGTTTGGTGGGTCTGATACATTAAAAAAACTCTGAAAACGTTCTGCAAATAAATCACAATTCTCATTGGGAGAGGAAGAAGTGATATTATTAAAGAACATCGACGATGGATAACCAGTAGTTTTTCGCTTCACATTTACAAAATCATAAAATTTTTTTGGGTTCCGGATTATATTTTCGCCGGTAGTCTTAATGTAGTTGTCATAAGCTTCATGGGACTTTGTTAAAAACTGCTTAGCAATTTCATTATATTCTTCCTGAATAGCCGAACTAACGTCAATATTGTTTTTAATCCGCTTATAAAGTTTGTTCCTACGATTCCGTAAATGCCTAAGGTCCCTATCAAGCCATGGCTCAGAGATTCTCTTCTTTTTCTTTATCTTTGGTACATATCTGTCAACGGCGTCAAATATTTTATTGTAAAAAGTAGAAATGGCTTCCTCAAGGTCTAACGTTGAAAGAATATTCGTCCAATCTATAGAGTCAAGAAAATAGTGAATGCTTTCATAATTAGCATTACGAAAGTCATATACAATTGAATTATTGTACTTTCTTAAGTAAGTAGAATCAGGAGTGGTAAGTTCAACTGAGAGTGCTGTATGGTGCGAACTATTACAAAAAAGATGTTCTATGTCATTAGTTGGACTTACCACTACTTCGTCATAAGCGTTAGTGAACACAAGATCTAACCAATTACCGTTTTGGTTGGGAGCCGGACTAACTTGCTGCAAATCATTGCCATAGAAGGTACTCATAAGGTTTACAAGGAGCAGGTAAGTGTCATTTTCATCGAGAATGAAATATAGATTGGGGCGATTGAAATCTCCCAGGAATATAACTTTGTCTTCTTCGTTTAGGGATGATACGAAGGTCGTTTAGGGATGATACGAAGGTCGCATACCAATTCGTCGGATCTGGGTGGAATATAAACTACACCAATGTAATTCGATATATTATTCAAAGAGATTTGAACAATTAAGTGCTGGGACATTACTTTTGGTGTGGTATCGATGCGTTTGCTTGGAAATTTGTTGCTCACAGCAAATAAGACACCACCTCCTCGCGTTTGGCCTGTAGAGCAGTAGTCGCGATCATCTCTGTAAATGGTCCAGCTACTGTCAAGAATTTCTTCGTTTGTATGTGAGTCATTACGCCAAGTTTCCGTGAAGGCAAATAAATTAAAATGGCATGATTTGGCGTCAAGAAAAAGTTTAGATAGTTTACCTCTCATACCACCATTGACTACAATAAGCAGCGTATTTCCTTCATTTTGTAAGTGTTCGGAGGATTACTCTTATCATCTTAACTCCAGAAAAGACCCATCAGCTATCAACGAGGCAAAAAAAGAATTTAATGCTCCTGGATTAGGATGCCCTTGGAAATGGATGTTGATTAAAACGTGTAAGCGGAGCACCATTTAGTCCACACTTGACGGATGATGGTATGGCACTTTTCCAGCGGGGTGGACCATCAAAAAAATTGGGTGTACTGGCTCCAAAAAAAGACGCTACGTGTTCTCATCCGTCACTTGATTACACAATAGCTGCAATATAATACAATACACATGAGGAAAGGGCTTTTTGTCCGAGAAAGTCACAGAGCCCTTAGGCATGAGTTGGCAATCCAGACTCAGCCGAGAGCAAGCACATTTGATGAAAAAAACACACAAATCAACACAAAAATCTAGGAAAAATGCTTCTATTACAGATTCAGACCCCATATCACATAGAATGACTCAAAAATCAAGTCGAAGGCTCTAATTCACGCTTTGAAACTCTAGGTAATCCTGCGTTTCCGGACAAATTATTGTTTTTTTGCGATTAGCTATCCCCTAATGCTGCTTTTTGTACGTACCCAGATGCTAAGCTGAGCCCGCAGGCGAGTTTAAATTCAAATTCATTCGGAATCGCTTTTTTAAAAACCAAGCAAATCGACATAAGATTCGTTATTCTCTCATAAACCTTTGCAATAGACTCACATTACTATTGATTGTTCATCATTTGCTCATCATTCATTTTTACCCACTCGGTTATCTTGTATCCAAAAACTCTTTAGTTTGGAAAATAATCTCTATTTTCTTTCTGTTGAGCATTTTCTTTTGCGGCTCGGTGTGATAGATCTAATACTATTCGGAACTGTCAAAATTTAAGTGGTCCGATGTAAGAATTCAACTGATCATAGAACGAAAAAAATATCAAAGCATGTTTTAATCATAATAATTTAATATTTAAGTACTATGCTCATAAATTTTTTCCTCTTTTCACTTTAGGAACACTTTATGGAAGGTGCAAGCGTGAAGGTATCGAACTATCGCGATCTAATCCAACCCCATGGTCAGAGGATGCTATGAATGAAGCCTTAGTAGCTGTCAGGTACAATTGCTTTTATATTTCATACAAAAACAAATTTTAACCACCGAAAACACTTTCAGAGTTGGTCATATGTCCATCAATCAGGCAGCTATCCACTACAACCTTCCATATAGTTCACTCTACGGCCGATTTAAACGCGGTAAATTCGATACGTCCTCAGCAACTGCCACTTCAGCCAATAATACAGGCAACACATCTAGCAATATGGATATAATCGAGCATAGTCCAGAAAATTCGGTAAGATAATTTGCGTATTAAAGTTCAATCGCATTAACCTCAAATTAAGTCACATATGTTCCAGCAATTCCAATACAGTCCAGGACCTGCGACTGCGCCGCAACAGCATCAACCACAACAGCAACATACTCAGCAACATCAGCCGCAGCAACCGCAACAGCCTCAGATGCACATTCAACATCAACAGCCTCAACCGCCACAACAACAACCTCAACATCATCAGTCCCAGCAACAGCAGCATCATCTTCAACAGCACGCTCCGCATCAACTTCAACATCAACCACCGCAGCACCATCCGCAACACATTCAACAGCTGGATGTTGTTACATCAAGCAGTCAAGTACATACCCAGCCCGGGCAAATCCAGCAGATCCAATATCACCATCACAGCACGCCCGAAAGAAGTTGAGAGTCTGCCAATAGTGACAATCCTAAAACTGAAGATTCGGGATCTGTCTGAGACACTTCAATTGCATCCACTATTGCAAACTACGATACGAATGGACAATGTAAGGTTAAAACAATACAAATCAAAACAAACAGGCACTGACTACGGTGAAAATCATCTTCGAAACGTAAAAAAAGGAGAGAGAAATAGGACGCAACTTGGCTGAAAAATGATCACATCAGAGCAAAAATGAAAAAGAATGCTGCTAGAGTAACTTTTAAGTCAGAAAATAGGAAAATAAAATGTCTAATATAAATCATAGGGTAGAAGATCCGTAAAAGTCTTCACTTTGAAAGGAAAACATTAGTACTAAGAAAGTATTGTGTTGGTGGTCGATGCAGAGGGAAGCAAGAAGTCATTTTTATTTTGAGTTGCTTCATTGCAAATAAGCTTTAATTGGCGTTTCGATTAAAAATGCTGAATAAAACAAATTTAATTTCGTCATTCCAAGAATCCTGCTTTGGCTGATTAATTGCATGCTCTTTTATTTGGTCAAAATCAAATCAACGACGGATATTCGCTAGCGCTGCTTTCAATTTCAATCCATTTCTAATAAGAAATTATGAAATTTTAAATTATGAGTATAACACGTAACGTTCTTGCAACGGGAATTGCAATTTATATTTAATTCAAAAATTTTAGTCTTAGCCAACTGATTCCGTCACAGTAGTGACCTTCTGCATCATCATAAATGCAAATATATATATTAACGATAATAGTTCTAAACATTAAAATTAAAAAAAATATGAAATGAAATCAATAAGAAAATATGAAAAATGAAAAGAATCTTCCATTAGGCATATGTTAACTTTTTTTGATTTAACGTAAAAGTAATACAGAATGTAGAATGTATAAAGAAGAATATATTATCTATATATCAATATCTATGTATTATTATTCATTGTTTGTCGTCAAAACTATAATTTCGCATGATCTGTTGAAACTGGATCAACAAACGAAATAGAAATGCTGGGATAGTTTTTAAAGTCGAGGTAATTCACTCACTCACTCACAATGTCATAGGATATGATCTGATTATAAACAAATTCATCCTTTGTTCTAATTGCTTTGATTGTACAGTCGTAGCTATGGAAATGATGCAAAAAAAACTATACAAAGGTGATTAATCTACCAATCCGATTGAAGTCTGGAAAATATTTTATGAATTTTTATGTTTCTTGTGTTTCTTTTAGATTTGTTTATTAAGTATTATTATTATTGATTTTCATTTGTATTTAATGACTGCGCAAATTTAAATTAAAAAAATATAATGAATATTTGTATGATTTTTCTTTTCGTTGAGGTAAATATAATTCTTTAGTTAATGATTTATTATAGTTTATGAACTAGTATGTGCTAAGCATATGAATATTATTTTCATAAATTACTATCATGTGTATTAATTTTTAAATTCTTTATATGTGTTGGAACTGATGGACGGTAAATGGAGACAGTTTAATACACGTAAAATTACACATATGAGGATTTAGAGAACAATTGTGGAAGTAATAAATTTTAGATCCGTTTACAAATGATTGAAATTAAGTTGTTTTATTTTATGGACTATGTCGGATGTCAAGGAGTTTAAGTGAATTTGCTACTTTTGAAGTAGTAACGGAATAGGTCAGCATTGTATTTACATCAACGTTGAAGACACAATTTTTAATAATCTGCGGTTACATATTATGTATAAGTCCCGTTTACAATTTAGTTTAGTGTAAGTTTTATTTTCTCATCTACTTTATTTTCACCACTTCCACCTTTCTTTTTCAAAACTACGTTTATGTAATTACGTTCTGCTTGCCTCGATTTTTTCAACCTAATATTCGGGGGCATGTCGATATCGGAATTCATACGATATCATTGTTCGTACTATGATTCGCTATTTGCACGAGAATCCGCAAAACTTCGGAACGTCAATTCCGAAGGTGAAACGTCTAATCCGATAACTCCTTTGTGTGTGTGTTTCACTGTGAACTGCTGGCGATTTTTTTTGGTTTCAAATTTGTTTTTCTTTTTCGGTTATGCGGACATGCGAAGTGAAGCCTCATGACCATCAGATAGCTGGTAGGCACCCTGTGACATTAATCGTAATTTTTCCACTAATTTTATTTTATTTTTACGCTAATTGGTTCTACCGCAATGTTTCAGTCATCGTTTCCAAACATTGACTTATTATAATTCCAAGTGTTTCCAGACTTTCTTTGTTACTTTTCCAATTCCAGACTTTCTTTGTTTATTTTGACAGTCCTAGTAAACAATTCTTATTACCTTAAATCAATCGTTGAAATAAATAATCAGAAAAGATTCACATTCAGATTGATAACACTGCCAACAACTGAAAAGTGGTATTACTTCACTATGTTACATACCAAGTTGCTATTCAAGAGAAAAATACATTTAGAAACTATTAAACTTATACAGTTTAAATCGGAATAGCCATTTCATAGATATAAATGGAGTCTATATCTACAAATGTAAAATGTGCCATTCCCTTGATGATTATGTAGCCATGTTTTATAGAATAGGTTTTGACGCAGTCGATAAATTTGTACCTAAGATAAGGAAAAAAGATAAACTCTCTGAACCTTGGCTTGACAAGACTCTTAGACTCCTGAGAAATCATAGAAACAAACTTTACAAATTAATGAAGAATCAAGTCGACATTAGCCGTCGTATTAAAGAAGAATACGATTTAATTGCTCATGAATTCTATACTAAGTCTCAGGAAGCGTATGACAGATACATTAAAATTACTGGTGAGAATATAATCCGCAACCCCAACATTTTTTTTGATTTTGTTAATATGAAGCGGAAAACAAGCGGCTACCTCTCTTCAATGTCCACTGAAAATTCGTTGTTGCCTCTTCTCCTCAGGAGATCTGCAAATTTTTTGCTGACCATTTTCAAGAAGTTTTTGGTCCAGTTAGCATCCCAACATTGTATCGATTCTTGGGTGCGCCTGAAACAATTTTTGCTCAGGATATGAACATATCGAGGAATAAAATATTTACTGCCATTATGGAACTTGACAGTCACAAGGGCCCTGGACCTGACCTCCTCCCTCCTACTTTTCTGATCAACAACTGATCTCGCCCCTTCATACTATATTCAATAGTGCTCTCTCCTCTAGGTTATTTCCTTCGTATTGGAAATCTTTTTATATTACACCAATTTATAAAAGTGGCGATAGACGTTTTATTCAAAATTATAGAGGCATCGCCATTCTATCTGCTATTCCGAAACTTTTCGAAAAAATCATCTATTGCAAACTTTCTCCTCTGGTCGACACTCGATTGAACGAGCCGCAGCATGGATTTAGAAAAGGTTGTAGTAGAACTAATCTTACGGTGCTTGTTTCTGATGTTTTGTGTAAAATGGAGAAAGGTGATCAAATTGACGCAGTCCATACAGACTTTAGCAAAGCATTCGACCGAGTTGATCACTCCATTTTGATCCCCAAGCTGAAACGATTCGGAATTGCAGGATCTTTACTGATGTAACTTGGATCCTACCTCCATGACCGCTTGCAATTCGTGAAATTCCAAGGTCTTATTTCTAAGAAAGTCGACGTTAAATCCGGTGTCATCTTGGCCCTCTTCTTTTTAATATTTTTATACCTGATATATCGGAAGTTTTATCTGACATTCCCCATTTGCTATACGCGGACGACATCAAAAATTACCATGTCATCAGGACACCATCTGACGCTACCTTTTTTCAGTCTAAACTGAAGTCTCTAGACCAGCGGTGGGCAAACGGTCGATCGCGATCGACCGGTCGATCGCAAACAGCTCGAAAGTCGATCACAGACATTTTTAATAATTTACTATGTTAATTTAAAATGTGAAGTAACAAATTAGTAGACGATTTAATCAGTACATTTTGGAATGGGCCTTGGCTTAATAGATCCAATCGGACAGTCCACGCAGTTTCAGTTCACACAAAAGCTTGCAGAGCCTTGGTGGCGGAGAAGCCAAAAGGAAAACTCGAGATAGCTATGCTCTCGATTTGTGCAATTTATAGATTTATATCATTGTAGTAAAACTGCTTCACTAAATCTCATACACGTATACTGTAGTTTCATTTCCTTAAATTTCTGTTCTAAAGTACACACTTTATATTTTTGCTTCCCGCTATACACCTTGCCTGCATTCGCATTCGTCTCCTTGCTATCGAGGTATTAAATTGTCGCACACAGCGCAACAAAGGTTAATCTCAATTTTAGATGAAATAAAATTTTAAATTAAATTCTTCTCACGCCAATTTATTTTGTGCAGCTCATTCTTTCGAGCTAAAAAGTGACATTTGGTGTTTGAATTTGAAAATTGAATTGTGTAAATGTCTTTCCAATTACAAAATCGTTCGAAAATTGAAATTCTTGACATCTTATCCGTCAGAAATGATAAATGTATCCGCTCTTCTCCATTTTCAAAATTTTCCCTCGAAAAAATTACCAGATAATGGATAATGGCTTAGCCGAGGAAGCTTTTTGCAAAGATTTCTCAATCTTTTGCCTGAAATTAGTGTATTTTTGGACACATTAGGAGCAAAACATGAAAAATTGGAAGATCCAGTATGGGTAAAGAGTTAACATTTCTTACGGATTTTATGGGCCGTTACAGCTCGCTTAACTCACAATTACAAGGGAAAGGGAAATATTGTTGACTTGTTGAGTTCAGTAAATGTTTTTGAAGTAAAATTAAAACCTTTTGCTTCACAATTAAATAGGCAAAATTTTTAAATATGTTCCATATTTAGAAAAACATATTAAACTTATTGGTGAATGTAAAATGCAAAAGCAGAAAGACATCCTTCAGTTCGCGAAAAAGTCCGGGGCGTTCGATGGTCGCTTGGACTACATTTTTTTTTCTCCTGGCCCATTTATCTGGTATCACTATGGACCAATAGGTCTATGTTTGGCCTTGTGCCAATGGGTACAACCTAACCCAACCTACTGGTGAATGTAATATTGACATGTTTTGTCCTGAACTGGAAAATTTTAATCAAGAATTCGAGAGACGATTTTTGAATTTATTTCATTTCCTTTTAGAGAATTCGATGACGAGGATATTTCATCAAATCTAGCTCATACTTTACAATTGAATTCATCGGATCTAGAGTTAGAAATTTTAACAATAGCACGCGCAAATGAAAATTATTTTTGGATTTTACTACCATAAAAAATATCCATTATTGAGATTGGTGGCAATGAGGATATTTGCATTTTTTTGCTTTCATTTATCTATGGGAAGCAACGTTTTCTCAAAAGAAAAACATCGAATCGCAACTTAGGAGCTCTCTGGCTGATGACCACTTATTGGCATCTATTCGATTATGCATCAGTGCTTACAAGCCTAACTCTACAATACTTTTTGATGAAATGGAGAGTCACGCATATGCATCAAAAATTAATCCAAAATATTTATAAATAAAGTACATTGCACAAAGTAGTAATACAGTGTATTTAATATATTAATATCAATAAAGACCTTAATTAAATTTTTATTTGTTTTTAATTTAACCTATCTTTCGAAGTCGATCGCGCATAAATTAAAAAAATTAATGTCGATCATACCAGTATTAGGTTTGCCCACCCCTGCTCTAGACCATTGGTGCTCTTCGAACAAGCTCCCTCTTAACATTGCTAAATGCCGTGCAATCAGCTTCTCTCGTAAATCTGCACGCGTTCATTATACTTACCGCTTCAGCAACACGTCACTCAGCAGGGTTGACAACATATTAGATCTCGGTGTCACCCTGGATGAAAAGCTCCGCTTCAATCTTCATTACGATAGAGTGCTTTCCCGAGCAAGTAAACAACTTGGTTTCATTAAACGACGGGCCAAAGGGTTTAGGAATCTTTGGGTTACTAGATCCTTATATATTTCACTCGTGTGTCCTCTTCTCGAATATGCGTGCACTATCTGGAACCCGTCTACTCCCTTCTATCCCTGCACAGGTGTTCCACAAGGTTCGATCCTTGGCCCCTTATTATTCTTAATTTTCAATCTCCCGGTTCTGCTAAACTCTTTATCCCTTCTATACGCAGACGATCTAAAAATATTCAGAGTAATCGATACAATTGAAGACTGCTTACAGCTTCAGAATGACCTGCTCACTCTTGTCAACTGGTGTAATGCAAACCATCTTACTTTAAATGCTTTAAAATGTCGCCAAATGTCATTCCCGCGTAAAACTTACCCACTAGTATTTTCTTACTACGTTCCTGGGACCTCTCTCCACCTCGTTTTTCATTTTAAAGACCTCGGAGTAATTTTCGACTCTAAATTTTTATTCGATCAACACATCTTGCATATAGCCGCCAAAGCGTCCAAATTCTCGGGTTTTATACTGAGATCTTCTAAATATTTTACAGATATCTCCACCTGTGTACAATTGTTTTTCTCGTTTGTCCGCAGTATCCTCGAATACTGTTGACAAATTGGTGCCCATATTTTCAATATTTGATTGATGCAGTTGAATCTATACAACGCAGGCCCACCCGCTCTCTTCTTTACAAATTCAAATTTGCTTACTGTGGGTATAGTGCGGGACTTACCATGCTACAAATACCATCCCTGAAATCTCGCAGATTTTTTCTCGATTAATGCCTTCTGTTCAAACTGCACCGTCGACTTGTCCCATCTGACCTCTGCAACCAAGTTTCCGTTCTTGTTTCGAATCGGTCAAATAGATCCAAGTTAACGTTTGATGTTCCTTTTGCACGGACTGATACGTACTAGTTTTCACCGCTCTGTTACGTTTACCTAGGCAACATAATGCACTCAGACTAGGTTCTCTGCTACCAACCTTGTCACTTTTCAAAACCACTTTAAAAGATAAAGTCATTACATTTTCTGTTTAAACGTTTTTATCTTTTCTCATTGCTTATAGTATATATGAATTTTTATTTTGATTTATCCATTTATTTTTTGGGATTTATTTTGTTGTTTTAGACATTAAAATAAATAAAGGAATTACATTCTTTTATATAAATTGAATTTCGTAAGAATTTTATTTACTAGGTTAGATCCTACCTCATGAATTGCAAACAAAACATTTTATTCCGTGGTGCTCTATCATCTGACATAATCACATCAGGTGTTCCTCTAGGTAGTCACCATGGTCCCATTCTATTTGCTATATATATTAACTACCTGACTCATGACTGATTCTGTTGCAGGGTTCTCGATTTTTCGTTACACTGTCGACACGAAAATTTGTATCACAGTATCGTCACTATAAGTTTGTAGTCTCTTGCAAGATCATATTTTGCAAATTTTTGCGCTCTAAGCAGACTTTCACTAAATTACTTTTCGCGCCCGTCTGGTCCTATTACCTTCCTCTACACAACAAACACTACTTAACCTGTTCTCACAAAATTCCTGGTTTGGGAATACTATTGAATTTCGCCTTTACTTTCACTGCTCACATTGATGCTATAGTTGTAAAAGCCCACTACTCACTAAGCTTCTTAAAAAGGCGTTGGAAAGAGCTCAATGACATTCATTAGACAAAAATTCTGTTTTAGTCATTGGTTCGTCTAATTCAAGTATACGGGTGCATGGTGCGGTCTCCTTATTACACGGAATATATTAATCGTATTGACTCGGTTTAAAGAAGATTCTTGTGTTTTGCTCGTAGTTCGTTCCGCTGGTCCGACCCGTTTCGCTTCAACCCATGTGAACACCGTTCGCCATTATCGGCAGGGCCATCTTTGCGCATGGGCACACTGGGCAAGTGCCCAGGGCCCCTTTTTTCCAGATCACCAACCGATAAATGTATTTATTTTGCAAAAATTAAAATATAATTATCTGACTATACTTAATAATTATCCACCTGCTTTTATAGTAATCTCATGAACCAGGGGCCCAACACTGGTAGCTCTATCTGCTTACTACTAGGTGATATCCCTAAATTTTTGTGAATGAATAAACCAGTGATGCTCAAGCCTAAACTCGCGGGTAAATGGTCTTTTAAGCTTTCATATTTGTATATGATCCCACTTTTAAAGAGTGTCTTATCAATCTTATGTGTTATTATTGTAAAAGCAGTTGTTATTGAGTGGAGCTTCAATACGAATGCACATTTTGGGTTGCGTGAGTTTGGGCATCACTGGAATAAACATAAACAAATCGATCTTTTTAATTCCTTCTGTTCCTATTTGAAACGCACGGCTGGGACGACATTTCTGCTCGGGTCTATCCTAATGGCTCAGAAAAAGGAAAAAAGCTGTTCATCAGAAAGAAATAATTGGTACATTACTAAAATCAAATTCATATTCTACGCCAAGAGCTTATGCGAGCAGTAACCAAATAATAAACCATCCACATAATGAATTATACCAACAACAGATTACAGGTCAGGGAACCTCACAATCTACTTGTTCTTCGCTAAGTCCTATCACTTCAGAAAAAGAGACTAAACCACATTGTACAGAAGGCGTCCATCCCTACCGAAAAAATACAATAATTTCACCAACAACTGTTTTAATTCCGCAACATCTGATCCAGAAAATATTTCACACGACCCTGCCGATTATTTTAATGAAAATTATACCCAAAAAAAACCCCGAAATTCGGATTCGTAAAGGGCCCATATATTTTCAAAATAAAGATTGTGACTTTTCCGGAGCGTCCAGAACCTACAAAGACAAAGTAGATGGCAAATCAGTAATTAGGTATTTCAATAAAGCATTATTTAATCGTTAATTAAAGAACAATGAAAGTGTTGAAAGAAATTGGTTGCTGTATTCACTTTCGAAGAAATATGTATTTTGTCATTCTCGCTGCTTATTTAACCTTTCTTATGTAAACCTATGCTCTCCGTGTGGATGTAATGATTGGAAACACATTAATCATATATGTAGTTCTACATCAAGTAAAGAAGTTGGTAGAGTAGATACAATCTTATTTTGTCAATATCAAAAATAAATAGATTACTGGAAAAGTGTACTTAAACGGGTTGTGGCAGTTGCAAAATTTTTGGCATTGAGATGGCTTCCGTTTCGCGGAGACAATGAAATACTTGGATCTCCCAACAATGGAAATTGTTTAGGATGTGTGAAGTTATTCAGTGTGCTTAATGAATTTCTTGCAGATCATCTAAAAAAAAATTGAAAATCCTGAAGAGGGACACATTTCTTATTTATCAGCGAATGTTTGTAATGAGCTTATTGACGTAATGGGAAGACAGGTCCTAAAAAAAACTAAAAAGACAATAAATTAGCCAAATATTTTTTTGATAAGCGTTGACAGCACGCCCGATCTTTCTCATACTGACCAGTTAATTTTTATGATTAGATACGCAAAAGATCGTGTTCCAATTGAAAGGTTTTTGGAAAATATACCTATCAAACAGCACAAATCAGAATAGTTAGCGGAAACCATCCGGACATTTTTAGAGAATCATGATATACAAATCAAGGATTGCAAAGGACAAAGCTACGACAATGTATCAAATATGTCAGGAAAGTATGCTGGTTTGCAAGTGAAAATCAAGGAGAAATGTGAATTTGCTACCTTTGTATCATGTGGGGGATATTCTCTAAACTTGGTAGTTCTTCATCCCGCTGGATGTGTACGAAAGGCAATAAGTTTTTTTAAAATGGTTCAGAAACTGTACAATTTTTTTTTTGATTGTACTCACCGATGGAATACATTGATTAAATATTTAGGTTCCAAAAAAGTTCTTAACATTTTTTCTCAAACCAGATGATCTGCGCGAGCTGATGTAGTAAGCGCCTGACGTCAAGGTCAAACAAATTATAGAAGCCTTGACGTCAATCGCGGAGGATGCAGAGCAGACAAGAAAAGAAACTAGGCGAAGCTCTTAGTTTGTCCAAAAAAATAGAAAACTTGAAATTTATCTTACTTACAGAAATTCGCGGCGTTCCCAATTGAAAGAATAGACAAAACAAATACTTATCTTCAGAAAAAAACTATAACAATCGACGTTGTAACTAATTTGTTAGCTTAACTTGATGATTTTATTATTAATGCCAGGGATAAATTTGATGACTTTGAATCGTGCGCCAAAGAGAAAAATCCGGAGTGTGACTACAAGAACTTATCTCAAATAATAAGAGGTAGAAGCAAGAGAGGAAGACATAATTTGATGGTTCTGCGCCATCAGTCTAACTGAATGCGAAAGATAAATTTTAGTTTCAAAATAGGAACTTTTATTCCCATAATTGATACCCTGAGCGTTCATCTAAAACAGCGATTGAATTCGTACGAGTACAAGGAAATAAGTCATCGGTTCGATTTTTTATCTCGCTTGAAAATTTTGAGTCCCAAGGAGTTGAGAGAAAGTCGCAAAGAATTCACTAAAATCTACCATAACGACTGCATTTAACAGAAGATTTGAAAAGTGTTGAACGAGTGAAAATGAAGAAACTAATAATATTTCAGACATATATCATCTTTTGAAAGAAGACAAAATTGAAGACACGTTTCGAAATGTAGAAATCGCATAGAGAATCTTTTTATGCATGATGGTAACTAACTGAAGTGAGGAACGCTCGTTCTCAAAATTGAAAAAAAAATGTACCAAAAATAAGTACAATGCTTCAAGAAAGATTGATCAGTTTGTCACTAATGTCATGTGCTCAAAGAGGTAAAAAATAAAATCTAGCAAAGTACCCCTTCAATTAACTTAGACTTTTTAACTACTTACCTGCGTATAATGGTTGAAGAGTTACTTCCCCGGATTATAGTTACCTATTAATTTAATGTGACTTTGAATATATAAAAATAACAGATAAATATATCTATAACTTTGCAAATCTGCTCTTGTTCTTCTCTGTTGCATGTTGTTAACAGCCCTCTGTCTTACGGGCACATTTATCTTAAAGTGCCCAGGGCCTCAAATTGATCTAAGACGGCTCTGAAGCTTGAAACTCGGCACCGGAATCTCAAAGCTTTATTCGCTGCCAAATTACTCTCTGCAGAGACCAACTCTGAATTTGTTCTAGCCAAACTCAATTACCATGTTTGCCGTAATGAGCATAGAGAGTAAACTCCCTTAGCCATTCCCGCTTAAAAAACCAATTATGAGTTAAATGAACCTGTCTGCACAATAGCTCGTAGCTTCAACTCGGTGTATGACATATTCGATTTTTATTTTCTCGTCGACACATTTAAGCGTTAGCTTTTGGCTCAAATAACAATTTGAAAGAATTAAGCTGTATATTAGCTGTAATAGTTAAGTAATAATCAGGATCTTGATGAATATTTTAAATACAATAATGTAAATTAAAAAGTGCGGCAAAGCTGGTGTATTCTAGTGGCCTGGCTTTTAGGTTATGGAGTGCCTGATACGAATAAAGGTTCGGGCGGGCTCTGGATAGGTACCTGAGCTGAATCTTCCCATTTTCAAATCGGGTGATAGGAACCTTGCTTCTAACTATCGCCCCATCTCCATTCTTCCTTGCCTTTCCAAAATTTTGGAACGCCTCGTTTTCAATCGTATCTATGATACCCTCTACTGTGTCTTTGCAGCGCAGCAACATGGTTTTGTAAAAGGCCGGAGCACCTCTACGAACCTTGTTGAGTTTACTCATGTAATCGCTTCTGCAATTGACAGCAACAATCAAGTTGATGTCATTTATACTGATTTTGCCAAAGTTTTTGACTCTGTTAATCATATGCTGCTTCTTGTCAAACTGAAGTATTATGGCATTCGTGAACCTCTGCTTTCCTGGATCACTTCCTTTTTAACTGATCGCACTTGTTTCGTCTCCCTCTTTGGCTTGTCGTCCTCACCTTTCTCCCCTTCTTCTGGTGTTCCTCAAGGTTCCATCTTGGGACCTCTTTTGTTCAATATTTCTATCAATGATCTTCCCCCTATTTTTAAGTCTGCATGTCTTCTTTATGCAGATGATTTAAAAATCTTCCGAATCATCAAAAATACTGCTGACTCTCTGCTTCTTCAGGATGATTTGCAAGCTCTCTCTGGTTGGTGTAACTTGAACTGTTTGTCCCTTAATGTTTCCAAGGGTTTTTCTATGTCTTTTTCCCTAAAGCTTCACACTTATGTCTTTCCTTATGCTATTGATGGCACTGTCCTCTCTTGTGTCGATCATTTCTCAGATCTTGGGGTCACCTTTGATCGTAAACTGAAATTCGACGTTCATGTCCTTACTATCACTAGAAAAACTTCTCGGATATCTGGTTTCGTGATTCGTTCCTGCCACAATTCACTTAGTGTTTCTACTTGTGTCCACCTATTTATTAGCCTAGTCCGTCCTGTACTGGAATACTGCAGTCAAGTGTGGTGTCCTCGTTTCAAATACCTCTCTGACGCTGTTGAATCAGTTCAGCGCAGGTTTACACGTTTTTTACTTTTTAAATATAGTCTGCCGTATTTACCCTATTGTGAACGTCTATCTCTTTTTAAAATTCCTCTCCTTGAGCAGCGCAGAGTTTACTTGGATGAGTGTTTCCTGTTCAAAATCTGTCGCGGCAACCTATCTTCCTCATTAGCATTTTTGTTCATTGAGCGGGACTCCGCAAGGCCAATCAGGTCCTCCATTCTATTTGAAGTGCCGTATGCCCGTACTGACACTTTCTTTTACTCTCCCGTTTTACGACTCTTACGCACTCATAATAATCTTCAACTTGGTCCTCTTCCACAATCTATTGCCATTTTCAAAAATATGGTTCGAAGTAAAATTTTTGTTTCTAATTAATGAATTTTAATTTCTATTCTTGTTAATAATGGTTTCTTTCTTTTCTTTTTTTTGCTCTACTTAATTTTACTTCATTATTTACTACTTTAAGATCTTTTGTATATTTTTAATATTATATATACTCTCATATGAATTTTTTTTTTCTTTTTTGTTCCTAATTAATTTTATTTCCTATTCTTTTAATGGATTCTTTCTTTCTTTTGTTTTGTTTGCCTTATCTCTTCTTCATTTAATTTATCACTTTAATTATGTTTTATATATTTATATTTATATTTACTCATTTACTATTGAGTATTTTTATTTTTTTTTCATTATATCCTATCTTTTTTGAATTGATTATTCGTGATTGTAATGAATTTTTTGCTTTAGTTAATTTTACTTTATTTTATTCTAACTTTAATTATTTTACATACTTATATTTATATATTCTTATTTAGTTCTTGTTATTTTATTTTTTTTGATTGTATCCAATCTGTAACTGGGCAGTTTTGCCTGTTGAATCGTATACGCACCAAATAAATAAATAAATAAATAAATATTTGGGGCCCAAAAAAAAAAACCCCAAATATATAGGAACAAATATTGTGTTGATCTAATCATTCCGTCCGGAGTGTGCGCACCTCATTTTTTCACCATAGTGTTTTAATATTGATTGTAGAAAAAATTATTTCGCGTCATAGGTTTCTTCTTCTAATATTATGTACATACAATTACTCACAGTCATACAATAAGCAATCGTAAATTTCTAAAACTATTCAATGAATATCATTTTCTGTATTATATTGTATACTAGCAGTTGTTGCAGACAATAAATATACCTATTTATAAGGACTTGTAATGTGACTTCCTTTTTTTAGCAAAAGAACTGCCGAAACCCGGGATTGAACCGGGGACCTTTAGATCTTCAGTCTAACGCTCTCCCAACTGAGCTATTTCGGCGATACATGCAAAATGCAGTCACATATTACTAACGGTAAATGTTAGCAACTGAATATGCTTTATTTTGCGTATGATTAGACCTAATCGGATGGTTATCTGCAGCGTTATCACAAGTTATTCGACTAACAAAAATATTAATGTTTGCTTGCGAAGCATGCTAAAATACTATAATTATAGCAAGTGTGACTATGAAGACAATTTAGCTTTATTAACTTGAAAATACTGAATTGTAAAGATACTGCTGAAATAAAAAAGCTTTAATAAAGCTCTAGCTGCTGTTGTATGTTCTTGATTGCATTCACCTATAATTTTCTTCGAAATTGAATTTATTATCAATTGTCTTTCAGAATTTTTTTTTGTTTGTGTGTATCTATGTACATAAGTACATACAAGTGAAACACATCTTTCACCAACTCCTAAGCTTGTGCTATGGTATCTACTGGTATTTTTAACGGAAGTTATTTGATCCCGCTTCCAGTTACTAAGATTTGATTCGACTGCCAGTATTATGTTAAGTGACATCGAGCGGAAGATCTATAAGTGCCCTGCATCGTTGCTTAGGTGTTGAGTGTTGCGTAGCTCACCTAACTTGAGTGAAGTGAAGTGTCGATAGTTGCATAGCAGTAATTATTGCATCTTGGGCCAATATTAGTGGCTGGGTGTTTCTATAAAAATATCGTTTGTGATTGTGAATTGTAAATTTTAAATAATCGCACTCATCTTGCCAAAAATTAGTAAAATAAATCAATTGACTCAAATTTGCTACTTGAAGCCTGGCGGATAGAAAAAGACAAAAATCAAAAACTCCAGAGGTATTAGACGCTGCCGAGTCAATAATGGGAAAAGTTGTAGTGAAGAAATTCGCAGCTATCGAAAAAAATAGAGCTCGAACAAGTTACATTGGTCACCAATCAACAAGCTGTAATAATGCAGAAAAGACAACAGCAGCCCTAAATGCATGTAGAACAGCTATCCATGATCCAGCGAGCGCACCAAAAGCATCAGTATTAGCTGATGCTTCAATTGGCGTAACCGATGTAGATTAATCTGACTACGAATCTAACGATTAATCAGACGACGACGCAGGACAAAAAGTAGTACGCAAACAAAGGAACAGGAAAAAATGTCACCTACTAGTAGCCATCGCCTATCAATGATTGATCAAATCATCATTGATTGGTCAATCAAATCTCCGACGGGCAGAGCAAAGCACTTAACATAAGCGTTTGGCTTACTTACTTTTCGTTGACGGCACAATGTTCTTTGGTTTATAATGTGCAGACGTTCAGGACTTTTAATAAACAGTAACAAAATTTCAACTTCAACTGTCATCTAAATTTGCCAAGTGTCTGGGGCTGTATGAGCTATGAAAAAATGTATCAGGAAAAACAATCAAACAAATTTCTCGGCAACAAGCTATTACTTTCGTTGATAGCGTTGTTGAACTCAGTGTTATCTTGGATGAGAATCTTGGCTTCACCTTGCACTAGGGCAAAATCCTTTCCCGTGAAAAATAAACAGCACTCGTACGCCATCTTTTCGAAACGCTTGCATTATCTGTAGTCCAATTTTTGTAATCTGCAGTGACAGATTCGAGTCCATAAAAAAACAATTCTTACTTTTCGACTTGAGGGATATGTACAGCCCTTTTGAGGACGACAACTTACTCTTTTATGAGGTTAGACTGGGTCATTTAAACTTAATTCTATTTGCATACAGAAGAATGGCAGAAAGGCGTTATTGGTGTCGCCACTTTGTGGCAACCCGTGATAGATCTTTTTGATGACTTTAAAAACCACGCGATTTGGTCTTTGAATTTCATTTTTCTATTTGCAGAATTTACTGGTCCTATTGTCGTTTTTTGTCTCGAATAACAATTATTGTCCTTCGTGACGTTTGAACTTAAGTGCTCATCGTCCTTTGTGACGATTTAAGCTTTTATCGTCCTTTGTGACGATTTATCTTGACCTACTATCGTCCTTTACTATACAAATTCAGTACTACTGAGCTGCGAATCTGAACGAACTGCGGTAGTGGTAACGCTCAAAATATGAGAATAAAAAAAGACGGCAGTGGTCCTTTTTCAAATCTCCGACATTTCTCTTTCCTGATTTGCTTGATTATTACTTCTTACTCTAAGAGGGCATAAGCTTGTTACTGATCTTCAAAGTACGCTACTTTGCGTTTGAGAGATTTCTTGTGTATTTTTTACACTGAATATTTCTGGTTGATCGTCGTTTTCCAATAAATGTGGAATGAAAAGCAAATCGTCCGCTTCACCGTCAGATTCAATACATCCTTTCTTCTTCTTCGATGACGATTTGCTGCCGCCGACCGACGCCCGCTTTCGTTCACACGATGAGCCCTACGACTTTACATTCTTCTTCGAAACGCTATTGCCATTTGGATTTTTGGACAATTCTGCCGCCACTTCCTTGATAGCTTCTTCCAGTTGGTTCTTTATGACTTTTAAAACAGGAATATAACCTAAATCATCTGAATCTTTTGGAAGCTTTCGTCTCTTCTTTGTTTTCTTGAGCTAGGTTGTCATTGCATCGCGTTCATTCGACGAGTTGTCCTGTGAAAGTTCGCGGCTTTCATCGATGTTTTGATAAGCTCACGGAAACGTCCACAGCTCCTTGCATCGCACACTGTTGTCCATTATGAGCGCTTTGCTGTAATTCCTTAATCCTTCCAGATTTAAAATTTCATGTATTTGACACGGCAATATGTTGTGATGAAGCGTCTGTATCTATCATTATTAAAGCTGCTTGTGTCCTACATATGTCAACCCTGACCCTGCAACATCGACAAAGAAGAGGAAGAAGACGTCCACTAACGTATCAGCAGTCGAGTGCCAACGATCAACCAGTTCGGGTCGATGAGATTAAGTCTAATCCGGTTGTAATTAATAATATAAATAAACGTAATAATTAATACCCAGAGTTTTTGTTCCGCCGGCGTGCCTTACTGACAATTTCAGGTGTGGGGTTTTTCCTGTACTTTTCGGGAAACGGATAATATTGTGACCTATGTGATCCAATACGACTAGCATCGAAAGGGTCTTACTCGTGTTTCGCGGACATATATGTGTGTGCAGTCGAGGTCTACGTGACCAAACACGTATCGTAAGTGTGCGGGACAGAAAACGCACATGTTGTAAGCTGATGTGGTCTACGTGACCAAAACGCATCGCAAATGAACAGGAGAAACACAAGTGTTGGTAGCTGACGAGGTCTACGTGACCAAACACGTATCGTAAGAGTGCGGGACAGAAAACGCACATGTTGTCTACGTGACCAAAACGCATCGCAAATGAACAGGAGAAACACAAGTGTTGGTAGCTGACGAGGTCTACGTGACTAAACACGCAACGTAAGAAGTGAACAGTTCTGGAAACGGACATTCTGGTAGCTGCTGTGGTCTGTGTGGCCGAACGCGTAATAGAGAAGCGTACTTTAAGAGTGTTTTGTCCGCATTGGTTCCAATCTGATCTACGTGATCGAAGCGACGGCAATTGTGCGCGTAAGAAGAAAGTGATTAGAAGGTGTATGAATTAAACCGCTTAAATTATTTTGGACGCGAACGCATTAGAACTGGAAATATGAAGGTGAATAGTTTGTCTGTGGGTCAATTAAAGGAGATACTACGTAAACTCCAACTATCAACAGCGGGTAGCAAAAATGAATTAGTTTTGCGAGTCGTAGAAGCACGGGGTTCTGATGAAATCCAAGAGACGGAGATCGGCACATGCTCAGAACGAGACGATATCGAGCAACTACGGGGTGAAATAGGTGGAATAAAAACGTTATTGTTTGAACTAGCCAGTGAATTACGTGAGCGGGGAAAAGTTTCAAGTGACCGGCGAGATGAACTCGATAATTTAAAACGAACGGTTTCAGATTTAGTGAACGAAATGAAAGAACTAAAGCCTAATTTAAATGCTAGCGAATTACCGGAGCCATGTGGTTTAACTGCGAACATTAATAATGCCGAATATTCGAGGCAAAATGAAATGCAGACACGTAAGGATGTCTTTGGTTCTGAAGTTACCGGTTCGAAAGAAGAATCGTTCCAGAAAGTGAGGGATATAATAGACATTATTCCGGAGTTTCATCCAACATGTGAGACTTCATTAAACTCCGAACAATTTGTGAAACGAGTCCAGTTAATGAAAGATGTGTACAAGTGGGACGATAAGGTACTTATCTTTGCAGTCCAAGCTAAGTTACAAGGACCTGCCAAATTGTGGAATGACGGTCTCGGAGAAGTCTTCACGAAGTGGGATGATTTCAGTGCACGCATTGTCAATGACTTCCCGTGTGTTCAAACGTCGGCAGATATCCACATGAGTATGATGTCAAATAATCGTACAAATAATGAGGGGCTAGAAGATTATGTTTATCGAATGTGCGCAAAAGGACGAAGAGGCAAGCTGGATGACCCGTCAATTATAAAGTACATTCGGAACGGAATTAATCATGTCGGATTGCAGGATGCCATTTCAGGTACGGAATTCAAAACAATTAATGACCTAATACATACGGTAAGACAGTATTTGATGAACAAATCAAATACAAAACGGGAGATAGAAAAACGTATGAGTAGCGCGGTGCCAAGACAATCTCCAATAGAACCGAAACAGGAAGAAAACTTCAGAACGAGTGAAGTCAGAAGCGGAATGATGAGAAGACCGCTACGATATGTCAAAAACTTGTGCTACAATTGCAACGAACCTGGACATTTAGCCATAAATTGCAACAAGCCACAGCGTTTACCTCGATGCGGACTTTGCTCGAAAGTGGGACACGAATCGAACAAATGTCTAAAGCGTACCGGAACCGGTTCTAACGTACAATGCATTACAAATACACCATCGTCGAGCATCGTAAAGCCTGTCCGGGTAAATGGCTACATTTTGAACGCAATAGTTGATTCTGGGAGCGAAGTATCGCTTATTCGAAAGCCAGAGGCTTTGAAATTCGCAATCGAACCGTGTAAAGAGCTCAAATTGAGTGGATTTGCTGGAGGTACATATTTATGTAAGCAGCGAGCGCAGGTAGAACTTGTCATTGATGATGCGATGACTCGAGTATATCTATACGTCGTAGAAGATAACTCGTTACCGGAACCGGTCCTCCTGGGATTAGATATTTTAGGAGACTTAAATAAACGATTGGTAATTGAGTCAGGGAAATGTCGATTCGAGACTATTAACACCACGGATTTTAATATCAATCCTGATTTGAGCAGACACGATTTAAATAAAATAAATAGTCTGCTAAGTGAAAATCGGGATCGTTTTGCTGACAGTTTAACTAACCTGGGCCGCTGTCGTACTACAAAGATGGACATGTCATTAACGACAACCACGCCAGTATGTCGTCGACCTTATCGAATTCCATTTGCGAAACGGGACACCGTCAGCCAAATAGTAAAAGACCTCGCAAAGAATGGAATAATACGTCCGAGCAACTCCCCTTACTCATCTCCAATAGTGGTGGTTCCGAAGAAAAATGGCGAGGATCGCATGTGCATTGACTATCGTATTTTGAACTCAATAACGGTCAAACAGTCTTTTCCTATGCCCATCGTGGACGATCTGCTAGCCTGTTTAGCTGGGAATATGTTTTTTACATCGCTGGATTTGATGTCTGGTTACTATCAAATCCCGATTGAAGAGAATGCAAAACAATACACTGCATTTAGTACTAGCGAAGGGCATTACGAATTCAATTGTATGCCGTTTGGGCTTGTGAACGCTCCGTTTGTGTTCCAGCGAACGATGAATAAATTAGCGAACCAGATGCAACCGGGTGAATTGATAGTTTATCTAGACGATATTATAATTCCTAGCCGCACTATAAATGAAGGAATTGAACGATTACGACGGTTTCTGCAGATTTTGCGCGATGCGGGGCTAACTCTTCGGACCGAAAAGTGTACATTCCTCGCTACAAAGATCGAATTTCTTGGACATACTATCACGCAAAAGGGGATACAACCGGGTCCCAACAAAACACAATGCATCGCTAACTATCCACGACCTACGAATGCCACCGACGTGCGAAGGTTTTTAGGACTATGTGGATTTTTCCGAAAATTTGTACAGGATTTTGCATTGATCACAAAGCCACTTACGATACTTCTGAAAACCAGATTGGCGAAAACGTTCGAGTGGAAAGAAGAGCAGGAGACTGCATTTGAAAAGTTGAAGTTAAAACTTTCTTCGAAGCCAATTTTACAGCTGTACGATCGGAATTTACGACACGAAATACACACTGATGCTTGTGCGGATGGCCTTGCAGGAGTTTTGTTACAAGAAATGCCCGAAAACGGCTTATGTGCTGTAGCATACTTCAGCCGGTAGTGTTCAGAAGCTGAACGCAATTATCATAGCTACGAGCTTGAAGTATTGGCACTTGTTGAGTCATTACAACGATTTCGAATGTATGTTTTGGGGAAACCGATACGAGTGGTAACTGATTGTACTGCTGTGAGTACAATAAAAACAAACAAACCGATGATACCACGCATAGCAAGGTGGCTGCTAAAAATTCAGGAGTATGACGTGGAAATACTTCAGCGTCCATCAGAACGGCTTCAGCATGCTGACGCACTGAGCAGAGCCCCCTATGAGCCACCCACAAACTCAGATACAGTAGCAGAATTTGTCTATAGAATCCAAGCCGAAAACATTAATTGGCTTCATGCCATGCAGCTTCGAGATCCGAAATTAAAAAATATTGTCAACATCCTCCGAGGACAAATGGATTCAGAACAACGGAAACAAATTCAAGCTGACTACGCTATTCAAAATAATCGCCTTTATCGTCGTGAGAAAGATAAGCTCAAATTCGTGCTACCCGACGCCATACGCTGGCGAATCGTTCAGGCCTATCACGATGATGTTGGCCATTTCGGTGTTGACAAGACTGTGGAGAGATTATCACGTGACTTTTGGTTTAAAGGGAAAAGAAGCTACGTAAAAAAATATATATCTTCGTGTATAGAATGTTGTTTCAATCGCCGTCCAGCAGGAAAACCAGAAGGAGAAATGCACTTCGATGATGTTGTTCCAATACCGTTCGCTGTAGTTCACATCGATCATCTCGGACCATTTCCCCGATCGAAGAGAGGAAATATGTACATTTTAGTTATGTCGGATCACTTTAGTAAGTACACTGTCGTAAAAGCAGTACGATCAACGAAGACTAATCCTGTGATCACAATACTTAACGAGTTGACGTCATATTTTGGTCTCCCAAGGCGTATTGTGTCAGACCGTGGGACGGCGTTCACAGCGAAAGCATTTGAGGAGTTTTGTCGTGTTTACAATATACAGCACACAAAATGTGCAGTTCGGACACCAAGAGCAAATGGTCAGGTGGAAAGAGCCAATCAGTCAGTTTTGAATTACATACAAACTTCTGCAAGCAATACTAAAATCTGGGACGAAAGCTTGCACCAGCTACAGTGGTCGTTAAATACTCAAGTAAATTCAACTACCGGATTCACTCCAAATGAAATCGTTTTTGATTTCAAGCTGCGTGACATAGTGGCCAATAGACTAATTGCTGTGTTACATGATGAACAACTTTTGGTCAACGTCGATACCACAGAGAACCGGCGCATTGCCGCTGAGCGTATACAAAACGCACGTGAAAAATGGAAAATGCGTTTTGATGAGCGCCACAAACGACCGCAAGAGTTTTCTGAAGGCCAGATCGTTGTGATAGAAAATCAGCCAGCAGCAACAGGTGAGCCAAAGAAACTTCAACCAAAATACAAAGGGCCTTATGTTATATCGAAAGTATTGAGTAATGACCGGTATGTTGTTGAAGATATTTCTGGACTCCAACAAACACAAAGGAAATTCTGCTCAGTTTTTGCGAGTGACAAAATTAAGTCATTTTGTGAACAATACCCGGACTTAGACGGAACGGAGCAAGTTGAATTTGATGAGGATGAAGAAATTGGGGAAGTCGGGACGCCTTCCAGCAGGATGGCCGAATGTCAACCCTGACCCTGCAACATCGACAAAGAAGAGGAAGAAGACGTCCACTAACGTATCAGCAGTCGAGTGCCAACGATCAACCAGTTCGGGTCGATGAGATTAAGTCTAATCCGGTTGTAATTAATAATATAAATAAACGTAATAATTAATACCCAGAGTTTTTGTTCCGCCGGCGTGCCTTACTGACACATAATTTTATTTGCTTGCGACAAAGAATATTTTTGCAATCTGCAAAACATTTAAAATCAGACCTAAATTCCTATTATAAATGATCCTGAAGATGGCTATAAACAAAAAACGAGGCTATGAAAACGCGAGAATATTTAGCAAATTATTTTACAAATTATTTTATTCTCTCGACAGCTTCAACGAATTTAATATTGAGCAGAGGATTACTTGGCTTCAGATTTTAAAAGTTGACTTGTTGAATTTATTAGCATGGAAAATAAACAGCGAAAATCTCTTCGTGCATTACACCAAGAGAAAAACCCCCACCGTCGCTTGAAGACAATCTTTCGGTAATATATGTCTCTGTCTCTTCGGTGTGCAAACATGAGAGACATATCAATTCAGGTTACATATAATAATGTTTATATTGTCTCTTTGTGGCTCAAATCTCATGGAGACATAAATCTGCTACGGACTTATGCCACCTCAATGTGCAATCTGCCTTGCTCTCACGTATTTGTCAGAGTTGATTCTGTTCATTGACCATTTCTTCCGCCATATAATGGTCCATTCAAATTCTGAGCCATCCATACATATTACCTTACACTTGAGATCAGAAAAAAATTCGTCAAAGTTTCCATTAAAAGACTCAAACCTTGCCACTCGTCATCCTTTCCTTAACGGAAATCGTCGGCGGACCCTGTGTGAAAGCTGCAAGCTACATTTATACTCCGTACACAACAGAAATCGTTGCTACCCAAGCAAAGGTGCCACTCACCTACGCCTCGCGGCGTGTTAAGCTTACTACTGCCTTCGATTGTTTCGATGAAAATTTAGCTTGAAAATAAGCATACTTAGCACAAGCATACTAATACTCCTTAGCGTAAAAAGTTACTTAATTCTGTCAAAAGTTGCTTCTTTCCGTCAAAAGTTGCTTTCGGAAATGTCACATGTCTCCAATCATTTCAAGCCAATTTATAATGTGCAGTTCATTCTTTCGAGCTAAATAGTGACATTCGGTGTTTGAATTTGAAAATTCAATTGTGCAAATGTCTTTTCAATAACAATATCGATTGAAAATTGAAATTATTGACATTTTATCTCAGAAATGAAGAGTGTCTCTGCTTTTCTCCATTGTCAAAATTTTCGTTCGAAAGAATGACCAGATAATGAGAAAAAACGTATCAAAATTTAGCTTCACGATTGACTCAGTACCAACCTTTACGCTAGCAGAGGAATATTGTAAATAAACTTACATAAATATACATACTTTCATTCTGCACAGAAACACTAAATTTTTTTTCCAGAAACACTACTCATTTTGACCCACATCAAAATTTCATCACATGGTAGCCGCAGTAGGCAAATTGAAAAGTAATAACCTAAACATTTTTGAAAGCTTGATTTTTCAATATTTGAATTTTTCGCCGTTAACTTTAAACTTGGAATCACACAAGAATCTTGGAGCCAGAGTTAAAAATATAAACTTACAAAAAGTTCAGCGTGATTAAAATTGCGTTTTCTTTTCTTGTAAATTGAATCTTCTATAAGTATCTTATTACTTGCTAAAATGGTCCTTCCGTAGAATCTAAGATGCCAGAGTTTTTCATGTAATATATACACCTAATGGCCGAATGTTTCTCAAATTCTACAAGGTTATTTGAAATTTCCATAACAAATGAAGCTTTGTTAGTTTTAGTTCGCTCTGAAACACAAGAGTCTTGAACAGCAGATATAAGATGAGATTATTTGTTACAGTTTGTAATCAAAGTAAAAGCCGGTATCGTTTAATCGAAATTAATACAGCGTTCTTCTGAGGAAGTAAAATAAATCTAACTTTGAAAAGTGTAAAAGTTGCTATTGTCAGGTAATTAATTCTTTTCAGGACATCTTAATTTATACTCAAACACTACTTAGATGTGAAATTGATTCGTTCTTACTGTCTCTCTATCTGCGATTAGAGGAAGTGGCACGGACATGGCGTGAGTACTTAAGTTTATTTTTCTCCTTGAAAACTGTTCAAATATCCGAATCCCTATTAATTTCGATCGCCTTTTTCATATTGGCTACGATTATTGCGGAGAAAAGTTTTAAAAACATGATTGCTCTTAGATTATTTTATGTAACAATTTTAAAGCTTTCTTTTAAATTTCATGCAATAAAGCTTCACTTGCTCATTCACGTAATTCAATCAGCTTTAAAATACATCTACACTAGCATTGCTTTAAGAAGTTGCTCATGCTTTCATCCCCTGTTATGAGCCCCTACATAAGTTATGAAAAACAGTGAGACGTCATGAATTCGCAAAATTCATGATGTGGAAAATGGAGTACCGTATTTTGCTTCACATTAATTTTTGCAAATGTATTCAAATCAAGTAATTTCGAATCAGGCTCCCAGAAATTTCCATTGTGCAGCCAAGTATGACTAGGATGATTATGAAAAGCGCTTTCTTGATTTGGCGCGATGTGAGCTAAGTGATTTGAATAATTATTGAATTAACGGCAGCTGGAGGGAAGAAATTATATAGTTAAATTTCGTTTATTTAAATTGATAATTTTCTTTGAGTTTGTTTTGGTTTATTAATAGAAACTTGGAAAACAGTTTAATAATTCGAGAGATTGTTGATCAAAAAACGTTTGAATAGATTGAATAATGAATTTTTCACGATGAAATACGAATAGGATTAACGACAGAGGACTTGAATCATCGAATTATGTTAATTTGTAATGATTTTTGGGGAAATTTTGTATTATAATCACTTTGCCTATAAATTTATTTCTTTTAACCTATTTTCAACATGTTCATATGTATCAACAATTCAGTGGATTCTTGTTCGGATTGGCTTAACTGAAATTCTCTGGAAATATTGATTTAATTGATATGTATAAGTTAACTCCGCCGATCACAAGTCTAACTTGTGATTTGCCGGTCCCAAGCCCGGAAAAAGGAGCAGGGTTTGAGGCAACGAGTTAACTTTATCCTCGGTAAAATTTGTATAGTTGTAGCCTGATGGCTGAATTACACCTAAGCGTCTCAGGTCATTAGTAAGGATTAGCCACGTTGTCAGACCTGCAACATAGTTGTGTGAACTTTGGCACGCGGCAAGTCTCCTGAAGCATGAAAATGGTTGAGCGATGTGCCGACAACTCATCCTTGTAAAAACTTCCTCTGTCAACAAACCTGGAACAATAGCCTCAGATTGGACGGATCAACAACGACGACCACGCAAACGCACAACGGATTATTTTCTCGGAACCTGGAATGTACGCTCCCTGAACAAACCGGGGGTCAAATAGGTCCTCCTTCATCAGGTGGAACAGTCCAAACTGAGCATTACTGCAGTTCAGGAAACAAATTGGTTACGCTGCGAGGTCAACGACAAGAAATCGCACACAATTTTTACAAGCGGCAAACATCGGGCCAGAAGGATTTTGGAGTAGCATTCATAGTGAATAAGCAGCTCAAGCCACGCGTTACTGACTTGAAACCCGTGAACGAAAGGCTGTGTCCGATTCGCCTTAAGGCGCAATTTTTCAACCTCTGACTCATCAATGTGCACGCTCCCACCGAAGCTAATGAAGACTCAGTAAAAAATTAGTTTTATGCTTGCCTGGAAACTCTTCGACTCACTTCCATCAAATGATGAAAAAATACTACTGGGAGATTTCAACGCAAAAGTCGGGAATGAAAGTTGGCAAAGGGGGACCACGGGAGGACACAACCTCCACGAAGAATGCAACGATAACGGCCAACGGCTAATTGACTTCGCTGCAGCAGGAACCTTATTGTAGGCTCAACTTGCTTTCCACACCGTCGCATTCATAAGCAGACCTAGAAATCTCGAGATGCACATTCCGTCAACCAAATCGACCACGTCCTTATCAGCAAGAGATGGGCGTCAAGTATGATGGATGTTCGGTCGTACCGCGGAGCTAGCTGCAATTCCGATCATCACCTGGTGAAAACAACATACCAGTGCAGAATTTCCTCAGAGCACAAATCGAGATTCAGCCCTCCCAAAATTTTCGCGGTTGAGAATCTGCTGAACGATGATACGGCGCAAGCATATACGACCGCGCTGGAGGAAAGAATTTCACTAATGTTGCGCAGCTCTAGCAACGCAGGTGTCCACGAGTTCTGGGAAGAACTCAAAAATACAATCAAGGATGCGGTAAAAAACGTTGTGGGATACAAAGCCCGACGAGCGCAAAATGAATGGGTTGACAAACAATGCAGAAACTCACTGGACGCAAAAAATGAGGCCTACAGACAATGGATCCAATGGCGAATATCCAAGAGAATAATTAGGCGTAAGAAACGGAATTAACTTTGACGAGCAGTTGCTGAATATTAATGTCAACCTAGTTAGTAAGAACACCGGACAAGCGTACAGACTAGTAAACACTATCAAAAATGGCTACCAACCCAGGATAAGCCTCTATAAGGACAAAGATGGAAGTATTATCAGCGACACCGAAAGTATTAGCAAACGATGGGCGTCCGACTTCCAAAAACTTCTGAATCCGCCATCAAACATCTTGGCAGCAGAAGCTGAGCTCCATGATGTGGCCGTGGATCAACCCCCATCCACACAGCCCCCGACACTAGAAGAAGTTGATCTCGCATTGCGTTCACTGAAAAGAAACAAAGCGCTGGACGCTGACGAGATTCCAGCTGAATTACTGAAGTCTGGTGGGGCGGGCTTATAAAGTGCGCTACTTCAACTACTGCTGCGAATATGAGAGACTGAGGTGATCCCAGACGATTGCCGCAGAAGCATCATCTGTCTTATACATAAAAAAGGCACATAAACTGCGGTGTGAAAATTAAAGAGGCATCTCCTTAGTCTGTACGGACTACAAAATCCTGTCGAAAATCTTGAAGAACAGAACGAAACCGTTCGCGGAAGAAATTATTGGTGAGCATCAAGGCGGTTTTAGATCTGGTCACTCCATTATCGACTAGCCCTCAAGTTAATTTTGCAAAAGTGCTGGGAATACAACGTCGACGTATACCAAATCTTTTTCGACTTTAAACAAGTATATGACAGCATCGATCGAGGCACACTATATAGCATCATGCTGCAATTTGGTATACTGGCCATATTAGTGAGACTTCTAAAGATGACGATGACTAACTCCGTCTCGCAAGTCCGGAACCAGATCAGACTGACAGAGCCTTTTGAAACTCTGGTTGGCCTGAAGCAGGGTGATGGAATAGCACCCACCCTCTTCAACCTGGCACTTGAGTTCGCTATTCGGGCAACGAACTTGAACACCAGTGGCACGCTACTTTTTAAATTGACACAATTGGCAGGGTACGCGGATTACATTAACATCATGGCTCGAAAACTGACCGATGCAGAAGAACTTCTGCTTAGACTTGACACCGCAGCAAAGGAAGTTGGACTACGCATCAACGAGGGCAAAACGAAAGTTACGATGCAATCTAGGACAAGGACGCCAGTGCACACGACCATCAACGTAGGAGACCTTAGCATCAAATTCGTGGACAACTTCGTTTACGTGGGTAGCAAACTATCGAATGACGCCAACGAAACTGACGAAATCAAGCGACGGATACAACTAGCAAATAAGACGTTCTTCTCGGTCCTCCCCATTATGAAACCGAAGTATGTGCACAGAAAGACTAAGCTCCGTGCACAGAAAGACTAAGCTCAGAAAGACTAAGCTGTGCTGTGCTATGGCTGCGAAACGTGGACCCTGACCCAAGCCTCCGAAAATATGATCGAAACTTTCGAACGGAAAGTTCTACGGCAGATTTTCGGGGCTGTTCGCGAGCGAGATGGATGGCGCATCCGGTACAACAATGAGTTGTACGAACTGTACGATGAGCTGGAAGTCTCCAAAATCGTGAAGCTTCTACGGATACAATGGGCAGGGCATGCACAACGCATGGATGACGATCGCATGCCAAAACGGGTCATGAACGGAAGCCGAGTCAACGGAGCGAGACTGAGAAGAAGACCAAGAGCTCGTTGGGAGAGTTCAGTATGCGCGGACGCAGAGCAACTATTGGGGTTCCAAGATTAGAGGACGTGGTCACGTGACCAAAATAATTGGAGGAGATCGATCCAGGTGGCCAAAGCCAGACGCCGCGCTGGTGTCCCACGATTATGATGATTATATGTATAAGTTATAGGTTTTTCCATTAACAATAAATTATTTGATTGAGGAGGATCCCATTTTTTCTAGCTTCTAAATCAAATATTTTACTTCTTCTTTAGAAGCTAGATATATTTTAATTTCTCGAAAGATATCGCTGTTTGATCCTAATAAAATAGAATAGTTTTATTCAGCTTTTTAAACTAAATTTAACAACTTTTGCTATAAATATTTAATGCTTGAGAATAGTGCCTAGGCTTTATTTTCTTATTCAGACTATTACTTTTTAGCTTTAGTCTCGAAATCTAATTAGTTTTCTTAATTGAATATATATCCGATATCTTCTTGCTCGTGCGCTGTTTTGTTCCAGAATCAATGACGTCCTACGAGTTTCTGTTACATTTTTTCGATGAGCATATTTGGTTTCAGTCTGAAAACTGATAAGCAGAAATTTTAATTTCACCAGTGGTCGCTATGTTCAAATAATCCTCCTATGACGAAGAATAGATATTGCAGGGGACTTTCAGAGTAGTTTTTGAGGAAAAAATTGGGGTTTGTGTGGATCTGGCATTTTATTAAGAATTTGTCATCAAGTTTGAATAAATATTCTATAAGTGGAAGTAGGTTTAATCCTTCATATAAATCCTCGTCTGAAAAATACCAGTTTTTGGACTTGAAATATTTTCCTGTCGAGGATTCAGGACTTGACTTTCTACGCCAGTAAAATAAGACTTCATCTACTAAATAAATCCAAGTAGAGATATTTCGATGGAAATGTGTTTATCGTAAGATGACAACCATAATGTGGAAATTCCATTACAAAACCGTGTGCGCCACAAAGGTTATTCAAAGACAAAGGTCACAAAAATCAGTTTTTCCTAAATATCTCGTTAATAATTGATTTTACGTGAATTTATGTTTGCATCAAATTTACTCAGCATTAAAGTTTGCTTAAAAGTTTCATACATCAAATTCGCGTACAATAAATAGTTTTCGAGATATGAGGCGTAGAAATTTATTTATTTATTTATTTATTTAAGTAATCCATTAACAGGCAAAAAACCGAATTACAAATAGAATAGCTTAGTACTAAAAAATTGAGAAAATTAAGATATGAAAAACAGGAATCGAATGACAAAAAAGATAAATAAGTTTATAAACATCAGCAAAAATTGTGTTGCGAACATTTCTTTTAAAGGTGGCAATAGAGTGTGGAATAGGACCAAATTGGAGGCAATTATGGGTACGTAATAGGCTCAAAACAGGAGAATGAAAGTAAGTTTCAGTACGAAAGTTAGTTTCAGTAAGTTCAGTACGGTTTCATCAAAAACAACTGAGGACCTAATTTGCCTCTCACACTGCCGTTCAATAGTCAACGATGCAGTAGATGATTCCAGATGGCCGCGGAAAATTTTGAAAAGAAAGCATTCATCAAGGTAAACTCTGCGCTTTGCGAGGAGAGGGAGATTAAGGAGCGATAAGCGTTCATCGTAAGGCATATAAGGAAGATTATATTTAAAGAGTAGGGTGCGACTGAACCTCCGTTAGAAAGATAAGCAAAACGAGGAGACCAGACTTGAGTACAGTATTCAAGTTTGGAACGAACAAGGGTAACAAATGTCTTAACACAAGTAAAAATACTAAAAGAATTGTGACAGGACCGTATAGCAAGGCCAGCAATCCGCGAGGCACTATTAGTAATGTTACGAACATGGATATCAAATTTAAGTTTACGATCAAAGGTTACAGTAAAATAATCCACAGGTGCAAGGACGGATTCACATAGTAAGTAAGGAAAGGTATTAGTCTGGGACTTCAGAGAATAAGACATGGCAAAACACTTTGAAACATTTAACGGTAGGCAGTTAGAGTTACACCAAACAGTAAGAGAGTTCAAATCATCCTGAAGAAGTAGATGATCATCTGAGCTATTGATTATTCGAAATAATTTTAAGTCATCCGCATAGAGCAAACAAGATGACGATAGAATCATAGGAAGATCATTGATGAAGAGGTTGAATAATAGCGGTCCTAATATAGAACTTTGAGGTACACCAGAAGAGGGCGAAAATGGTAAGGACGAAACGCCAGAGAGGGAGACAAAACCAGTGCGGCTAGTCAAAATCGAAAATATCCAAGAAAGTAAGGGTTCACAGATGCCATAGTGGTTTAATTTGAGTAGCAGAAGATCGAAATTGACAGAGTCAAAAGCCTTAGAAAAATCAGTATATACAGCATCAACTTGAGAGTTCCGATCTAACGCCGAGGACACAGCATGAGTAAATTCAATGAGATTCGTAGATGTGGACCGACCTTTAATAAAACCATGTTGCTGAGGTGTGAAAGTATACTTAAGAGAGTCATAAATTTGGTTAAACACAAAACGTTCAATGATTTTTTAGAAACAGGGAAGGATAGAAATATGACGATAATTTGAGGCAACATTGCGTCCACCAGATTTGTAAATAGGCAAAATGCTTGCCAGCTTCCAGGAGGAAGGAAATTTACCAGAACCAAGACTTAAATTGAATAATAAAATTGATAGGGGGACACATAAAGAAGAAGCAAGATTTTTCACAAAAAAATTAGGAAGGCCATCAGGTAAAGGAGAGGTAGAAGCTGTGTTGCCATTATTCCAATAATCTTTGGTAGCGTTGTGGGCTGAATTTCCTATTTTCATGCTAACGGACAAGTGCACCCAAGGAAAACCGAGGAAAAATCATACTTCGGTATGTATTTTTTCACTGGCGCAGAAATTATTTCCGCGTTGATATTGCCGATATCAACCTGCCTATTGCCGATATCAATCTTCTTTATCAACCACCACAATCAGCAGCAGCTCTGTATACATTAGAATGTGAAATCATCAGAAAATGGGGGAATACGGACTTAGGGGAAAACTTGGAAGTAGAATGCTTGAAAAACGTTGATACTGCTGGCGCAAGAATTCATCCACACCAAAATCATACGAGAAAACGCATAGAGCGAGTAGTGACAAACCATACTTTCTTCATACAAAATGAAGTCGTGAATGGAGCAATATAGATTTTCACACCAGGGCAATTCCTCCTGTGGATTTTTGTATTGGACTGTTTGAAGGTGTGAAAAAAACACAAATGGAGGAGAATGTAGCATACAAGGAAGCAAAGTAATGAGTAAAATGAAGTAATCTAAATTCATTCATAAACATTAATGTTGTGAAGTGCGTAATGTGCCCCTAACAGCGATCGCGTTTGTAAATTTTGCTCTTACAAGGCAAGTGAGTTTTATATGTGAATAGGGCTGTTTTGAAACTTAAAAGACACGTAACGATCTGTGAGAACATTGCATTGAAGAAAAAATAAAATATATAAGAATATAAATTACCAATTGAATATAATGAGCTTTGAATATTTGTGTATTTAAATATGTTTGTTATTATGAACTAAAGATATTATGAAAAACTAAAGATGTTATGAGTTTTTTGTTATTATGAACTTTGCGTCCCTTCTCACGTGCGCCCGGAGCGACTGCTCCATTCGCTCCAGAGAAAGATGCGGCCCTGCGTCTATGCTTAGTAGGGCAGCATGGGTCCACAAGTCTTTCAAGTCTTGCCGTCCAGCGACCCTTATTGCTTACGTTCCACCGTTTTCGCCAAAGCTGGAGGTTTGCGTACTTGTCATCAGAGCTCGAGAGGTCCTCTTTACTGCCTTCTGGCAAAGGGAGATTTAAATGGATTGTTAATCAGATTTTTAATTAAAAAAGCCATAGCAAAATAAAAGAGAGAAATACATTTTTTTTCTTACTAAACTTCTTTTGGTGGATTCAAATAAAATAAATACAATGAATAAATTAAGCAATTAAGTTGAGCTTTTATTCAAAACAAAATCTGTTCTCATCTTCCCATTGATAATTTTATTCAAAGACATTTTTTTAAATTTCATTTCCTGGTTAATAAATATTCGTTCCGTTGAAAAGCATCTGATTTCTTCACTCATCACGGGCACAACAACCAAAATCTCGTTAATTTGCCAACTCAACGTACATATCCAAAATGGGCTCTGATTTATACCATGCAGAGCAGTACAATTTCCGTACTAAATGATTGCGTTATTGAAGTAATGGATAATTGACCCCATTAAAATGTTTTCCTCCGTTCTGTCTTGACTGTCGTGCCTTTTTAATACCCAACGAAATGATATCGTAGCTTAGCGTAGCGATTTAATGATATGCAATTGGATTTCAACTTTACTAATTTGCTTTGTATTGAGTTAATTGACGTTCTGCGAATGATTAAATTATTGTTTTTAATGAAAATGTGTGAGAACTGTGGAATGAAAGTTTTCTGGCGATATTTTCGTAAACGCCAAGTAAGTTGATTGTTGTTGAAAGTGTGAGTAACGAAGAGTTATTGTCAATCAGTACTTAGAATCAAATTCAACGACATGCAAAAAGATTAATGAAGGGTGGTCACTAAAAGTACATACTTTAAGCAAAGTCTTCTCTCGAGCGCCGTAATTCAATTCGCGGAGACTGTTGCACAAATACATTCACTCGATCCTTGAAATCGCTTCTAAGCTCGTGCCATCGTACCACGAAATAGCACTGCAAATCTTTCGAAATTACATCATCCAATTTTAATGGTACTTTCAATTCCCTGAACTACTCATTGAATTTCGTTAATTATACGTCTAAATCGCTCCGGCAAATGCTGTAGTGGGGAAGTGTTATGTGACTATGCGACATGTCTGATGCTCAGTCACCTGGCAAACTAATTGTAACAGGTTAGCCGGCGATCAGCCTGTACGTTGTGATTACATGTAGGCACTTGCCTAGAGTATTTAATAGATGTTGACGTCCTAAACAGTATGGTGTTTGCTGTCTGTGAAAAGCGCTAGATTGACAGAACTGGGAGAATAGAAGCCACCTATTTACTTAGGTGGAATGCTACGCAAGCCAGGCTGGCCTGAAATGTTAAATGAATTGTGTACTGTTTACAGGCAGCGTTGATAATGCTATCGAATATTGACACGCTAATTTGCATATTGCTTATTTTATCGAGAGAATGTTTCGAAGGACGATTTAGATGCTAGTATGTATACTTTTCGGATGGAATCAGCATTGTTTATTTTAGCTTAATGTAATTGATTTTTGGTAAACTAAGGTGAATGTAAGTAAATATAGTCACGCAAATTGAAAGTGGTTTTCTGAGTGGAATACCGTTGTCAGTATTTTTTTATATCTTATCAATGTAGATCCAAATATAATGATAGATGTCAGCAGGTTCAAATCTCGTAATTCGTTTGAGATAAAAATGAGTGACAATACCAGCGATATTCATACAGTGGCTCACAGCTTATTTCGTGTGATCAACATTTTTGACAAACCAAACATTATATGTAGTATCACCGAAATAGCGTGACAAGACACTTGATGTGTCGTCTATTAAAGTTATTAGAGAAGTTTCCACGATATTTTTTGCGAATGATGATCATTTCAGGTAAAAACCTTTCATGATTTGTCATTTCTAAATCTTAAGAATTTTATATTTAATAAAGCTGGAGTTATTAGTGATAACTAAACAAGTTTAAAACATCATCGATCGAAGATTGACTTTAATATGCATTGAAGAACGTTTGAAAATCCAGATCAGCTCCTGGAATCGAAGCCATGAAGGGTGTTTGAGCAATTTATTTTATACAATGTGACGATATCAAATTTTATTGATATTTGATTCAAAATGTTGTCGAATCTTCATCTACATTTGTGTTTTCTTCCGAAAGATTAACTAGCGCCCAACGTGGGCTAAACATACTTCCACACTGAATCAAGTGCTCTTTTACTGTAAATACTTTAAGGATTTAACGAGCCACAAAATCCTATGGATTTTGGAAAATAGCTGTCTGGAGATCTTAACAAAGCAAAATCCTGAATATTGTTAGTATTGTGATCAAAAGTACCGGAAATAACTGCGTATTCAGATGCATTCTGAAAAATATAATGAAACTCGACTTGTTTTATTTTCCTGTGAAAAATTGGTACCGGATTTAAGATATAAATGTTTAGTTTTTAGATGAGTTACTTTAACATTTAAATGAATCTGATAGAATAATCCTCCGGGGTTGTTTGATATTATTTTTGAGGTTGGCCATCAGATTAAGCGGGCTTTGTTTTGGTTTTGATACTATTAATGGATACCCTCAAGGGGTTGTTCTATCACCGTTCCTGTGGAGTATGCTAGTTGATTCCTTGCTAAGAGAACTGCAACAAGAACTGCTGCACGTACAGGCCTGTACTGATAACGTGGCCACACTAGCAGTCAGTAAAGATCTGAATGTGGTATGTGGAAACACACAATGCGCATTGGATCTAATTGACAGTTGTTGTTCGAGAGATGGCCCAAAAGACGAAATTGGTTTTGTTCATCAGAAAAAGAAAACTGGAAGGTTTAGTTCTTACTAATATGAAGTTTAGTTCTTACTCTTCAACTTACAGGTGAAGTCAACTATCTTGCTTTAAATGCTTTTGGGGCATTACGAGAAAGCTTTCGTCTTTCGTCTCGTGTAGCTATGCGGATCTACGTAACAATAATAACGCCGATGATATCGTACGCATTCGTGGTGTGTTGGACTACTGTATAGTTATTGTATTCTCGCAAGAAGTTAGCGACACTGAAAAGGACTGTGTGCTGGGGTATGTGTGGTGCCATGAGTACTACTCCGGGTGCGGCCCTTGATGCGCTTCTCAATCTACCTCATCTCGAAATTCAAACTCAGAGTGTGTCAAAGAGCTCTGTTCATAAACACACTCAGCTTGGCCTAGCGATAGGAAACGACGATGTGAGGCACTGTTTTATAAAGGGTTCGATGCGTGAGATTTGTCCGATTCTCACAACGCCATCGGACGCACGGGTACCTTTCTTCGACTTCAGGAGAAAGTACTAAGTGATCTTCTTGATTAAAAGTGACTGGGAGGATCCAGATGTCTGTACTACAGGATACTCCGAGCTCTTCTACGCGGATGGCTTGACAGGTGGGCCTCTTCTCTCAGAGAGCTTGCTTCTGTTTTTCCACCAGAAATATTCGCTATCTTGAGAGCTGCTATCAAAGTCATATATTTTAGCACTCACCGTCATGCACTAAAACCATGATAAAATGCAAAATGAAAGATAAAACTTTTTTAGAATTTTTCGGGAGTTTTCCATTGTATTGTCATTATTGAAATTTTATTTCTTAATTTATAGTTACCACGAATAATTCCTGCACAAATTCGGATGCAAACCCTTGCTTCTATGCCTGCACAGCCGACGGTTTAGCTACTCGGCTACAACAACTGATAAAAAAGCTGATTTTCTGTATTAAGTCTAGTTTAATTATATATGCCAAGATAATGTTATAATAGTTGAAGCTATGTTACCCAGGGACTGAGACTATGTTTAATGAGAGTCGGGACTATATGCATAGCAGGAAATCCCATAATACACAGATTTGGCACATGTACCTATGATTTACAGCTCAAGAAACTATGTATATGGCGTATGCGGCCATTAATGTTCCACTATATTACATAGGAGTCTGAGCTATGTAGAGTTTTTAATATGGCTCTGGGAACTATGTTATATAGCTCAAAGTACTGTGTACGTAGCGTATGCGACAATAAATACTACACTTTGTTATAAGAGTCGAGGTAAGAGATTTGCCTTTGACGAAACCATTTTGAAAAAGAAGAAGAAAGAAGGAAAGCAAAGAAGAAATAATAGGAGATGATAGTTAAAAATGCAGCGTGCGTTATCGGACTTGAGGAAAAATGAGCTTTGATTGTTCATAGATAGAAAGAAGCCAGAATGATAGAAAGATGCCAGAAGAAAAGATAAGGCTAAAAAAATTATAGAAACTAATAAATTCAAGATGTGGTGAGGTCTCCAACTGAAAGCAACATTAAGCCACGTGATTAAAGACTTACTTTGAAAAGCGTTGGTACGGATAAATTAAGTGGATGACGTAACGGTATGAGGTTAGTCGTAGGGTGCAATTTGACTAATTAAGAAAGCATGTCATAGGAACTGAGCTTCAAAAGTGACTACAAAGTGTTCCTTCAAGAAACTTATCAATAGAGATTATCACCGCCATTTGCACTTAATGAATCATGATGAAACTCGGTGTGTAGGAGGAACAACTCTCTATCAAAAATATTCCAACTTAATTGCTTTTCAATTAAGCAAAGTTTTGATAATAGATTAAATACATTTATATTCATTGAACCTCTGAGTAAAGTTGTCCTGTTGCCTATGGAAGAGATTTTTGAAATTCGAAAAATTTTATGAAACGTCAACACAAATTAGCGGCCATTTCTCGGTTCAATGCAAGTCGAGTTTTTAGTCGAAAAAGGAAGGAGTCGGGACCTTGAACTTTTACTGAAGTAAGAGCTATGAAAACCGATAGTCTTTTATGCATGTTTATTATAACAATCTGCAAATTTTCAAGCATATGTGAGTTCTCACCGCCTAAAAATATGCCAGGGTTTTTTTCAATCTTGGATCTGTTATAATTTCTGACAGAAAAATTGGACCGTAAGGAATTTTAAAGAAGGCGTATTTATGCTTTTCAAAAATAGACATTTCTGATTTTTTTGATTAATGTGCTGCGGCTACAACAGACACGTGAAAAAAAATTCTTCAAATCATCGACCTTCCTGAAATATATTCGCTTTTTGTAAAAAATCCAAACCTGTGTTAAATTTTATCTTAAGTCTGATTTCGAAAACTAAAATTTTAAATTAATGGCATTAATGATATTGTAGTGCAAATTTGCATTAATGATATTAAACAACATTAATGATATTGTAGCAACAGCATTAATCATATTGTAGTGCATATCAGCAGCGAAAGTTTCAATTTCGAAAATTTTCCAGGTGGTAATCCTAAATTTCTTTCAACCCTTATAACTTTCAATGCAATCATCGAATCCATACAGCCTTCAAATGTTAAGTTGGTTAAAACGTGGAGTTAGTTAACGATTACCAGTACCAGGTATTTGGTTAATTTTGTACCAACATATTTTTTCCTAGTAGATGGCCAAAAAAAATCTGCTTACCAGTTTGCCGGGTGACCTATCACCACGGGGTATGTGTTGTTTGACTCACTAAAAAAAAGACCATGGTTTCCAAGAAGTTCCGAGTTGGGACCCGCCTAAGCACTGCTTCAACCCGGTCGTGCTGACTCACCTATCGGTAATCACGGACTACAGAGTCTACCACAGCTTATGGGTTGGTAAGATAACCCAACTCCCCCTTTATGCGCAGTACTTTCTCAACGTATGTTGAGACTGCGTGCCAGTTCTCTTCGTTTAGAGCACTGCATCCACGATCGTCTCAGGGGTTACCAGGTCGATCGAGGACTCAATGGTACACCACCAAATTACGACGCAGCTCCACATAAAGGATATGTGTTGAACATCATCTAGCTCAGTCACACATTGCCGACAGTACGGTGTGACCACCTTATCCTTTCTATTTAGGCATTTTCTGAAGTTTCCGTGCCCTGTCAAGAATCGGCAAAGGTAAAAGTTTACGTCTCCGTGGCTCTGGTTAAGCCAATGCTCAACAATTTAAATTTACTAAGCTGTTCAGCGTCCTTCACCACTTTTACTCCAACGTTGTTTTCAAATTTCGCGCATCAGAGCCTCAGTTCTGCCAAGCTCTGAGCGAAAAAGGTACTCTTCCTTGCTTCTTCGCCCTAGTAGATCGATTGGAACTACTGCGGATATGATTACAATACGTCAGCTTGGTCACTCCCAGATACTTGACTGACTTGCTGGCCTTGACCTCCATGGAGCCAACTGTCATGAGTAAGAAAGTTGGTATGCTCTAACAATCTCTGTTTTTGAGACTACCAGCTGGAGGCCGTGCTCAGTCATACACTGATCAATCCCCCTCATGACTTGGTTAAGACTGAGTTGAGCGAAATCGGCAGATTTGGGAGCTTTCCGCTTTCCGCTACAAATATTTCTTTGATCCAATCGTACAATAATGAAATTGTATATGATTTTCAAAATGCCGACTACTTAAGCATTAGAAACTATTTGGACAGAGTAGACTGGACAATTGCTCTTTCGCTGTTAGACTTAGATGAATCGGTGTCTTCATTTTACAAAATAATTTTCAATGCCACTTATTTATTCGTATCGAAGCTGAAGAAAAAAAAAATGTCAGAGCCTTGGCTGGGCAATCATTTAAGGCGTCTCAGAAACCGAAGAAATAAATTATACAAAGCAATTAATAATGAAAGCTTGCTAAATGAGGATCAAATCAGATTATACGATCAGCTATCCAAAGAATTTTCTATCAAATCTCGCGAAGCATATGAATTCTATGTCAATTTTCTATGTCAATATTCCAACAAAAAAACAAGCAGCAAATTAATCCGTCGGTACAAATAAATGGAGTACAATTGGAAAAGGCCAACTCAATTAGATACTTAGGATTAACTTTAGACGAGAAAATGTCTTGGCTACAACATATCAATAACATCAGATATAAAGTAGCGCCTATGATAGGAATCATAAAAAAATATGATTTTTTATCCCTCAACATCAAACTTGACATATTCAATGCTTTCATTTTGTCGAACATCTCTTATGGAGATGTTTTGTGGAAGCAAACATCGAAACAAAATATTGATCTGATCGGAAGACTAATCACTAAGGCTATCAAGACTATATACAAAATGCCAACTTTGACTCCAAGCTTACATGTGTATCGTAAAACAGGACTACTAAGCATACAACAAATAATGTGTCTTGAACAAGGAAAGCTGATATTCAAGATACTGAACAAAAAACTCAGATGGCCATATGTTGTAAGAAATGTTGGAGAAATAACTCAGACAGCCACAAGATCGGCGAATAACCTTGCGATTAAAAAAGCTAGGACAGATCGTTTGAAAATGGATCCAGTGCAACAGTCTTTGGCTTATTATAATACCTTACCAGAAGATATAAGAAAATCAGCAAATTTGGTTAAATTTAAGGAAAGTCTAAGATCATTCCTTACTCAAAGATAACGAAGACGCCAACCAGAGTTTTTTCTAAACTTTTCTCTGGGCATAAGTCTTGACGACAAGACATAGGCGATATCATCTGAAGACGATAGTGTATAATGAAGTGCTTTCCCTTATACCAATATTTTATTGTCTGGGAAGTACGAAAGTAATAATATTGAAAAGATTCGATGCACACGGACCGTGCATTTTGATTGAGTGATGGAGAGAGTGGAAGGAAGGAGGAAAAAAAAAAATTTGGGGAAAAAATCATTAGTGCTCCCAGGAAGTTTTATGATTTTGTTAACTTGAAACGTGAAACAACCGGCTATCCTTGTTCGATGTCCCGTGGTTACATGGTTTCTTCCTGCCCACAAGCCATATGTAACTTTTTCGCTGATCGTTTTCAAAATACTTTTTGCTTGTCAAAAACCTCCACTTCTACTATGTCTGCTAGAATCACCGCAAGACCTCTTATCGACGGGTTTGTCCTTACACAAGAGGCTATTATTGAAGCTATTCATGAACTAAAGATCGGCAAAGGACCAGACTCTGATTTGGTTTCTCTTTTCTTCCTCGTTCAATTTGCGGACCAATTGATCACACCTTTGCACATAATTTTCAATAAATCCCTGTCCCTAGGTGTTTTTCCAATTTTCTGGAAATCTTCATACCTTCCACCTATTTTTAAAAGTGGTGATAAACGATCAGTCGATAACTATCGGGGGATCCCCAAAATTTTTGAGAAGCAAGTTTGTGAAAAACTTATTCGCATAATCGATCCTCTTCTAAATGAGCAACAACATGGATTTCGTAAGGGTAGATCGACTTCTACTAATATCATGATCCTGATTTCTGATGTGCTCTGTGATATGGAAAAAGGAAGTCAAATTGATGCAGTCTATACGGACTTTAGTAAGGCTTTCGACCGGGCTGACCATCAAACTCTAGTATACAAGCTTCGCAACTTTGGTATATCAGAATCCCTTCTTAATTGGCTCCAGTCTTATCTCCGCGATCGAACTCACCTTGTTAAACTCCAAGACTACTTATCTAAAAGAGTTTTCGCATCTTCTGGAGTACCGCAAGGCAGTCATCTGGACCTCGCTTTTTAACATCTTCCTTTCTGATCTTTCTGAGACACTGCATGGTATACCCCATCTCTTTTATGCAGACGACGTAAAAATCTGCCACAGCGTAAACACGCAATCTGATGAATTCTACAATCCAAGCTTCAATCTCTCGAGCAGTGGTGCAATGAGAATAATCTAAATCTTAGCATTAACAAGTGTCATGTAATAAGCTTTTCCCGTAAGAATACAATCAAAATGTATTCTTACTGCCTTAACAACACCTTATTGAATAGGGTTGATCATATTATAGATCTTGGGGTAGTATTGGACAACAAGATGCGCTTCAACCTCCACTATGACAAAATTCTTGCCAGGACTAATAAACAGCTCGAATTCATTTAGAGCCGTGCTAAAGAGTTCAAGAATATATGGGCTACCAACTCATTATATATCACTCTGGTGCGTCCTCTTTTGGAACATGCCTGCATAATATGGAATCCAGTTTTTGAGCTACATAGTTATAGAGTGGAATCGGTTCAGAAACAGTTTTTACTTTTCGCTTTGAGATACCTCTATGATCCAAAAGCCTTCCAACATCTTCCATCTTACAAAACCAGACTGAGCCTTCTTAATTTCTTCTTTTCTAGAAGAATACTTTTAAGCGCTTACCTAACCTTTGATATTAATGTCCCATCAAACTTAATGTCCCATGAAAATTTCTTAAATTAAAATAAAATATATTAAAGTAAAGTAACTAAAATAAAGGTTGTAATGTATTTTGTTTTCTAATGTGTTGGAAGAATATGTATTTTGTTGTTGTTATAATGAATTGTATCATGAATTGTTAATGTTTTGCTGTCGTCTATGATGCCTTGTTTGGTAAATAAATTAATTTGATTACCGCTTCGACGTCATCAAAGTAATTTACTAGGAACATTATTCGTAGGAATTTCCATGCGCAGCAGATCATTGTGCATGATGTTCCAGAGGTCAGGCCCTAAGATCGGTCCCTGTACCGCACCTGAGGTAACAGGCCTCCTTTTGACTCTATCGTCGATGTCGTAGAGCGATGTCGATGTCCTAGAGGTAGTCCCGAATCATGGCTAGCAAGTAGCTAGTGATACGGAACTTACTAACATATGGTATGCTACCATTAAATATTTATATGACAATAATCTACAATGAGAAAACCAGTTTTGGAAATTGTGCGGACGGCAACCTGAAACATCTTTTCATTCATAAAACTTTCGATGAAGTCTTAGGATAAAAACGAAATTCACATGGTAGGTTGATTTTGACGTGAAGCAATTGTGATCGTCTTATCATTTAAGACCTATTTATCACCTTCCACAAAAATGCTGACTTTGTATAACTTTTTCCGAGCACAGAATTTCGTCATGGGCTTTTCACATTGTGTTTTTGATATCACAATAAAGATAATTCCGCTAAAAAACGTTCAGTTGAATTTTTTTCGAAAAGAAATTTATAACACGGCTGATATATTTGACATTTGAATGTTGACTTTTGAAACTCGAAAGTGAAAGTTTTGCTTGGCAGAACTTTTAGCCGAAAAATTAATGTAGCGAAACATGTATGCATAGTTCAAATAAATTTAACCTCTGCAAATTGAAGAACATAAACATTTGAAAAACTTAGTGGAATAGTGAGATCTTTGGTTTTTATCGTAAACTACAGTATCCCGCCATTGAATTATGACCAATCAGCAAATTTGAGAAAATTTAGCTTTTTCTTAAATAAAGCAGAAGAAATTAAATTGTTTTTATTTTGCAATAACATATATTTATTGGTAGATGGTTGCTTTAATAATAAAAAAATAGATTTTGATTGAATTCAAATATTTTGTGCAACCTCCTTTGGCCTGTATTGCTGCTTCTATTCTATTAGGAATGCTTTCTACACATTTGTTTATCATTTGTCACATTCCATCGTAGTTTTTCCACACTTCTTCGATATTTTTATTCAATGCAGCAATTGTGTTGCTTCTCCGGCTATACACCTTTGATTTTAAATAGGCCCAGCAATTCTCAATGGGATTAAAATCAGGTGAATTGCCAGGCCAAGGTAAAACCTCCAACTCTAGGGAACTTAAACAGTTCATGCTGGCTCTCGATGTATGGCATGGAGCACCGTCTTGCATGAAGATGTATTCCTCCTTGAGATGTTCTGAGGTATCCAAATATGGCAGAAGAACACCCCTCAGCACGTCTATATACTGATTAGAACGCATTGTTCCCTCAACGTAATAGATTAGGCCCAGAACTTCAGCTATAATGCAGCTCCAAATCATCACTGAGGGCGGATGTTGAACTGTCCGAACCACACAATCTTCTGAATATCACCTTCGAACGAATCGTTTACTCTCCGTAACAGCTTCCAATCTGCATTTGTCACTAAAGATAAACTAGGAGAAAAATAGTTTTAGAAAAGTTAAATGATTCGTGAGGCTGTCTCTTGCTATGACATATGAAATGAGATATGCCAAACAAAGGAATTTACCTTATTCCAGTATTTACTCCCGTAGCTGCTGAGTATTTTCGCCCAATATAGTCTTCGTTTGCGCATAACTTTGATAAATTTTGGTTTTTTTGCGGGCCGTCTACATGAAAGTTTGTTTTTCTTGAATCGTCGTTCCAAAGTTCTCAGCGATATTCTGACGCCAGCTTCGTTCATATTCCTCAAAATAGCCCTATCTGGTGCGTTGCGCTCCAGCAAAGCATTCTGCATGATTCTTCTATCCGATCTCGGTGTTGTTCTTCTTTGTCCGTGGCAATTTCCTCGTTTGTTCGCAGGGACCGTTTTTGAATCGGCTGAACTACGCACAGTTATGGCAATGTTAACCATGGACGATTTCGAAATTCCTACAATTTCGGCATAGCTTGACTTGACTTGACGAAATATCAGCCTTTTTACCCATATTGTCTAACTTATACCACTGACTTAATAATAATAGGAACTTCATTTCTCAATTTTCCTAAACTTCCAATGTCATTTACTTGAATTTCACTCAAACACAGATTTCTATTTGTTTTTTTTTTCACTTTGAATATTAATAAACTTTGATAACTGTCTCGAACACGCTTCAAACTTAAAATGATAAGGAATGCACTTTTGCACTTATTTATAATTGCTGTTTTGTTTGAACATCTGAGAATTTTGGATTACCCATTTTATAACTTACAGGTATAAGGAATACCCAACAGATACAGAACTACCTCTTTACCGAGAAAAAACAGCAAAAATGACACTCAGTGCTCATAAAATTAACAAAATTCTTCAGAAACGCAATCGGTCATAATTCAATGGTGGGGCACTGTATTTCAGAGGTAAACCCTTGAGGTTTTGCGGATATTATGGTTTTTTTTTGATGATTTTTGGTAGTATAGAGATTTGCCCTTGAGTACTATTCAGAAATTAGTTCTCATGTCAAATCGGTAGATTAGCAGACAGAGCAGGTACGTAAAGTATCATTTCCATGTCCAACGTAACCATGAAAACGTAGGATATTTGAAAATGGTTTAAATAAATGTAGCAGTATACTTTGAGACTGATACCATGCAACTTATCATTGCAATAAATTTATCTGTCAAGTCAAAAACAAACTAAACTCATCCGTTGAGTCTTGTTTCAATCAAACTGAACTCATATTTGATGAAAACTAACAATAACAGTAAACAACACAGAAATGAAAACTTGTTAGTGAGCTTTCCAGTCATTCTGATTGAACCGAATGAAATATCCTGTCAAATTACACATATGAAAAGGTAGCGAAATATTACCTGAGCTGCTACTCAACGTATCTTCGTTCATCGTCGGAGGATACTAGCGTAGTTTTCATGAAACCAACTTCGCACACTCTGATTGCCAAAGAAGTCAACGATATTAAACTTTAACTTCAGTTTAGTAAATCTAGATATCATTTGTGTCAAGCAGTTTCATAGGTTTGATACGACGTGGCTTTGTGTTCTACTGGTATGAATTTAGTAGAAGTCTTGCCATCTTCATGACACATCTTTGATTAATAGTAAGGTGGCTAACAAAGATGTACGTTGCGCTCGTCAGAATAACAAGAACAAGTCCGAATATGAATGGAGAAACTTATGTATTTCTCTGAGAATAGTTGGTGGTGTTAATACTCGTTGAGATATTCTAAAGTATAAGTTCGTTAATCTGTACCAACTGTTTATTATTTAAGCACATTCTGAATAAACAAAAATAACGGTATGCAAGATCATACTCAAGTAACTTTATGCATGCATCGAGAATGCATCCTAACGCTTACAAATAGCGAACGACGGCAATTTGTTGCTCATAGATAAGAGAAAAGTTAACGACTTGAATAACCTGTGCCACATAGTTCAATTCATAGTTTCCCGACCACTATAAATCAGTCCTAATCTTTAAATTAAATGAAGCTCTTTCACATCCAGCTACCATCACTATAACTTATGAATATATTATGTTACCATGTTTGTCGAAAGAATTATTATAGTATTAATTTTAAAGTGCTAGACCAAGACCATACATGCAACGAAAAGCTTTTCTTCCGCATATCCACACATGACGTCTCGTGAAAACGCTCTTGCAGTCCATAATGCCTTGATGGTAAATTAATTATAAATTTCACGGTGCAAGGAAAATTTAAGTGGCTGCTACCCACAACATATCATACATAGAAGGATTCATTAAAGTTGTTACACATGCGACCGAAGGAGGATGTAAGAACATGAACTACAGCAACAATAGTCCCGCGCATCTGCATTGGCATGGAGTTAGTGCAAACAATTTAGGAAAATTTAATTTCCGAGTATAGTTTACGCTAGAGCCTTGCAAACGCTAATATTATGATAAACCGTCTAAATTAATCCAATCTGAAGGATAAAAATGTGCATACTGGTCTGGTTTCAGTGCATTTGGGGCAATTTTTATATTTTCAATTCATTTTCTCATTAATGGAATTTTCAATTACGTAGCATTGTATCGTCTTCAATTTCAAGAGAATTTATTTTGCGAGGATACGAGAAATGCAAAAGTTTAGTGAATTTTAAGCATAATAGTCCCCACCGATTGTAAAGCATTATAAAAAACATCATTCGCGCTTAATTAAAATAATTTTTAGATATATGTAGGTTAGGTTCGGTTGTACTGGCTGGCACATGGCCACACATAGACCTACTGGTCCGTGGTGATACCTTATAAATCGACCTTGAGAAAGGAATTCAGTAAAAGCGGCCACCAAAAACCCCGGACTTTTTCACGAACTGAAGGATGTCCTTCAGCTTTTGCTCTGCCACGTGCAAAAGATCCACCAGCCAGGGCTCACCGAAGTATCGCAGTCTGGTTCTCCCCAGTGCCGGGCAGTGACACAGGAGATGCTGGATAGTTTCTGAGACCCCGGTTCTTGACATCTTCTACAGGTGTCGCTCGTTAGGAGTCCCATTTTCATAGCATGTGCTGCTACAAGACAATGACTAGTAATGATACCAACGAGTCATTTGCAGTCAATCCACGTTAACTCAAGGAGTTACTTGGTCGATGCGAGATTGTATGACCCCCACATGATTTTGGTCACCCTGCAGGTCTGAGTTGGCCCCCTTTTCTGCGCGTCGCACCCTGCATCATTTGGGAGTCGATTGAGTACTTAATCGTCTGGATAGGAGCAAGGATGTCAACCGCTCCCAAAAGGGGAAGAGACTAACCCCATACTTGGCTAACGCATCCGCCTTCTCATTTCCACCAATGCCCTTATGACCGGGAACCGAGAAGTTTCTGACTCTTCTGCAGTTGCCGAGTCTGTTCAGGGCCTGAATGCAATCAAATACACACTTCGATTTGTATGTGTGAGACATCAGTGCTTTTACCGCCGCCTGGCTGTCCGTAAAGATATTTAATACTTTACTAGTAGTATCTCTGGCGTATTTCAGGTCTGCGGCTTTACGTTTCGCAAACACTTCCGCCTGGAAAATACTACCGTGATTCGGAAGCCTGAAAGCTGCTTCCATAGCTTCATCTGCAGAATATGCTGCAGCACCTACTCCTGCTGCTGTTTTCGAGCCGTCACTGTAGATGCTAAGAGTTGCAAGGCACATTTGCCGATTCCATTCCTGCCCATCTCCCACAGTCGCTCGATATCCCCACTCAAAGCACAGAGTGGGAAAGGTAAACAGTGCTTGCTGCGTAGCCCCGTTCAATACTACTTCAGAACAGACGAAGGAGTCGAGACTAAGGCACCTGTAATGAAGAGAGCCGCCAACCGCTGAACTCTATTCGCCATACTAGCAAAGGTGCCTTTATTCAATGCTGGCCACCAGACCAAGCATCCGTAAACAAGGATCGGCCTAGCTATCGCCAAGTAGATTCAGTGCGTTAGAGCAGGGCTTAGACCCCACGTTTTGCCCAACACTCTCTTGCTGGCATAAATCGCGTTGCTTGCCCGCTTAACTCTTTCCTCTAAATTCGCCTTCCATGTGAGCTTGCTGTCCAGAATAAGACCCAAGTACTTAGTTTGTAATTTGAGACCTAACCTGGAGCCGCCAAGCATGATATGGTCTAAATCAGGGGTTTATACTTCCTAGTGAAGAGCACAATATCCGTTTTATTGGGGTTAATGCCAAGACCCACGGAATTCGCCCACTCCTCAACCAGCCTTAGAGAGTACTCGATAAGCTGACCAAGGTAAGTGGAAACCTGCCCGAGACTCAAATTGCAATGTCGTCAGCTTAGGCCGCAACCGTGAGTCCCTTACTTTCCAACTTTTTCAGAATTAAGTTTGTTACAAGGTTCCACAAGAGAGGGATTAGAACACCCCCCCCCCCCCCCTGCGGAGTGCCTCTGTGAACCTTTCTTGTGTTTTGCGCACCCAACCACTCCGCTAATATGAGCCTGTGCTTAAGCATGTTGCCTATGAAGCTACAAATAGCGGGGTGAGTGTTGTGTGCGTGGAGCCACTTCATAATAGCTGTTGTGTGCACATTATTGAGGGCGCCCTCAATATCTAGAAAGGCTCCCAAGGCGTATTCTTTGTAATGGAGTGCCCTTTCAATTTTGAGGACTACCCTATGGAAAGCCGTTTCGACAGATTTCCCTTTCATGTACGCATTTTGGGCTATCGATAGAGTTTGAGTACCAAGTCTTTGTTTGATATGTAGATCAAGTAATCTTTCGAAAACTTTAAGGAGGAAGGAAGTCAGGCTAATTGGCCTGTAGTCTTTCGGATACGCATGGTTGACTTTACCTGCCTTGGGTATAAATACAACCTTAGCGGTTCTCCAGGCTCCAGCCTGTTAGCACTAAGCCATGCTTAGCACTAGGCAACCTTTGTAAATTTGTGTTAGCCAGGAAACGGCAAGCATACTTGTCATTTGAAGCATGACCGGCAGAATCCCATCCGGACCAGGAGACTCGAAGGGCTTGAAGGTGTCAATTGCTCAGACAAGCCTCTGCTTGGTGACAACTTCGCCAGATCAGACGCCTGCACACGAGTGAAAGGGGTGGAGTTATCCAAACAACCCGGAAAGTGAGTATCTACGAGGATCTTCAGCGTTCCCGAGCTGCTGCTTGTCCACTCCCCATCAGACCTGCTTAACAGGCTAGGCGTGACAGGGCGTTTAGCCAGCAAATTTCTGAGTCTTGCCGTCTCCGAGGTGGATGCAATCCTGCCGCACAGCTCTTTCCAGGAGCTCCATTTGGCTTTCCGTATTTCCGTTTTGTAGAGCCTAAGTACGTCCTTGTATTCGTCCCAACATTCCCTACAGTCAGCTACTTTGATATAGCATAATTATCTTTTAATTATAATAACTATCTCTTTTTAAACACATTTATGCATCGTTCCAGTTAAGTATAGCTCAAAAATAATTTGTTGATAGTTTTGAAAATTCAATTATATACATCGAAGCCAAAAAAATAAATTTTACCTGCATGTAATTTATTTTATTTTTGCTGCGTCACAAGCATCACAGCATAATATTTTCTTGAATTTTTCGCCAGCAACAAATATTATATAGAATTTGCATCAAACCATGAAAGAAGACAGAAAAATGATTCTACCTTCTGCATTCATTTCGATATCTTCGAAAATCCAATGAATTATCGGTGATACAAAGTAGAAGTTCAGGGCCATGTTCTTCGCAATGCAACTATTCCAAAATAGATTGAGAATTTGTTAGATTGTAATAATGGTTCAAATCCTCTTCCGTATGACCGTTACACTTCATCTCGATCAGCCATTAGCCTTAGCCATGATATAATTGTTGGCAAGAAGTGTCAGTTTTTATTTGGGAGGGCAGTTTATACTATGAAAAGTCAGATTAAAAATGTTATTGAATAAGAAAAAAGTGCGCATTATTTACAATTTTAATACTGTTAAAAAGTTAAATCTAGCTTTAAGGCAAAAAGCTTCATTTACGGAGGTACGGTATTAGTTCTTATATTCTTTTACAAGGAACAGTACAGGACTCCATATTATAGCCATTTCAACTATAAACTGCTGCTGAATTATGGCAAATGCCAATGTCATAATCTATGAAATGGCACTAAATATATTCTAGAACGTTTATGGCATGGTCTTGATTAGCTCTTTTCATGACGTAAAAAATATAATGGGTAGTCAAAAAGGCAACAGTATTTAGTACGAGGTCTGGCTATTAAATAACGAGACAGCTTATGAAAAAGAGTTTTATTTTAAAAATTATTCTACAATCGAATGCTCAATGTAGTCCCCTCCCCTCGCCACACAAGAGCATTTAGGAGCTCCACTGATTTCCGTTGCACCTCTTCCATCGACTTATACCGGGTTCCTCTTAAGGCAGACTTGATCTTCGGAAGCAGGAAAAAGTCACAGGGTGCTAAAGCAGGCTAGTAGGTTGCGTGTTCGAGCATTAGAGTATCTTTAACGGCTAAATAACTCTTCACATACTACGCGTTATGGGCAGGTGCGTTGTTCTCGTGCATGATCCACGACTTGTTTTTCCACAGCTCCGGCCGTTTCTTACGAATACGCTCTCGTAGTGTTGCCAAAACTTTCGAATAGTAGGTTTTGTTTGCAGTTTGACCCTGTAGAACCCAAAAAAAAAACGATCGTTGCTTTTTTTCATTCTTGGCGATGTAAGAGTTTTACAGTGCATGGACTAAATAACTCTTCACATACAGCGCGTTATGGGCAAGTACGATGTTCTCGTGCAAGATCCACGACTTGTTTTTCCACAGCTCCAGCCGTTTTTTGTAAACTCGCTCTCGCAGTGTTGCCAAAACATTCAAATAGTAAGTTTGGTTTACAGTTTGCCCCTGGAGAGCCCCCCGAAAAAAAAAACGATTCTCGATTCATTCTTGGCGATACAAGAGTTTTCCAGTGCATGGATTGCCGCTTAGTTTCAACATCGTATTGGAATATCCAGGTTTCATCGCAAGTGATGATGTTTTCTACATCTAACCTCTCAAGAAAATCTGAGCAGATCTGTTGAAGGACGAGCATTTGGTCAGGGGTCAAATTTTTTGCGACCAACTTCCGGCAGACTTTTTTCAAGTTTAATTCGTCATGCCAAATTTTTCTGGCAGTTTTTTTTTATCGGCGTTTATAATCTCAGCAATCATCCGAATGTTCATACGACGATCTCCGTGCATAATTTCATTGATTTTGGTGACTGTTCGCGGATTTGAAACAGATACATGTGCTCTCTCGGCCTTTAGAAAGCCGTTTGTACACTGAAAAAACACATGGCGCCAGGCGCCATAATTTATAGACTTCTGGCGCCATGTACATAGTCGATTTAGGGATAGTGATAAAATATAGCGCCACGCCACACGCCATAATACATGGCGAAAAGTACATAGGAGCAGACGCTATGCTTATAGCCCTCCACGCCATACACTATAGTCCTCCACGCCATGTACTATAGTCCTCCACGCCAAGTATAGTCCTCCACGCCATGTATATGGCTTTGAGGACTATATTACATGGCGTGGAGGACTATAGTACATGGCGTTGAGGATTGTAGTATATGGCGTGGAGGACTATAGTATATGGCGTGGAGGACTACAGTATATGGCGTAGAGGACTATAGTATATGGCGTGGAGGACTATAGTATATGGCGTGGAGTACTATAGTACATGGCGTCGAGGACTATGGTACATGGCGTGGAGGACTATAGTACATGGCGTGGAGGGCTATAAGCATAGCATCTGCTCCTATGTACTATGGCGTGTGGTGCTATATTTTATCACAAATCGACTGAAATCGATTATGTACATGGTTCCAGAAATCTATAAACTATGGCGTCTGGCGCTATGTGTTTTTTTTAGTGCACTAAATATAAATTCCACCAAATATAAATTCCACCAAATATCAATTCCACCAAATATAAATTCGATAAATTCGAGTCAACATACTCACTATTGAATGTTCCTGCTCCAGTGTGAAAATTCACCGGTCGAAGTATCGAAAATATCGCAGCCAGTACTTCAGTTCAAAATGAGTCAATTATGTAGACCCAAGTTCTAATGTCACTTGCTGACATTTATACCTTCCCTCACACAGCATGGCTGCGAGTTATAATTGGAGTGCCATGAGCCATATTACATGGCTCATGGCACTATGTGATATAGCGTGTGGGGCCATAATTTCTGTGCCATGTAATTATGGCGCTGGGAGCCATACTGCATAGCTCAGGGCACTATGTACATAGCGTGTGGAACCATTAATGCTGCGCCATGTTACATAGGACCACGCGCTATGTAGATTCTGACATTATGGCGCTGGGAGCCACATTGCATAGCTCAGAGTACTATGCACATAGCGTATGATGCCATAAATAATGCGCTATGTTACATGGCTCTGGGTGCCGTGTGGATTTTTTTCAGTGTACCATTCAAAAATACGCCCACGAGATAGAACTTTCTCACCATAGGTCTCTTTCAAAAACTTGTAGCATTCATTCGGAGTTATTTTTAATTTAACGAGAAATTTAACACTGATCCGTTGGTAGTGTTTTTCGTCACACATTGTTATCGGTACGAAAAAAAGACACGTTCATTTCTAGCCCCTAGATAAAATATACTACTACCGTGACAAAAACGTACTTTCGTACTGGAATAGTAGACACTTCCAGCTATCCAACGCTGCATTTATTTCCCACTTCCAGCCATCCAACGCTGCATTTGGGCTACATTAGGAGTTGTTAGGGTTCAGAACCTTGTAGGAGAAGTGTCGTACCTTGCTTCGCAATGGTATCAGTAATTTCATTTCGCTCATCACCATATTGCCTCGGTACTCAGAGCAGATGCATTCTATTGAATGTGGTGACAGAATTAAATCGTGCTCTGCACCCTTCGGCAATTTTCGAAGTAGTCAGGGGCAGTGTTGCCAGAATATTTTCGTTCATGTAGCCCAATTTGGCTTTAAAAGGAGCCCAAAATCGCCCAACACTGCAATGCAATAGGCCGATGACCAAAATTATGCAAAACGTTTTTCTTATTAGATATAAAAAAAAACACCCGTATCCATTTTCAGATGAGTATTTATTATTTATTCATTTATTCCCCATATTTATTCCCCAAGTCACCCATATCATCGAAAATTATGTTCACAATTTCATTTTCATTTTCTGATGCAATAGAGGCGTAAATTGATGAATCCATTTTTTGGATCATATCTGATGGTATTTTATAATCTTTGCAGCACATTTTATTGGAATTCATGTGAATTCGAATTCGCATCGAAGATGTCAAAACATCTAGCTGCATTTTATTCCGAATTTTAGTTTTTAATATATTCATTACGCTAAAACATATCTCGACTACTGCATAAGATGCAGGAAGAGATAGCAGTTAAAAAGCTAGATCGCATATTTCTTTAAAAATATGGACTCCAGCAGCAGATTTTACTTCGTAGGCTTTTGCCCAAAATTCTTCGGTGCTCTGTGGAATCTTTCCGGCAAAAATTTCATTCCAATTGGTTGATCGTAATTTTTTGTATTGTATTTCAACATCTTGATGATGCTCTTTGTCCACAAACATGAGAGGCATATCAGAGAATTAAGGGCGCAGATGGTTTAAACAAATTTTGGGAGATAAAAAATTAGCTTTTTCAAAAACGTCTAAGTGTCAATGCAACCAATTAAGTATTTGCCGCAACAGAGAACACAAAAAAGATTTGAAGCAAATTTGAAGTTTGGTTATCTCCATTTCACTCATACCAGATATGATCATTTCTCGGTAACAATCGTTCCCAAATTATTTAAATCTCGATAAAAGGAATCGTTTAGTAAAAAATCGTAAAGGTCAAGAATATTGCTTCCGATCGTTTGCAAATATTCCACTTTGAACAGCCTATTTGTAATACATTTTACAGCAACAATTATTTCCCGATGAGCTTGGTAAAAGTCTACGTTATTGGATTGGAAATATATGTTCAACGAATTCATTTCCTTAAAAATAGGATTTAAAAATAGAAGGAAGATGTGATTCCCCTTTTTACCATAAATTTCAGCTAATAATTTAGAGGAATGGCATTTTTCGTTGACTGCAGCAATCTTGAAGAAAGTGTGCAATTCAAGATATTATTGGACAATCTTTCTGACTGCATTATATCGTGAAAGCCAGCTGGTGGCATAGGCGCGCCGTAGGGGGGGCCAGGGGGGGCCGGGACCCCCCCAGACCCTAGGTTGGCCCCCTCCAGAAAAATAAATATTTCCAACAGCAGACACTTAAGTTTTCGCCGCTTAGGTTTTTGTGGTTACAGTAAAAGTTGTGTAGTGCAGTACGCCTATACCAACTTACACTACTTATAACATTGTAAATATAGTATCAAATTCATCAATCATTTGTATTTATTTTTAAAAAGCAGTGTGAAAGATTTGTGTCTACGTAGTTATGGTAGCTACAAGGTTGCCCATACATTATTTAAAAACTACAGAAATTAATTTTTTATACCCATTGATGAGTCTTGTAAATTTTGTGATGGTCTGATGACGCGGTCTGAAGCTATCACAATACAAAATTTTCCATAGAATTTGCATTGTCGCCAAAAATACACCAAAATTTCAGCTTGGCCAAACTTTGCGATCCGGATAAATTATCCGGATGGTAAAATTCATGCACAATATGAAAGCTCTAATAGTGCTTAATCACTAACACAGTTAGTGATATGGTGCTTGAATAGTTTTAGAATATTGTCAAGATAATCCGAAATTAATTGGAAAAGGCTATCGACCTTACGACGTGCCTCAGCCGCCAAAGACGAGCTTTCAGAGGACATGATAAAAGTGGTGCCAGTGATAACCGTGAATTTTTTTTGGAATTTCTTGCATTATTCGCGAAGCATGATTCAACTTTTGAAAATAATTTTAAAAACAAGGTTGCGAACTACTGTAGTGGCAAAACACAAAATGAATGAATAAATATAATTGCTGAAATCGTTTGCGAGGACAATACAGCTTAAATAAAAGAGTGCGGACTGATATCCATTATGGTAGACGAAGCAAGGGTCCACAAAAAGGAACAACTCTCCGTGGTTGTCAGATTTACTAAAGAGCTAGCAGTCGAAGAAAGATTTTTAAGCTTTGTAAACTGTTCAGGAGCTAGAAATGCCTCGTATTTAGCAGATATAATTTTCAGCCTGTTAGACAGCTACGGACTTAGCGAATTGCCTGTTGTTGGACAGTCTTATGATGGTGCTAATGTCATGTCAGGACAAAAATTGGTGTACAAATCTAAATTACGATGAAACACCCTGCAGCCGCATTTGTACACTGTCTAGCTCATAAAATTATCCTTGTTGTGATGGAAACATTTTTCACAATTGAAACGTGTACATCTTTTTTCAATGCCATCGAATCCCTTTACCTACACTTTTCGAAGCCATCACAACACAAATGGTTGAAGCAGCTTGAAGAGGCAGTTGGTCTAAATTCAATGCGCCGAATGAGAAGTTTAAGCTCGACTCGTTAGTCAACGAGATTTCACAATTACAAATATGTAATCGATAGCTGTGGAACTATGAAATAGGCTTTAGAAAAAGAAATGAATGAAGGAAAATACAACGACTCAGTTTATTCATTGGGGATCTTTCATTCAATCAGTAATCTTCTTTCATCTTTCACTATGTTCTTTTTATAACGAACACGTTAAGCATATATTTCCAAACTAAAAAGGCAACTCTTAGGGATGGGATAGATCTTGTGAATGGAACATTTAAAACACTACTAAGTGAGCGCGAAGACTTGTATGTAGTTTGGGAAAAAATTAAATTATTCGCCGAGAAGAACTGCCTGGATCTCAAATTTCCCAGAGGATCGTGAAAACGGAAAACACCAAAAAGCACTAGTTTCAAAGGATTTGCTGTTTCATTTAGCCTTGGACACGCAATTAGGGCTACGAAGATATCCCTGCAAGCCAAATGGCTTGACAAGAGTAAGTTACAGCACTCTTCCATCTTGCCAAATTATTTATGCTTTTTCTAGGTTTTTTAGGTAACAAAAGTTTGAAGCAAGAGGTCAATTTCTTCCTTATAAGCTTTATATACTCAAATTTCTTCAAAAATATTATCTTCTTCAAGTATAAGTTGAAATATATTTAGCTTCAAAACGAAAAAATAGTCTTATGTTTCTAATTATTTCCATTCTATTCCCGTATAATTCGTACAAACGTTCAGTTCTTAGCGGTCAAAGATAATTCGCGTGTAATTCATACCTACCGTTCACATTATATGCATTTGGTAGTAGCTCATACGTATTCACAGACATGAAGTTTATTTGATAATGCATTATGCATAAGCAAATAACAAAAATTAATTAACAAATATATAATGTATGAGTAAATTATATAAGTTGTATGAACAGTACGTGTACCTTACGGAAGACAAAATCATCGCATGCCTTGAGCCTTTTGGTCCCTGGCCCCTGCCAGATTTTAGGCCACGGCACGCCTATGGCTGGTGGCACTAATTTGTACCAGCTTCGTGGGTTGAATATCTATAGAGTTAATAAGCCGGAATATTTCTTTATATTTTTCCTTCCTCAAAGTACTATGTGTAAACCAAGAGTAAGTTTCTCTGATTAAGAAATATATCTCATCAGGAATATCTTCTGAAGCTTTCGACACGCACTATTGTATGCTATGGCAAATACAGCGGGCTAAAACCAACCTAGGAGATACAGTTTTAAGCTTTGTGAACAAAGAATTCCTGCTACCGCACAGTGGTCCCAAATCCAAAAAAGCTGGCCAAAATATGAAGGTGTGCTTCAATTTACTTAGATTTTTGCACACTTATGTTTTTTGGGTCACTGATGTCAAATTTGAACTCGAAATTGCTAAAATTCAAAATGGCGGTTCCAATATGTCGGAGGATAACCTAGAATTCTGCCTAAAATTTCAGAGTATTCTGGGATTTACTCTCTTTTTCAATACTAATTTTTTTTGGGTTACTGTTTACAAATCTGAACCTAAATTTTCAGTATGTAAAATGGCGGAATCAACATAGTGGACGAAATCAAACATTGCTGAGAAAAATATAAAGACATTCTTCGATTTTCTTAATTTTTTAAGTACTTCCGTTTCTTACGCTGCTTATTACAAACCTAAGCCACAATGTACAAAAAAATGGCAGAAAAATATTTTTGCGTTGAATATTTTAGATAGTTGAGGACTTCAGTATGTTTGTACAATTGAACAACGCTTACGAATACAGCATTTTATAAAGCATTGAGAGAGGTTATAGAACGGTTATAGAACGATCATTAGTTATAGAAAAAGAAAAACACACTTTCTCGGTTGTCTCGAACACGCATTTTATTAAATAACATCAATTATTTTACACATAAAAAAATACCGCAAAACTAACATATTAACTTTCATAGCTTAGACTCAATCTGACAAGTCACTGTCATAACAGCTTGTTTCAAGTTCATTTTCAAAATTTTCTTCTGAAACTGGAGCTTCAATTTCAGTGAATAAACCTACAGCCTCTGAAGTGAAAGGTTTAGATTTTTTTGTGGGCAGTTTTCGCAAACATGAAATTTTTGGGTCGGATAAAATAAGAAGTCTGTGGAAAACGTCCTCCATGTTTTTTGTGCGATTACATTTTCGAGCGAAATTTTCACGATAATTTTTTATATACTTATTGCAAGGCTCTTGAGCTTCTTCGGACATTTGCCCGATTGGAAGCAGCGAAGACTCAATAATTCTTGGACCATGAACCAAAATTTTGTGCATTGTTGTCGGCATATAGAACCATGGATATAATTCTACAAACTTTCTAGCAGTTTTCAGGGCATAGTTTTCAAATTTTCGGATGTCGATTTCGAGTCCACTTGATATGACTTGTAATATGGCGTGGAAACGTTTAATTAAATCTTCATTAATTCCTGTGATTTCAGCAGAAATAGCTGAATTTTCAAAAAAACGCCTAGCAGTGTTGCCATCATTACTGGTGCCATAATTATGCTTAGGTTGATCGACAAGTAATCCAAGTTGTTTTCGAAAATCTTCCTGAACTTTTTTTTTCTTTTTTTCAACAATTTCCTTGTCGTTTTTTCGACTTTGCCACTTACAAATTTCCAACTTGTATGATAAATGCAAACAGCATTCAAAAAACCTGATCCAAGCATGAAGCCAAGAAATTCCAAATCTCAAATTCCCCTCGATGATTGGTTTGATCGATATCATTAAACTGTTTACTTGTGGCATTGCAAATATAACAACGCATGGCCGATGTTGTGCTCGTGACTGAATTAGACACTTTACCATCAACCATCGTAAAAAAAGTTGAAAATGAACATTTATTTCTTTTCCAGCTATTATTGTTTGGAAAGGAACAAGGTTTTTTTCTTGATCTTCAATGTTTTTGACTTCATTCACAGTCGCTTCTACTGTTTCTGTCATAAACTGTACCTTTATAGGACGGCAAAATCTTGGGGAGGAAGTTCGAGGATTTTTCCAAACAATAATTTGCGAATTTCTCTCTTTCGAACTTGAAACTATTTGTAGAGGCACAAGAGATATGAAAAAAATACTTTCGTCAGAAACGTTTTCATCGCTAAATTTTTGCTTGTAGTTGCTTTAACCTGAAGTGCCGTCACATCCCCATTTGCAAATTAAATTCAATTCTTTCACTTCATCCGCCGGAAGACTTTCGATAACTTCTAGTTGTGTCAATAAGATTCTTCGACTTGTGTGATTGAGTAATGCTTGAAGTTTAACAGAGGCTCCAATTTCAGTTACAGAAACTTCATCGGGATAACAATTTTTCTTTGATTCTAAAACGTTTTTGTAAGATGGATACAAACTGGAGTTTTTCTGTAAACTAACAGTACGAATACCCGTGTACTGACTTTTCGAGAGCTTATTTTCAATGATAAGAGATAATGCTTCTTCCCCGGTTAACGTTTGCTCCTCTACCTGCTTGATTGCTTTTCTGTATCTCAATGGATTGGATGGTGATCCGGTTGAGATGTCTTTCAAAACACACGCTGCATCCACTTTTCCCGCAGCTCTGAGACTCATTTGCGTTGCATAGGCAAGTTCGTCACAAGTTCCATGCTCACGTATGCCTTCAGTTTTTCTGCGCTTCGTTCTCTCGCTGGATTCAGAAAAGCTGATCGAAGGACGACCGGAACTACTGCGATTGGGCTCTTGAGTTTCGACAATATCAGTATTGATGAGAGGAACGAAAGTAGCGAGCCAATTTTTATTGTTTTTCAAAAAAATGTTTTCTTTTCCACAAACTTGCTGCCATTTTTTTTTAAGTCGAATATCATTTTACTGACAACTTGCTTTTTCTCGTTTGACAACTCGTGATGCAAACCATATTTTTTTAGATATGCCTTTTCAATAATATTTTGAATATTACTTGCATCGTCATTTAAATGCTGTTTCAGTAAAGTGAATAATTGTTCTCGCGTGAAACCTTTAGCACTGTTGCGGTCAGCATTTTTGGTATCTGGAATATGATAGAAAGTTGCATCATTATTAAAAAATAACTGTGGAAAAATCCTGTTTACTTTGAATGCGAATAATTTACAATCCAAAATGTTTCCAATTAAATTATTTCCAGTGATTTGACCAAAAGTTCAAAAAAATCTAGCACAACATAATCACTACATTACATGTATTAAATGATTATTAATTGGAAAAAAATTAACACCTTTGTTTTTATAAAAATCATTCACACTATCAGGACAAGCTGTGATATTTTCCACGTCACGTTGGCGTCGCCAGCCGTGACGCGGTGCGTCTCGTCGCGACTCATGCTTCGAGATGGAAAATATCAAATAAAAAACGCATCCGCAGTTAATTTTTTACTGAATAAATTGAAGAACGTTTACTGAGCATTATGATAAATATAACTCGTTAGAATACAGCAGAATAATAAACTTTGTTTATGTATCAAAGTCAAAATTTGTGTCAGAGATCAGATAATTTGTTTCTAAAAAAAAGTTAATTCGTCAAAAAATATCTGCGAAACTTCGCTTCCAAATTTAACTCTGATATTGTACATATCTTCATCTGAGAAATCCATTTTTCCAGTTTAAAACGATCACTTTCGAGAATTGTTGTTGAACGAAACTAAGAGATACTTTTTCCGTACCTCGTTCGAAGACATTTGGCACCACAGATAAGACCAAGTTTAGACTAGGCTCCGAAGTTAGTTATACAAACAAAAGACTATCTGACTTCTGAAATGAAGGTACAAGAACCCTCACGATCGACTGTGCCGGTCGAAATAACGATTAAAAAATATTTTCTTTTCCATTTTGGCCAGCATTTTTGGATTTGGGACCACTGTGTACCGCAAAGATTGCTGGCACCATCTACACCAAGTCCTATTAGTTTTTCACACTTTAAGTTCATTGTTCCCAAAAATATTGTAAGAGCCTCATAAATATCTGCTGCTGTGGCACTAATCACTTTCACCATCCCTAAAAAAATTGTACAGATAATTCCTCTAATTCTCGAGAAATACTTGACGCAAATACAAAGATATTTCTCAGTAGAAATATCTGTTGATTCATCAACAATTATTGAGAAACTGGATTCTCCAATAGCGCCCAGTAACTCTTTCAAAAATACAGGCGCAATAACGTGTTTGATAACAGCAGTGCATTTGGAACGTTGTATTCGCAATATTGACTTTTCGATGGATGACGTAGGTTGATTTTGTTCATCATTGAATATATCGCACAAACAGTCAATACTTTTTATTGCAGAATGCATTGCCACATGTAATGCTAGCCGAATTTCTGTTTCCGCTTTTTCATTTTTGCGTACTATCACTCCTATACATACATTTACACTTTTTTAAATGATTTCACTTTAACTGTAACTGAACACACTTACCACAATCATTCAATCGTTTTTGGTTCTTCTGAATATTTGTAGCTTTTAGCCGATGTTTTGGTGTAGCAGCATGTTTTCTTAGATCATTTTTTTGAGCTCAAATTTCCACGTCACAAGCCAAGCAATGTGCAAATGCCGAATTAGTTTTGCTTTGCTGCAGCCAACCTATGCAGAATACGTTTATTTAAAACTAATCCAATATATAAGGCTACCTTTAAACACTTCCTCGTTCTCCCAGCTTTTATTATAATATTTACTATATTTAGACCACTTGCTCATAGTTATGAGTTTTAAATTTTTTAAACAGATTTAAATCTCAAACTAATTTTTGACCACCTTCGATGCACACGGTCAAATAATAGACTAGAAATGAAGTTTCCGGTTAATCGGAAAATTCGAAGAAAATTCATTAAATATTTAACAAAAAAAAAAAAACGAGCTATTTCAGTGCCCCTGTGACTATGCAATTTAAAACATGAAGTGAACAAATTTTTATTCAAGGTCGAGGAAATCAATTGTGAGCTCAATTACCATTTTTTTAGCAGTTGAAACCTGAGCTTGTCAGTGGAGCCCAAAAAGTCGGCTGTAGCCCAAAACAAAATTTCGACGGAGAGATAGCCCAATTGGCGAGAAATCGCCCAATCTGGCAACAGTGGTCAGGGGTCTGCGCAGCACCATCATTATGGCCGCAAGGAGAGAAAATGGCAACTGTGTCAAAAATTCTGAGCAGCAGAATCGAAATACTTTGTTTTGAGGTTTTCGTTTGTATAGTTAATAAGTTTATAAAGTGTACAAATAAATTTTATAAAGCAGAAGTTTTTATGCCTTTGATCATAGCCAAGTTTTTCACTTTTCAAAATATGTTTATTCAATCTTGGTTTTTCACATATGGCTGGTTATTTAACTAAGAAATATATAACTGACAAAAAGATCTGGAAAGCTGTTATTGTTTTTGGACTTTTTACATTTCAATGAAACTCACCATTTTATGGCAGAAACTAAAAAATTCAAAAAGTAGTCTGGAAAATTCTGGCTAAATCAATAAATACTCAAAGGTCATTCTTCACATTGCAAAAAAATCAGAACTCATTATTAGATAAACATGGTCATCGGAATTATCGTTCCTAGATGTAGAAAACAATCCGCCAATAAAATAGAAAAGAAAAACAGCTAGTATGACCATAGCGGCGTTTATAATACCACAAGCGAACAATGTAATGGGAACATTTAAACTTGTTTCAATCTCAATTCCATATTAATCGGACCCCCCCAGACCCTAGGTTGGCCCCTCCCAGAAAAATAAATATTTTCAACAGCAGACACTTAAATTTTCGCCTCTTAGGTTTTTGTGGTTACAGCAAGAGGTGAGTAGTGTAGTACTGTAAGCCTATACCAAAGCATACACACTACTTATAACATAAAGACTGTGTTATTTGCGGTATTAATTACGATGTTATGGGACTTATTTCGAGAAATGGACGGCAATATTTAATTTCGACAAGTTAAACGTTAAGAAAAAACGAAAAGCACCTTGCCAATCATCCTTTTTTTATTAAGATTATCTGTTCATTCCTACTAGGCAATATACAGGTATTTAGCTAAGAACACTTTTATAAACTGGCGTTTTATGCAGTTATGTTTTTTCACAAAACATAGTCTAAGTATTAAAATAGTAGGCAACAAGGTATAAAATAGGAATAAAAATGGCATCCCTGCCACTTTTATGTTATCTATGACCTACTTGGTTTACACTCAGGTTAAATGTGCGTGAATTTTATTATAAGTTGATAACTGCATCGGAAGTTAAAAGGCATAGCACTTCAATTTCACCGAGCGTTTTTTCATAGTGACACAGCCGCCACATGGTTCTTATCATGTTGATTAAACTTTTGTCAGACCTGTATCTACTCAAAACCAGTATATCCTATGAATTTTATCCGATCGCGAGATACCGTGGATGCAAGTTCCAGGTGCTAAAAATATAAATAATTCGGTGCGATTTTTGTGCGATTGCGAATTTTACAAGTTTAGATCTGACTGTATAAATATAGTATCAAATTCATCAACCATTTGCATTTCTAACAGCCGTATGAAAGATTTGTGTTTACGTACTTATGGTAGCTACAAGGTTGCATTATTTAAAAACGACAGAAACTTATTTTTTATGCCCATTGATGAGTCTTGTAAATTTTGTGATGATCTGATGACTCGGTGTGAAATTATCACAATGCGAAATTTTCCATAGAGTTTCCATTGTCGCCAAAAATACACCAAAATTTCAGCTCGAACAAACTTCGCGATCCGGATAAATTATCCGGATAGTAAAATTCATGTACAATGAGAAAACTCTAATAGTACTTGGAAGACAGTAAATGATATGGTGCTTGAACAGTCTTGGAATATTGTCACGATGAACCGAAATTATTTGGAGAAGGTTATCGACCTTACGACGTGTCTCAGTCGGCAAGGACGTGCTTTCAGAGGACATGATGAAAGTGGTGCCAGTGATAGCCGTGATTTTTTTTTGGAATTTTGTGCATTATTCGCGAAGCATGATTCAACTTTTGAAAATAATTTTAAAAACAAGGTTGCGAACTACTGTAGTGATAAAACACAAAATGAATTGATGAAAATAATTGCTGAATTCGTTCGCGAGGACAATACAGCTGAAATAAAAGATTACGGATTGATATCCATTATGGCAGACGCAACAAGGGGCCACAGAAGGAACAACTCTCCGTAGTTGTCAGATTTGCTAAAGAGCTAGCAGTCGAAGAAAGGTTCTCAAGTTTTGTAGACTGTTCAGGAGCTAGAAACATCTCGTATTTAGCAGATATAATTTTCAACCTGTTAGACAGCTACGGACTTCCCGAATTGCCTGTTGTTGGACAGTCTAATGATGGTGCTAGTGTCACGTCAGGACAAAAAAGTGGTGTACAAATCTAAATTAAGATGAAACACCCTGCAGCCAAATTTGTACACTGTCTAGCTCATAAAATTATCCTGGTTGTGATGGAGACATTTTTCACAATCGAAACGTGTGCATCCTTTTCAATGCCACCAAATCCCTTTACCTACACTTTTCGAAGCCATCACAACACGAATTGTTGAAGCAGCTTGAAGAGGCAGTTGGTCTAAACACAAGGCCTGGAATGAGAAGTTTAAGCTCAACTCGATAGTCAATGAGATTTCACAATTGCAAATATGTGATCGATAGCTATGGGACTATGAAAGATGCTTTAGAGGAAGAAATGAAAGTGGGAAAATACAACGACTCAGTTTATTCATTGGAGATCTTTCATACAATCAGTAATCCTAAATTTGTAGTAAATCTTTTCATGTTTCACTATGTTCTTTCTATAATGAACATGTTAAGCACATATTTCCAAACTAAAAATGCAACTTTTCGGGATGGGATAAATCTTGTGAATGGAACACTACTAAGTGAGCGAGAAGACTTGTATGTAGTTTGGGGAAAAATTAAATCATTCGCAGAAAATAACTGTCTGAATCTCACATTTACCAGAGGATCGCGAAAACGGAAAACAGCAAAAAGCACTAGTTTCAAAGGTTTTGCTGTTTCATCTAGCCCCGGACACGCAGTTAGGGCTACAAAGATATTCCTTCAAACCAAATGGCTCGAAAAGAGTTAGTTACAGCACTTTTCATCTTGCCAAATTATTTTCGGTTTTTCTAGGTTTTCTAGGTAACAAATGTTTGAAGCAAGAGATCAATTTCTTCCTTCTAAGCTTAATATATTCCAATTTTTTCAAAGATATTTTGAAACTGAGCTATCTTCTTCTTCAAGTATAATTTGCAATATATTTAGCTTCTAAACGAAAAAAATATTCTTACATTTCTAATTATTTCCATTCTATTCCCGTATAATTCATACAAGCTTTCTTTCTTAGCGGTCATTGATGATTCATGTGTAGTTCATACCTACCATTCACATTATATGCATGTGGTAGTAGCTCTTACGTATTCACATACAAGAAGTTTATTTGATAATACATTATGCATTAGCAAATAACAAAGAATAAATCAACAAATATATAATGTATTAGTAAATTATATAAGTTGTATGAACAGTACGTGTACAAACAAAAACAAAATCATCACATGTCTTGAACCTTTCAGTCCCTGGCCCCTGCCAGATTTTAGGCCACGGACCGCCTATGGGTATACCACGTAATTCCTTGAGGTGAGCTGTTGAAAAAATTGTTAAAAGTTGAACAAATATAATCAAACAAAAAATTGTTTGGCGAGCGTTTGGGTAGAATTTATACAATAAAATGAAAAGTCGAACTCGTTTCCTTTATTTCTACCAATTTATTTTTCAAAAATCCGTATACTAGTATTTCGGCTATCACTTATAGCCTTCTTCAGCGATGCTTCTTCGACTGAAACGAAGAAACATCGCTGAAGAAGGCTATAAGTGATAGCCGAAATACTATAGTAGTATACGGATTTTTGAAAAATAAATTGGTCGAAATAAAGGAAACGAGTTCGACTTTTCATTTTATTGTTAAAAGTTGTTAAAAAAGCTAAATAAAAGTTAAATCAAAGTAATAAATTGCGGTGTATTTACTTTCTCCTACAATAGCATGTATTTTTTTTGTCAGGTGGAATCACGAGTTTCGACGATTTTGTGGTAAAGATTGTATTCATTCTATTCTTCAGAAACACTAGGGAGGTTTCTGGAATTATGTTTTATTATTGTTCTGTATTGTTAAGTCTTTGTCGCAGTCTGTGGAGCCTTTATATGTTTTTTGCCTCCTAGGTATTTTGTCTCCTACAATAAACATTGGGAATACTTGCTTTTCTACCAGAGCTGCTTCGAATACCTATTGACTTTTCTTATCCAACCATCACGGATCCTGGTGCCAGCATAGTAGTCTCCATATAGCTCCTAACCAACGATGTTGAATTACTTGATGATCAGGTTGGATAGCCGGTCATTGAAAAAAGTCATAGAAAAATCAAATTTTGTTCATGATAGTTATTCACGTTTTGTTTATATTTATCAGGTAAATACACAGTGTTAATCCTCTTCATGCAAAACTTTCAACTTAATTTCAGATAAATAGATACACATACATATGTAGGTACGAACTTTATTTTTACAATTTGTGCTCAGAATTTCATTTGAAATTACATTCGTCAGCTAATGGCAGCGAACCATTGCCAATTTGACTGCTCATACTGCCATATGTAATGATGCAAAAATCTTACGCGAGGTCTTAGTTTATTCCCAATGCATTTTATCATTTGTCTAAGCTTGCTATGCAAAATAACTTGAATCTTTCGCATCGAAAATGAGATTCACCATATTGCATCTCAAGTTCGTTCACTATCTACCCCTTCAAATATCGACAGAACATTCATTGGGGAAAATTTCCCTAGCTTTGTGCATTCACCTCAATAGTGACGTCATATACTTTCCACATTTTCAGATTTGTTTCGATACGTTGACTTTATGCCGGCTGAAGGAAAGAAAATTCGTGCTCCGGGAAAATTGTGGGAAAATGTTTCGTTTCGCAAAGTAGCGCTAGACAGTGAATTGCAAACGTTCGAGCTATCAAGACGTTCCCGTTCGCGAATCGTAAGCTTTTCCAAGTGAAATTCAATTTCCTGAAGGGACTGTACCGCGGAGTGTGGAAATCGGTATGAAAGTGATTTAAGTCGATATATACTGCAGAATAAAAGGGGTTTGATGAGAGAGTTGTTGTTGGGTCGGTTGCATTTAGGCGCGAAATTGAAATATTTGCTAGTGATTTAAATACCTTTACAAATGTATTATTACGCTGTATATAGTGGATCTATTCTAAAATTCAGTTGAATACAATAGTTCTAGTTTTCTGAGTGGAAAAAATGTGATGATGTGAGGTTGAAAATATTGGCAGATATGCAAGCAATGGTGGATTTTTGGATTTGATTCAATAGTGAATCGTTAATAGTGAGATCATTTTCAAACGGTTGCCATAAAAATTTTATGGGAGAAGTTGCTTTGTAATTTTGAAGATATTTGTGAAATTATGTATTTTCTAATACAATCTCATTTACATATTGTTGTGATCTACCGTTAAAACACCTTCCGTAGGTTCGATAATCTTCACATTCGTGAAATAAAACAGTCTCTTTTAAAACACTAATTACACTTTTATTATAAACACTATTAATTATTTACACTTAATATTCGCACTATTATAATCTCGCGTTACAGTTTAACACTTTTTCGCTTTCAATTAATCGCGCCCGGATACACTAAATTCGCTTTTCAAAGTAACAGCCTTTCCGCTGTTTTCGCTTTCCACTAAGTGATTCCAAGCACCTCTCGCGGCGGTATTTATACTCATATCTGATCATTATTCTACATCTGGGACTTTCTAGAGCTGTGTCTTGGGTTCTGGATCCGTCTTCGAAATGACTAATGGGAAATTCCGTCGCCATGTGAAATGGGAAATGGGTCCGTGTATTAGGTTCTCGAAGTTTCTCAAACTGCCTTCTAGAGAGTTATTCTACGTTTTATTTACGATTGTTTTCGTTGTTTGAATACATGTATGAAATCCATGTATGGAATGCATGTCGAGTATTTCCTCGCCGTTTCTAGCCATTTCTGGTGCCGCCACAACGAAACACGGCTCGTTTGGCGTGCATGCAACATTACCCCCTCCTTAGACCTGTTCGTCCCGAACAGATTCGTCGTCATCCATTGCGTTGTTTCCATGGTACGGGGCAAGTCGGTCTAGGTGCACGACCTTCATTTTTGATCGGTGTTTTCGATGCTGCTGTATTCGGTAGACAACATCATTGAGCCGTTTAATGATGCGGTATGGTCCTTCCCATTTTGGTTGCAGTTTCGGGCTCAGGCCTTTCTGCCGGCGGGGGTTGTACAGCCAGACTAAATCATTTTCTTGAAATCCGGCCGAGTTTGCCTTCAGGTCATATCGCGTTTTCATCCGGTCCGTGTTTAGGTTTATGCGTCCCCTAACTACCTCGTGAATGGAGTCTAACCGTTGCCGCAGCTCCGAAACGTACTCCGTTGTTGTCGTCGGATCTTCTGGTGGTATTCCGAATTTAACATCAGCCGGAAGTCGAATATTTCGTCCAAATACGATACGTGACGGTGATTCTCCAGTTGTAGTATGCGTCGCCGTTCGATAAGCCATCAGGAAGAATGGGATATGACGATCCCAATCATGCTGATGATCTTCTACCACTTTGGCCAAGTGCTCGATCAAGGTTTTGTTGAACCTTTCGACCATTCCATCGGACTGTGGGTGTAGTGGAGTGGTTCTCGTCTTCTTTATGCCCAACGCATCGCAAAACTCAGTAAACACTTGGGACTCGAAATTTCGACCTTGATCGGAATGTAGCTCGTTTGGGACTCCGTACCTACTAACCCAGTTAATCACGATTTGCTCTGCCACTGTAGATGCTTCTTGGTTTGGAATAGCGTAAACTTCTGTCCATTTGGTGAAATAGTCGGATACCACCAGCACGTAGCGACTTCCTTGTTGCGACACCGGAAACGGTCCTGCCACATCGATGGCGATCCTTTCGAAAGGGGTTCCAACGTTATATGTCTTCAGCTCACCTCTAGGCTTTCTCCTGGGTCCCTTCACAGATGCACAGGCTGCACATTTCCTACACCAGTCCTCCACATCTTCCCGCGCATGCACCCAATAAAATCGTTCTCTTATTTTATTAAGTGTTTTGTTTATGCCCAGATGGCCTCCTGACGTTCCCTCGTGTACTTCCTGCAAAACATCCTTAACTTTGCTCCGAGGAAGTACAACCTGCATTCGATGCGCTGACCCATCCGCGGTTTCCCATTTCCTTTTTAGTAGGCCTCCTTCAAGATGCAGGGAGTTCCATTGTGCCCAGTAGCTCTTTAGCGTAGGACTGCGACTCGATATGCTTTGCCATTCAGGCCGATGTGCAGACTCCTTCCAGGCTATGATTTCTCGTAGATCTCCATCCGCCAGTTGCTCGTCCAATAGTTCCGATTGCGACCATCCCCTTGCTGGTGAAACGGATATCCACTTAACCTCGGCATCGACTACCTTTTCTTCTAACCGATGACAGTGCTTGCATTCCGGCTTGCATGGACGTCTGGAGAGAGCATCAGCATTTCCGTGCATAGTACCTTTTCGATGGACTATGTTAAAGCTGTATGTTTGCAACCTTTCAATCCATCGTGCCACTTGTCCTTCGGGGTTCTTGAAGTTGAGCAGCCATCTCAGAGCAGCGTGATCAGTCCTCAATACGAAGCTTTGACCGTACAGGTATTTGTGGAAATGCTTAGTGGCCTCGACTATTGCCAACAGCTCTCTTCGAGTGACGCAGTAGTTTCGCTCTGGCTTGGATAGCACCCGGCTAAAGTAAGCAATAACCCGTTCTTGACCATCAATTTGCTGCGATAACACGGCACCTATACCTGTATTGCTTGCATCAGTGTCCACGATGAAAGTTTTCTGCGGCTCTGGATATGCTAGCATCGGTGCTTCACAAAGCTCCTGCTTAAGCTTCTCAAACGCTGCTTGGCACTAGTGGTTCCAGTTAAACGGCTGATTTTTCTCCGTCAGCTGGTGTAAACTTTTGGCGATGGTAGCGAAATCCTTCACGAACCTTCGATAGTACGTTGCCAATCCCAGAAAACTCCGAAGTTGATGCTTATCCTTAGGTACTGGCCAGCTTTTAACGGATTCAATTTTTGCAGGGTCGGTTTTTATTCCTCCAGTAGAAACCACATGACCAAGGTATTTCACTTCACTGCAGAAAAGGTTGCACTTTTTGGGACTTAACTTCAAGTTAGCCGCTCGCAACCTTTCGAATACGTCCTCCAGGTTTTTCAAGTGTTCTTTGAACGTTCTGCCGATGACAATTATGTCATCCAGGTACACCAAACATGTCTTCCAACTTAGTCCAAGCAGTACTCGCTCCATGAGTCGTTCAAAGGTCGCAGGAGCATTACAGAGTCCGAACGGCATTACAACAAACTGCCAGAGCCCAGTTCCCACGGAAAAGGCTGTCTTTTCACGGTCACTTCTCTCGATTTCGACCTGCCAGTATCCGCTCTTCAAGTCTAACGTTGAAAACCACTTTGCACTGGCTAGAGTGTCCATAATGTCATCCATTCTCGGCAATGGGTAGCTATCCTTTTTCGTAACATCATTCAATCGTCGATAGTCAACACAGAACCGTGTACTGCCATCCTTCTTTTTGACTAAGACAACAGGCGACGTCCAAGGGCTATTCGAAGGCTCTATGATCCCTTGTTCTTGCATGTTCTGTATCATATCGGCGACCTCAGCTTGTTTGGCTAGTGGTAAGCGGCGGGGAGCCTGCCGAATCGGTGATGCATCTCGTGTATCGATTCGATGAGTAGTCAACCTTGTTCTTCCGTAATCGTCCTCTCGAGTCGATAAGATATCACCATAGCGTTTAATTAGCTGAACTCCTTGTTGGTACTGTTCGTCGCTTAGTTCCGAAGATTGTAGCATGTTCTTCGCTAGCTCACCTATCTTGCTGTTGGGTACCTTTTTGTGTTCAGATTGTATTTCTACCATCTCCAAAGAAGTAATTGAAGAAACTGGTTGACAGTCGGCGATTACTTCTCCTTCCTTAAGCTTCTTTTCCTGCTCCGCCAAATTCAGCGCCCTTATAGGAACGTAATTCCCCCCCGTAATTGTGATTAAGCTTTTTGCCACCATAAGGTTGCTGACTGCTGGGTTTTGCGTTGGCTCCACGATGAAGAATTGGTGGCCCCCAGGATCACCATCCAATTTGGCCCAGATGATGTTTTCCGACGACTTCGGTACTTTGGTGTTTTCGCAGACGACGATTCTTAGCCGGTCGTTTCCCTTCCGGTTTCCTACCAACGGTATTTCAACGTTTTTCCACTTGATCACCCTGTCTCCCAAATCCAGGCTGAAGCCATGAGGGCCTAGGAAATCCATCCCAAGTATACATTCGTCGGTTATATCTGCCACAAGGAACCGATGCTGGAACACCAAATCACCGAGCTGTATTTGGCGCGTTATCTCTCCGTGAACTGGTGCAGATTCGCCTGTTGCTGTACGAAGTATATATCGTCCAACGTTACCAAGTCTCCATGCCTTCACCAAGTCCATCCGCAAAATTGACTTCATTGCTCCGGTATCAATGGTGATATTGCAAGGCTTGTTTTCGATTTTTCCTCGCAGACTTAAGTCGTTCTCGTGTCGATAGAGCCTAGAGACTGTGATGATGGTTCTGGGGTCAACAATTCCACGAGCCAACCTCCGACCCATGAGGTTGGCTCTTACTGGTTTCCCGCCGCTTCCGAAGAAGAGACGGCCACGTTCACTGAACCAGCCTCGTTCCTTTGTCGCCATCGCGCTGCACACCCTTCGCAAAACCTTGTCTTCAATTTCCTTCGGCAGTCACGCCTCAAGTGCCCTTTTTCTCCACAGTTCCAACATTGTGGAGCTCCGCTTGTCGTTGATTCTCGGCTGACCTCGGCTCTTTGGCATACACACTCTTCGTATACTTCACGCACTCTAACGTTACTGCGTGATGCCCGCTTTACCGATTCGTAAGTGAGAGCGTAGGCCAAAGTATCCCTCAGCGTTCGATTATTTGTCAATCGAAGTGCTTGTTGGAGCTCTTCATCACGAGCTGCCTGGATGAAAGCGTCCTTCGCTGTCTCGTCCCGATGATCCTGATTTGAAGCAGGATAAGACAGAAGTGTCAAGCGCTCGATGTCCTGAGCCAGCTGCTGCAAGGTCTCTCCCGGTTTCTGTGTGCGTGTCCTCAGCTGAGCACGATGAATTTCCTTTAAGTGGTCTTCGCCATACCGCATATCCAAGGCACTCGCCAGGCTGCAATAACTGGAGTAATTGTCGACCGACATGGTTTGCAGTACGTCCACCGCGGATCCTCTCAAAGACACCATCAGTGAGGTCGCACGTTCTTCATCGTTCCAGCGGTTAACTTTTGCAACAGCCTCAAATTGCTTCTTGTAGTTGGTCCAAGAAGTTTGCCCATCAAAAGTTGGTGGTTTAAGTGCCTTGATGCCACTTGATTCTGTTGGCACAATTCCTACGGCCTTCACGCGTTGAAGATCCAATTTCATCTGGTCCATTCCTTCTTCAATACCAACCAACTTTTTGTCGAACTGTTGTTCCACTTCTGTTACTCGACTCTCTAATTGCTGTTTAACTTCTGAAACTTGCTGTTGGAACTGTTGTCTGATTTCTACCAGCTGCTCCTCACTCTTCCTCGCATGTTCTTCTAACTGTTCCTTAATGTCAACGGCTTGCTGGTCGAGCTTCTGGACTTGCTGGTCGAGTTTCTGATCAAGTTTCTGGTCCAGGTTCATGGCTTGTTGATCCAGTTTCTGATCTAGTTTCTGATCCAGATTCGTGGTTTGCTGTTCGAATTTTTGACCGATGTCCAGGGATTGTTGCTTCATGTCGGACGCCATTTTTAGCAGCAAATCCATCATAGGATTTTTCTCTTCGCTGCGTTGTTCCTCTTGAACAAACTCCTGGCTGATTTCCTCGTCCGGGAATTCAAATGTTTCCGGATCGTTACCTTCGGTGCTCAAAGCCTCCCTGAGCCGTGACAGTAGCGCCGTCTTGTTCCCAGACGTTGAAAGTTCACGTTTCCGGCACTCCACCTTTAATTCTGCCAATGTCAGCTCGTTCATTAATTTCGGCATTGTTCTTCAATTTCACAACTTCTAACACTTTCAGTTTAGTTCACTCAATTTTTCACAAAATTCAAATAGTTCACACGATTTACAATGTTCACTGTCCAAAACGTTTTAACTTTTCTTTTTTTTTATTGTTCGCGCACTATTAATTTTCACTGCTCATACAAATTCACTGTCCAGTATTTCACTAAAAGTCACTTTTTAAATCACGAACGCGACAGAATCCCTTATTTCTGACACCAGTTGTTGTGATCTACCGTTAAAACACCTTCCGTAGGTTCGATAATCTTCACATTCGTGAAATAAAACAGTCTCTTTTAAAACACTAATTACACTTTTATTATAAACACTATTAATTATTTACACTTAATATTCGCACTATTATAATCTCGCGTTACAGTTTAACACTTTTTCGCTTTCAATTAATCGCGCCCGGATACACTAAATTCGCTTTTCAAAGTAACAGCCTTTCCGCTGTTTTCGCTTTCCACTAAGTGATTCCAAGCACCTCTCGCGGCGGTATTTATACTCATATCTGATCATTATTCTACATCTGGGACTTTCTAGAGCTGTGTCTTGGGTTCTGGATCCGTCTTCGAAATGACTAATGGGAAATTCCGTCGCCATGTGAAATGGGAAATGGGTCCGTGTATTAGGTTCTCGAAGTTTCTCAAACTGCCTTCTAGAGAGTTATTCTACGTTTTATTTACGATTGTTTTCGTTGTTTGAATACATGTATGAAATCCATGTATGGAATGCATGTCGAGTATTTCCTCGCCGTTTCTAGCCATTTCTGGTGCCGCCACAACGAAACACGGCTCGTTTGGCGTGCATGCAACAATATTTTATTTTTATGATTAAATAAAAAGAATTGACGATTTCCCTGTATCGCACATTTCCTTTTCTCTCTCTGACCTTATTATTCATCTTTTATAATGCCGCTATATTATTTACACATGGTTTGGACATTTCTATAAATACTTTGATGAATCGCCAAAAACTTCGTGAAAATGAAAATCAAAAAAATTAAGACGCAGTGTAAACATTTCATTTATATTGTAACACACCATCGTACATATCTATATATCTTCCGACGTTTTCTTATATTTTCGAAAATTATTTAAATATAGGGTATCTAGAGCATTGTTCCGAATCGAATGATTGACTGTTTGATTTGAAGGCGCGCGTGTGAAATGATTAAACGAACGTAGAAACGAACGTAACGTACAAGGAACGAACAACCTGTAGTATGGCTTTCGGCAAGTTGAATATTTATTCTGCATCTATATGCTTTGATCTTGATTTACGATCGACTACCAATAAATTCGACCTGAAGAATAATATATGATTTAAATGAATGGAAAAATAACATTTGCCGATTGGGATTTTAGTGCGCTTAAATTAAACTTTCGGTTGGCAAGTGGTGAATTCGGCTTTTGCCAAAAGATAAAAGGATACAGTTTAAATGAGCAGCAGAAATTTAGTTATTCGTAAATGGTTTTACGTAATTTAGTTCTTGTTTTTACTACGAAAAGCAATCTGGTGCATTACTAAAACTAAGGTAGGCAATTGACCATATCTGTTTTCCTTGAGTTTTTTTTTGACATTTGCTCAGGAAATCTGAAGGATTAATGGGCCAGTACGCAGTGAATTTAGTTTTGTTTTAATATTTTGGTGCTTCATACACCACTTTTTAAGCATGTCCTTTAACCTTCATTGAAATGTTTTTAAAAATACTGTTATGGTCTGTCTTTTTACTTACTTTTACAAAAAGGACTCCAATTGAGAACATTAGTTATAATTTCATGATTTATAACACAAGAAGTAGAACAAATGAATTATTTAATAATCATAGTCAACAGATGAGGAAACCAATTACTGAATATATATTGAAAATAAGAAGAAACTGAAACAAAATTAAAAAATGAAAAGAAAATAGATGAAATAAAGATTCGTCATCAGTCCTGACTTATACCATAAACAGGAGAGGACCAAACCCTTTGTTTTGCTTTATATTATTGATTTTTGTTAATTTTTGTATCTCATTTTATAATTGGATTTTCTGTTAAATGAGATTTGAATAAATCAATAAATAAACAATAGGTCATGGTGTTGCCTGAGTAAACGCAATAACGGTGGATAAGAATATGTGCGCAATCAGTACACTAAATACAAAATTAGCACGAGTGCTATGATTTGCTTCACGTACCAACTGAGAACAGACTATAGCAGATTGTAAAAAAACGGTAAGACGTTGGAAATCGTTAGAAAAGGAGTATTACAAAGGATACGCATTTATGGAGTACCTGATGCTGGACAAAACTGATCTGAACAACGGAAGTTGACAGTAACAATACAAATACCACCAAGGTTGTCAGAAATAAACCAGGATAAGACCAATTGTGTCGTTATTCTTTAACTTTTGAAGAAGTAAGTTTTAGTTGACGGAATCAAAGATTCTGGATGAGTCAGTATAAAATACGTTAACCTGCTTTTGAAGATCAAGAGTGGGTATTACTGAATGCGTGAAGAAAAAAAGGTTGATTACAGTGAATTTACCTTTGGCAAAACCGTGCTCCTTGCCTGAGTAAATAGGATAAACCAGTAGGATGAGACAAGATCATCAGCTTTATGTATTCGAAAGATTTTGACAATTTTCCAAAGAGAAGAAGAAGAGAAGTTGGAAAGAGGGACGCACAGGGACAATGAAAATGATTTAGCCAGGATACCTCGAATATCGTCTTAAGCACTATCAGTATTGGCATCAATATCGTTCATCAGAAGTTTTATTTTCAAAGAGATTGTCCGAAGCGAATGCAGCTCAGGAGGAGACGTGGATCGAAGATTTTAGGAAGGAAAGGGGCATTTGAACGCGTAGAGAATAAAATAGTAAGAATACAATTTTTTCCAGATCCAAAAATTGTCTAAAACGGGGACGTTTTACTTTGCTTTTTATCAGGGCTGTAATGCATATCGTTAAAAACTATAAAATATGGCGTTGAGAGATATAATACAGGGCTTTGCTAGCTATAATATGAACTGAACACTTTCATCTATGATTTTTTCGCTATACATTATTGTGTCAGGTTTTATATTTTAACAGGATTCCTATCTACATAGTGCCTAAAGTATATAAAGTTTAATATCCGGTGCTTTTTCTCATTGTGATTCAGTACTAAGCAATGCATCGCCTGTCTGGCAGTGTCTTTTGCCTTAGAGCATGAACTTACACAAAATGGTCAAAAAAGAGGCACGTAATTTGGACGAAAGAGCTTCGATATCGGTTGCAACACATAAAGCATCATTCAGTGTTGGCAATTGAATAACCAGGTTCGAGAGAAACATGTGTAACTTGAGCAAAGCGTCATCAATTTCGAGTCTTTAATGCAAGATAACCAGTTCATTGTACTTTTTGAATGACCATTCAAGTGAAATCAGCTTTGAATTGATCATTGATGAAAATTTTAATGATAAGAGGAGAATGATGAATAAGGAGGCACTTAAGGAGAGAGAGAGAGAGAGAGAACAGTACTCAAAAAAGGAATGGTCAAGGAAAATTAGGCAAAGTAAAGTCCAAACCCCTGTTGCTTTCGATACAGGACATTTAATAGAGCTGGTTCAAGAAAGAGATTAGAGAAGAGGTTTTAAAGTGGGAGCGAATTTAAGCTGTGGTTCTAGTTAGTAGTGGGTGTAGATATTGGATACTTATCAGGGTAAAACAAATTGAGCGACTTACTAAACTTCACACTCTTAAAATATTCTCAATGCGGGCAGGGCGGGTTTTATGGGGTGCAGAGATAACAAATTGTTTATAACTTACACAAACGGTTTTTGAGTGAATCTTTGAATACTCTTCGAATGTTTTGCCAAATGTCTCGACAAATGTTTTGACGAAACGTTTGGTAAGAATGTAGGCTTTGCTTTTGTCTGTTTGCTGGTCCTTTACGGAAGACTCGTAAACCCTGACTCGAAGTGGGTCAAGATGTTTTCAGTTACCGTGGTCTCCAGTTCCCGTTGTTGCTGTATATGAAACTGGGCCAGTTATATATTGGCTGTATACAAGGTCGGCCTGCCAAATAATTCCTAGCACATAATGGGTCAGTGATCTTAAACTGATGTGGTTTATTGCCAGCATCCTTACTTTTTGTCGAAATATGTGTGAAGACGAAATATGTGTCGTCAATAAATGTCCACAGGTGATTTTCCAGTGCTAACTGATGGAGTTGAATGCTGTTTGAGCAAAAATCTCGCCAAACGTAGCTGAATATCTCCTAAACCGTTTCGCTTGATATAATCCTTAGTTTATCGAACCATTCGCTCAGCCTACCCATTACTGGAAGGATGGAATGGAGCACTTAGTATATGCGATGCCAAATTACACCTGCAGAAAGATTGAAATTCCGTAGAGATGAATGCCGTTCCATTGTCTGATTTATTGTATCCGGAAGCACATGTGTAGCTAATAATAATCTGAGGACACCAATCACACACATCGCACTAATAGAAGAAACTTTTCACCTCTAACCATTTTGAATAGTAATTTTTTTCCCTTTGGTGACCAAGTAAAATCAACGTGTAATCTAGACCAATGCTTAAATGTTTGCTCCCAGTGATGTATAGTTGCTTGCGGCTTTTCCGGCATAGACTCTTGACATATATTGCACTTTCTGGACATATCTTCTATATCCGCATCCATTTTAGGCCACTATATGTAACTTCTTGCTAAACGTTGCATCCGAACCATGTACGTGTGCCCAGCCTGTGAAATTTTTTGTAATTCTCGACACGCCCGCTCTGGAACAATAATTCATTTTTTCCATCCAACAGACAACCTTTTTTCACCGTAATTTTATCCAGGTGACGAAAATATGCTTTCAACTCGTCAAGCAACCCTTCAGCGCCTACACATAAATGTGCTTCAAAATTCGGTATTTTTTCGTTAACGTTGTATTGTCTTTCAATTTTGAAGACCATTGCCATTTTACATTTTTAACCAGAAGTCTATGTAATAGGTCTGTTACCATTGTCATTAAGAATACTTGCCAGAAATTTAACAGACCCAAAAAGCTTGGAATTGCTTTTTATCTACCGGTATGGGTGCATTTTCAATTGCTTGAATTTTTCCTTTCGACAGTCGAATTCCATTGGAATCAATAATGAATCCGAGAAAAGATAATTTTCTCAGCCCGAACCTGCATTTGTTCCGACGTAATCGTAAACCGACCTTCTTTATTCGTGAAAAAATATCCTCTAATGTATTCATAAGATTTTTGTGCTCTCCCCGAAAATCACAATAGCATCTTAATAAATAACAACACCATGTACACCTTGTAGAAACTGTTCAACACACTTCTGAAAAATTCCGGGCGCCGTCGAAATGCCAAAAGATAACCGCTTCAGGTGAAAAGCGCCTTTATGGGTCGTAATCGTGAATACGTTCGATGTTTCATCATCAACTGGTAACTGCTGATGAGCTTGTGCTAAATCAATCTCAGCAAATATTCTACCATTTCGAATAGAAGCTAAAAAATCACAAATAGCTGGTGTATGTAAACAATGAGGGAAAATAGCTTTATTCACAGTGCACTTATAATCCCAACATATTCTCACTAAACCATCAGGCTTCACCACCGCCAAGATTCGAGCTAACCACTCACTGTACCCGGCTGGTTCCAAGATGCCTTGTTAAACTAATATATTTAGTTCGCCCTCGACCTGGTGTCTTTGTGCGTAAGAAACTTTTCTCGCGGATAATCTTAGCGGCTTGACTGACTTATCCAACGCCAGTCTGATCTCATCCCCCGTAAACTTTCCACGCTCACGCGAGAAAATGTCTTGGTACTTCTCGAGCACTTTATCAAGTGGAGATTGAATTCGATAAACTCCTCCGAGAGAAATCACAAGCCGGTCAAACCAGTTACACCCAAGTACGTTCGCTCGATTGCAGGCCGAAAAAACACATAGCGCCATACACTGAAAAAACACATAGCGCTATACGCCATAATTTATAGATTTCTGGCGCCATTTACATAGTCGGTTTCGGGACTGTGATAAAATAAAGTGCCACACACCATAGTACATGGCGAAAAGTACATAGCAGCAGACGCTATGCTTATAGCCCTCCACGCCATGTACTATAGTCCTCCACACCATGTGCTATAGCCCTGAATGCCATGTACTATAGTCCTCCACGCCATGTACTATAGTCTAAAGTATAAAAAGAGTGGAACAAAATGGACCAACAAAGTGTCCAGAAACTTATTCACACTCTCGCAACAAGAATGGAAGAAGTGTTTAGAAATAATGGTGCACAAACACAGAACCATATTAATATCTTGGATCAAGCTGTGTTTTCTTCTAACTGGCCCAAAGTTTTGTTGAACTGAAAATAAGAAAAATTCGCTAAAAGTTCCGTTAGATTAGAACGTACAATACATTAAGCTTCAAAAACCGTCATTGAGGCTAGTGGTTATTCACAAAAAAATCACAAAATTTCATTTCCTATGATTTTCTAAAACTTTTTTAGGATGGCCAAAAGTTTTGTCGGAGAGTCTATATAATAATTTTGACACTTCACTACCGCAAACAAAACGTACTGCTACTGCCTTTGAATCAGAATAATTCAATTTCCAAATAATGCGAGCAAACATTTAGGTGTATTATTGCGCTGTCATAGTTCGCTGAGATTCTTTTTAACGGAGTTCATTTGAAATGATTCGAACAAGCACTTTAATCCATGAACGCGCTTCATGCAAACTATAGCACCACAACAACACCCTTAAATACTTGCACGTATGCCAAATACCACATTTGTATAACTCCATATGATTTTTCACTTGAGATAACGAACAATATCAATATTTGCTCACCTATAAATTTGTCGATGAGGCTGCTAAAACCCCACTTCACCTTTTGAAACATCACTAAATTATAACAAACTATATGACAACTGAAGCCATATTACATGACTCATGATACTATGTAATATAGCGTGTGGGGCCATAATTTCTGCGCCATGTAATTATGGCGCTGGGAGCCATACTGCATAGCTCAGGGTACTATGTACATAGCGTGTGGGACCATAAATGCTGTGCTATGTTACACTGGACCACGTGCTATGTAAATTCTGACATTATGGCATATTGCATAGCTCAGAGAACTATGTACATAGCGTATGGGACCATAAATAATGCGCTATGTTACATAGCTCTGGGCACCATGTGGATTTTTTTCAGTATACAGTGGGAGTTCATGAATTTTATTGTGTATTATGTTGACGTTTAGTGAACAGAGTACCAGAATATGTTTATTGCTGTAATCGAGAAGGCTTAATCCGGTTTTAATCGGTTTGGGAGCTTGTTAGCCCACAATCTTCTCGCCTGTATTCTGATATCAAAGTAAAATTTGAACCTGAGTCGACTTCAAAATGGCACTGCTGGCCTTTAATAATCATCGCAGCGACCCTTTTCCAATTATCCATATGATTAATATTATTTACATTACCAGCGTTCGCAGTGAATTTATGCTGACTACACTAAAAAACATTTTCTTGGTTAATATTCCTATAAATTTGTAGCCCTGAATTTGAGAAAAATTGCTTTATTTTACCGTAAAAGTTCGCATATTTATGTTCAACCGCACTATACTTAAATGTATTTTTCACAGCAACATAGTAAAATCAACATTAAGAATATCTTACTCTGTTTAATGGCTTCCAACTACATACCAAAAGGTTCTGTTTACAAAAAAGTGTATGGTCGCTTCCCTCATAAATAACAATAAAATTTACTTTTCTTTATATGCATTGTTCATATTATGAAAATTGTTTCAACCATACAATATGGTATCCATTGCAAAGGTATGGCAACGCTGAAGCAGCATAGACCATGATAGTGATTAAATCGATCTATGATTACCTTTGATTAAAAAAAACATTTTCTAGGTGAGTAAATTTATTGAAATTCAAATTACGAAGCAGAATGATTTAAAATTAAAAATACTTTCATATGGATGCAAAAAGTCCTTGCATTCGACATAAATTCTCTTGAGAAAATGGTTGATTACTTTCATATGGATACTTACAAATCATATGTTATTCTTCAGTCTGTCACGTCTTATTGCTAAATTAAAATTCCCTTATATTTAAATATAAAGAATTATTCAGCTAACTGAAGTTTTAGAAAAGTTAAACGTGTTTGATAATACGGTCAATATATTGTTTCACTTAACCATATGTATGTGCTTCTCTTGTCAACATCCGTTTCCAAAGTAATTAATTTTCAATTCTTTGTCTAACAATAAATATAAATTTAGACGAACAATCTATCCATATCAAACAATGCATCATCTGATCATCAATTTATATCCATCCATTCGAGCATTAAACTTATCAAACGCGATTGGGTGAATCGGATTGTGTGGTTTTGGTTTTCATGTGATTAATAATGTGAACACACGCAATCGAAAATCAGCACGCATTTCGTCATAAATTTCACTTTCAAATCAGGACATAGCAATGAACCTTGTAAGATTTGAAATGTGTGATTGTTTGGGATATCAAGTTGTACATGCTGAGATTGAATCGCAGTAAATAAGTGTATAAACAGTACAAATATTAGATTGATTTTTACTTTATGTAGCTTTGTGAATAAACCTGAGCGTATATTAGGATAGTAAGGTAAATGTGATTCAAATCAATTCAAGAATTATTTCGGAGCACATTTTTATCCAAAACAGTACAATATAATAAGAAAATTCTAATATTATTCAGCAACAATGCTCAAAACTAGGGCTTAGAACTAATATACAGATTGGGAGTAGTAGAATGGCGTACTGTGCTGAATCACAAAAGAGTTTAGTGAAATGGATCTAGCTACCAAACCCAGAGATTATACAGTAATAAAATATCTGTGAAATGAAGTAAAATTTTAATGTAGGATAGTGCTCATTGACCCTAAACTTTTGCTCTGTATAGAAATTTCGACTGGAATATCTAGAGCGAGAGAAGAATTTTGTCTCACAGATATGAAAAAAATAAAAGTATGTTCCTTTTGAAAGATTTTTGTTTATGCCAGAGACACTCTGAGTACAGAATGAAGTTTGTGCTTCAAACACTGAGATAGTAGAAATAGAGTGGACAAGACCATAAAAATACTTTGGGGGTAGAAGCATATCCCTCCTGCAATTTTCTGTCAGAGCCCCTTTATCTACTAAGCTGAGCAATGAATCGATATCACATTATGCGTAAAAATATGAGATAACTGGCAAAACTAAAGAAGTTGGCAAACGTTTTCACTCTAGCCCTGTTAGATTACACATCATAGAGCTCATGCGTTGCACCTTTTGGCTCTCATCAATGTTGGCTCACCTTTTCAATCTATCAGTATCTTCAGGTATTTTTCAAATTTGTGAAAATATTCCTCTTTCATTCCAATCTAATAAAAGAAGGCAGCAGAGAAATCGTGCACAACTAAAGACCAAATGTAAAATTACAATGCACCACCAAGTTTTTGAAGGTGCTATCTTTTCATTCTAAGTTACTGATTTAGTCATGCCAGTAAGTTTTTATTGAAGGTACTATCACCACCAACTTTTTGGCCCTTGCGAATATAGTCATCCTTGCGATTGAAGAAGGTAATCATTTTGACTCTGTAGAAGGTAAACAGGTTAACACCGACTTGGGTCATGTAAGTTTTAAAAGTAAATTGTAACTTCTTGATTTTTCTAATGAGTTTGTTAACTGGTAGGAATCTGATCTTACAAACCGCAAAGAAAACGTTCGATTTAATGGCACTCTATCTACTGACAATATTGCTTCATCGGGTATTCCACAAGGCAGCACTCGTTGTCCCTTTTTATTCGCTATTTATTTCACGAATTGATTGTTTTTACCCCAGGACCCTCGATTCTACTCTATGCTGTGGCACAAAGAATTGTGATACAGTATCATCACTTGACGATTGTAGGCTTCTGTAATGACACCTTCTCATTTTTCTATTTAGCCAACTCTGCACTGGGCTAGATAAATCACATTTTAGAGAATTCAACAAGATCCGTATCCAAAAATCCTATTCTGCTGTCTGGTTCATCCGCTCTCAGAGTATGGGTGCTTGGTGTGGTCAACACATTAAAAGCAGCATATACCAGTAGATCGTATTGAGTCGGTTCAAAAGAGATTCTTAATTTTTGATCTTTCGGATCCTTTTTCTAAGTTTCAAAGCTCTATTTGCTGCTAAGTTACTCATTGGAAATGTTAACTCTGAGTTTGAGCTATCCAATCTGAATTTTCGTGTTTGTTACGGTCACCGTAGATACCCTAAGGCATTAATCATTCCCCATTTATAAAAATAACTTATGGATTGAATGAACTATTCTCCGCAATAGCGCAAAGTTTTAATTCAGCGTATCAGATGTTGGATTTTCATTTGACCGTTGATATATAATTAATTTGTGTATTATAATGCAGAAGTTATATTGTTGATGAAAACGTTCAATGTTTGTATAAATATAAATAGCTATATTTGACTCACAATACAATGTCCAAAACTACGGTGATAAGTGCTTATTGAAATGTTATATAATAAAACATATAATAAAACTTTAAATCATATCAGTTAGTTTTTCTCCGGATCGCCTTTTCTAATCGAGCTGAAAATTTTAAGGAGACATTACGAGCTAAACATTTTTTTATTAAATTTACTATTAAATACCTATTACTCTTGGCGGCAGTAGGGGTTTTACTGAATTCCTACGGACCACCATATGTCTGCAAAAAAAAATAATATGAAATTTTGCCTAGCTATGATAATGCTTTGGAAATTTTCAACCTTATGTGGGTGTTAAGTGCCTTAAACTAGGCAAATTTTTTTGTTAAAATTTCGAATCAATACGAAATTTACAGGACTCCTAAACAAGAACAAAGAATACGCTTGTGGGGAGATTATAACAAACAGAAACAGAAACATATAAACAGAAATCCTGGGAGTCAACTTCCGTTTCGAAAAAATTTTACTTGTAAAAAAAATGCCAACGAGTGGTAATATCTTGCTTTGTCTAAACAAGCGAACTGAAATTTCTCGTATTTTTCATCGTACAAGGACCACTTACAATTTGTGTTCACTAGAACTGACACGATAATAATCAAATCCAATTGAGTTTTACATGGTGTTTTGATCTTTAGTAAGACAAATTAGGATATCAGTTTGATGAATATGCTGGCAATCCTGTGGCAATGCTACTATCTCTAGAAAAAAAACTATATTTGGTTTAAAACTTCTAATGCAATAACCACATTGCGATGAAATTGACACAGTAGAAGAACCGTGGTGTAAGCCGGATTTGAGTGAATTTCATTGAATAATTTAGAGAGACCTGCCAGTTCAGCAATTTACTACGACCGCTTCAGGAATAACTCAATTCTTCAACAAATTGGTCAAGGAGTGCCTCATCTAGGCTCTGAACGAAACCAGTAGAAAAATTGGATTAATCTTTTCAGAAAATGGCCTTAAGTTGAACAAGGCTATGTTCAGGGTCAGCTGCAAGTTGCAGAAATCCAGTTCATGTAACTCACCTAAGGTAGATGATCGGTGTCAAATCAAAGCTCGGCTGGCTTCTATAACCAGGCGGTATTCGAACTGAGGGGGATCTGGCTTGGTGCCAATTTAAAGGCAGTGCCAAATGATGAGATTCCTTCATAATCCAGAGGCAGGGCATAGGTTCCCTACTTCCTTTCTGGTGCGGAGGGAGTGTTGGATATATTCAGACCCTTTAACCCTGATCTTCCCATGCAAGTTTGGAGAGTTGTCAAAGTGGATGATCCTGTTAGAATCGGTGGGAGGCCTTCTTCATACCATATGAGAAGACAGTACCGCTGCTAGAGATTCATAATTTCATTATCAAGTGCAGGGCTGAGAAATTTATCCTGCGGTTGTACAGGAGTGATCAAGCTAAGGGCTCTGGATTGACAGACTCTGGAACTGGTTTTTACAGCTTGAAACAGGAGGCTCCGAAAAAGGAACTTTCTGTCAAGAGGCTCATCACTCCTGTAGGAGTAGCATCGGAGGTAAAGTCAGATGCATGTACTAGGAAGTCAGTCTTGTGACTAGCTATGAGTTGGATAGCTGCCTTGACTTCCTCACTGGAAATAGAGAGAGAGAGAGAGACAGCTATTGTGTTTAAAAAACACCTGAAATTCATCTTTACTGATAATAGTGAAGGTACTGCAATTTAATCTTCACCATTTCAAAACAGAAAGAGCTGCCACTGCTCCCCAGCTTGTCTGAGACGGGAGGGCATCTTATTCTAATTCAGAAACTATGGGCTGTAAATAAGCGGGTTTGCGGACTGCGTATCAGAGGATACAGAGAACACTCGATTACCAGGACCAACCACAAGTCTGTATGCTTGCTAAAAATATCGTCCTTGTTCTTTACAATTTTTGTAACAAGGACAATATAACTATAACTGGAGAAATTGATTCGAGGTCATACTGGTTTGTTTCCTGGTACATGGCACACGATGGTGGTGTGAATTTCCCTTGTAACATGGCCAAGAATTTAGTGGCTGCAGCTGCAAAGATTTGCGTGCCTTTTATCCTAGAAGCTGACTCCTATGCTCAACATGAAGTGTGTGAGACACTTTTTGACTTCATCTTGGTCTACAACATGATACAATGAGAACAAGGTAATCCATTGCGCATGTCTATCACTATCCCATTCTCGCGCTGGTGACAACTGTGAGTGATTTGCCTTTAAGCCAATGTAAAATTGGGCAACTTCAAGGAGGGCGTTTGGGGTGTTAATGGAGCGATATTTTGATTTTGATGACTGGGTTTGAATGGTTAGTCTGTGCTTTTAAATGTCCTAGAAAATCTCAAGGAAAAAGCTATTGTACAAAGCACAATAATGAAAAACTAAACAGCTTATTTTTCGCAAGATAGTGTTGAATGTACTCACTTCAACGAATCATATAAAGTGTTTTTATGGGTACGATGCTAGTTGAATGCACGTGCGATGTTGGGTTGCAGATTCATGCAGCTCAATAGGGTAATAGATGCAAATGTGCATTGGAAAATTATGATGTGATTGATAGATAATAATTTTGTTGATTGCAGTTGTTGGTAAGCTGCGTTTTGAAAATATCGGAACAGTTTGAAACAATGTTGGTATTTTGTTATTAGCATTGCACATTTGGGAAATGCTTTATTGAAAAAATTAAAAAAGTTGATGTTAAGATGGGGATTGTTGTGTGCCCGGTAGGGCAATAGATGTAAATATCATACCTCGAACTGAAAGAAGGTTCTTGACATTGTCTTAATCAGTGGGCGGTACACGCATCTCTTGCATGACTGGAGGGTTATTCAGAAGTGTTCGTTCCCTGATCACATGTACATAGCCTTGAATGTGGGTGGCTATGGATTTACAAAGCAGGTATCCTTTGTTAATAGGAAAAGGACGGATTAGACTCTCCAGGGAGCATTGACTATCACGCAAATCTTGATTTGGTGGTTAATACTCCTACCAGCACTCTCCTTTCTACAGCTAGGTTGGTGTGTAGCCCACTCAAAGCCAAAGAGATTCCAAAGCTCAAATAGTAGAATATGGACATCGTCATTATGTACAGAGTGTGCAGGAAAGAGTTTAATAGCGCAGTTTATTAAAGAACCGAGATGGTTTTCTGAGTACAGTGGCTGCAGGAGAGTGTTATATGTGGAATCAGAACACGCCCCTTTTGTGCCTATATGTGTCGCGGTTTGTAGCCGACGTATGACAGCTACTTGACGTACCTGGCTACCTGCCAGTTATAGTAATATTTGTTAATGTTTTGCTAAGAGATGCAGCTATTAAATATTAAAAAAATATGATTTTCTAGTGAAACAAGTGAAACGTTTCCATGTTGAAAATTTTATAAATTTCGCGTGTGGTAACCCTAAAAATCTTTCTACCGCTATAATTTTGATCTCGTTCATCGGATTATAACGATATTTATGGACTGAAGTCACCTTAAGTGAAGCAATTTTACCTGCTGCAGCGAACAGCTTGCTCACATATGCATCAAGTGTATATCTTGAGCTCATCAATGTGCCTTATTAATTTCGTAAGGATTTGATGACTAAATGGGAAGTTATCGCATCTCAAAATTCGACAAATGATCTTTGTTCTAATGTTCTTCGAAAGTCAATAATAAGCAATATGTATTCAATCTTGCACATTTTGAAAATTTTGCGAGTGGCGACCTCATAGATCTTCCTACTTTTATAACTTCGTATGGCAATATTCAAAGTCAGCCTATTCGTATAACATTCGATGCGATGAGATCGAAACAAAACTCACGAGAAAGGTTGATTCACGAGAGATATTAAAAAATTAGCATGTCTCATATACTTTTGCTAGCGGTGACTGGGCAATTCGGCAGATTTAGCCTATAGGTAGCAATAAATTTGCATATGTTTAGTATCTGATTTGAAGATTAGTTAGTTGGGAGAATTGATCACGTAAATATTTCAACTATATAAAACCTGAAGCAATATCGACACATTTACTCTGCTTTTCTTTGAAAATCAGTCTTTAGAACGGTTTTTTTGTCGTGGAATTTTTTGTTTTATTTTTGCCATATTACCATTGTTTGGAGATGTTAGAATGCTAGTACTCTGCTATGTGTTTATCTATGTATACTGCTGACATAAAACATACTGCTTTCAAGAGAATCGAATAGAAAAGAGAAAGTTCCTTGTCTGAAATTCCAAGTCAAAGCTTTCAAAGAAGATAATCTGAACGAATTCCGCATCATTTTTTATGTCTGTCTGATTCTTTATTCATCAGTTCATTTGCTGTAGCAATTTCAGCAAAGATGAACATTTTCAGGAGGAGTTTTTTTTATTATTTCTCTCTAGCTTCCTTAAATCATGAGAAATTTTATTGAATATTTAACAATTCAATATATTAACATCAATACTCTAATTAGAGCATATACATAGCATTTTTTATTTGTCTTTATGTCCTGTAAATATTCTCACATGCATATGTCCGTTGTACATCGTTCTCATTTTTCATTGCTATAACAACGACGAACGAGCTGATTTCCCTCAACACTAAATTCAGTCATAACGATATTGCCGTATTGATGTTGCCATCAATTCGAATTCAATCTACAGTAGCAACGAGCTATGTCACAGCGAATCAAAATCAGAATTTTTCGTAGGCAATCTCCGAGCAGCTTGCAATAAATATTCATGAAAAGTAAATGCTACTTAATCGTTCTACAGGTGCCTATATATACGATGAATTGGCCTCTTTGCAGCAAATAAGAAAAAAAAAACGTTTTGCCTTCAGAATTTTCTTTGTTAAAAAATAAATGAATTTCTCGTACTTTGACCGAATCCGTCGAGTCCAAATAATTCTGTTTGTACATAAATATCTGTATACAAACGAATACCTATATTTTAAAAACTTTCGTACTTTCTTGACGAATTACTTTGTGTACATACTGGCATACGTAATTTTCCGATTTTTTGTACCCATGAGATTTGACGTGAACCGATAAAAGTTAATAAATAACGAAAGTACAACCAAGGCAGTAAGTGTAAGATACTTTATCCGCACTGTTTGACTGAGTGATTGGGAAAATATGAAAATGAAAGAAAAAAATTGTTTTCAAGTTAGGGATGAGATGGAATTGAGTACCGTTCAGTCGGTGCAAAGGTTCTCGTCCTATTTCATAGGGAAGGTAATTGAAAAGGTGAATCAGGTCATACGAAAATTTGAAAAGGGATGAAGGAGTAATCCCTTGAGCTATAAGTGTTGCATTTTGAAAATTTATTGGCTCTTGTTAAGGTGATTTATTGCAAGAAAACATGAAAGTTCACGGGAATTAGGAATGATATAATACGAGTATTGAGTGCGTACCAATATTCGATGATAACAATTTGTAGAGGGATTTTGCATTCATAGTTAATAGACGCGTACCAAATAATATATTATTCCGGATAAATAAATTGAATGGAGTGCGAAGTATTACAAGAATAGATTCAATTTCTAATATTTTTTTTTTCAAAACTGGAACTTATGTGCCATACGAATTACATTCTAATTGGTATATTTTTCGTATATTATTGGCTCCAATTATGGTGGATGTTCTATGTGACATTTATATGACTTGAAAATGATCGAAATCACGGAGGTACGAAATAAATACTAAATTGATGACGTTTGCTGTACTTGCTGAAAAGGAATTGGGTCAAGTTCTTAAGATTAGTACTAAAGAGCTTTAATCCCGAAACAAAACAAGATGTTTGCGTTGCCAACCGTAATGTTGGATGATCAACTTCTTTGAATTTAAGCATTTACTATCTTAAGCCCCTTAACCAGCCTACTCTTAATTGAAAACCCCACCAGAACATATCTTGTACTACTTCACAACACTTCTTGCTACTTCGGAACATAAAGAATAGAAAAAAGTTCGCGAGCAACAGTTTTCAGCCCCATCTTAAGGTACATACCAGTGAACGAAAAAAAACCCTATGGTACCGTACCTTAGTGTACTGTACCGTACATTATTGATGCCCGTACGCAAACACATTCACTACAAAAAGTACACATACCCTACCTCAGCCTATAATGTTTGCGTACATGTACACAACCGATATACCGAACGAAACAGACACGATGCAAAAGTACGCTACGATTGAATACTGTACTGTACAAAGTACACAAACCTTATCCTCTACAATACGGAATGTGTACACCTACACAACCCGTACACAAACGATATACACTAAACGTACCGTACGTTTAGTGTACTTTTGCGGTTCATTTATATGAACTGGGAAAAAATTACTGATAAAAGTGATAATGCCGTAGCCGAAATGAATTGATTATGCTCTCCTGTGAAGTTCAATATTTTTGACTCAGTGCTTTCACTTCCAAAGTGTTTTTCCTTTTCATATAAATGAACCGCAAAAGTACACTAAACGTACGGTACGTTTAGTGTATATCGTTTGTGTACGGGTTGTGTACGAGTACACATTCCGTATTGTAGAGGATAAGGTTTGTGTACTTTGTACAGTACAGTATTCAATCGTAGCGTACTTTTGCATCGTGTCTGTTTCGTTCGGTATATCGGTTGTGTACATGTACACAAACATTATAGACTGAGGTACGGTATGTGTACTTTTCGCGTACAGTACGCTTAAGGTACGGTATTTTTTCGTTCACTGGTACATACCAAAACGATGCATGGTGTAGTTCTACGATTGTTAGCCCTATAGAAAAAGAATAGCCTTTTTTGCAATTGGAAAAGCAGACGTGAGGTAAAGATACTGCTGAATTAAAGTGGGATGTTGAGAACAGGGTAATGCCACTCTTTCATCGGTGTTTTTATCGTTGGAAAATTACTCGTTAGTTACTGAATGAATTCAACTCTTAGTTAAGCAGACCACAACTATTCCCTACGCAGCGGCACGAAATTGCAGCAAAAAACTGGTATTCATCTTGCCACAATGCTTACATTTTTGAGAACCGATCGCACACGGTGTGACTCTTTCTGTCAAATAATCAGGAATTTAATCTTATCCTTGCGAGCTATCGAGATGACCCAAAGTCCATCGTCAAAGATGCCATTTCACAAATTCCAATTTGCAAACCAAAAGGGCAAATCAACTATATCAGCTACCCATAAGCTGGTCCAAATAATAGAATAGGCAAGGAAATCGCACTATGCGCCTTCATGCACATAGAAGGAACCTACGACAATGCAATACATGACTCGGCGTACCGCGCTCTCATTCAAGAAGTAGCAAACTAGGCGAGTAAAATACTAAAATAGCGAGGTGTGCTTGCGCAGCTGGAGGAGGCGATGCTAAGGGCGGATACTAGCAGGGGATGTCCACAAAAAAGAGGTGCGATCACCCCTGCTTTGATCCCTAATGGTTGATGACCTTCCAGTGACCCTCACTAATAAAGACCCAACTTCTCTCGGCTATGCGGATGATTTAGTGGCTGTAATAAGATGCTGACACATAGATACCTTGAGGTCCAGAATGCAAAAAGTCTTAAATTAAACAATCCTATGATGCAAGAAAGAGAGTACATCATCAATCCTCAAAGAGAAAATCGAAAAATTAGTCCCAAAAATTGGAAGCACAATCTTTTGTCTTCAGAAAAAGGTAAAATATTTAGGAATCCACCTCGATGGGAAACTCGCCTGGGACACTCATCCAAACAAAACCACACTGACGGCCGCTAAAACACTGGGGGACATAAAATACGCTTGGACGCAATTGGGGACTGTCTCCAAGGCAGACACTATGTACACATAGTGCCTGCTAAATACACAAACAAATAGTGACGCCTGTTATCTCACATAGAGCTGCAGTGTGGGGGAAGAAACTCACACAAAAAACTGCTGTTAATATGCGCAATAATCTTGAAAGGATGGCCTGCATGCTGATTACAAGAGCGTTGAGCTCCACCCTAGCATCAAGAATGGAGGCCCATCTAAACCCAGAACCACTGCACCTCAAAATTCAAGAGGAAACAGCGAAAGAGGCTACAAGTCTACATCAGGCGCATAACAGAAATACTGAATATCAGCGATCAAATAAAGACAAAAGCAGCCTTCGGGAATAGTTTCAAGGTCACAATTCCATCAAGGAACAAATGGGAGGATGGATCACCTTCCTCGTACAAAGGAGCGTAAATGTAAAAGCAGGGATCGTAAGTTGCAAGAGCAAAACGCACTTCCCTCCCCGGAAGGAGGCCACCATCTATCAAGCATAACTATCTGCAATACTTAGAACTTCACATATAATAAAGATAAGGAATACTAATTGGGTCAGAATTAAGATCTTATCAAATAGTCAAGCGCTTCTCAAGGCAATCAAGCGCGATCGCATAAATTCAATAATACTCTTAGAAGTGAGAGAGTTCCTAAATGAAATAGGGGCACAGAGCAGGTTCGAGTTCGATTTACGGCCAGTAAAGGGCACCAAGGAAACGAGGAAGCTAATACCAACAGTAAAGAAAGAGAAATGATACTAAGGACTAACAAGAAGCAATGCCCTTCACAGGTCCTTCTCCGTACTGTGGCTTTACAAAGGCAGACACGAGTAAGGAAATTGAAACATGAGGCAAGAAAAATATCGAAATCTACTGGCTTAATTTTGAGAGTTTGAAACACTCAAAAAATACTTTAGCTCCGATAACAAACGAGAAAAGAAGCAACGAGCAACTCCGCAAAAGTAACATAAGAGCCCTATGTGGAGCATTGACAGGTCACCTTCCCGGCGAAAAGTATCTCCGCAGAATAGGTAAGGAGCAGGATGACTGCTGTTACTACTGTGGGGAAACGGTAGAGTGTGTAGACCATCTTCCAGCACTATCGAAACGAAGATGAGAGTTCTTTGGCTCTACTCTTCCCTCCTCTAAGGACATAACAAATGTCCCGTCAAAGAACATATTCAGGTTCATAAGAAGCCTGGATATCCTATGGGACATAACGCAGAGGAGGTACAACAGACCCAGGAGTTCGCAGTGCAAGGGGCCTTCTGAACTCACTCCTGGCTATCAATCAATCAATCAAAGTCCATCGAAACGGTATCCACCAATGTAGGCTACACAGGCCAGGAACGGGTTGGATACATTATCTCGTATTACAATATCTCGTTTACAATATCTCGATTAAATAATCTCGTATTCCAAAATTCCCAAACACGAAATCCCGTATTACAAAATTCTGGAACACAAAATCCCGTAGTTTTGCATAATATTATTCAAAATATATATAATATAATGCAAAACTGCGGGATTTTCGTCTAAAAAGTAGGCATGTTGTTCAAATCATGTTTGCGTTTCATTAAATTTATTGTACATAACGGTATTATAATAATCTAGTAATGTCCTACTATTCAGCAATGGTTAGTAGGCTTCGGTTTGATTACTGATTACTTTTGTTCGTGCGTAAGGCGAGGTAAGGAGCTGTGGAGATCGGTCCCATATTTTATTTAAATTGTAATACAATTATTCTATTATATGAATAGGTTTCATACGGGATTTTGTACCAAAAGATTTTAAATTTCGAGATTTTGAATTTCGGGATTTGAAGTTCCGGGATTTTGAGTTTTTTGATTTTGAATTTCGGGATTTGAAAAACAGGATTTTGTGTTTCGGAAATACCTAAATTTCGAAAGATACGGGATTTTGTTAGTTCGGGATTTTGATACCGTGTGGAGAGGGTTTCGCAAACATCCAAGAACATTCTGCTCATTTCCTTTTTTTCTGGAGGAAGCTCCAACAGATTTACAATGACAGCCGGTACTCGAACGTCACCAACTGGCAAATCACTTGCACTTTAAAGCGAATTATTCAAATCGAAATTAAAATCCTTATTTTATTTATATGCAAGTAAGAATGAAAACAAAGCAAACAAAGCAAATCTGACAACACCATGGCTGCCGTGTGTTCAAATCAAACTCCCCGAAAACAACCGCAATTTGTTCAGCTTGCCTCGCACCAGTATTATACCTCTATTCTAGCGTTGCAAATAATCTCTATGCACTTTATTATATATGAGCAAGGGTTTGTACACTTCGTATCGACATTTTGTGTCCAGATAACTTTCGTCCGGAAGGAACGTCTGAAGGAACTATCCAAATTCAGAAAGGAAAATCAAACAATGTGTATGGCATAAATAATATAATTTTTTAATAAGTGATGACATATTTACTAGACTTCATAGCAGAGCAATGTGCCATTAGCTCGTCACACGTATTTTCATCACACGACTGCGGTTCCTGCTATTCCACCTATTTTGTAAAACAATTTTTGTTTCATCAGTAGATGCATTTCATTTCTATCCGCTTAATTAATGCATGTTACGATCTTTGATATTCCTCTACTATTCACCAATTCAATAATACATGTATTCCTGCAGCTCGCTGCACATGTATTAGGTAGGTATGATTTCATTTCGCTCTTTGATAGCCGGTGCTTCCTGGCATATTCACGAAAAGCGGATAAAAAAAAAATGAGTAAGACTAAATACAAGTACGAGTAATTCAATTTGATGAAGCTATTTTTCATACTTGATACAGAATTTTGGATACACCTTACACGTTCGTCTATAGTGCGTACCTACCAGCTTTTCCTCTTTGTACGTATCCTACTACCTTCATCTCAGGAACTGAAACTCATTAGCTTATGGAATGATTCAGTCTATAGTTTGATAAAAATGTTGTGAGGGAAAGTTTATAAATTTTTGTTTTGCAGACGTTGAATGTGTCGTGCTTGAAGTATATATGAGCGTCAAAATTGAATTTTAGTATCAAGTTGCGAGAGAAAACTAAATTTTTAAGTTTAATTTTGCAAGCTTGTATGTAGATTGGAGAAAAACGTGCATTTTCAAATTTTTGAGAACATGTAAATATTAAGTCAAAACAAACAAACAACAATATGTTTTACTAATAGAACAAATCTTCGCTATTGAAGTAATTATAGGCGATTGTGAGTTGTTGTAACGGTACCCCGAAACAATCCAGAGAAGAGTCTGGCCAACAATCGACTCAACAATCGTAATGCTCGATTACTCGACTCAATTGTTCAGCTCGATGGATGAACTGGATTACTGGGTTGGATTACTGAAATCGATTGATCGATTAGATAAGATCGATTTATTGCTGAAACACAATGAATATAGATGAAGGCAGGAACTGTAGATATTGTCGCAGATCGTAACTAAGATCAAACACAATGATGCAGCTCCCAGCCGAAGCCACAAGCTCTCAAACTTTAACTGTGAATGAATGATTTGTTATCTAAATTGCTTCAGACGCAAACCTTCAAAGTCTTATTTATTAATTTAAAACGTATACACATTTACTGATTCATGAATGGCATCTCTGTGTATTGAATCTATATTCTCGCCAGTAATTTAAAATCAGGATATATTAAATACGACTTATCAAACTTGTAGCTCGCCAAAAAGTTAAAAGATGTTCAACTACGACTTCAGCCATTGCTTCTCCTGCAGCTACAGTTTTGTATTTCTGCAATTATGCTCCAGTTATGTTAAGTACAGCAACGATATCAGTTGGTATTATTGCTTTTATTATTGAAGTGCGATAGTTTTGAAAACTTATAGTGCTAAGCCTGATTTTACTTGGTTTAAGGAACCAGAACAAAGCGTTATCCTCTTCCAAATACTATTGCGTATACACAAGCATGCTAAAATTCAAATTGTTAACACAGTTGAAAAATTAAATTATGTAAATAAAAAAAAACTTTAGCTTAGTAGAGTGCAAGCTTTGTAACCCGAGATATAAATACGTTGGGAATACCACTAACAGGAACGATCATTTAAAAAGGAAATATTCTATCCAGTTAGATGGACTATAAAATGAGAATAATATCACTATGAATAAACAATGAATGGTTTGAAAAGCTGCATCTCCTTTATCGATATGTGGTCCTGCTAACCTTGCTTCGGAAGAAACAGTCAATTCGCGACCTGCTTATGAAACGCAGCAGATGAGATTTTATGATGAGTAAGTTTGTGTTGTCTAAGATTCCTTGAACGGAAATGATGATACTTTCCACAAATTATCCAAATTTGTGACTTTGGTGACACATTTTTACTAAACTTTGTCAGAAAAAATGTATATAAAAATGTGTCATATTTCACTCTATGCGAGAGGACTACAAATGTATATCAACGATAAATACACGGCAACATGTCTTGCAAGATAGTCAAACTATTTCTTCTCGAGGCAATTTCAGACGAATTTTTTACCTAGAAACAAATAAACTAGTGCCAAAAGTGACATTTTAGAATTCCCCGGATTAAAAAAACATTGCAATTTGGAATGAGAAAAAAGGGAAAATTGCTCAAAAGTTTGGTAACAGATAAACTGAATAGGCTTATTTGAAATTCTGAAAATAATAGTAATATCCCTCTTTCGTATTCTCCTGTAGAAGCATAAAGCTCTGTCAAAAGTGACACTGATGTATTCTAGGATCATTTCCATCAAATCATTTCCATCGATGACAGTGAAACTGTTGTAGTTAAGTTAAATACTACCTGGATATGCCATCAAACAAAAGGATCCATTCGAATTTCGTTAAACTCATATTAACAAGTTTCACCAGCTTTCTGTACTGGCTTTAAAATATTTGGGCATTCTCGCATCTTCTGTTCCGGCCGAACGTGTTTTCGGTAAGCTGAGAATAATAACCAAAGTTAAACAAAACAGATTGACTCAAAAAAAAGCTCGATGAAATGCTATTCATTAGTCACTGCATACAGGGCTGTGCAAAACTTAAGCAACTCACTACATGTCCGAATGAAAGGTGAAATTGCAATCAAAATATAAAGAATTTTTTTCCTTTTTTTTAATATACACGTTAGCATGTTGCTTAAAGCTCTGCAATAAAAAAAGTACATCAGTATTTTAACTGTTCTTAAACAAACAAAATACACCAACAAAAAGGTTGTGCAAAATCTAAGCTACTTTTATTAGTATTTCGTGTAATAGCCGTTATTTTTTACAACAGTGGCACATCTCCGAGGCATTGATTCAACTAAATTATTTAAAATTGATATGTCAATTTTTGCCATTCGCTTTTTAGGTTTGTAAACAATTGGTCCTTGTTTGCAAACTGTACAGTTCCCATACGCCGTTTCAATGTACGTTTTAATATAAGTTTTTTTATAGGATTCAAGTCGGGCGATTGTGCCGGCCAATCAAGAACTTAAATACTTTTAGAGCTAAGCCATTCTTTAACCAACTTCGATTTGTGGTTCGGGTCATTATCATGTTGAAACATCCATCGAAGTGGCATATTCGACTCTGCATAAGGTAACATTCTAGATTCTAAGATGTCCTTATGCATGAATCTGTCCATAATTTCTGTTATTCTATGAAAGTGACCAAGACCTAATGCTGAGAAACATGTCCAGACCATGACGCTTCCTCCCCCATGTTTCACCGTTTTCCTACAGAAGCGTGGATTCAGATGTTGTCCCTTCTCACGCCTCACACGGGATAAGCCATCAGAATTGAAGAGGTTGAACTTGGATTCGTCGCTAAATAAAACGCTCTTCCATTTAGCAACTGACCAGTCAAGATGGTTTTTAGCAAATTCAAGCCTACATGATAAATAAAACGATATAAATAGTAAAATAATAATGTTTAAAAGTGTTGTTCAAGCAGTTTACCTTTTCCTTGCATGTCTTTTTGTGAGCAATGGTTTTTTTAAAAGCTGTATAGCTTTTTAGACTGAATTCAATTGCCCGTCTGCGAACAGTGCTTGAGTTGACATTTAAACCTAGCTCTTTTACAACTTCTTTTGACGAGATAAACGCTTTTATTTTTTTATCAATTTTTTAATTTGTACGTCATCTCCAATGGTAGTTTTACGCGGCCTTCCACCAAAATTTACACTTTTCACACTACCCGTGTTTTTATATTTCGTAATCCATCTTGAAATTAAAGGTTTGTTTATATTTAACGATTTGGCAATCTCTATTTGCGTTTTTCCGGAATAATATAGCGAAATGACGTTTGATTTAAATCTATTATCGTATTGATTACACTGCATTTTAAATTTCATTTTTTTAGACACAACTAAGCCCAAAGGGAAGATGATCTATACTGATTTAATTGACACGAACATTGACACGAACATCAGATAAAAAAAAAACATCGGGAAATCCCCGTTATCTTTTGTTCTGACTGGGAATCGTAGCTGCGTTTTGAAAGTTGCTTGGATTTTGCACAGCCTTTTTGTTTGTGTATTTCGTTTTTGTTGTTTTTTAAGAACAGTTAAAATACTGATGTACTTTTTTTATTGCAGAGCTTTACGTGTCAATTAAAAAACAAGGAAAAAATTCTTTATATTTTGATTGCAATTTTCCCTTTCATTCCAACTTGTAGTGAGTTGCTTAAGTTTTGCACAGCACTGTATATCCGTTATATTTAAAATTCGATTTCAAGTTAATGTTTTATCTGAGCGTTTTATTCTACTTAAATTTAAAAAGTTTTATTGCCGGTGTTACATATTTAGGCCAATTTACTCTGTGAATTTCTTTTAAATCAAATCACAACATCACAATATGTTTAGAGCTGCCGCCCGCAAAGTATTCAAAATTCAAACAGATGTTACTTATATTCATTGCAGCGTGGTTACAACCTGAAAATTTTTATTAGCATCTTTTAGTGCAAAAATAGCCAAAACCCTTGTATATAGCTACCCCAATTTTGCAACCGAAAATCCTTCACATTTGCTTAAACTAAGATTAACCTACAATGTGAAATTTTTTATCAAAACCAATACATCCTGTGATGTTATGTTAAGATGATTCGGTTGTTGGTTCTCACCAAACCAAATTTGAAGTGCTAAAAAAATAAGTGATTTGGTAAAAGGCTACCGTTGTTGCGTGAACCAAAATTATGAAAATTTCAAACTGAAAGAGTAGATAAACCATTGAATTTATAACAGTTTCGCCTTGTTCTCGGAAAAGTAAAACTTCTTCAGGAAACTCGATGATTTCAAGGAGTTTTTTTACATGTGTTTATTGTGGCAACAAGGTTCTCCCTACATTACTGATATTTCTGGTAAGCATCAACACATTCCTTGAATTTCGTACTGATTCGATGTTTCTGGCAGAGAAAATCACTTTTAGACACAGGATCAAAAATATCCATACCCTATCAGCTTTTCTTGCATCCAAGACCAAAAATCAATTTCCCGAAATCTTTTTATAAACTTTGAATTAACATAATAATGTTTCTTCTATCTTTTAAAGGGATTTATTTGAACACGGAATTCACCACTTTGTTGAATGGACCAGTTTAAATAACTTTTGAAGGAATTCATTTTAACTCGAATTCACCACTTTGTTGAATGTACCAGAATTTAAACTTATCTGTCCTGGTCACACTCTAAGACTAAGATTTTCCTATGCCCCTACAAAACTAAATTTCAAGATTTAATTAGTTCCAAATGAATTAATCCAGCGAGTAACGAGGTGTTTCTCAATCTCTTAAGCTACTAAGCCGATTTTCTACAACAGATACCATAAACGGTTTTGAAACATTGTGTATTTATTTTCTGGACGAAAGTACATGATACTAACCAAATCGAATTGACAGTCAATCGCTCGAGGGTGAAAGTCCTGAGCTGTCTCGAGCGGCTCCGAAGCTTCATTAGTTCTGATCCTTTCTATTTCTATAGCTATCCACCGGACCAAGGTACTTCTATGGAAGTTCTCTTCCACCGGCAAAGGGTTCGAAATTTACGGCAACCTGACTAATATAACATTGACCACAATATATTTTCAACAATCCCATCGAGAAACCAGCCACTTCTCCCAGCATGCTTCCATTTAATGTTGTAGAACTCTAGACATACACGGGCCTGTCGGCAACACCAAATAGTCGAATAGGGAATGCTCCCTAGAGTGCCCAGTCGAATGCTTAATTCAAGCACCATCACAGCGATGTTTTATAAGCCCGCAGCTTGTGCCGTGAGCAACCGGTAACTTTCAGGAAAATATGTAGAGCATGGCGATTTGAGGCAAAACTCATTTTGTTCTCTTTCAGTTCCCATGGCATTTTTTCCCTTTTTCGACTCCATCGCTCGTTGTCGACCACAAATTCGCAATCCTAAAGAGTTTACACTACTGCCAGGAATTTATGTAAAACATTCTATGCTGTCAGGCCGTTGAAGCTGCTTTCCTAAAAATAATTCGATGTCCTGCTTTTAATGTTGAATTATGTATAACGCTCTACTAGAAGCATATTGCAAGTTAGTGTCTGAAGAGGCGAGCCAGCACCTATTTGTGGGGCATAATTAAGGTGCATGAACTGTGTAGTAGTCTGAAAAAGTGAAGTTTGTTGATGAGTGATTTCTATAGAATTTATTGCTAGATATCCCCATATAATTTTCGAGTATGAAAATAACAAATAATGTCACTTTGTAAATTTGCTACTCATTAGCAATTCATTCAAATAACTTAATTGAGTTGATAAATTGACTTTTACAATTGCAATAATTATTTGCAGTGCTTTGTGTCGTGAGTGTCGAAAGGTATAACCAAAACGATCGAAATCGAATCGAGTGAAAATTATTCTGCTACAATGAACCAATCTGAGTGTTCTAACAAACAACTTGTAGGAAATCAACCCATTAAATTTTCGTTCATTTCAATTGTTCGTCTGAGACGACGTTGTACGTACTACTTAGCAACTTTTTCAAGCTTCAAACTTCAACTAAATGCACAGTTCTTTGTGTCTGTTTTGAACAGTAGTCTGCGCAATTTTAATTGAATTTTGTAAGTTTAGAGAGATCCTAATTAACGGGCTTCGAGGGAGTGTTGAGCTTTTCAATGTCTCTCGTATTTTATAAGTAGCTAGAAGGACTTTGTATCTTGTAATTTTAGTACGTTTCGACTTCTTATGTGGTTTCGTTTCTTGCAATACGTTTATATTGCATGCAGGAAATTAGTAATTTATTAACTGCTAAGACTCTTTTAGATATTAAGACTGGGAATCGAAATATTTGAATAGAAATAATTCTGTAGCTTTGCGTTGTCAAATAGGATTGAAAGCATTGATTTTTACGTCTATTGGTGAAATATGTAGTAGTACTTTTAAAACACAGTATTGTACATTGTTCTTAGTCCATCTAATTTGTTCGAGGTTGTTGATCGAAAAGTATTTAGTATTTTTTTTTTTTGCGATTTGTGGCGTTTTTTTTTTAATTGAAGCCATCGAATATAAATAAAAACATATGTTTATATTGTTAGAGCGCATTAAATAAAGTAAGGTAATTCCAAAGTAACCCTTGCCGTCAGGAGTTTCCTTCTCATATTTACAATCAATAAATACGAGTGTGGAGTAGAGGTGTGCTTAACTGCTCTTTTTACTGAGCAGTGATCGCAGAGAGCAGTTTGAGCAAAGAGCAGTTTAGAGTAGCAGCTATTCAATCACAATTGCGATTGCAGGTTCGTGCATACGAAAAACCGCTCGCTACTTTTGATTGCTCATTGCCAGTGTTTGCTCGTTACTTTCTCATCGCCTTCGATTTGTACTTGATACAGGAATTTCTAGCCTCAGATTGCAATCGCATTGTATGCTTACAATGTGACTGTATTTTTTCGTGGCGATGGATGCTCATGTTTAGAACAGATGTAGTATATTTGGGAATACGTTGCCTGTATTAATTCGGCGCTTGCTAGCAGAAGAATGTATTGCCAAGTGCTTGGTAAATCGTATAGTAGTTTTGTGGTTTTCAAAATGTCATACCTGTACATTGGATGCAAGCAACGTAGTGAAATGTTATTATGCATGTACAGTATTATGCAGTATGTAATTTGATTTCGAAGATTTATTTTTCCTGGCTAATCTAAAACAATCGGTATTTCACTTCGCCTCACCGAAGCATGAAGTTTGTCGAAAATTTTATTGAGAAATGATAACAAAATTTTTACGTGCATTAAACATGCACCTACAAGGGCGCCAATCTCTTCGGTAAGGCTGGACATGAGTCACAACCCCGGTAGGGTAGGAGTGCAGTCACGAGCACCGCCGCAGAAGCCAACTGGCGAACCAAAAAGGATCTGAACATTTTAGTGCTATTTTCAGTTTTTCGGGCGGATTTGATTTTGATGTATGTTAGAAACTAGGCCGCCTTTTCCCAGATTTGTATGAAAATTTTGCCCAAAACAACTCAGAAAGGTCCCCGAATTCATGCTAGACCAAAAAAAAAAATTTTTGGAAAATATAGACGTTTTTGCCCAATTTCCCCTATGAAAAATTTTGTCGGCCTTAACATAACACTAATATACTCCCCGACCACTTTCAATCATCGAAAGCACCATAAAGGCAGTTTTTGCCAAACTATGACCAAAAAACCCCTTACTCCTCTACAAAACCGAAATTTTTGTATCACAGCAATAGGTCTTGGCCCGTTATATCCGAAACCACTCTAACCCAAAATTGGCCGATTTTGTCCGATTTCAGCTACTTTTGCCGTTTCTTCGAAAATAGGCCGCTTTTTCCCAGACTTGTATGGAAATTTCGCCCGAAACAACTCAGAACGGTCCCCGAATTCATGCTAGACCAACAACAAATTTTTGGGAAACGTGGACGTTTTTGCCCAATTTCCCCTATCAAACATTTTTTCGCCCTTAAAATATCACTAATACACTCCCCGACCACTTCCAACCATCGAATGCGCCATAAAGGCAGTTTTTGCCAAACCATGGCTAAAAAAACCCCTTACTCCCCTACAAAACCGAAATTTTTGTATCACAGCAAAAGGTCTTGGCTCGTTATGTCCCAAACCACTCTAACCCAAAATTGGCCGATTTTGTCCGATTTAAGCTACTTTTGCCCTGAAAACTTTTTGAATAATAGAATAAAATACTTGCAAGTCCGAAAATACTCGCAAGAGTAGAAAGAAACTGAATAGAAGAGCATTTAAAATTTTCTGTATTGCAAAAGAGCAATGAGCAGTTGAACAGCATGAGCAGAAAACAATCAAATTGCTCACTGCTCGCCTCAAAACTTTCTGCTCAGCAAAAGAGCAATGAGCAGTCGAACAACATGAGCAAAACACAACCGAATTGCTCACTGCTCTTCATAAAACTTCCTGCTCTGCAATAGAGCAGTGAGCAATTGAACAGCATGAGCAGAGAGTAATCGCACTGCTCACGGCTCTTTTCAAAGAACAGTGCGATTAGTAGCAGTGATCGCAGGAGCAGTCCCATCTCTAGTGTGGAGTGATTAGTTCGACGACTCATTTTACCCCTGATTTAATGCTATACTAATTTAAAGCTTGCTTTACGATATCCGTCAAAACCTGTTTTCACTCCGATATCACCGTTGAGCTTTTAACCAATCATACAATAATGAAATTGTATTTGATTTTCATAATGCTGACTACGCAGTCATTAATAATTATCGGATTAATACCATAGAGTGGTCAAGGTCCATTTCAGCGTTAGATTTGGATGTACTTGTTCCTTTTTTCTACGAAAAAATCTTTCAATACATTAACACGTATGTATCAAAGCTGAAAAACGCAATAAACCTTCTGAGCAATGGTTAGACAATAATTTGAACCGACGAAACAAACTTTATAAAGCAATTAAAAATGATCGCAATATTAGCGTAGGGCTAAAGGAAAGCTACGATCTTTTATCCAAAGAATTCTCTATTAAGTCTCGGGAAGCATATAAGCGTTATGTGACTTTAATGGGTAACAAAATTGTAAATGACCCGGGAAAGTTTTTTGATTTCGTTAATATGAAACGAAAAACGACTGGCTATCCCGCTTCTATATTCAGAAGGAACACTATATTTTTGCTTCCACAGGAAATCTCCAATTTATTTCCAGATCACTTTCAAGATTCGTTCCGTCCTCCTTCGATCCCTACAATAAATTCAACTGTCTAGCCTACCCAAACTGTATCCACACCACTCATTGAGGGAATCATTCTAACAAAAGAGGCAATTGCCAACGCTATCCAAGAGCGAAACATGAATAAAGGACCTGGCTCTGACCTAATACCTCCCTGCTTTGTGATACAGTGTATCAATCAATTGATAGCCCCTCTGTATATCATTTTTAACAAGTCGCTGTCATTAGGCGTATTTCCATCGTTTTGGAAATCTTCCCATCTTACACCTATTTTCAAAAGCGGCGATAAACGATCTATTGACAACTATTGAGGCATCGCTATTCTCTCAGTGATCCCCAAACTCTTCGAGAAGCTCGTCTGCGATCAACTGACTTTCATAATAAGTCCCCTTCTCAACGAACAGCAACATGGGTTTAGAAAAGGCAAGTCAACTACCACGAATCTCATGATCCTAGTTTCGGACGTCCTTTGTGAGATGGAAAAGGGAAACCAGGTTGATGCGATTTATACTGATTTCAGTAAGGCCTTCGACAGAGTCGACCATCAAATTTTGACACAGAAATTACTTAATTTCGGTATATCTGGCTGCCTTCTTAACTGGCTTAAATCTTATCTTTGTGACAGAATCCAAGGCAGTCATTTGGGCCCTCTTCTCTTTAATATTTTCATTTCGGACCTATCCAAGATTTTATTTCTCTTCTACGCTGATGACTTGAAATTGTACCATACTATCAAAACGCAGTCCGACATTGATTTTCTCCAATCAAAACTTGTATCTCTCGAACAGTGGTGCCTCCTGAATAAACTGAATCTCAACGTCGACAAGTGTCGAGTGATAAGTTTCTCCTGAAAAAATAAAGTCATAGCCAACTCATACTATCTCAATAACACTGTATTTATTAGGGTAGAACATATCATAGACTAGATTCCTCCCTAGATTCCAAAATGTGCTTTAACTTGCAGTTCGACAAAGTATTGTCGAAGGCGAGCAAACAATTAGGTTTCATTGAGAGGCGCGCTAAAGAGTTCAAAAATAGTTGGGTTACTAAGTCTCTATATACATCACTATTATTTATTTATTTATTTGTTCACCAAACAAGGTACAAGATTAGATATAAAATAACAAATTAAAAATTAAATGGAAAAGTAAAGTCAAGTAAAAAGTAAAAACAAACAAGTTAAATAAGTAACAAACAAATGAAAAAAGTCACAAATAGATTACTAAATAACAATCAATAAATAAAAACATTGAAATATAAGCTATGGCTTAAGGGTTAGGGGCATGGATGGCATGCAAAAGAGAGGATTTGAAGGATGATTTGGAAATCGTAGGGGAATATAAATAACTAATGCTGTTGAATATTCTGCAGCATCTATTTATTGGCTCATTTGCTGCATATGTCGTCGAATGTGAATATTCTTTTAGGAAACGATTGGACCTGGTGTTCCTCATAGGGATATTTATCGAAATTTTCCTATTCAGGAATTCTACATTATTAGTGCCTCTAATGACGTCGAATGTGAAGCAGGCCGATATCATCATTCTTCTGTAGGCTAGTGTCGATAGGTTTAAATGACCCAGTCGAAACTCATAAGGGGGTAGGCTATTAAAATCATAAGGGTTGTACAGTTCTCTCAAGGCGAAAAGTAAAAATTGTTTTTGTATTGACTCGAGTCTGTCACTGTGGGTTTCAAAAGCGGGATTCCAGCTAATGCAAGCGTATTCGAGAATAGGACGCACAAGTGAAGTGTATAAGGATCTTGTGACCCACAGACTACGGAATTCTTTGGCACGTCTTTTGATGAAGCCTAGTTGTTTGTTCGCACGAGAAAGCATTTTATCAAAGTGTAAGGTGAAGCGGAGTTTTTCATCTAAGATAACACCGAGGTCAGCAATGTTATCAACTCGGGTTAGCATATTATTGCCGAGGAAGTATGTATTGTGTGTGACCGTGCATTTCCTGGAAAAACTAATAACTTGGCATTTGTTGATATTGAGAGAGAGCTTGTTTAAATTGCACCACTGATCAAGTGAATCAAGCTTGGATTGGAGAAAGGGGGCATCCGATTTCGATTCAATAGTCTGATAAAGTTTGAGATCGTCTGCATAGAGTAAATGAGGTATGCCTGCTAGGACGTCAGATAAGTCGGAAATAAATATATTAAAAAGAAGTGGGCCAAGATGGCTACCTTGGGGTACACCAGAGGTAGCACTAACGTTTTTCGATAAAAATCCTTGAAATTTTACACATTGTGTTGGATCGCGAAGGTAGGAGGTCAGCCAGCTGAGTAAAGACCCGGCAATACCGAATTTCTGAAGCTTTAGAATCAAGGTAGAATGGTCAACTTTGTCAAACGCTTTACTGAAGTCAGTGTAGACTGCGTCAATTTGGTATCCTTTTTCCATTTTGCATAGAACGTCAGAGATTAGAATTGTCTAATTGTCTCACTAGTGGGGTCTCTATTGGAATACGCCTGCATAGATATACATCACTAGTGGGGCCTCTACTAGAATACGCTTTCATAGTTTGGAGCCCAGTTTTTCAACTGCACAGCGACAGGCTTGAATCGGTTCAGAAACAAATTTTACTTTTCGCCTTGAGGCACCTCTATAATCCATACGACTTTAGTAATCTTCCCTCTTCCAAATACAGACTTGGTCTTTTAAACCTAATGACTCTTTCATCAAGCAGAACCTTAATTAGCGCATGCCTAGCCTTTGACATCATTAATGGAACAGTTAGTACAGCAGCTCTCTCTCTAACAAAATTACATTTAACAACCAAATAAGACGGACTAGGCATCAACCCTCCTTAAGGAATACCAGCACCTTACAGTCTATGGATACAATAGTGTAAGTCGTGTAAGTGGGTAAGTGTGTTGTGTAATAAGTGTAAGTCACCACTATTCTTCTGGTATCACCAAATCTATCTTCAAAAATAACTTGACAAAAAACCTATTTACTTCTTAACCTATTTATTTTCCATTCTAATTCGCCTGAATACAAATAAAAATAAACTTAAAATACTTCTATATTTTATTTTATTTCTTGCTTGGCAAATAAATAAATAAACCAGGGACCCCACAAACTAAGGACCCCAATAGACTAGACATTTTCTGACATATAACACTACCCCTGTCGTAAATATATTCGTCCCGGATAGATATTTTGTTAGCTGGTATGTTAAAATTGAACTCATAATATTTAGCAATGTGCTCTAAGTGGTCAATTTTCATTCGTGCCCTCGGCTTTCTAATATACAACATCATTTATCCGGTTGGCCATTTTATCCTGCTCAATGACGTGGCAGCTTCGAGGGCCGACTCTTTTGACATAGTGGGTTGTAAGTCGTTTGTGCAATATCCGGTGTATTTGATTGAACCATTACCTTTAGTTGCTTGCGCACAGAGATTTGCCAAAAGTTGCTCGAAAGTTCAAATTGGCTGCTAGGTGGATTGTGTTTCGCAAAAATGTTACTTTCTACGGTCTCACCTGTCAACGCATGCTCTGCTGTCCTATATGTCATCAAAGAGAGCAATCAAATCACCTTAGTCGAACTACTCTCGTAAAATGCATATTTAGCGTGTTATTGAGTCATTTCGTATGAATCTGAGGGTGAAGGGGTATTGCTCGTGTTTCTCGTATTTCCGATAGTTTGTAAACTTCACCGAAAACATGTGCCTCGAAATTTCGATCCTGGTCCGAATGTCATAACTATTGAACCAATACAAGAAAATCTGTTCTTCTACTGTAGCTATCTTCTGTCTCAGAAGCGGACATACTTCTGGTCATTTACTGAAGTAATATACCCCCACTAGAGTATACCGGTTTGACCACTTGGTTTCTCTTTTCGAACGCACTAGCCATTTCCATGGCAAGTCGAATGTGAAATGGCAAGTGGAGACAATGTCTTTTGTTATACTGGTTTTTACGATTATTTCATCGGCTTCTACATATAGCTCACTGATTTTTGACTTTTGTTTCTTTGCTCACTCTCGCTTTTATCTCCTTGCTTTTCACTTTTATTTGGCGGCTTTTTACAGTCGTCTACTGATATTTCACTGTTTTTCCGCTTTAATTTTAAGCACGTGGAAAATTTTTGCTGTAGTTATATTCGGGTTTGCACCTTCTAACTTGATGTCCACAGAAGTGAAACACTCGATGTTATACTAGAAACATCATTGTTTATTTTGCTCCTTGGAATTTACATAATTCACTATACAAATCGCAATCACATACGTCACTGCTTTGCACTAACACTGTGCTAACGCTCACTATACTCGTTTTTGAAAGCGGCTGGTAAACCTAACTTTCGCTGTTTGAGTGATTTTTCATCTATATTTCACCGCAGATTTTATGCTAGTTAGTTAGATGCTTGTGGCCTACGAAGCTCCTAGTTAAGTCATTTGACTTTTAGCATTCGATTGAGCTATGTTGCTATTAGGCGTGTTTTTTTGCTCCTCTATCCAGCAGAGGGGTTGGGTACAAAATCTCGTATTACAATATCCCGTTTGCAAAATCCCGATTACAAAATCCCGCATTTCAAAATCCTGTATTACAAAATCCCGTATTACAAAATCCCGTATTACAAAATCTCGTATTACAAAATCCCGTAATACAAAATCCCGATTTAAAAATCCCGTAGTTTTGCATAATATAGAATCAGGCGCGGCGCCGCGCCTGATTCTATATTATGCAAAACTACGGGATTTTTCCTTCAGCTCTCTTTTTATTGTAGCTAAAGCGACGATAGCTAAAATGAATGGAAGGGAATCAGAGAATAAAAATTTGGCATGGCACGAGAAAATGAAAACAATTATTAGAAAAAGGTCTGAAACTGAAACAATCGATTAATTGAGAAAAATCGCGTACAATGTCTTTATGTTGAAATTTATTCCTAAATAAAAACTTAAATCACTATGTTTTTGTTATTTCATTATATGAATAGGTTTCATTCCACGAGATTTTGAGTTTCGGGATTTTGACTTTCGGGATTTTGAAATTCGGGATTTTGAGTTTCGGCATTTTTAAGTACAGGATTTTGTATTTCGGGATTTTGGAATACGGGAATTTTGAAACATACGGGATTTTGTTAATTCGGGATTTTGTGATTCGGGATTTTGATACGATCCCCCAGCAGAGAATAGAGTATGCGCATTGGAAACAACAACACTCCTGTCCCAGTGAATTCACTAGTACAGAAATTCTATTCCTCATTGGCAGTTCACGTGCTGAACTATAGAATGTGCTGATAGAAAAAGGAAAAGCTCATGAGTAGTTGTCTTTTTTGCTGAGAGGTGGCTTTGGTTTTTTCAAGGCTATGTTGAATGACTAGTTAGGAAATTAGAAAAAGCTCTCATACTGTGTAGAAAGTTAAAAGAAGTAATTTTCTGTTAGTTCTTTTTCTATTTTCTATCGATTGTGGTAGTGCATACTCGTTATTTTCTTCCTTTATTTTCAGCTGCTTGCGTGGTACCAGCGAATACGGCAACCAACGTCAGTCTTAGCGAAAGCACTGCTATTTTATACTAGATCGTTGCTTTTGCGGCATAGTTCTATTCTGTTCTGTATCGGAGCAAAAAACGCACCTATTATTGTTTTGTTTGTTGCATTCTGACTACTGGATGAGTCATATATTAAGAGAAAATTAGAGTTTGTTGAAGCAGCTTGTGTGTTTATTTTTTCAAACAATTATCTTTAATTCCAATATTTCTTAAACCTACAAGTATGATGTTTTGACCAATTTTCGAAGTCAATGTGAAATGTGATAGCGACAGCGGTTTTTCGATACTGAGCAAAGAGTTCCTCGGAGTGAAACAATATCAAAGCCCCTCATTTCAACTTCATGCAAAAAAGCTAAGAATTTTCTTTATGTTTAACTATAATTTCCTTTTTTGATGACTTTAAAGACTTGTTAGATTGCGAACACAATATCACAAAAATCTGTAAAATTGTTATTGTTCTGTGAATTTGAGAGACTTCGAGGCTATAGACTGTCCTGCAAAAGAACCGGTCAGCTAAGCTGGACTCTCTAAAACACCTTGATGGTGCTTTCTCCAAGTCCAGGAAGGAAACCTTACGGACTCTACTTGGGAATCACTATCCAAGCGCTACGGTGATTGAAATGCAGAAGCCTTCTGTTCCTCGAACCAAACTTCCTGATCTTCGTTGCAGTAGGAAAAGCTGGTACACAGCTATATATGTAGTCGCTAGCGAAAAGATCAGAGATATAATGAAGTTCTTCGACAATTTGAAATTCGGTCCTGATATCGGAGGGAATTACCCACTTGGGGGCTCAAAAAAACTATTATCATACTAAAATTGTCCAAAATTGGTTTGCGCGCAATCAGCTATCTACAGTTTCAAAATATCTAATTGTGTGCGCAAAGTATGGACAAGTTTTTCATTCCGCATGTTGTGGTCTAAAACAATGGAAAATTGACAAAAATTAGGTTTCAAAACATCAAAACGTGTCGATACTCACTAAAATAAGTGAGAATTTAAGGTGACAGTGAAAAAGGGGTCCAGGATCTTAGCATAAAACTAAAGCAATGAGCTAAATTTTGAATAACATGAATTAAATCAAATTTAAGTGCAACGAATTTGACAAGCACAGTGATAAACTAAGTGATCGGAGGCGCAGCACAGGAGGCAGTTTGATATATGCGTAGAAGCAGAAAGCAAAAAACTCTCTCGAATATAAACTGATAGAAAGAGTTATTACGATCTATCCGAAGTCATTCAATGACTGCATCAAAAGCCATAGGGTAGAAAAAAACCTAGAGCTATAATTCAGTAGATTTTGAAAATGAAGGGAAATAAAGCACTTGTTACATACTTTCACCATAGGATATTTATCATATAAAAATCTACGTGAATATCTTTAATCAGACTCTGAAAAAGATACCAGATTACTCTCGAAATATCTATATCTGACACGAAATACTACTATCTAGCTTCTAAAGTTATTAAAATATTTAATTTTGAAGGCTAAAAAAATCAATCAAAATATGTTCAGTTAAAAAAAAATAATATAAAATTAATTAATAACTAAACCTCTACCGGTATTAATCCTCAAATCCCGAAATGGCTCATGGTAAGATCATTCGAAAATTGATTTTCTTCATACCGTATTCGCTACGAATTTTAAGTTAATAACAAAACTAGTCAGATTCACTAGCTATCTCTTAATTTACAACAAAATCTGATCTAATCTCTACCATAAGAAAAAAACAAAATATTTTCTTATCTTGTAAAACTCTCCACTATTTATTTTTATCGCAGCTGAAAGCTTCCACACCAACATAAAGTGCTCATGTTACTTAGATCTAAGCTAACGAATGATTAGTACAAACTTTTCAACTTATATTTGTCGATAAAATTATCGTTCTTGCATATATTTTGGTTAACGACGAAAACTTTGCACATATCATCGTAGAGCGGTATTTTCGCATCGTCACTGAAGATGAAGACGTGCAACTTTCTAACAAACTCCTTAACGGCAGATTATCGCAAAGAAAATGCTAATGACGTTTCTCTTCGTATCCCTGTTAAAGTATATCCCTAAGTATATCGAAACGAGGGCGATTATATGTGGCACAAGTACTGAATATTGGTGTAGTTTCACGTACTCGAAGGAAATTCTCTGCATAATCAATGGACTAACACTTCCACACAACGGACGGAGCTGGCGAAATTCATTTCTACACCAAGAATTTCTGTGGGCGATGTATGGTTCCTGGCACGGATATCCAAATGATTACTTGGCGTGATATTTTGAGGTGTATGATGTGGTTTTCTAGCTGCACGGGAAACACGAGAATGAATGCAAAATATGGAGGATGATGTATAAAGCAACTTGAAGGGAATCTTTGAATTTATAATTGTAAGGTCAATGCATTATTGTTATTATTGCTGTGATTTTCCATTAATGAAACAAATGACAGAAACCGTTTCATCGAACTGTGATATTTTTGTATTTATTTGTTTTGAATTTTGATACGTTTATCCTTATTTAATAGGCATACAATTGACTCATTTAATAATTTTCTGATAGGGTTTATATACAATCCCTTTAGAATAAGAGCTTTCATGCGATCAATAGAAAAAATTGGCCTATAAAATTGCTTTTATGAATCGTATTTAGATGTTGCGAATGGGAATATTAACGTCGGTATAACAGTTAAAATATATTGCAAAATAAGCAAAAATTGAAATAAATCCTTATTGAATAGAAGAATTCACATCAAAAGCCAGTTTGAAATGTTAGCAATAGAATCAGGAAACACGTAAATGACTGTGAGGTTTGATTCATTAGAAACATTTTAGTGCAGCTACATTATTCAGATATTTAGATATTTTTTACTAATGTTCGAAGAACATTAGTATTAAAATCGATTCGGCCAAAAATTCATATTTCCATATATATATATATATATATCATCAAAAAATTTCAGTGAGATAATCTCGGGAACGCGCCATCCGATTAAGCTGAAACTTTCAGGATACATTGATGTATATGCAGAATAGGTCCAGGTCTCTTTAAATGTCAGTTATTGTTAACCTTTTGGCGCCGGCGGCCATTTAAGTGATATTTTTAATATACCTATTATTTCGTGCACAAATGATTTTCGCAAAAATAAAGTTAACGAAATAAATTTCTAACGTGTTTTACATATGAATCGGATAATGTTTTGGAATTTTTTAACCCTATGTGTGCGCTGGGTGCCTAAAAAAAGGACGGGAAAATTTGAAAATTTTTAAATTTCGATAACTTTTGACAGAGCTATTCAATCATTACGAAATTTTCAGGACATACTGATATTATTTAGTTGTAGATTTGTGTAGCTTTTAATGAGCGTGCTGACAACCCTGTAGCTAGGGCAGGCACTGAAAGTGAAAACCTCCAAATCATCGTCTCTCTTGAAAAAATGCCGTTTCTTCAAAAAAAAGCCATTCATATGTAAATCTTGTGCTTTGTTTACATAACCAAAAAAAAAAGATATGGTATAACGGGCACGCCTGGTAACCCTTGCCCAATTTACCTATATTTTTAGCATCAAAAACTTCTGTTCACGGAAACTCACGATCCAATGAGCAGAATTATTTGAAATTCACAGAATGTATTGGCCTTAAATAGAACCAGGTCTGATAGAAGTGATTTTGAAATGCGGGCGATTCTGTGCCAGTGGTGCCATCTTGAAAAACCACTAAAAAAGATAACTGTTTTTAGCCCTATAAATTCTGATTGAATCGTTCGATTTTGACGAAACTCACAAAATTGCTGGACCTTACTTTAAGCCACGTTTGGTAGAAATTTGGTCGAGAAATTCGGTTGGAGCTGCCAGCTATGATAATTTTGATGTCTTCATTTTGAAAAAAAAAATTTGGAAGTGAAAACATTCAAACCATCGAATATTCAAAAAAATGTCCGTTTCTTACAATAAAACCAATCTGTATATAAATCTTATGTTTTATCTACACGTTCAAAATAAAACTTTGGAAATTTCATGTCGGGCAAGAACGGTAACCCTCTCCCAGTTAACTTATATTTTTAGCATCAAAAACTTCTGTTCACGGAAACTCACGAACCAATAATCAGATACAGCTAAAATTTACAGAATGCATTGGACTTAAGTAAGACCAGATTTGATAGAAGCGATTTTGAATTGTGGGCAAGTCTGTGCCAGTGGTGCCATCTTGAAAAATTACAAAAAAAAAAACTGCTTTTTGCCCTATGAAATGTGAATAAGTTACCAGATTTTCATGAAATTGACACAGTAGCTAAACCTAACTCTAATCTCTGTTACGTGGAAATTTGGTTGAAAAATTTGATTGGTGCTGCCAGCTATGGTAATTTTTGTGTCTTTGGTTTTGAAAATTCGCTCAGGAAAATAAAACTTTTTGCACTATAACTTCCAGTGCAGTCATGAAATCAATACGAATTTCATACAATTAATGAAACCTGTCATAAACATTATTCAGGCCAAATTTGGTTGAAAAGCCACGATAGGGTTGCCAGCTATTGTTGGTTTTGTGTTTAATTGCAATATCTTTATTATGCGGTTTTATCGTAGAATTTTCACAGCAAATATTAAGCTTTCGATCATTTGAAAAAACTCGCTGCAGGTAACCCTAAATGTCTTTATACTCCTATAACTTCGAATGTAATTAAACAACGTGAAGCAGATTTGATATATTCTTGGCTTTGATACTGGCGAAAGGTTGCCAGCACGAGTCGGTTGTGCTACTTTTGTATCAATAAATGCTTACAGTTAGTATTCATACCGGAAACATTTACAATGAAAATAAATAACCAATGTTTCAATTCCCAAAGTTCTGCAAATTTTTCGGATCGCAGCCCCAAACACCAACTTCAGTTACAGTGCTGCAGGCACTGAGCATTTTCTTCATTGATGTTATATGAGATGCTGCTTTCAAAATTATGTGAAATAAGCAACTGATAACGAATATAATTAACCCGTGTTTTTCTTTCATAAACTTTGAAACCCATGCCAGTGGTAATATCTGAAACCTTCCACCATATGAGTTATAATGCATTCTTAAGACGAAAGTAAAACGTGGCATTTGAAACAGTTTGGCCGTAATAAGCAGCACATGTGGTGGAATATGCACTCAAAACCTGCACGATTCTTCTACTGTTCTTCGAACATTAGTGTTTCTAGCGGTTCAGGTGCGCTAGAGTTTTTTATGTGTAATTTTAAATTTTCTTTGAATGTCACGATATTGCTTGAGTTCTTTAGCGGATCTGGCAATGTATTGCAGAAAGCTATAGCCCGTTGCATTGAATCCATTTTCAATCAATCCGTTCTTTGTTTGCAAACCAAAAGGTTGCTGGCTGATCTTGTTTCCCTGCTAGTCAAGTCTCCAACAGTCCGAGGAATATCTGGCTATTTTAGCCCGTTATTAATAATTTGGTATATTATTTTGCCTCTTTCGAGATTAATAATCTGTTACAAAAAACAACCCTGATCGAGTGTACACGGCGCCCGTTGGATTTAAGGTCGGCAACCTAAATATAACTTTTATCGCCCTAGTGACAAGTCTCCCAGTTAGCTCGGTGTTATGCTTAGTTCTCTGGCTCCACAAGACTGCTCCATATTTAACAGTAGACAGGATAACAGCATTTTAGATTGGGAGTTCAGCGTGTTTTTCCAGGAAATCATGCTTTCTCAGTGCTGCGATTTTACTTCTGATGTAGTTGATGTGATGGGTCCAGGACATGTTTTCATCCAAAATCACTCTCAGGTATTTTATTGAATCAACCTTCTCCAGTTGAACTCCATCAATTTGAATACATGGATCAATAGAGTGTTTATTTTTTTTTTCCTGGAACATAATGTGTTTGGTTTTGTGGATATTTAAAACGAACTTGCTCTGCCGCAGCCACCTCAAGTATTTATCCACATCCATATTTAATGTACTTTGGATGGCTGACTCATCTTTTCCAGCATACAACAGGAGCGTATCGTCAGCAAACAAGACTATCTTACCAGAAAGCCTGAGAACTGGAACGCTGTTCACATAGATAAGGAAAAGTATAGGCCCTACCCAACTAACAATTTGTTGAAGATTTTGGGCGTGGATACGTTTCCATTCCTAAGGTTGCGCCTACAAAGAAACCAATGTTTCGAATTAGCGACTTTGTGGTTACGTCGTAGGTTCGAATTTGGAGCAACGCCGTTCAGTAATGACAACGAAACAAAGTAGTCATTGCATGGAAAGGGTTACGTTGTAGTTACTTCCTTGTGACGGCATTACCGCGACACTGCTTAGTAATGGTTTCGAAACATTATACCTAACGTGCGACTAAGAATATGACACTTATAGTCGCAATGACGTAACAGCAACGTAAAATCTTAGTCACAATTTTCAAAAAGTTTCGTAATCGCGACGTTACATTTGGAATTGTTTCAAATTTACAAACAATCCTCTTGCCGATACCCAATATCTTTCGATTTCACGCTCATAGCTATCTGTATGATATACGAAGAGTTTATGCAAAATGATTATGTATGTGTTAAGTGTTTATACGATGAAGATAATATTGTATTTCAGCATATGTTTAATTATTATTATAATAATTGAAAATGTTGAATCCTATAGTGATAAAACACGAACGATTCAAACGTTACTGCAAAGGTAGTGTTGATACTCCCTAAAACTACCACGCGCCTACGATTGTATCAGGCTTTAGCTAAAATAGGTCTTTTTTTCTTTCATAAAATATTCTATACTTTGTGCAAAAACTAAGTTTTGCACTATCAAACAAGTATAGCATGTTCAAACATGAAAAATCTGAGCTTAGTACATCAATCAAAACTACTATTTTGGATATTTTTAGCTTCAAAGTAGTTTGCAATTCTTAGCCGCCATGATTGCCCAAATTTGTTCGCCATGATTGTCCTTTGAAGGAAATGATCCCAGTTAGTGCCTATATCGGTCATTTCAAGGCATTGTTGACACTTTGTGCCTTTGGATGTTACCGAATAGTAGTATTGACTATATCGTACCTTCATAGTAGGTTTTAGAAGTCGTCGTTACTACCTAGTTTCTAATCTGAAATGCGCTCGAAACCCAAGGTGAAACAGTTGGTTTAACATAAATTTGGCCAATGCTAGGTGCGCTTTTTGCACCTCAGTCGAGAGCTGGTTAGAAAAGTACCATTGGAAATTGCAGCAAGTGGAACAGTATTGTTTTTATTTTAATACTACAGTCGTGACCAGCTCTCGATAGAGGTATAAAATAATGCGACAATTGTAATGAAATTTAATTGAAAGCTATTCTTTAACAATAATTTAAGTATAAATATATCGTACAACATACTAGTTGGCAGGAGTAAAGGATAAAAGCGAAATCTTAAAAAAAAATGTTTAAGCATCGCTGGATTTTCTATTTTACTATTCGTTTTTTTTGCACTTTTACTTGGTGTTTAACACACTACTGCAGTATAAATTCTTAATGCAGAAACTCAGGCTTTTAAATGAACGTACCTCAGACGTTCGAAAGTATAGTTCACTCACTGTTGATTTTGTTGAAGTATTAGTTTGGGAATATTGTTACTTGGTAGTGCCATCAAAGTAACATAGAATCGAGATGTGCCCATAATGTGCCTAAAAACGTTTTCGAAAAACCAACATAGTTCTCAGCTCTATAAGAAGAAAAGTTTGGCAGAGGACTAAAACGAATGACATGATCGCTTAGATGGCAAAGGTTGTAGACATTAGTTATTATTGTATGCTGACCAAAAATGAATTTCTTTATACAGTATAATAAAAAAGCCTTCAATCAATATTTTAGCTATACTAAGAAAAGAAAAGTACGCAATACTCTGACAAATCCTAACCACACAAGATAGAATAAGAAAATTCTTGTAAATTCTTTTCGGTAAACATTCTTTAAGAACAATAAAACCGATATGCTTTCAAAATGTTCGAAAGTTGGCATACTTCCAGAATTTTATAAAATCAAGTGTTCTTGCAGTGCGGTGTATCTCAAAAAGCATACTACAATTACATTCAACTAAAAGACCCCTACCATTTAGAATCAAATGTACATTTTTCGGGGGTCCAAATTATAAGAGGTTGTAATGTGTAAATACAGTAAATAATATAGAATGTCGAAATACATAAATGTGGAGTCGGCTACAACGAAATCTTTGATCATGCCAGCCGAAAACCTCTCAAAGCGTGTTGATTGTTTGTGATGATCTTCTTCAGCTCGTCGTCTAAAATCTGCATCTGCTCTCTTCTTACAATTGATTCCTCCAAAAATCATGGTTAAATTTTCGTATCCGCCAATAACTGATCATTTTTTGCATCCGTAATATGAGTAAAACTAAACAAAATCTTTATAAGAATACCAAGTAAGATATATATGTTCACAAAAACGTATAAGTAAATATACCTTTTACATATGCGCTGATGGTAGAATCGCAAACAAAACGCCTAATTTTCACTGAAATGTCACTCCCACTCACTCCCAATCACTGCCTGTATTAATATTGAAGATAACTCGTAACAAAAGGGTTAAGCAAATCTTTCGTTTCGTTACAATAAATTACGAATGTAATAATTGATGAGGTAACCATCGACATTAATGTGTAAGGATATACTCAGAAGATAGTTAATTTGTGTTTACAAATCTATAAAACTTTTTGCTAATTCATTTTGCTAATTTGCAAATCAAACGTTTTATTTGAAAACTGAATTTCTAGTTGATTGGAATTGTTTATTTAATATTTTTTAAAAGGAATTAGCTGTCCCGAACGGTGGAGACTTTTTTATTAAACTCGTTTCGTGAGATTCCACATTGACGTTTAAAGAATTGTCAGAACGAAACCATCATGGACATAGGCGCCAATACGTAACCGTTACATGCGAGTTTCCTTGATAGGCATAGGAATATGAAAGGAAATATGTGTGGTAACTTTGACGTATAATGTGCCTTACTGGGATTTTGATTAAGTCGCAATGAAGGAACTAATCCCTAATGGACACAATGCCTGTAAAGACGCGTCGAAAGTAATTTTTACCACTTGATTACTAAAATTTTGCCTATCAAGGAATTTTACTTTGAAGGAAAAATGACGAAACAATTCCGACTCGATATAGTATTCACGACGTATTCGCGTCAAAAAAGTCCATTTAGTAACAAATGGGCACAAATTGTTAGTTGGGTAAGATCGATCCCTGTGGAATACCTTTGTTTATAGAACATTCCTGACTGGTGTAGCTTCCTTGTTTTGTCACTATTCTCCTATCCAATAGATAGTTTTTAATAACAGATTTAAATTTCATGCAAATCCGATACTCTTTCAGGCGCAGAAACTAAATCTCGTGGTCAATGGTATCAAACGCCTTTTTTCGGTCGACGAAAATTGCTGCTACATAATTAACTTCATCCAGTGATCGATTTATGAACTGAACTGCGTTAAGGGTAGCCGCAAAAGTGGTGCTGTGCTTCTGAACTCCATACTGCATTGGAGCTAAAACTGATGTTTCTTTGAAATAATCAATTATTCGAGCATTAATGACTCTTTGAAACACTTTGCTTAGCACACTGATGACAGCTATTGGACGATAATTTGAAGGATTCGAGGGGTCACCTTTTTTTAAAAAACTGGTGTTAATTTCGGCAATTTAGGGCATGCTGGGAACGTACCGGCTTTTAAGTGGCTGTTGATGATTTTCACTAAAACCTTAGTTATTTGTTGCTTAAGCATTTTGATGTCTCCTGGTGCTATATTATCGAAACCTGGTGAAACGCCGTTTTTAAAACTGTCGATTATTTCAGTTACTTCACTAGGTATTTTTGGTGTCAAATGTATGATAGATATTTGACATTGAAAAATGGCGTTGTTTAGATATCTGATGAAAATGTTGCGTGATATGTGACCCATTCGCTCCAAAATATTTATTTAAATGTTTCGCAATTACTCTCTGTAAAGACTAGAAGAAATCAATGATCCATCTATCTGTAAGTCCTTGATGCATGATGTGGTTCAAGAAGTGCTTTTTTGTGTTTTAGCCAGTTCATTTACTATTTTGCAGTACTTAGCGCTATTTCCGCATGAAGCTTCAAATCTTTTAGCGTACAATTTTTTATTCTCTTCCTTTACTATTCGATTTGACTGGCTTTTCAAATGCTGGTAGTTTTGTCGTTTCATCACACAGTTGGGATCAGCTTTCCACATTTTATAGGCTTTTCGTTTACGCCCGGGTATTAGAGATCCACGATTCATGCCGAACCCTTACCTGCTTACTAGATGTTGCTTTGATTTTGGCTTCATATAGAATTCTAATTAGTTCCTCAATATCTGCATGCAGATTGCTGTTCAACTCTTCCATCACATATTTCACGAACTCAAACTTGTTGACAGTGTTGATCGTTATTTTTTTTGGAGGCAATTTTTCTTTAAGGCAAGTCCTGATCAAGTCTGGCCATTCATCATCATTATAAGTAACTCTTTCCACCAGATCTGAACTTCTTACAACAAGTAAGGTTTTCGAGGTCTCAGTAACACGTGTCGGTCTGATCTAATTAGAATTATATATAGCTCCGATTACCCAAATCCAGGCTTTTTTTGCATTTGTTCACGACTTGTTACGGTTTTATCAAATACCAATGAAAATTTTCCTAAAGCCCTCTATTGTTAACGAAATGAAAGACTCTGTAGAAGATAATAAGATTTTAAAACATGAAGGTAGATTATATCTGCTTTAAGAGTATTTTAGACGCATTCCTAGTTTTACTGATGATGGGAAAACAACTGAGTCATCGTCCAATTAATATAATAAAGTTAATAACAAAAACAAGCTACGAATTAATCGCCACGTTCGTATTGACACCATAATAATCTAAAATATTCCCAATTTTGGATTTGGTTCACATTTTACAGGTTTCTATAGTGCTGGTACTCCTCCTCTACAAGTCTTTGTGACTAGACTTACAAATGAGACGGGTACTGTTGCTGTAAAGAACTACATCCATCACAAACTTGGATTTGTGCCAGCCCTTCTGGACTGCACTAAACTTACTCCAGACAACATCGCTGGAAGATTGGTCAGCTCATTCAAAATAACCACCACTGCTGAATTACTGGATACCAACTTCTGGCCCCTCGGTATCATTGCCAAAACTTTCATCAGAAGACCTCGTTGAAATTTTCAACGGAAAAGGAAAGTACCTGTTCCAACCTAATCTCAAAAAATTGTAAAATATCCTTATATTACCAAAACTCCAATCCATATCCTTTAACTTTTCTCTCGCCTTAGATAACATTATCTGCCTCACGGAAACTTGGCTTTCTAATGATATTTATAGTGGTGAAGTTCTCCCTTTGCACCAGGCATTTCGAGTTGATCGAAATTGTTCTCTTTCTAATAAGTCGCATGGCGGATGTGAATTGATTGCTATACGCAAACATGCATGGAGCACTCTGTTGTAACTTTAATCCTTCTCCTCCTGTTGAATGCGTGATGGTCCGTACTTGTTTTTCCAATAACCTTCTCTTAATAATTCTCTCTGTATATGTTCCTTCTAACAGTTCTTGTGCTGTGTACGAAATTTTTTTTATCGAGCTATCCTCTTACTTTCATACATTTTTCCTTCTGACCCATTAATAATCTGTGGCGATTTCAATATGCCTTTTATTGACTGGAATCCGGTTTCAAATTGTATCTGCTCTAATAATCAGCTCTCCATAGTAATTTCTTCCTTCCCTTCCCTCAACTCCCTTTCGCAGATTAACACTACACGTAATTTGAATGGTCGTATTCTTGACCTTATCCTAACTAATATTCCCTCTACTGATATATCTGTCTCCACCGTGTTGCATCTCTATGTTCTAACAGACGCTCACCACCCTTCTTTTTCTCTTTATGTTCCATTGTCATTTCTTCAGAGAAAGGAATCTCAGATACTCCTCGATACAATTTTACATACAAGGCTAATTACCCAGGAATGGCATCGGAATTTCAAAAAATTAACTGGTTCTCGTTTTTCCGTGGGCTAAATATTGATCATGCACTTTCCAAATTTTATTCCCTTTTCAATGACCTTATCTCCACCTAAACATCTACTTTCAACCCTCGTAAATCTACAGATCTTCCTTGGTTAACCCAACGAATTTTGAGGGCAATCCAACTGAAAAATGTTGCTCGGAAATGTTGCTCCTCCGCTAAAATCAAAATGAAGCAGGCAATGCACGATTATTTTGCTAGTTTGGAATTTTCTATTTCTTCTTCCAATACTAAACCGTTTTGGTCTTACATTCGGTCCTTGAAGAAAAATTCTTCCATCCCTAACCAAGGAACTTTCAACGGCTCTCCACAATATGTATGTGAGTTTTTCACTAACCTCTTTTCTTCATCCTTGAAAAGTTCTACCTCTCTTGTACATCCCCTGGTTTTTCCTTTCCTTCCTCCTTTTCTTGCTCTTATTCATACTAATCCGATCGAAGTTGAGAATTTATTGCTCAGCCTAGATCGGAATTCCGGTGGTGGTTCTGATTGTACTCCCAATTTTTTTACGTGGTCTATGTCTTCCTCATTGTGCGTCTCCCTCTCTATACTTTTCAATGTGAGCCTATCATCCGGTATTTTTCATTCTGCCTGGAAAGTTTCTAATATTTACCCAATTTTCAAAACTGGCGATGTTTCCTCCGTCTCCAATTATCGTCATATTTCTCTGCTCCCTTGTTTTAGTAAAATCCTTGAAAAAATTGTCTTCTCTAGAATGTATCCCATGATTCACCCTATTCTAGCTCCAGAACAGCATGGGTTCGTGAGGGGTAAGTCTACTTTGACTAACCTTATCCTCTTCTCAAACACAGTTGCCCTTGCCTTAGATCGTCAGGAGCAAGTGGACGTAGTGCACACATACTTTTCTAAAGCCTGTGATACAGTCGACCATAGAATATTACTCAGTAAAGTTTCACAGTTTGGTTGTTTCGGGCCAATCCTTTCTTAGTTTTCGTCCTATCTCAGTAACCGTAAGTGCAAAGTTACTATTAATAACCTATCCTCTTCTCCCTTTCATCCCTCTTCTGGTGTTCCACAAGGGTCTATACTTGGTCCTTTACTTTTCTTAATTTTTATTAATGACCTTCCTTCCATTATTGATTCCCCTTGTCTACTTATGCTGACGATCTGAAATTGTTCCGAGTCATCAGGTCAGCTGATGACTGTATTATTCTCCAGAATGATTTGTGTGCTCTTCTTAATGGGTGCAACCGCAATTCCTTGTCCTTAAATGTTAGCAAATTTACTATTTCTTTTTCTTATTCAGTTTCCACTTGCTATCTGTCGTCCGTTAATCAATTTAGAGACTTGGGTGTGACTTTTGACCCTAAATTAAAATGTAATTTCCATTTTGCTGAAGTCTCCGCTAAAATCTCCCGAGTCTCTAGATTGGTACTTCGCTCTGCCTCTAAATTCGTTGACAGATGTACATGTGTTCGTCTTTTTTTAATGTTAGTTGGTTGTGTCTTCGAATATGCTTGTCAAGTGTGGTCTCCACGTTTCCTATACCTTTCTAAGGCCATCGAGTGTGTGCAGCGTAGGTTCACACGCTCTTTATTTTTACTAATGTTCGAAAATCATTCAAAATTTACACAGTAGCTGAACCTTACCTTAAATGTGAAAAAATAAAAATTTGGAAGTGAAAACATTCAAACCATCGAATATCCTAAAAAATGTCCGTTTATTACAATAAAACCAATCTGTATACAAAACTTTGGAAATTTCATGTCGGACAAGAACGGTAACCCTTTCCCAGTTAACCTATATTTTTAGCATCAAAAACTTCTGTTCACGGGAACTCACGAACCAATAATCAGATACAACTGAAATTTACAGAATGCATTGGACTTAAGTAGGACCAAGTCTGATAGAAGCGATTTTGAATTGTGGGCAACTCTGTGCCAGTGGTGCCATCTTGAAAAATTACAAAGAAAAAAAAACTGCTTTTTGCCGTATGAAATGTGAATAAGTTACCAGATTTTCATGAAACTGACACAGTAGCTGAACCTTACTTTAAGCCCTGTTTGATAGAAATTTGGTTGAAAAATTCGATTGGTGCTGCCAGCTATGGTAATTTTTGGTTTTAATTTTTGGTCTTTGGTTTCGAAAATTCGCTCAGGAAAATAAAACTTTTTGCACTATAGTTTCCAGTGCAGTCGTGAAATCAATACCAATTTCATACAATTAATGGAACTTATTATAAACATTATTCAAGCCAAATTTGGTTGGAAAGTCACGATAGGGTTGCCAGCTATTGTTGGTTGCAGGTAACCCTAAATTTCTTTATAATCCTATAACTTCGAATGTAATATAACAACGTGAAGCAGGTTTGATATATTCTTGGCTTTGATACTGGCAAAAGGTTGCCAGCACGAGTCGGTTGTGCTACTTTTGTATCCATAAATGCTTACAGTTAGTATTCATACCGGAAACATTTACAATGAAAATAAATAACCAATGTTTCAATTCCCAAAGTTCTGCAAATTTTTCGGATCGCGGCCCCAAACACCAACTTCAGTTACAGTACTGCAGGCACTGAGCATTTTCTGCATTGATGTTATATGAGATGCTGCTTTCAAAATTTTGTGAAATAAGCAACTGATAGCGAATATAATTAACCCGTGTTTTGCTCTCATAAACGTTGAAATTCATTCCAGTGGTAATATCTGAAACCTTCCACCACATGAGTTATAATGCATTCTTGAGACCAAAGTAAAACGTGGCGTTTGAAACATTTTGGCTGTAATAAGTAGCTCGTGTGGTAGAATATCTGCAAAATCTGCACGATTCTTCTACTGTTCTTCGAACATTAGTGTTTCTAGCGGTTCAGGTGCGCTAGAGTTTTTTTAAAATATAATATCCCTTACTCCTCATATGTTTCCCGTTTGTCCTTTCTTCAAATTCCTTCCTTGGAGTCACGCCGGCTGTTGCTTGACGAGTGCTTCCTTTTCAAATCGCAGCGAGGTATTATATCTGGCTTCACCGATTCATTCCGACCTCGCAGCTCGTTACGGGGCAACAGGTCTCAGGAGTCTTCACTGTTCCGTTCGCGCGTACAAATGTGTACTTCTCTTCTTCTTTCGTCAGAATCCCTAGACGTCATAATGAATAAGGGCTTAGAATCCTGCCACAATCGTTCTATACCTTTAAAAGATATTTAAAAGTATTTGTTCTAGACCTGAGCGTTAGGTCATTAGATAATTGAATTATATTTTTCTTTTTGTAAACATTAATCTTTATTTTGTCTTATCCTTTTCTTATTTCATTGGCATAATTGGAATTTGTATTCTGTTGTGATGAATATTGAAATAAATAAACACAATGTATATAATATTCAGTATACACAACATTATTTTGTTAACATTTTCAATTGCTGCGAATTCGTTTTGAACGGTCAAGAGCTGCGTATCGATTTAACAATTCAATTTCCTTGGAAATAACATCATCAAACGGTGCTATTTCTTTAAGTTTATATCTGTTTCAAAAAACATGTTGAAATCAATTTATTTTGATTGATTTTTCTAGCCTTCAAAAACAAATATTTTAATTAAAATACCAATTTTTAGCTAAATATAATAATAAAGCTAAATAGATATTTCGTGTCAGACATCGATATTTCGAGGGTGATCTGCCATCGTTTTAGAGTCTGATTACACACATTTTTAAATGAAAAAATGATGGGTCGTTAAATGATGGCAACTTAACTTTGGTATTTACGGACATCTAGATAAAATCAAACAGCATCATTCACCTAGAGTCTACATTGGCCATGAGCTCTGCCATATGCGATGGCAACGAATGTCAGTTTATGGCATGTCATCTGATGGCTGGGAAACGGCATGTCATGCCATATTATTTTGAAAATATCATTCAGCAGTGAACATATGCCCGCTATCCGGTGTTTGAAAGCACTGCGAAGGTTAGAGGAAGCAGAATGTGAGGAAAGGCGCAAATTGCGGAAGAGGTGAACATATATTTCCATAAGCAATCTTTATTTTTGTATTCGTTTAGGGTTTGTAACACTATTTCCCTCGACATCGCCATTTTGAAAATGAACAACTGTCAGAATATGGCCATACTCATGGCCATGCAAATGTCTTGCCATATGGCTTGACATTTATGGTATGCCATCAAATATGGTATGCCATGTACCGTCTACATTTTCCATTTCCATGGCAAGTCTAATGTTATGCCATCTCCCATGGCCAATGTGGACGCGGCGTCATTGTCTATATGTAGATTTCAGCTAGGGACTCGCACAAGCTCATAATCAGCGCTCAAAGAAAAACATTACATATATCTTCAATCGGCTTTAGTTCGGTGTAACAGATTCTAATTTTATATAAGTTTAATGTAAAGGACAAACAGTTGAAATGAGTTTAATGCATTTTCAGCACAGAATCTTTCGTGTTTTTTGCCATTCGTTTTTTATTTGGTGACCAATTTATTATCTTATATATTTGAACATATAAGTTGTTGGCACAATCACATTCATTAGAAGCAACTAAACTTAATCGCGTCATGAGCCTGGGGTAATATGAATAAGATATCCTCTCTTTATGCTCTACGAACAAACCTTTCAGAATAAAAGAGCCTACATTCGAAAAACAAATAATTATCGCCATTATTACTATCAACCTTTCTCCTCATTTTCCACTCATAAAACAGCATATAAAACACTTAATATTATCCGACTTCGACAACTCTATCAATCGAATTTTCTATGTCTATAGCACTTAACTTGCATATATATATATTAACATGATTGAAATCTTATCAGTCTCTCCTTTTTTGGGGACGCTTTTTTTATTGCAATTACAGGTGAACAGGTACTAACAACATATTTACATACGGCCAAGGTGTGAGTGAAAGTGCTTTTCGCTGACGCGACTACAACGTAAATACACGACATATTGTTGCGTTAACCGGGACTAGGCAAGACGCGTGCCCTTTGATTTGATGAAGCCGAAACGTCGATGATATCGCCAGTTTTTTTATTGTTCTTGTTTTTAGCTTCAGTGTGTGAATCGAAGTGAAATTCTTGTAAGTGCGTACTAGATTCAGCGGAGTGTGAAGTGCGATTTTAGGACGTGAAAGTTAGGTGTGGTCGCGACTAGAGTAAAAGTAAATTTGATAGTGATTTAAGAAAATGGGTGATGATTATCGACCGCACACGAAAACGCGTAGTGCTTCGATTTGTGCACCGGTTAGTGGAAGTTTGGAGGCTGTCATCAATACACCATCCGGCAGTAATACTCCGGAAAATGGAACGCCAGGATATCGAAGGCGACGACCAGCAACAAGAACACAAAGTGCAAGGATCACTGGTCCCAGATCGGTATGTGTAAACATTTTATTACTTAAAACTCCTGCGTATTTTGGATAAATTTAGCCTCAGAAATTCCAATCGATTTGAAATCGAACAAAAAATTGATCGAGTGCTTACGTCAAAAGCAATAAAACATTAGTAATATAAAGCATTTTTTCCGATTACATCAACACGCTTAAATAATCTTAGGTATACAATCTAATTGAATATGTTTAGCAAAATATTTTTAGATACCTATCTGCTATTAATTTTCTTAAAAGTCGGAAGCAGGCAATAAATCTAAAATAAACAGGAAAGCGACTCTATTGCGTCACATAGTGTGGTCTGGAAATCGTTTTGCAGTGTATTTCATGACGTATTAAGACGTACTAAGTAAAATTTTATCATCAATTTTAATGTGATGCTGGTTGTCAGGTAGCTTTTGGTATCGAATTTTGAAGACCAATGATAGATTTCCAAAATATGACATGAACGCAAATATGAGGAAGGTTTTTAAGATTGAAAGAAATTATTTTGCCAAAATTTGCAACTGGATATAAAATGAGTTTTGATTAACATTGAAAAGGATATGGTTGCTTGAAACTTGAGACTTAGTCTCAAAGTATTTTTAAGACTCCCATATAAACTTATGGCCCACAGTGAAATTGTTTTTGCCCAGGGCGGCAAATATTTAGGAGGAGTGGAAGGGCGGCAAATTTTCAAAAAGTTTCATATTATCTAAGACTTTCAAGTTTTGCTGCAAAATCTAATCTTAGAAAATCAGCAAAAGCTGAATCAATTATGCGTTTCTTGAAGAAAATAAAAAATTATTTATAAAAAATTATTATTTATTTAATTATTATTTATTAACAGCTCATCAATTTTGTGTATTGAATCTGCGTTACGCCGTTCTTTTGAATTTCTTAACCTAATTATGCAATTTGCTAATCAAAAAGTTAGGCGAGTGTTTATCTAACAAGTATAATTATTTAGTAAACTTTTTTTTTGGTAAATGTCGGTTGGACGGGGTTAAAAAGGGTGAAGCTGGTAGAGTTGACCTTGCTTAACAGTACAAAAGTGATTTTAGGTGGGGGCGGACAGGTGGAGATGAAGTAAGTGGGGATAAAAATCCATATTTGAAAAATATGAAATGCGATTCCATAGACTTTTAAACAAACTCAATTAAGTCATGCGACCACCCTCGACCCTCTTTACGCCCTGTGCCCCCCAGGGGGGAGTAAGGTCCGATGTTTCCATTCACTTTTTTTAACCATTAAAATGTAGCTTATTAGAATGGAATAATCCGATGATCCTCCATCGCCTGCGCCTGCACCTCCCTACCCCCACATTTAAACGATCAAAACGGTGTCATTTAACCTTCTCCTACGCCCTCCGATCGATGGTCCTATGATCTAGACAGTACTGTTTCCTTGAAATGCTCCCAATCTTTAATGTATGCAGAAACATTCTAGGCAATGTTTTGATGTTACCAGGCGAATGAATTTTTCGATTTACAAATTTTCTGCGTTATTTGTCTTTGCTTATTAGTATTGATTCGAGTTTAAACAAGATGCAAATATTTGTATTTTTGGGCATAATTTGCCATCGCGACGAGTTTCTCGATTTTTTATTTCGTTTTCGCGTGTTAAGAGAAGGAGTTTTGTGCCGGAAGTGCGGAAAAATTTTTCGCGTAAATCACAACACTTTGATGCTAAGATCTCCTGGAACGATTAATAAGCAGGTTGGACACCATAAGCGGCAAAAAATCAGGTGCACATTTAAAAGATCTGCGATAACAGGTACTTGGTTTTCAGGTGCCCATTAAAGTTTGGAGGACATTTTTGTCGTTTTGTTGCATATTATCTTACATCTTCTCCGCCATATGTAATCAGTCTCGAGAAAGAATTGATGCTTTTGAGACAAACAGTTATTGATTCTCTAAGTTTTTGTCGAGAAATATGGTGTTTTTGGATCAGCATAAACAAAAGCAAAATCCGCGGTCCCGGGACTGTTTTTGAGATCGACGAATGCACGCTGGTCAAACGGACAAATTATCGCGGTCGGCTTGTAACGGGCCAATGGGTTCTTGGAGGTATTTGCCGTGAGACAAGAGAAGCGTTTGTGGTTCCCGTCGACACGCGAGACAGGAAAACGTTACTGGCAGCTATCAGAGAAAATATTGCTGATGTCACGGCCAAATATTCAGATTGTTATTGTGCATATGACTGTCTGGAACAGACAGGCTATTGAAATCTGACAGTATATCGCTCGATGAATTTTATCGATCCGGTGATTGGCGGCCACACTCAGAACGGGAAGTTCTAGGGGGATTTGCGAGGTAACGTGCCCCGGTTTCTTCGTAAAAAAGCCCATCGGCTAGGTTACATAGCCGCGTTTTAATTTAAGCGCCTTTTGGATATAACAACGTAATCGAAGGCTTTTTCAATGTCATGGCAGCCATGTACTCACGCGCTGATGTTACTTCATCATCCACCATTTCGTAAAATGTAATAAAGCTACACTTATTTGAGAATAAAAACATTGGACGAGCTGCATTAATTGTAATTTTTTTCTGCTAAATAAATTTAAATAAAGGACTCCGCCTGGAGTGTATAATCTTTATAGATACTCCTAGTCCATACTTGAGAGCATGAACAAGTGGCTAGTCGCCTACGAACTAAACCGCACACCATCTTGTTCAACCTGCAATATATTGCATAGCGAGGTGGTAAGGACTCATTGCTTCCTTCTAGGACCTTTTATTTTTGATTATCGGATCCATTTCTGATTCGCTGGATTCTGCTCAGCTTGGTCAGCACGCTTGCTGTCATACACACGTAAGCTGTCATTTGATTTCAGTTTTCCGCCGATTGCATCATATACTGCACTACTTCGCATAATGGAACAAATAGACAAAATCTTGCAAAGCAGAGGCATTCGAATATTGTGTTCTTTGTATTTGATCAGTTTGAACAAGTGGGTGAATTGTCAGGATTTTTTGCTGGTTTTTGCGAAAATTTTTGTCGCCAATAAAAAACTGAGTCAGCTCGTTTCGCGATGTTTCCTATCTAACAAATCTTTTTCGTCCGGAATAAGGTGATTCGTCAATTCGCCCCTCTCTAAAGCGCACCAGCCATTTCATGATTGAGGTCTGTCACTCTTCTGTCTTGATAGAGGTTCTTGGCGCCAGATTGTTGGCACATTGATTTTAGATCTGCTTTGTTTCTTCAGCCAGAATGTCGATGTGCATCATCACCACCACGACGCTGGCAGTGTCTGCCGATACGGCTCGGAAATCGCTTATAGTTCGAAGTGTGCTAAGCCTACAGATTGAAGTTAGCTTCTGCATCAGCGGCTTATCGTAAACTCATACGTCCGATATCCCGGATCAGTCCGTTTTCATGTCCGTCTGCCTGAGCGTAAAACCTTGTCGTCAGTTCTACAACCCGGTCCCTAAGCAGCCCAAGATCTGACTCCTGATATTGGAGAGAATTCCTCGGCCACTTTTTAGTTACCGGGTTGTAAAACCTGCCAGTGCAGAAACGCAGAATTCTCCGTTCGAACATCTCCGCTTCTGCCATGGCAGATTTGGAACAGGTAATCCAGGATGGGGATGTGTATGTCAGATTTGGCCAAATGAGTGTTTTGTAGCAAATGGACTTAGCCTTTGTCGTCATGCCCATCTTTTTGGCGAAAAGATGTCTGATGCGCTGAAATGCGGACCTGGCTACTTTTATTCTATGTCTAACATAGGGGTTAAATTTCAAGAATTCATGCATATCTACTCCAAGGTAGCGCAATGTAGGATTAGGAATGTAGGTTCCGAACAAGACAGCGACTTTTTTGGCCTTATTGCGGATGGTTTGGGATCCCCGATACTTGAAAGGGTTCCTGAATACAGTCAGCTGTGTTTTGCAATTATTTAGCTTGATGCCCCATTCATCAAAATAAAATTTAAGGTTGACCAAGTAATCTTCAAGGCTCTTCGCAGCATTGAGCGGGTCTTGGCTCGACGCGAATAAGAGCGTGTCATCTGCATGTTGTAGGACTTTAACTTGAGGATTGCCTGCTGGACGAGGGAGGTCAGCAGTGAAAATGGTGTATAAAACAGGTCCAGTGACAGAACCTTGTGGCACTCCTGATGTCACAGGTCTCCGGTGTGCACTTGCTCCATTAACGCTAAAATACCCAGCTTTTGCGCGTATCAGACATCAATGTTTTGGCTGGGATGTAGCGCGTATGAAGAAGATAGCCTCTTCCCATATCATTGATTCTAGATTTTGTTAGGGAGTCTGGGAAGCTAGGTAGGTAGTGATATGAGTACAATGTGCTTAGAGGGGCCAAACGCCTCTCGCCGAACCTAGACAAAAACACACACACATTTAAAAATCTCTAGTGTCGAGGAGTCAAATTTAGTTAATATTTGCTTATTGTTTGTATTGTGTAAGGAGTGAACGCAGAAGTTAGCAGCAAAATGACTGACTGAAAAGCAATAATTGTTGGGATTAAACGAGATACGTATGGTTTGGTTGATGTCTTTTTATACCTATAGCTCATAGAGATTTTTTTTTATATTATTTTATTTCAAGAGATTTTCACTCTAAATTCAAACTTATCACTAATTTTCGAATGATAACTAATTATTGAGTATCAGATTTCTCCCAGTTTCCTAAAAAATGAAACAAAGTATCAAACAAAAAGTGTATGCAATAAACCATTTACAATAAAGCTCAATTGCCTGTATACTAAACAATATGTTTGTATTCGTTGGTGAAATAATCACTGTTTTCGATTTTTCCTCTAGCATGTAGCAATAACTTGAGCACATCTTCAAGATGACAGTTTATGGTCTACAATAGTTACCATATCATTTATTAGAGTTTCTGAAATTCCAGGAAGGGCATTGAAAGCGGCTTTCTCGACTCAGCCGTGCTTACAATTAAAGAGCTTTAACGCATGCAACCATTTGCTATGATATTAAAACATATTTTGATCATATATCATATTCTTCAATAAGCTCAAGCCTCTTTATTACTGAATTTTCCTTATTACTGAATAAAGAAACTTGACTTATTACTAAGCTGGGCGTTTTATCAAATCATGCTTACTTTATGTTAAAAAAATCCTTTGTCTTTCTGACGATATCTATTGATATTTTTCACGGTTTTTCGTAAAGCCTGTCATAGCAAAGGTATCTACTAGGCAAAATGTAGCCAAAATTCTATTGTTTAAATGATTTGTAAACTGTCCTTCCGCAGAAGATAATTTTAAAATATGTTCTAATTTGAATATACATTAATAATACTTTCCTGTTTGCTGCCATTAGTATGATAAATTGTTCAACAATGCAACTATTATAAGCTGACTTATGTTTATATGTTGATTTTGCTAGGGGAGAGTGAATTTCATAGAGATTACACTTAATACACTTTTTGAAAATATGCTAATACTTAAGATTGTTTAAATATTTGCCCCAAACGTTTGTGCACAAATGTTAGCCTAACTTAGAAATTAATCAGCCTTTATTATTTTTAGCAGCCTATTTTGGATGCACAACGAAATCCTCTTTCTTAAATGATACTCTTTCAACATTAATCACAACATTAAACAGTAGAAATTCTGCGAAAAGAAATCGATACATAAACGTGCGAAAATGATTTCTAAATATACTTAACCGTGTAAATATTTGTAAAGGCAACAGATTTATCACACAATTTTTGGGCCTAATACGTGTATGCTCCTGCTATCGTAGATTACTCGAGTCGGAATGTATGTATTTTACCTGTAGATATATTTGTCATGGCTAAGTGTTTATGTAAAGAGCAGTGTATCATTTAGGAACACATGCTCAAAAACGTTTTATTAATATCATCAAGTTACGTACCTTCTGCTGAATTGAGTGCTTAAAATAGATACTTTCATCTAGAATGGTTCTATTCAAGCCAGTGAACGAAAAAAAACCCTATGGTACCGTACCTTAGTGTACTGTACCGTACATTATTGATGCCCGTACGCAAACACATTCACTACAAAAAGTACACATACCCTACCTCAGCCTATAATGTTTGCGTACATGTACACAACCGATATACCGAACGAAACAGACACGATGCAAAAGTACGCTACGATTGAATACTGTACTGTACAAAGTACACAAACCTTATCCTCTACAATACGGAATGTGTACACCTACACAACCCGTACACAAACGATATACACTAAACGTACCGTACGTTTAGTGTACTTTTGCGGTTCATTTATATGAACTGGGAAAAAATTACTGATAAAAGTGATAATGCCGTAGCCGAAATGAATTGATTATGCTCTCCTGTGAAGTTCAATATTTTTGACTCAGTGCTTTCACTTCCAAAGTGTTTTTCCTTTTCATATAAATGAACCGCAAAAGTACACTAAACGTACGGTACGTTTAGTGTATATCGTTTGTGTACGGGTTGTGTACGAGTACACATTCCGTATTGTAGAGGATAAGGTTTGTGTACTTTGTACAGTACAGTATTCAATCGTAGCGTACTTTTGCATCGTGTCTGTTTCGTTCGGTATATCGGTTGTGTACATGTACACAAACATTATAGACTGAGGTACGGTATGTGTACTTTTCGCGTACAGTACGCTTAAGGTACGGTATTTTTTCGTTCACTGATTCAAGCAGTGTTTGGGCATTGTTCAGTTCTTTGATGATTTAAAAGTAGTCGCATTTTAGATCATCAATCAAGTTCAAGTAGTTTGAATACACAAATAAACTGAAACGGAACTTTAGGTTGGTACAGTTTCTAATACTGTCATCTTAATGTAAATAAAAATTACAAATAAATTTATAGTTTTTGTTTTTTAAAAAATACTGTGGTGCTTCATTAACAATAAAATTTGTATCCGAAGAGAAAAATGAAATACTTAAGTACTTTTATTGTTATTTGCTAAAAACTCATTTTCTCTAACCACGCTATTTACTCAAACGACACCTACTACGATTACAGTCATTAATCTCTTGTCAGTTGTCCCAGATTCTGTATTTAGTGAAGCTACTGAGCACACTTCTAGAAGATTTCATAAAATCTCTAGGCATCAAAAAGATTTTCTTTCTACTAGTACTGGCTTTCAGCAACGACTATCGTATTTGCCATAGTGAATCCTAAGGCTTTAAATTAATGCCGGGGATATCTTTTTGTCATAAGCTATGCAATCAGAATGTAAAGAGAATTTTAAAACCAGAAGGAGTATAATAAAGGATAGAATGTTTAGTTGTGGTGGTATGGTATGTCTTTTAAGCCCTGAATCTGCAGGAGATTTTCTGGATTACGCACAAAGGCAAGAACCATAAGACTACCAAATTTTATATGCTTTCAAGAGACTTTGTAAACCCAAATGCATAGTTGACACATATAAGGTAACAACTTTCTCAAGAGAAATATCTTACATCTTTTCTAACCTCATCTTCAATCAAAGTTTATCTTGTATTTTCGCACGTTTTCGTATAACTCCGTTTAATAAAACGGAAGGAATAGGCATGAGTTGGCAGCAAGCAGCGTATAATTAAAGATACATTAGTGAATAAAGCACAATTTCCTCTGACCTGGGCCTTACACAAAATTAAAGAACTGTGTAAATAGAAAAAAATTGGTGTTGTGTGGTTATTTGCTTTAGTCTTACATGGGTTCCTGCTGGTAATTATCTTCGTTTCGGAAATACGTCTAATGAAAGTGGAGAGATAGTGTGGCCGGGACTGTATTATATATTTGCCAACCTAAGCGCTATATGATAAGCATTTAGTGTGAATATTGTGTGTAAATAGACATTATCTGATGGAGCGTTCACCTAATGAATCTGACGTTATGTAGTTGACTAAGAGATCAAGCAACCTGAATTATTGAAAGCGATTTGGCTGCTGACCTATCAGAAGCGTTAGCTTGAATAAAACATTAGTAGATAGTCGAGTTTGAGTAATCGATAGATAGAACTATTATATAGTTGTCGCCAGTCTATCAAAAAAGATTTAATCAGGCAAGACAAATTAATGTGTCCTATAAAATATGAATATTAATGGATATTGTAAGCGAAATAATAGGGACATAGGATGCATGCATATGGCTTTAATAAAGCAGTTAATATAGCTTTAATATAGAGTCACAACCACATCTCTAAGTAATGACAGCTGATACCTTTCGATACCCTTTAATTGGTAAAATGATAGTTTCATAAGGACTCTTTAATACAAACAACAAATTTTGGTCTAAGAAGAAGTTTCGAATAAATAACACAATCGCTAGAAATAACCAATATGAAACAAACCCCGAACCAAAACTTGAAGGCTTTTACTTGACAAATCATGTTAAATAGCACTAGTTGTTAGTTGAGAATAATTTAGCCTAAAGACACCCATGCAGTTTCGATCTCAGCTTAATTTTTCGCAGTATGTACATGCATATATGATAGAACCAAAGAATTGTTATCTATATAACACTATGTTCACCTGGAATACATATATCAATAACTGAATGACGCGTGTCTAATGAGATCTCACTCTCTAATTACCGGCACATAATGTACTCTGCTCTTTAGCTACGTATACAGCTATGGAGAGAAGAAATCCAAAAAAACCTGATTGAACTGAGTCTCAGAAGAGAGGGGTACAAGGAAATGAAAATACCAGTGAGAATTGAAGCAATTTGATTGATTCCTAGTGCTAGAATGGGCAAATTTGACAGTCTTGGTCTCCGCACACAGAAAATGTCCGCTGTATACACTAAGATAGTAGGCCACATGTACACAATTTTGACAAGCTATAACTGATTCGGAAAACTCTCTCCCACAAGCTTGCAGAGTTTAGGTAGCGAAGAAAACAAAGGGCAAATCTGAACGGGCTATTTGTTCTATTTAAAGATTTATATCTTTGTAGTGAAATCGCTCCACTAAATTTCGTATATGTACACGCTTGTTTCATTTCCTTAGATTTCTCTATTCTGAGGGTTAAGTTCAAATGACTTCTCCTAGTGGTGTGGATAAAGCCGCGGAGCACAGTAAAATTTTAGTTCAGCGCTCTAAACAGAGTAATATCATTTAGCTTAGATGATGCCTTCCCAATTTAGAGAGCGAATGCAGAAGCTCAGGAAATATATTAGAAACGGCCTCAACTAGCTTGTAGAGGCAACACAGAGGATAACTCGATTGCCAGAAGAATCTCCAAAAAAAAACTTGTGAAAATTTGGTGAAGACCTCCAAGAAAGAATCGTTCTGTGAGGGACAAGAAGGTGCAAAAAGTACCTTGAGACTGAAAAGAGCCAGTCAACTAAGTCTAGTTCTCTTAAATACTCAGATGGCGGACCAATTCCAAAAAGGAAACTCTATACATTTTACTTCAGAAGCACTTTGGTTACCATGAGGGAGGAAATTGACAACTAGAGGACCGACTTGAAGGAAATCTTTTGCAATTGCCTAGCCTTTGAGAATTGCCCGGCTATCGGTCATTATATTATATTTTCCCGGAATTTTCAGGTTAAGGTAGTCTTTATACTAGATGACTATTTCGATCCAAAGAAGTTTAGACCGATAACTTGACATTGTTGAATGGCTTTATGTGCAAGCTTATAATGACGTTGCCACACTAACAGTCAGTAAGAATCTGAATGTGGTATGTACTCGTAGAAAATTTTGATTTTGATTTAATTGAATGTCGGCGCTCGAGGCACGGTCTTTCATTGAATTATCGTAAGAAAAAGTTTCTTTTGCTCATCATGAAAAAAATGAATTGACTAGTACTTCCAATCGTGAAAGATACAACTCATGAAAATTCAGATGAACTTAGATATCTAGATGTTATCTTGAACAAAAAACTTTTCTGGAAAAAGCGTGTGAAAATAAACGTTATTTGAGCTCTGAGCTCTTAACTCAGTGTATGAAAGCTTTCGCCCTAACTTGGGGTCTAAAGCCTCACGTAGCTATATTGTTCTACGCAAAAATCATAAGGCCGATGATCAAATACGCACGTGTTGGGTGTAAGACTATTGTCAAACTCTTGTTTGCCTGTAATGCTGCCTCCTCACTGTGGGCCATTATCGGCCACTGCAATGGTCGCAATGATACAGCGAAGATATGCAGTAATATTTTTAAGGAAAAGTGACTGGGTTTTTTCGCTCGGCAGAAATATTCAAGCAGAAATATATAAAAAAAAACTTAAAAACTGTTTGCTGCGCGATTGATGAGAAGTGGAGGAGAAAACGTATCGCTATTTGTTGGGACATTCAAGTTGCGCTGATGACGTTACGAAGACCCCTGAATACTCTAAAAATTGGCCTGGAATTTAAAGTACGACTCAACTCTGTCATTAGGCTCAATAATGTGCATCTGCTTTAAGAACGCGGACAGTGTAATGTTGAAGGAAACAAAATCGCTGATACTATTGTGAAGCAAAGCCTGATGCTTCTGCCAAAGTGTCCGAACTTGGCTTAGGCTTGAAAACCTCTTTTGCATATGACTTCTTTCGGAAGTGGATAGGAAAGAGATGGCTATGTTCTGATCTCGTCAGGCACATGCAGATCTTCCCCTCAAAAAGTTACCATAGCAGAATTTTTTCTCAAGGCAAAATTTAGGTGCCATGACAAGCCTAGGAGCTAGGTACAATATCTTAGGAGAACTTATGTCCTGCAAAGGTGTTCCACAGTAAAATTTCCCATTACTGGTTTGGTTTTTTTCAGACGACTTAATGTGGATGATGTTCTCCCTAAATTCTATGCTTTCCTGTTTAATCTAGCTCCTGTCACACTCCTACTTATCGAACTAAAAGAAATAATGGGCTTCCTTGGCTAACATCCAAAACATGACCTCTACTATCGTACTAAAACATGCTACACTAAAAAATTAAATATGTTGCTGAGCTAAAAAACCAAAATTAAATTTAGAAGCTCCAGCCTAGATTTAAATTTTGAAGTTTCCAATGATGCGATGAGTTTTGTATATTTTGTTACATAGTGTCATTTGAAAAAATTGTCTGTTATAAGCTCACTACCCTAATAGAACCTCTTCTGAACGAGAAACAACATGGTTTTGAAAAAGTCAGGGCAACTGCTACCAACCTCGTGATTCTCGTCTCAGATGTTCTCTGTAGCATGGAAAAAGGGCATCAAATTGATACCATATACAGAGACTTCAGTAAGCTCTTTGATTGCGTTGATAATAATATTCTTCGAATTCAACTACAGAAATTTGGTATCTCGGGTCTCTTATTAAATTGGTTAGACGTTAAGACTGAGGGTGTCTTAGCCAAAAAAAAAAAAAAAAAATCGAAATTTCATCAGGTGTACCACAAGGTAGTCACTTGATACCTCTTTTATTCAATATTTTCACATTGGATTTTTCTGAAGTTTTATCAGACATTCCTCACCTTTCTCATGCAGATGTTCTGAAAATGTATCTTACAACCTAATTGAAATCTTACTCAGTTTTCCTTCAATCTAAACTGCAATATCTAGAGTAGTGGTGCAACCAAAATAATCTAGGTATTAAGTAAATGTCAAGTCATTTAGCTTTTCCCGCAAAACCAATAATATAAATTTTGATTGCCGCCTCGATAATATTTCAATAATTAATGTTGATAGTGTCATCGACCTCGGGGTTACTTTGAATAAAAACTATGACAAAGTCTTATGCAAGGCTAATAACCAGCTTGGATTCATCAAAAGATGTGCGAAAGAATTCAAAAACCTATGAATCACGGAGTTTTTATACATAGCTCTAGTTCGAGCATTGCTCCCATATACACACTACCTTTGATGTCCATAGCGATAGGCTCAAATCAGTACAGAAGTAAATCTTGATCTTTGCGTTGAGAGATCTGTATAATCCAACGAATGTGATAATTTACCTTAATATAGATACAGGCTAAATCTTTTAAATCTATCAAGTTTATTTTCGCAGAGGATAGTTATATGCTCCTGCTTTACTTTCGATGTTATTAGGGGCTTGATCAATGTTGTGTGCCTGTCCAATGTGGAAAACTTCAATGAATCAGTAAGGCGGACGAGGCACACACGTTTACTGAATGAACATTTACACCACACAGCTTACGCCACCAATGAGCCAATCAACAGATGCTGCAAAATATTCAACAGCTTCGTCAAATACTATTCCCCAACCATTACCAGACCTAGATTTAAAACAGCTCTGACTATGGCACTCACGTCATAAATTCTTCTATCCAATCCCCTATCAAAGATGGTTATATTTAAAAAAATGTTTTATATTTTTCATCAAGTACATTTTACATTAATTGTAAGTGTTTTTTGTACGCCTTGTTTGGTTGAAATAAATAAATAATATCTGTTATATTTTTTTCTCCATGCTTCTACTCTCCCCATTTTTCAATTATTCTTTTTTGCATTATTTTCTCCCTCTAATAATATTCCAGAACGATTCCCCAGCAACTGGTGCAAAAACGCTTTGCATGCTATGTAATATATCTTAGTGAAGGTTATTAATTTATGATTACGGCTCCCTTCTTGTCTATAACTTAGTATATACAACGTACATCGGCTCTAGCGCTTATCAAAGCAGATAATATTTGATGGTTTCTGAGAAACTGGATCGTTTTGCGGAATAAGCCTCCGAAAACAGAATCAAATAGAATTGTTTTTGTCGGATGATTAAACTTTAAATTTTTTTAAATCAATGATTTCCCGCTGCAAGTGGTCACATCAGTCAGGAATGCACTATGAGCTGATGTCTGATGAGAATCAGTGCATACTTTCTAAACCACTTAGTTAAAAAGTTTTCAAATTGAACCATTCCACAAAAGCAATTCCATTTGTATCTAAATGATTTATCTTCTTCGTCACCACTTGGTGTATAGGAGTAGTTTTGGTGCTTTTTTTCTGCAACTTACTGTCCTTTCTGTTCTTCCTTTCCTATAGTTATCTTTCTAATCTTGGTAGTGTGTCCTTGTTTTGTAGGAACGTTTTAGAAATAGTATGTTTACTAAGTAATCTAGACAGTAGCAGAAGCTGTAGTCCTTATGGTTTACTAAATTTTTTAACGAAATCACTCATCATTCATGTGTGTTCCCTTGCTAGTATCTATCAGTAGCTTTCTTTCCTTGAATTGCGTCTAGCAATATTAATTGCCGCCCCATATTTCTCTAAGTTTACTTCAATAAACTTCGCACAGGGTAGTCTACGATATGGTGTATCAGATTACTGTACCTTTTCTCATTTCCGAGCAATAAATCGACAGCATCCAACTAACTTTTGTTTACTGATACTGTTGCTTCCACTATTTACTATCGAAAATCGAGTAAGTATATTACACACAGAATTTCAATTCAGCGAATCGTAGAATCTGCCTCTCAAAGATGGGTAGGTTTGGTGCCTCAAGTCTACTTTGCTCCTGGTTTTCATCTTGCCTTTTTGACCGTGCTTGCTTCTTAACTGCTTAATCTTGTTGTTCCTCTTTCTTTCTATCCCACTTTTGGTTCTCCGCAATGCTCGATTCTTAGCCTTCTATTTTTGGTTTTATTCGTAAACGATCTTCTTTTCCTTATTCATCTTACCTTTCGTTTTTATGCTTACGACATTACAGTATTAAGGGTGGCTGCTCACAGTTGTATGATGATTCCATTGCGATGGAAAATTTTTGCTTTCTCATTTCTCATGCCAAAATTATAGAGGTATTGCCATTTTATCCACTATCCCTAAACTCTTTGAAAAAATCATATGTGGTAAACTATTCCCTCTGGTCGATGTTTGACTTAACGAACAGCAGCATGGTTTTAGGAAAGGTCGTTCTACCACTACCAAGCTAATGGTGCTGGTTTCCCATGTTCTTTGTAAAATGGAGAAAGGTGATCAAATTGACGCAGTCTACTCTGACTTCAGCAAAACGTTTGACCGTTTTGGGCCCTCCGTTTTGATTTCCAAGCTGCCCCGATTTGGAATTCGGATCTCTACTAAGATTGCTTAGCTCTTACCTCTACAACCGCTCACAACATGTGAAATTCAAAGGGCTTATCTCTAAACAAATTAATATCAATTCAGGTGTACCTCAAGGTAGCCATCTTGGCCCTTTGCTATTTAACATTTTTATATCAGACTTGTCAGAGGTTTTATCTGATGCACCTCATCTAGTCTATGCGGACGATCTGAAAATTTATTATACTATAAAGTCGCCTTCAGATGTCAACTTTTTTCAATTAAAACTAAATTCCCTCGAACATTGGTGCAGCGTGAACAACCTACCTCTCCACATACCTTTTAAGCAATATGCCACTTAGTAGAGTCGACAACATTTTAGACCTCGGTGTGGTGTTGGATTTTCATTATGACAAAATGATTCCTGAAGCAAGTAAACGACTTGGCTTTATTAAGCGACGCGCCGGAGAATTTCAGATCCTTTGGGTTATAAAATCACTATAAACCACGCTCGTTCGCTCTCTTCTTGAGTGTGCTTGCATTATCTGGAACCCAGTTTTCAAAATTCACAGCCAGAGATTTGAATCTGTTCAAAAGCAATTCTTGCTATTCACCATCCTTGTGATTTTAGCAATTTAACGTCATTAAATTTCGCCTTAGACTTCTAAACTTATCACCTCTTGCATCCAGAAGATTAATGTTAACTGCCCGCTTCAGTATCGATGTCATTAGAGACGCTGTTAATGTCGACTATATACAACCCATGAGAGACTATAATTAGCCCATGAGAGTCACTAGATCCCGACGAATACTAGTTGGATATAAGCATATTATCGCATATGCTGATAATGAGCCAATAAACAGATGCTGCAAAATATTCAACAGTATGAGCCAACACTTTTCACCTACGATATCCAAAGCGTTCTTTAAAGAAAGAGAATTACCAAGGCTCTCTTATCATACCCTCTTTAGTCTGCCGGCCTAGTATCCTCTTATAGCTTAGGACTGATTAATTTTTTTTGATTAATTATTATTTAATTTCGTTTTGCGTGTTTAATTTTGTGACCTACATATTATTTAGCTATTATGTATTTATTTATTGAATGTTAATTTATTTATTTGGATGATATTTATTTGCATTTTTTACCTTTTTTAATCTGTTTTTAAATTTGTTTAGTTTTTTATTGTTTTTTATATTTATTTCATTTATATGTAATATTATTATACCTTGTTTGGTGAAAATAAATATATAAGTATATTAACGCGAATATTGTACAGCCATTCTTAAAATATGTATGTCAAAGTTGAATCTCTGCCAATTTTCACTTTTTTTCTCCATGTTTTTCCATTCAAATTCCATTCACTCTCGAAATTGGTTAAAATTGTTGCCTTTGACATCAAACGCCTTAAAATCTCTTTTAATTCCCTTCGAAAATTGATGCCAACTACTCTGAATTTCATACAAAAACAATTTATGCTTGAGAGAATGTCGCATACATTAGCCTCCAATAATATTACGAAAAAAGCTTTCGGCACATACATTCAGGATACAATCGTTTTTGCGAAAGTAATGCACGCATTTACATACATAATGTACGGGCTAGGAGAATTGGAACAGTCAGAAAATATGATGCTGTATAAAAAGTTCAAAAGAACTCAAGATATATGCGCTTATGGATGGTGACTGTGACGCCAAATCTAAAACAAGGAGAAAAGTTGAATTCTTGATGTAAGTAATTTTCAAAGCTTATTAACTTTAGTACTTGAAGAGATAGATACGGTTTATTATGTCCTTGAAATATGATAAAGCCGAGCGAGATAAATGTCAGTATCAGCCGTCATTGGAGCAAACTGTGTGTTTAACTTCGTTTCAAACCAAAAACTAATATTTTTCGTTCAGAAAAACAAGCTGAGAATAATACTAAGCTACTGTTGTTGTCGGACTGAAGAAATGACGTTGACATAAAACTTTCTTTTAGAGAGTTGTCTCGCTCCCCACGATTTTGGTTTGAGTTGTATTGCAACTTTTGGGAACCTAAATTTGATGTGGTTGGAATGAAAATCCCTGTTTCATCCACGATCAAGTGCTTTCTTTACATTCAAATGCAATGCAATTTCTCAGATTCAAATGGGATTCAGTCTGATTGTTCAGGGAGCAGATAGCATGCTGAGCTCTGTAATTACGTGTAGAACCAAATCGATGTTAAACTTTTCACGAGTACGGTAAGGCCTGTACTGTGAAAATGGTAGAGAAATGGAGCTAGTATCGAACAGAAAATATCAAAAACAAAGCCCTCGGTTGTTAACTATTTCATTCGAAGACTGATTTCATGAAATACGCCTGAGTTAAATTGTACATCCTTTGTTATTTATATTCCAGCAATTTTCATGAATTTATATCTGGTACCTACTGTTATTCCGATGGTAGAATGTGAAGCGTTTCAAATGCGTTGTGAAATAGATGAAGCTTTTGAAAAAATGAGGTTTGGGTATAAGTTCTAGTATGCGTTTGTGCCACGTTTAGTTATTGCGCCAAGTTTATAAGATTGTTTGTATTGATTTTTTGAGTTTGAAAAGTAACTCTTTTATTTATCCCTCTCTGTTCATCCACTTTTCTCTTGTACATCAGACACAATATTCACGATATCGTTCATTGAAATGCAGAAAATTGAACAAGTTTCTCTCTCAAACTTTGAGAGAATATCACATGAAAACTGAACTTGAATCAAATACATCAGAATCGCCAGTCGAAACTACTACCTGAAGAAAAACCAACATTATGTGAATATCATATGGGGAATATAACTAGAAAACCAACTTTCGGGGGAAATAATTTGTCGAATAAATGATGGCACTCCAGCCCATGAAAATCAGCTTTAACATTCGACCTATCCACCTGTTGATCCAACCCAGTCCCAAAATTTATTTCGACATTCATTCATCGAATTTCATTAAACATTTTCTCAGGCTCCTTTGATCCAAATCTAAAGTATTCTATCAACAAAAAATGATTCCAAAATCAATTTCATCGTCCTTTTTGCTTCCAGTCACATACACTAAGTGGCTGAAGCTTATTTACGATATCCGTGCCTTATTTTAATTAATTCGAAATGAATCCTGAATTGGAATCGAATTTCCGTAAATACTTGCTTTCGGGCTCGAAATTCAAATGTTTATCTTCCGTGGCTTCGTCCCTAGTGCTCCTTGATTTACCGTCAATGACAATGAGACGAATTCTCTGCCTGAGCGATGCGGTTTCGATCGAATGCTACTGCTGGTGAAATGTTGAAGTGCTGTTGGTCCGTAAAATAAGTGGTTTCGGAGAAATAGTAGATGACTTGAAGCTTGGGGATATATGATATGAGAATTGTGGGAATCCTAGAAGTGGTCGATGTGGAATCGTCTATGTTGTGTTAAATTTGGAGAGAATATTTATGTCATATCTATTTATATGAATTTCAGATAGGAACTTTTTAATCATTATATATAAATGTACGCTTGAAAGCTTTTGATTTTAGGTAATGTTTTTCTCTCTAAGACACATTTTCAGATAAACAAACAAGCCAGTGACTAGATTTAATATAAAATCTAAAACGTTAAATTGAATATTGATATTGCGCACAAAATATATCATCGGATGCGCAGGGTATGTTATACTTCGAATAGCGCATTATACCTGGAAGAAATTGTTTATTAAATTGTCTGGCAGCTAATACTTTGTCATTTTAAAAATTCAAAGTTTTATGAAATGGAATAAAACTCTTCTAAATGTCCAAAATATGAAATGTTGTCTTAAAATAGAAACATCAAACTGGTGCTGAAATAACACTGTTTAAATTGTATTTGCTATCTGCGTCATCATTTAAAAACATTTCAGAAGTGACAGAATCACACAGAAATATCAGCCAATCTTTAATAAGTGTAGTTAATATGCGGCTTTAATCTGGAGTTATAATTACTGCACTAGTAATGGGATATTATTGAAGATCGGAGACCATAGTAAATTTTATACTCCTATTGCTCCTGGTAAAATAACTGCCTACGATGATGACTAAATATATAGCAACCTAGGCTACAATTGGCATGGACAAATTTAATTTTTTTTATCAATTGAAAGTTGTGCTCACAAAATGCAGTACTCTTAGAGAGAAGGTATCACAGCGTGTAAGTTATGTATAACATAACCCACAATCCACCTCACCAATATTATTACTAAATGTAGCCACAATAACTATATTTGGATAAACACATGAATCATCTGCAAACGATTAGAACTCATAATTAAACTCACATTCGACTAAAAGATTTATCAGAAGTAAAATAGTAGCCTATCAATTAACCACATCCTGAGAACAAGTTAAATTCAAACCAAGCTTATCATGCTACATCCAATTCAGAAATACAAAACACTATATAAACTCCAACAAACGAGCAGAAGCGATTCTTCTTATAAATCACCATCCGAGTGATAGGTTTTCGAGACGAGTAAGCGTTCTTCAAATTTTTCATAAATCGATTTTTGTTTTTTGATTGAATATGTTAGAATGAATCTTTAAAAACATGATTTTAATGATATAAAATTGAAATTATAAAAAAAAATTCTATAACCATATATAGCGAAGCGCTCCAAGTACATTTTTTCTATGATTTTCGTTCACTTCGCTATACCGCTACATCGACTTAGGTTAAAGTGTAGAGAAAGACAAGTGAATCAATTCCTTCAAAAGAAGCAAAAAAAAAGTTAGGCTCGGCAAAAAAAAGCAAAAAAATTAGCTGAAAAAGATGCTTCTAAAAAAAGTGTTGAAACTCCGAAAAAATGGTCCGAAAAAAGTTCAACTGACACTAAAATTATTGAAAAATTTATCAACATATTACGGCCTACCTACGACGAAATTATAATTCGGTTGAAAACATGCGCAAGGAAATTTGGGCAGCATATTCCCAAAAAATTTATTTAACACTCTTATTGTCCTGCTGGAGAAAATACTTGGTGTAACTAGCGCAAGGCGGAGGCAGCTGGTAATAATACTTTAAAAAATTTCAAGCATCCTCCACCTTTAGATTTATTTATTATTCAAATCTCATTTAACAGAAAAATCCAATTATGAAACGAGCTACAAAAAATAATCAAAAAAATCATTAATATAAAGCAAAACAGGAATAAAAATAATAAAATAATAAAAACAAAAATTGAATTTTGAACAAAAAGAACCAAACTGATGCTCATCATGGCTTCTAAGTATCCTAGGTATAGGTGAGTAAAAATACACCAGAGTACGCACAAAAGGAGTAAGGAAAAGCGACTGAGTTCTAACCGGGCGATCAGACACACGTAAGAAATGACACTCGTGAATGTTGGAAGACATTCATCAAGGAATACTCTGCGGGTACTCAGCAAATGGAGATTGAAGAAAAGCAGACGGTCATCATAAGGACGATAAGCAACATTAAACTTGAGCAAAAGGCAGCGAGTAAACTTACGCTGAACGGATTCAACAGCATTAGACAGGTACACGAAACGAGGAGACCACACTTGGGAGCAATATTCAACAATGCTACGAACAAGAGAAATAAAAAGGTGAACACAAGTGTTGATATTGGTTGCAAAGCGAGAGCAGCGCAGAACAAAACCAGCTACTTTTGACGACTTAGCAACCACAAAAGAAACATGCAGATCAAACTTTAACTTCGGATCAAAGATGATGCCGAGGTCTTTATGTTGATCTACATGCTTCAAAAGACTATCACACAAAAAATACTCCAAGGAAATGGGATTAGGCTTATTGGAAAAATACATCACAAAACACTTGGAAACATTAAGATCAAGGAAGTTCACAGAGCACCAATCACTTAAAACAAAGAGATCCGACTGTAGCTTACAACAATCATTTTGTGAAGCGACAGCACGGAAAATTTTTAGATCAACAGCGTACAACAGAGAGTCAGACTGAAAGTTACAAGGAAGGTCATTGATAAACAGTGTGAAAAGGAGGGGACCAAGGATGGAACCTTGGGGAACACCAGAAGTAGGAAAGAAAGGGGAGGAAGAACAACCATTAAACACAACACGGCAGACGCGATCATGGATGTAGGAAGAAAGCCAAGATGTAAGGGAACTGCGAACACCAAAATGACAGATCTTATCTAAAAGCACTGTGTGATTTACCCTGTCAAATGCTTTCGCGAAGTCAGTGTAAATCACATCAGCTTGAAGACCATTGTCCAAAGTACACGCAACGAAGTTAGTGAATTCCACTAAATTCGTAGTCGTTGAACGTCCCTTGATGAAACCATGCTGCTCTGCAGAAAATAAATGACTAAAAGCACCATGAATTCTGTCATGAACAATCCGCTCAAGCAACTTCGGAAAACAGGACAGGAGGGATATAGGACGGTAGTTGGCCACATTGCCAATGTCTCCCGATTTTAAAATCGGAAAAACATTGGCAGCCTTCCAGGTAGAAGGAAAAACACTAACAGACAAACTCAAATTAAATAATATAGACAAAGGTACACATAAGGAAGATGCAAGAGACTTAACAAACACATTAGGAATGCCATCCGGGCCGCTGCTTGCTGAGTGATCCAACGAGGATATTAGAATTTCAACCTCCAGAGGATTGGTCATCGCAAAATTATTCTGAGAAAACACAGCCGCAGCAGAACTCCCTGAAGCAAAATTAGGAGAGGAAAATGAAGAAGCAAAGAACTTAGCAAATAAATCACAAGTTTCTTGAGGGATAGAAGCCGTAGTTTCCTCAAGAAAAAAAGTGTCAGGAAACCAGTTGCTAGTTTTAAGGGAACGGACATACGACCAAAATGGTTTCGAGTTATCTGAGGAAAGACTAGCTTCAATATGGGCGAAATAACCACGTTTCGCTTCTTCAACAATCCTTTTAGCCACTGCTCGCAGAGACCGATAACGCTGAAACACCTCGGCAGATGAACTGCGAAGAAATTCACTACGGGCCTTATCTTTCTCGCGCAAAGCTTTGGATACTGCGACAGAAAACCAAGGAGGACAAGCACCACGACGAGAACGAGACACAGGAGTAAATTGAGAAACAATGGAATTAAGGAGAGAGTAAAAAGAAGAAACAGCTTCATTAATATCAAGCCCACGAAAAAAAGAAAACCAATTGATAGGGAGGAGTTCGGCAGCAATAAGTTCATAATCTGCCCTAAAAAAGTTGAAAGACGGCACAACTATGCTTTTGGTGCGTGGACTATTCGGTAAACAAAAATCAATGGAAAGGGGGGGATGATGAGGGTTACGTTGATCCTGGATGATGCGGAAAGGATGATGCGGAAATAGATAGATTAGAAGAACGTAAATTAGAAAAAATAAGGTCCAACAAACGATTATTATTATTAGGAATGTAATTAAATTGGGATAAGGAACAAAACGAAAGAAATGATGAGAGGGAAATTGAAAGTACATTGGCAGAGGTGATGATTAAAGACGAGAGGTCCCATTGAATAGAGGGCAAATTGAAGTCACCACAAACAACAATAGGAGAATGAGGATAGTAAGACATAATAAAATCAGACAGCTCACTATAAAACCATTCATACGTGGAGAGAGATGCACTACAAGGCACATATACCGATACAAGTAATAAACAAACATTATGTGATAGGGAAATACGGACAGCAACACACTCAACAGGATGAGACACCACGAAGCTAGCACAAAGTGAACTAGACAAAGATTTACGAACGGCAATTAAGACTCCACCACCGTCTGCTTTATTCGTTAAATCACGATTGCGATCATGTCTGAAAACATTATGCAGGGGAAAGAACTCATCACTACAGAGATCCGTTGAAAACCAAGTTTCAGTCAAACAGACGAAATCATCGGAAGCAATTATAGAGGCTAGCCTGATTTTTACCAATTTGGTTCTTAGTCCACGAACGTTCTGGTAATAGAGTTTAAAACGTTGATTTTTAGGTAAACAGGAACTGATTACACTGGCGAGACCCGGGCCGGAGTTTTGCGAAAATTTCCTCGCTGACGAGGCTCAAATTCTTTAACCAAAACTCCCGAAGGCCAGAAATCATGGCGCCCAATCGCGCTAAGTTCCATCGGATGCGTAAGCAAGAATGATCCTACGATACGGCTGCTGTCCGAATCGTTTGTTAGTTTCTTGCAAGAAACGTTGACATCTCTTCCCATCTTCCGAGACATGTACAACTTCAAGTCCTCCACAGATGTATCAGCCGCAACACGAGAAAGGAAGATTTGAAGAGGAGGAGATACCACTCTAATGAGACCATTAGAAACGTCATCATTGGCACTACTAGGTCTACTAGGTTGTAGTGCGGGACCAGGAGATGGCACAGAGGACGCCATTGGAGAATGGCATTGCAGTTGTTGTGGAATAAGCTGCTGCGGCGGTAGATGTTGTCCTTTTTGCAGAGGCGGCAGTTGAAGAAGTTCCAGAGAATGCTGTTGCTGAAGTAGTGGCTGGGCACTATGGCTTTGTTGTTGATTTTGATTTTGAGTGCCCTGGTTGTGAGGTTGTGAGGTAGATGATGAGGTACAAGAAGTTTTAGAGCCTACTTATGAAGCTTATCATCAAAAGATTTATTAAAGCGCTGCTTGGGCAATTTTACGCAGAATAATAACGAAAGCTATAATTCTTGTATTTGGAATTCGGCCCCTAAACATACTTTTTGTGGAAAAAACATCGTAAATATGGCTGCAAATATTCCTGCATGTACATTCAATGAAGGACTTATGGCTACCTTGAAAATAATGCAAGTCATGGGAATTACAATTGGCCAATGTGCGCTGGAACATGCAGAAAATAAAGATGCTGCAAGAATTAACCAGGCGGAAAAACCCTCGATTGAGGCATCTTGAAAAACTCCACTTCACTTTACACTACGATAAAATACTTTCTCGTGCAAACAAACAACTAGGCTTCATCAAAAGACGTGCCAAAGAATTTCGTAGCCTGTGGGTCGCAAGATCTTTAAACACTTCACTTGTACGTCCTATTCTCGAATATGCTTGCATTAGTGGAATCCTGCTTCCGAAACCCACAGTGACAGACTCGAGTCAATACAAAAGCAATTTTTACTTTTCGCCTTGCGAGAGCTGTACAATACTTTTGATTTTAATAGCCTACCCCCTTATGAGTTTCGACTTGGTCATTTAAATTTATCGACACTAGCCTCCAGAAGAATGGTGATATCGGCCTGCTTCACATTTGACGTCATTTGAGGCGCTATCAATGTAGAATTCCTGAATAATAGAATTTTGATAAATATCCCTGTGAGGAACGCCAGGTCCAATCGTTTCCTAAAAGAATATTCTCATTCGACGACATATGCAGCAAATGAGCCAATAAATAGATGCTGCAGAGTATTCAACAGCATAAGCAATTTAAATTCCCCTACGATTTCCAAATCATCCTTCAAATCCTGTCTTTTTCATGTCATACTTACCGCTAAACCTTAAGCTATAGTTTATATGTCAATGTTTTATTTATTGATTGTTATTTATTAATTTATTTGTTACTTTTTAATTTGTTTGTTACTTATTTAATTTGTTTGTTTTTACTTTTTCCTTTACTTTACTTTTCCATTTTACTTTTAGTTTGATAATTTATATGTGATGTTGCACCTTGTTTTGGTGAATAAATAAATATGTAAAGACGCCAGAACTGCTCGTAGATAGCAAAAATCTTTGGAAGAAGAGGAGTATGAACAAGAGGAAGGTATATTGTATGGTCCAGGTAACGCAGATTAAATTTCGGTAAGATTTATTACAAAAAATTTTGGATTTTAACTTTAAACGCGATTCTCTCGAAACAAGCTTTTTCAAGGTGGCGTGCATGATAAAGAAAAATGTTTTTATCCATTCGTCCTGAAATTTTTACACGCTAATCTGCACATTTTAATGCTCAGAATGAACTACGGATGAAAAAATTGGCAAGTTTTTTTCAGTTACAATCGATTTTTGAGGGAAAAAACATCGATTTTTGAAAAAGCGCCGCCATTTTGTTATTTTTTAATCAAATTTTTTTTTAGTTAATTGCAAGGCCGCTTTGGTGCTGATGAAAACCCCGTTTTTTTCTCAGCCTCTTCTGAGGGCAGCTATCGTGCACCCCAGATTTTTATGGTGTTTTTTCAAAAAAATTGTAACAGACGATAGGAGGCCACAAAAAATTTTTAACAACTTTTTTTGTGCAGTATAAAGCTAGAAAAGTATGTATACAAAGTTTCATGAAGATCTGTCTTTTTATTCAATTAAAAACTAGCCTGTGAAAAAAACAATTTTTTTTCAACTTGAAGGTGCTATGTCCCTTTAAGTTCTTTAACGAAATTGTCAAATAAAATTTTAAATTGATAATCAACTGAAAGGTTCTGAAATTAAGAATTCAATTTTTTTCGTGTTAAGTGAACTATAAAATATAGTTTGTATTCGGTTTTGACCTGAATAGGATGATTGATAATCTTTGCTTTTGATTTTGTTGTGTTTCTTAAAGAAAATTGACATGGATACCAAGATTAGAAGCAAATTAAGCCTAAGGAATATATGCGCCCAGCGTGGGCTCCATATATCCATATTTTTTTTGAGAATGTTCAATCTAAAGCAAATGTTCATTTATTTTATTAATTTATTTATTCTCAAACCAAGCGAGGCATATAGCAAAAAAAAATAGCAAACTTGTTTGATTATTTTAACAAATATTTTTTCCTAAAGCTAAACTAGAATTAGAGAAGTTCCTGACCCAAAACTTTCGTATACTCATCCATTTGAGATGAAGGATTCAAGGAAAGGAAAAAAGTTTTGAATAAATAACTTTTGAAAGTGGATTTGGAAAAATACTAAGAATAGTAGTTTGAAAGTTTGTTAAATATTTTGCAGGATCTATTTATCTCCATACCCATGCTCATTGAGGAGACGTGTGTATTTGGTCCGTCTTGCAAGATTATTGAAAGCTATTTTATTTGGAAGACATTCAACGTTACCTGAGTCGCTTATCAAAAAACGAAACATTAGCACAATACCGTTCTTTTTCAAGAAAGTTTCGTCAAGCCTAAGATATTTAGTATGTAACTGTAAGATGGTAGACTTTCAAAATCGTGTGGATAATATAGATCTCTGAAAGTGAAAAGAACAAACTGCTTTTCCAATCCAACCTATCGTTATGAATTTTGGAATTTGAATTCCAACCCATGCAATCATATTCGAGTAATGGGCGAAGTAGAGATATTTTTTTAGTACATAATTTATTGAATTATTTTCCACGTTTCCTAATAAATCCTAGCAGCTTGCTGGCTCTCGCAAGGAGTGTGTTGTATTGAAAATTAAAGTGCAACTTTTTATCTAGAATGAAACCGAAATTTACAACACTACCTATATTTTTTTGCTGCTGATTACTCAGGCAATAATAGAGCGGGCAATTTACGGTAATAACAAATTTATTAGGTCACACTATTCCTCAAGTAATAAGAGCTTTGACTGAAGAAAATTTGAACCAAACTTCGATGGAATAGTAAAAAAGGTGCGGAATGCCAGATCACAACTCCGAGAGATAGTACTAAAAAGTGGCTACCTTTAGCTGCGCCAGAAGAGATTCAACTCAGTGTATATTGTATTGATTTGATGCCCTTTTTCATACTTCAAAGCACATTCGAGACTTTACTTCAAAGCACACCCATAGATGGTGGCAAGTCACGTCACGTGACGTGAAGTGCCACCAGTGTGCTTCTTAGCATACAAACTGGTACTGCAGATCTATGGCACGTGGGGTCAGCTGATGTAACGGCACGTGAGCTCACGTGACGTGATAGCAGTGTGTTTTTACTTTCACTCTCTTGCTCTTTCGAATGTAAACTGAAAAAGAGTTAACTTTTACGTCTTACCTGGTGTTGAATTTTTTTTATGCTAATATCGAAGCTCAGAAGGTTGCCGTCTTTGAGCACGTGCTTAGCGAAGGCAGTAGGGCGGTATATGTGAGATAATTATATTCCACATGTACCTCCCGATATAATCTATTCCACTCGTTCCAATTAGGTTCCACCCTTTCCTATTTCTAAAGCGATGATCTCATACCTAGTCATCGGATGAAATTATGATGTGACAGTTAATTAATTAATGAAGCGCTGGTATTATGCCCAATCGCCGGCTTTTAAGACAACACAAGACGAACAAATACAACTATACCGTGGGTGGTAGATCACTACCTCGAATCGGAGCCTCAGCGAGCAGACCTAACGGCCTCTCATTACCATTATTACCTCTAAGTAATAAATATACAAACCTTATTCAAATTTGAAATTTTTACATTTACAATGTTGGACTGAAATCACTCAAAAAGTTCTATAAGTTGAATTTCTTTCCTGTCACATAGCAATCCCTCGAACATATTAGCAATTTCTTATCATTCGAATACTTTCAACGTAAAGAGATAGATAAACTTTTATAGTCCTCGTCGAATTGAACTCAGATTCCCAATAAGTGAAAAATTAAAATTGATCGATTCATCAATCAGTCAATCGGTCGATCAAGCCATGAACGAATGAATCTATCAAATAGTGACCTTAAGTATCCGATGAAATTTATCGTTTCTCGTTTAGTTAAACTTCGGATGCGATTAGCTGATGAAAATTCCCCGAGTCCAATCATCATTTGAAAGCTTTTATTGATTGTGATTTAGGTAATAAACTTTTCTTTAACCCCAAACTTAAGTACCTTTCCAGTTTCGTTTCAATTGAATTATTGGTCGTTGTTACTCCTTGTTATCGCTTGTATTCGCTCCGAGATTAAATTTGAAGTAAGTGATTTTGCATCTGCAACTGATGTCAAGTAAGATTACATGCACATGTACGGAAATTCATAGTGTGTAGCAAAATGATACCGACGATGTTTGTGTTGGAATGAAATAAAAAATTAGCTAATTTAACACATTCTTTGCATTTAATTTGAATATTTTTCTGTATCTTTATGTAATCTAGCTGCCTTTTTTCAAACTTTTTCAATTTAAAAATTGCATTACTGTACAATATTTTAATATCTACTATCGTCTTTAAATACCATTTCCAACATTCCAATTTAAACTTACTTTACTTTTAGGTGAGACGAAAAGTCCAACAACAGAACATGCAACAGAACCTGCAAGAATCCAGATCGCATTGTACAAGTGAGCCTAGACTCAGCGAAACGGAAACACCACCACAACGACGGAAGTTGTCACAACGTAGGACTGTACATCATCATGGTAAGAAATCGATTGAATTTCTCTATTGCATTTGAAACGGTCTTGCTCTAAGTTGAAGCGAATAAGATAAAGTGAAACCGATAGGATGGTTTTCATAGTAAAAGATTTTTCAGAAAATATCTCCAGGATAAGTACATTGTAAACTGACGGCTTTAATGTGTTTCCAACGATGCTTGTGTGCAGACGTACTTTTACATATCTTTGGATGTTCTTGACATGCTAATGGGTCTGAAGAGTAAGAGATAGGATTTTCTTGTGTGGTTACATTAAGTAAGTTCTTTTGAGACAAAGAATTTATTATCTATGCGGGGAATATTCTGACAGTAGGCATAAGGTTAACAGTAGATAGATGGCTGAGTTTTTGTTCACTGACAATTTATAACACATCATGAAATGTTTGTCGTGATTCGTTTTTGATTACAAATGTCTGTTTTATGTCTTTATGCCGTGCTTTCGTTAGGAACTTGGAAGTCAGCACTTTTTGTCGCTTCGAATGATGACGAAGCAGCTAAGTTGAATGTAAAAACCAGAATATAGTCTACTTCACATAAAAAGTTTCATTAGGCCTGTGATTTTTAGCTACACTATGCTACAGAAACTCTATCCCTTCACATTTCAGAGCTTTGATTTAGTATTTTTGTAAATAATTTCCAAAAAATTATAAACTTCCCAAAAACAGAATCCGAAAAAAATTATAAGAAATTTATTTATTTATTTGCCACATCCAAACATGGTTAATAGCATTATGTGTTAATAAAGAATAATATATCTTGATTTTAAGTTTAAGAGCTAAACTATTGCTTCACACAAACAATTTTTGAGCCATCCCAAGAGGAGCTTAACTCGTGGTAAGGGATCGCCAGTTTTAACCTGCAATGCTTATGAGAGCTCTGCTCGCTAAGGTGTCAAGCCGAAAAGCGGCGTGCTACGGTGCCTGCGGGTTCGAATCCCGCCAGTGCCATGGCTGTAAGTGTGAATGCGTGTGATTGTCTATGAGAGTGGCAAATGGGCCCAAACTGGGGGCATAATGGTGGCCGCGTTCCCGGCAGCCCTCCTCACTAACCTAACCTAACCTTCAATTCAATTCAATTCAATTCAATTCAATTAATTTATTGATCACAAAAATTCATAATAACGGAAAAGCTTACATACTAAAATCAACCTGTAGTAGCATAGCTTGTGCAAGGAGGCCTATTCAATTCTTAGGTCTATGCCTTATCTGTAATGGTTTAACACTTACATCTAATGAACAATTTATAGATAGAAGATTAATTACAATGCGGGCTTAAATAAAATTAAAAGTTGCTTTAAATTCTTCATTAGATAGTGTTAGGAGCCATTTTTTTTACATTAAATTTGAATCTTTCAAACTAATTAATGTTTTTTAAATATTCAGGGAGCTTATTAAAACACTTAGGTCCCATGTAGGAAACAAATTTTTGTGTTTGCGTTTTACGGCTAGCGGGAACTATCATATTATTACGATTTGTTCTTGTTGCGAGGTAATCTTGAGCATTGTTGGGTTTTACATACTTGTAGGTATAAAAAAGAGCAGCGGGTAAGTAAAGTTTTTTAATATCGAATACTATTGCTAATGCGAAGAGCTCAGCTGTCGGAAATCTACGAGGCAATTGGAAGATGACTTTAAGGATCTGTCTTTGCGTTGACATTAAATTTGAGAGTGGTGCCATTGTAGTAAAACGCAATTATATTAGTTTCATCTGTATTTACTTTGAGGTGGTGATTGCGTAACCACCTTAGTACGTTATCCAGGTGAGTTTGGCATAACCTGAAATTATCTATCCAGCTAGCATTAGCATTACCGTGTCGTCAGCAAAGGATATTACTTTTAAGAGACCTTTTGTTCAAATTGCAAAAATCATTCACATAAATGAGAAATAACAATGGTGAAAGGACAGTCCCTTGTGGTAAACCTACATCAGATTTGAAACACCAATCACTATAAGCGTTGTTAGCTTTGACCCTTTGTTGCCTTAGGCTAAAGTATGAGTTTAGTATCTTTAGGGGTTTACCTTTGATGCCAATTTCACTTAGTTTTTTAATCAGCAAGTTTTTGAGTACAGTGTCGAATGCTTTTTTTATATCCATAAATAGGCTTATTATTGATTTCGATTTCAAAATACAAGAAGTTTATTACCTTTAGAACTGCATCCTCTGTACCTATTTTTTCTTGAAACCCGTATTGATTTTTAGATAGTATATTGTTTTCCGTCAAGTATTTAGTTAACCTATTTTTTATACATCGTTCAAATATTTTCGCAAGTATGGGCAGAAGCGATATGGGTCTGTAGTTATTCAGGTCCAGACGATTTCTTCCTTTGAATACTGGGATAATAATAGCTTTTTTGAAGTCAGACGGAAAGGTTCTTTCACTTAGACATTTATTGAGCAGTTTCGTCAAGGGGGATATGATGTTATTTTGAATTGATTATATTATTTAAACTGATATTATTTAATTAAACTATATTATTTAAACTGCCCCAACCTGGGGATAACTGCTTTTTAAATGAATTTACTACAGGAAGCAGTTAATTATTGTCTATTTTATGAAGATGAAAGTTAGAGGAGATGTTATTTGTGTTTGGTAAAGCATCTTCGCTGTTATTGTCAAAATTCCTTGCTATTTGCTCTCCTATGTTTATGAAATAATCATTGAAATGTTTAGCAAGGGATGTTCTTTAGACTCTCAGATGATGAAGCTAGCTCCGGATGAAGTGTTTCAATTAGATTCAATGGAATATTTTTGGGAATCTTACTATTTGTCATATCATTAACTATTTCCCCATAACTTCTTGTTGTTACTAGCGCTGTTGATTCGTTTTTGGTACCATTTTCTCTTAGCTGCTGTTTTGATGGTATTTAGTTTATATCTATATTTAACGTAGTAAGTTTTTAGGTCGATGTTGAATGGTTGCCTGTTAATTTTTTTTTTTATTTCGTCTCTTTTCCATATTGATACGATTATTCCCACAGAAATCCAATGCTTCAGGGGTGCGAGTTTTTTCGGGATCAATTTGGTAGTTGTAAATTGCTTGATTGTGTTGCAGATAGACTACTGAAATATTATACTTTAGTAACTTTTGAAAATATGCTTTCAGTACTTTTTTAAATCTGCTAATATTCTGCAGCTGACATATGTTCATTGGCAAGCAGTTAAATAGTCGCGGGGCAACATAAAAAGCATGGCTAGTTGCCAGTGCTGTTGTAAATTTTGGTTCTTGAAGCACTCAACGTCGTCTCCTGACCGTTACCACTTCTTCGCTAGTGCGTGGAAACTCAGTTCTATGCATATGCAAATATTTCAATATTTTAAATCTGTACAAGATTGGCATAGGTAAAACACCAAAGTCTTTATATAATTGCAGAGTTGGATACCGGATCGGTTTTCGTAAACATATTTTAATAAATTTTTTTTGCAGAAGAGCCAACGGTTCCACGATAGATACAGGAATCCACCCCAGCTGACTAGACCATATTCGATTACTGACTAGACGAGTGCTAACAAAATCGTTTTTATTCAATCAGGAGACAATAAAGATTTTAATTGTAGAAATTTGTACAAAACTCTTCTTTGTCCACACACGTAGGAAACGTGATCTTCCCAACGCAAGTGCTGATCCAAAATTACACCCAGATACTTGGTGCTGTTTACAATTGCTAGTGAACTGCAACTGCAACTATTAGGCGTACATGAAGGTTTATGAATGATTACTTGAAGAGTATCAGAAGTTAATCCAACCATCATTAGTGAGAACGGTAATACTACTGTCTAGCCAATATTAATGCTGACTAGGTTTATGTTTAGCCAATATGCTACAAGTTTCATTCCATCTTTTGGAAAATGAAATGCTTCATTCCAGTTGAGCCTCGAGTATAGTGCAACTGTGTCATCAAGCAAATCCATATAAAGAACAGTTCTTCAGTTTTAGTTTTAACAAATCATTAATATATATTAAAAACAATATTGGACCAAGAACTGTTCCCTGTGGCACCCCAATGTTTACATCGAGAGAGTCACTAAAATTATCTTCCACAAGCACTGATTGTGTCCTCTCATTTAAATATGATTTAAATACATCTTGTGATACGCCTCTTATCCCGATTTTCTCCATCTTTTCTAGTAGTAACTTATGACTAACTGTGTTTTGAAGTCGAAAAACACACCAAGACATTTCATTTCCTTGATATGATGTCATTAGTAATTCTATACAATACATCTTCTGTGCACCAAGAGTTTCTAAATCCATTGTGGTTGTTGGATAAATTATAATTTTCCTCTCAATATTTAATAAGCTTATTTAATACTCGAGAGAAGAGAGATGGGCCGATAATTGTTGAGGTTTGTTTTAACTAAGGAAATTTTGTTGCTTTTCGTTATTGAATTTCTCGGATCAAACCAGTTTTTTTTCAGTTCACTTTCAGTAACAAATCCCATTAAGTAATAAGATAAAAGAGTTTCAACACAGGGCCCGCGTAAAAGAAAAGTTATATCACAAATAGCTGGATACCAGGCCGAGTTAAAATTAAACTAAGATTCATGCAAAACGAAATTAGAAGAAAAATTGTAAAATCATTGAGATAATTTCATATAGCTATTTTATGAAGCTTTGATTATATCAGCTCGACACATTTCTATAAATAACATCTCTTTAGATTCAAAATAAAAATACGTGCGCCGTTCTGGAAATCACTTCTCCACCAAAAAGAACAAAAATGTTTCTCTTTCCTTTTTTTATAGCAACCAGATATTGGTTTTTGCAATGTATCCGAGCCAGCTATAATCGAATTCACCCCAGATGATCAATGATTTTGAGTGTCTAAACAATCATATGGTGCCATTCGTGAAAAAACATAGGATGATAATGACGTGGATGGGCTTGGTAGCTTGTTATGTCCTCCCGTAAGACCTAGAGATCCCAGACCATCAAAGGCCCTAGACCTTTTTGCAAAATGAATGATATCCTTCCGCTCCTGCTCCACAACGGCGTGAGGTCTATCAGCCAAGGCCCACAGAAGTCATATTGGCTAGTGTTTTCCCACCAGCTCAGGCTCCAGACTCTTTTTGCAGGTGCCACTGGTTAAGAGTCGTTATTTTATAGCATTTGCTGGTACAAGACAGTGGCCACTAACGATGCCGACCAACTTCTTGCGGTTATGTCGAGTTAAGTAAAACTTTGTCATCCCAACATGATTGCAGACTTGCAGGAATAGGAATTGGGTTGTTTGCATACCTGACTAGAGATGAACTGACCCCGTCATTGGCTAACACATGTGCTTTCTGATTACAATTGATGTTCTTGTGACCGGAAACCCAATAGATTTGGGCTCTTTTGTTGTTGTCTAGCATGCTCAAGCCCTAAATGCAGTTGAGAAAGCTCTTGAATGTTTTTTGTGCGCACCACCAGTGCTTTTAATGCAATTTGACTGTCTGTGAAAGCGTTGACACTAGCAACTGTGGTATTATTGGAGTGCTTTAGCTCTGGAAATTTGATTCTATGTCCTACAAGCTGAATATCTTTTTGTAAAAATCTTGTAATTTTTGCTTTTAATAATGAACACTTTAATCAAATTGACAGTAAATATTACTGTGTATTCTATCAAATAAATTTGTAGAAATTCAAAAACAAAATTAACTCACTCCTAAAAATAGATCCGCCTTCCTCTTGAATCCCTACAAGTTATCAGCATCACTTCGCAAAAAAAAGATAATAAGGTCTCTTGTTTTTTCTACGTGGAACGCTATCGATTTTCGCGCTCAAAAAAGTTCTGCAAATGCCTAAAATCCTACTCGTATTTTCAATGAAACCATGGCAATCATAAAGATAATACCGCTAGAAACACTAATGTTCGATGATTTGAGTACAGATTCTGAGTACATATCCTACTGTATGTGCTCCAACCTATTAAACACTATCAATTGCGATCAAATAATTTCACCTATACTCTTAGACGTGAGAGAGGGGCACAGAACAGCTTCGAGTTGATATGAATTCCCGGCTGTGAAGGGCACCAAAAAAACGAAAAAGCTGATACCAAAGCCAAAGAAAGCGCAAAAATGCCCTTCACAGGTCCTTCTCCGTATTATACGGACAGGAAAATTTAAACATGGAGCAAGAAAAAGATGAAAAGCTACTGGCTTCATCCTGAGGGTTTAAAACACTCAAAAGAATACCTTAGCTTCGATAACAGAAGAGTGGAAAAAGCAGTGGTTCTCTGCAAAAGTGCCATAGTGGAGCCCTATGTAGAGCACTGACAGGCCACCTTCCCTGCAAAAAGTATATCCACAGAATCGCCTAAGAAACGGGACGACTGCTGCATATACTGTGGGAAATCGGCAGACTGTGTAGAACATCTTCTCGCACTCTGCCCAGCACTAGCGATACGAAGATTATAGCTCCTTGACTCTGCTCTTCCCTCCATTAGGGACATATAGAAAATGTCCCTTGCAGAAAAATATCTAGGTTCATAATAGTGTTTGAAATGTTATGAAGGCTCTAAAAAATGGTACACCAAACCTTTCTTTTAGATATCTTCAGTTCTTTGCTGTGTTCCGAGGCCTTCTTTTGTCAGCTGCCCAGACTAATCTGCTTTGGCCCTATTAAATTCTTTTCTCAAACTCATCCGAGATTTTCTAACTGCCTGTTCACTTCCTCGTTTTGGAGCACTTGTTTTTCAAGCCAGGTATCTTAGTAGCATTCGATGGCTATCCTGGTAACTTTACACCGGCGTCTTTTTGTGGTCCCAGTTGTTGGTAAGGAGACATCCTAAGAGTGGTTCACCTTTGGCGTTGATGTCATTGCTTTCCCATGCTGTATGGTGTGCTTTGGCATACCAGCGAATTATCAGCATTTGTTGTCTTTTCTGCAGTAATTGTTATTTAGGATCTTGTGTTTTATCAATTAGGAACTAGCCTGCGACATATATCGTCACTATTGCTCCTCCTTCAATAAGGATCTTTACTGGGGTAAACCATACTCGTACATATCTCGTTGTATCCTTACTATTCACACCTATATTTTTTCGGAGCCAAATTTTTATTATATATGCAGCTCAGTAAACAGCTTATCGCAGGGTATCTACTGCTACTGGTTTGAACTCAGTCTTGTAGTATAAATCCAGCTTTGAGTGATCTTAGTTGCTAGTAAGTACTTCAGTCAAATTAAGTTAGAAGTTAGTCATTGCATCATGAAATAAGTTAATTGACACTCAAGAGTATTATTATGCTTTCGCATTTTTTCCCTCCTTCCACGGTCCGTGTGCATCAAAGTGTCATCAAACATATCGTCCTAGTACTTCCCAAATAATTGAAAATTGGTATAAGGGAAGATACAACTGTTATTAATTTTAATTACATTTCATACCCTAAGTTATACGTTTGTCCTCATTGACATGTGTCCAGCGAAAAGTTTACAAAAAACTCTGGTATCTTCTTCATTAAGGATTGGTGTTTTTGATGTGACATTTCAAGTATACCTTGAACTCTATTATGTTTTTTTGTTCATTTGACCGAGTTCGGTAATGAATTGTAATATGCGATTGCCTGCTGTACTGGATCCATCTTCAATCTATCCGTTCTTGGAATTGCAAGAGATAGATTTCTAGCAGTGCTGGTTTCTCGGTTAGCTATCTCCTACATAGTGCGGGGGGTGCGAAGCCACTTCAAATTGTTGCTCAAGATGTTAAAAATCAGTTTTCCCCTTTCAAAATTAATAAGTTGTTGAATACTTAGCAATCCTGTTCGAGTGTACACAGTAACTGTTGGTGTTAGGTTGGCATTCTAAACATAATTGTAATTGCTTTCGAAATAAGTCTTCCAATTAACTCAATGTTTTGCTTTGATGTCTGGCTCCATAAAATAGTTCCGTATGTGATAGTTGAACGCATATAAGCATTAAACATTATGAATTTTGTTCTGGTTTCCCAGAACTCAAATTTTCTTATTGCCTATAGACTTTGTTTCCTGCGCCATCATAAATATAAACCAACCACATTTAAATAGGCAAGCATATAGCACCACTTGAGAAAGTCAAATATAAAAAAATAATAGTCTTAATAAATAACAATATTTAATTACCATGCACTAGCACGCAAATTCTTCAGCAACCCTCTCATTCCCAATACTGATTCCTTTGGCTGCTCAAAAATTAAATTGAAATAACTAACACAATACCAGCCTTTCAACAGGTACAGCCAATGCCTAACGAGGTATGCTTTTCCATGTTTAACTTACAAAGTCAGTGTGGACGCTTGATTAGCCACTTTGGTTTCCTTCGTCGCTAAACAGAATTTCTCCTCTTAATTGGTTTTCGCAGGTCCTTGAATTGAAAACGAAAAGCAAGGGTGAGAGAGAAAATACCACATTACCACAGCAATAGAAAAACACAGCTCTTTCACTTGGGATTTGAGCGAACAATACATTTACCCACTAAAAACTCACCTTGATAGCTTATCGCTCCTACAAGACAAATCATTGTGTTTTTTTCGGTGTAGCCACAATCGATACGCCGTAAGTCACGCGTCAGTTGTTTCGCCTACCTATCGCCTACTTTTCGTTTTTTATTGAACTTTTCATTTTATTGCCTGTTTTTTACAAACGACTTCCTCGCTAGGGATTGCTCCCATTCGTAGGTAGGAAACTTTCAAACAGGTTTGAAGGTGCGTTTTCACTTGGCTTCTTTCCATCACACTTCCGAAGAGTGTTAATAATGTTTGCGTTCACAGAAAATCAATGAGACGAAAGTGTGTAGAAAAATTTCTTCGATATCTGATTTGATATTCAAAAAGAAATTGTTTTTATTAGCATGATAAAATATTTCACAAGTTAAAAGCTTTGCGATGGAAAGAAAACTGTCCAGGTACTGTCTACAGGTATATACTTATTCATTCTCTCTCTTTGTTCACATCATTTCCAATGGGGATATTCACTCATCCATCCAGAGAATTCTTTGAAGCGAAAGTTTATAAATAGGACTGAAGGGAAGCGAGTGAGCAGTAACTGTCATTTATTACAATTTTGAGTAATGGGAACCGGCGAGAAAAACAAAGCAACGACTTTTGATGAGAAAAAGGTCAGTAAGATGCTCTTAATTAAGGAAAATTGAATTTGGTTGGTTGGAAGTTGGATTTCGTTGAATTGAATTCCTAGGAAATCTTTAAGGGGCAAGCAAAAAGGCACAGAAAAAAGAAAAAAAACTTTCCTATACAACAAAGCTATTGGTCCATTGTTTCCTTTCATGAAGATAGCTCTGTCTCTAAACTCCTAAAAACTTCTACCTGTTAAAAGACAATTACTTGCGGCTGCGAAAGAAATTCAAAGTCAAATTAATATTTTATTTTTTCTTGGAATGAATTTAATGATGAAGTTATAATCAAAGCACTTAATTAGGTTCGTGTCTTTTTGTTGCTTATTAAAATTCATTGTGAATTTCAAATAAAACTTTCGATGGGACTTGTTTTACGTAACTAACTTGTCGCTCCTGCATCATTTGGTCCTGCTCATGAAAATGGATGTAGTAGTAGTATTAAAGAACGCCAGTAATATTTTATTGTAAGTACTGGTTGGGGTTTCTGCACAGAGAAAATATTTGATTCAGGGAATACAGCATAAATGGTTGGTTTAAATAGTCATCTAAATTCTAAAGGCTTGGCTTTTAAGTACACATATCCTGAAACTGCCACATAGCTTCCAACAATTGCATATCCTCCAAAGATAATTTAAGCAATGCGGATAAATGAACAGCAGTCTGATAACAGAAAACGACCTGATATTGGCAGAATATTAGATTTCATGATTTGATGAAACCATGTTGCTCTTCAGAAAACAAATGACTAAAAGCACCATAAATTCTTTCATGAACAATCCGCTCAAGCAACTTAGGAAAGCAAGATAGGAACGCTATAGGACGGCAGTTGACTACATTGCCAATGTCCCCCGATTTTAAAATCGGAAAAACATTGGCAGCTTTCCAGATAGAAGGAAAAATACCAACAGACAAACTCAAATTAAATAATATAGATAAAGGTACACATAAGGAAGATGCAAGAGATTTTACAAACACATTAGGAATGCCATCAGGGCCACTGCTTGCTGAGTGATTCAACGAGGATATTGGGATTTCCACCCACAGAGGATTAGTCATCACAAAATTCTCATGAGAAAACTTAGCGGCCGCAGAGTTTCCTGAACCAATGTTAGGAGTGGAAAATGAAAAAGCAAAGAACTTAGCAAATTAATCACAAATGTCTTGAAGCTTCCTCAAGAAAAAAAGTGTCAGGAATTCGGTTGCTAGTTTTTAGGAAACGGACATACGACCAGAAAGGCCTCGAGTTATTTGAGGAAAGACCCGCTTCAATGTGGGTAAAATATCCACGTTTCGCTTCTTCAACAGTTCTTTTAGCCACTGCTCGTAAAGACCGATAACGCTGAAACGCCTCAACAGATGAACTACAAAGAAATTCATTTCGGGCCTTATCTTTCTCGCGCAAAGATTTGGAAACTACGACAGAAAACCAAGGAGGACAAGCACTACGACGAGTACGAGACACAGGAGTGAATCTAGAAACAATGGAATCGAGGAGAGAGTAAAAAGAAGAAACAGCATCATTGATTTCAAGCCCACGCAAAAAAGAAAACCAATTGATAGGGAGGAGTTCCGCAGCAATTAGTTCATAATCTGCCTTAAAAAGTTAAAAGACGGCACAACTATGCTTTTGGTGCGGGGATTTTTCAATAAATAAAAATCAATGGAAAGCGGGGGGATGATGAGGGTCAGGATCAACGTAAAGAAAGGATGGTGCGGAAATAGCTAAATTAGAAGAAGGGAAATTCGAAAAAACAAGGTCTAACAAACGATTATTATTATTAGGAATGTAATTAAACTGTGATAAGGAACAAAACGAAAGAAATCATGAAAGAATTCGTAGGCAAAATGCATAAAAACGGGAGGTCCCATTGAATAGAAGGCTAGTTAAAGTCACTACAAACAACAATAGGAGAATGTGGATAGTAAGACATAACAAAATCAGACAGCTCACTATAAAAACATTCATAAGTGGAGAGGGATGCACTCCGAGGCACATATACAGATACAAGTAATAAACAAGCGTTGTGTGATAGGGAAATACGGACAGCAACGCACTCAACAGGATGAAGCTAGCACAAAGTGAACTAGACAGAGATTTACGAATGGCAATTAAGACTCCACCACCATCTGCTTTATTCGATAAACCACGATTGCAATCATGTCTGAAAACATTATGCAGGGGAAAGAACTCATCGCTAAAAAGATCCGTAGAAAGCCAAGTTTCTGTCAAACAGACAAAATCATCAGAAGCAATTATAGAGGCTAGCCTGATTTGCACCAATTTGGTTCTCAGTCCAGTAATAGAGGTTAAAACGTTGATTTGAAGGTAGACAGGGACTGATTTAACTGACGGGACTCGGGTCGGAGTTTTGTCGGGGTTCAAATTCCTTAACCAAAACACCTGAAGGCCAGAAATCACGGCGACCAATCGCGCTAAGCTCAATCGGCAGCGTCAACAAGAAAGAGCCCACAATACGGCTGCTGTCCAAATCCTTTGTAAGCTTCTTGCCAGAAACGTTGACGTTTCTTCCAAGCTTCCGAGACATATACATCTTCAAGTCCTCTATAGATGTATCAGCCACAACACGAGAAAGGAAGATTTGAAGAGGAGGAGATACCACTTTAATGAGACCATTAGAATCGTCATCATTGGCACTAATACACTCAAAAAATTTTTGGTTGAATTTTACCCTTATAATAGTAGGAAACTGGTTTCCTACTATTAAAGATGTAAATTTACAAAAGTCCGTAAAAAGAATATTTTTTTTTACGACCAAATCGTGTAATTTTACCCTAAAAAATGATGCAATTTTATGGCTTTGGCGCAAAGATGAATAGCAAACTAGTAAATTTACACTCTTTTTGCTTCAATTTACAAAAGCTGTGTATTATTAGATATCGTAGAAATGACGTAAAAGCAAAAAAATGCACATCGAATGTGTAAAAAAAATTGTGATTCGTTATTTTAAACGAAAAAATGAATATATTTCCTATTATCAAAGTATTAATTATAGACCCACCTTTTAGAGTGAGGTTGTAGTGCGGGACCAGGAGATGACACTGAAGACGCCATTGGAGAACGAAATTGCAGCTGCTGTGGAATGAACTGCTGAGGCAGTTGTTGTTGTCCTTGTTGCAGAGGCGGCAGTTGAAGTTCCAGAAAATGCTGATGCTGCAGTCGTGGCTGGGCACTATGGCTTTGTTGTAGATTTTGTAGTCTTTGATTGCCTGCTTGTGCTGTTGTTGAAGCAATTGCTGCTGTTCGCGTTGACCAAGAGTTAAAATCGGCAAAAAATTACCTTGATTGTTAGGCAGTACTGGCGCTGGGGTCTTGGGTGAGGTCAACTTCTTCTCTGCATCTGCCACTGAAGCCAGAGAGTTTAAGGCCAATGACAAACACGGCGGTTCCAGCGAAGTATTTCCCGAGAGGAAAACCGAGTCGGTTTAGTCGTGCGTTCATTTAACATACATCGCGGTTTGGACACTTCTCGGTTTTCCAGTGCAAAGCTAAACCGACTCGGTTTTCCTCTTGGGAAACGCTTCGCTGGAACCGCCGCGTTTGGCATTGGCCTAACTGTGTAGCGGCTGATTCGAGCCTGCCACGCAAGGTGTTAAATTCGACACGAATTGTCTATTAAACTCTTGTTTAATGGGCTATTCGTTATGTAAACTGTTTATTTTGCATTTTTTTATGAAACCAATTTCATAAAAAGCTATTTACCATCAAGTTATGAGGTATTACACACGCATGTGAAGCAATGTGTAAAATGTGACCGCCCGAAATCAACCTATTCAGCTTCGCATGAGTTTTTTTTTAATGTGCTTCAAAACGTATGGAAAGCCTTCAGTGCAGAATTAGGTTTTATTTATAATACAAGTACCAAAACATGTTCGATTTGCACTAGTAACGACTGTAAGAGCTTTGTTTTTAAGCGATTTCGTTGATGGGTATAAAACTGCTGTCCGAAATGTCATCGAAAATCTTTAGGAAAAAAATATTCCGCAAGGCAGAGCGATAAAAAAAACTCAATATTATAAACTTTGAGTTTTTTTATGGAGACAATGATTATATGTACCTACATTCGGTGTTGGGATAGAACTGTAGAAGAAGAGTAGCTGAAACTTAGTTTTCCTCCATCTAATTGCCAAAAATATCATTTGACAAGAATTATATATAATAATTATATACTTAGGCTCGAAATTGACAACGAAAGGCAGTGAAACTGATGAAATTGAACGGAGAATACAGCTCGCTAATAAAACTTTCTACTCCGTTCGGGCCCAACTGAAGACCAGCTGCATACACAGAAAGACGAAGCTCCAAGTTTACAAATCAATAATCAGACCTGTGTTGTGTTACGGATGTGAAACTTGGACCCTTACCCAAATATGTTGAACGCCTTCGAAAGACGGGTCCTCAGGTGTATAACTGGAGCTAAACAAGAGTGCGGCCAATGGCGGATAAGGTACAACCACGAGTTGTATGAGGTTTTTGATGAGCCAGAGCTTGCTACAGTAACCAAACTGCGGAAGCTACAATGGGCTGGTCACGTGCAACGAATGGAGGAGCATCGAGTACCTAAGAAGGTATTCGACGGAAGGGCCGAGGGTCGAAGACCAGTGGGAAAACCAAGAAAACGCTGGTCTGACTCTGTCGACGAAGACTGTGAAAAGCTGCTCGGTTTTCGAAATTGGACGATGCGGCCATTGGACTGAGACAACTGGAGGCGTCACCTGCGAGAAGCCAAGGCTGTAATGCTACGACGACGACAACGAAGAATTTTGATACTAAAATTCAAATTAAGCTATTAAGTGGCCTAGCTACCACTGGGATTTAGTAAGATTGCCTGCACGTGGTGCGTCCTAGGTAACGTCAAATGATCTAATCTCGGCCCAACCTACTGCGGTCACTTACAATTCTCTGATCCTGATTATGATCTTCGCACTGCGCTAGTGATTCTAAACCTAGTCGTCTTCTAACGTGGTAGCGACAGAGCCAGATCTACTCGTGAACGGCTTCTCTTCTTTAATAAAACCGTGGGGGTTTCAGAACGTAACGAAATTGTTGACACAACCCCGCATAAATTGTTTCAGCCTAAAATTATTCGAAAACTATTCGACAGCACATCGGTATATATCGGTTTATTTTATATCCCGCCTAGATCTGACGACCCCGTTTACAATTATATATGCGAATTTACATCTACTTTCATGATATATCCTGTTTTTTTTTTTAAATATGAAGATAGGCGTAACTAGATGATAAATTGATTTTTGGTGCAACAATTTTCGTATTTAAAGGCGGCTTTATATATGCGGTGTTTGTCAAACACCTTCTATTCGCCAAATACCGAACACCTAGTCAAGTAATTTGGCTTGGTGCTTGCGGAATGACAAGCACAGTGAATTAGACTTTCGTGCATTGCCGAATGTTCGCCAAAACTGGAAGATGAACGAGCTGCGGGGATCCGACACAGTGCTCGTCTACTTTGATGTGAGTTGAAAGTTCGACAAACTACGGGAATAGCGAGCACCCGAATGTTTGTGCTTGGCCTAGGGCAAGCACTAGGCGAGCAACCCAACCACACATGCGAAGTTTGCCAAACTAGGTGCTCGGTGTTTGACAAACACCGCATATCTAAATAAATAAAAGACAAACACCGCATATCTAAAAAAATAGTTGAATTTGATTCATAAAATTAAAGAAACAAAAGGAATTTGTATTTGACAGTTTCAATGTTTTCCACAGCAAGGCTATGAGCGATCAGAGCTAACAAACAGTTTTTTTCTGAAAGCATATATATCAAATTTGTATGTGTACACCATTACGTTAAACCATGGTTTCGCAGTTCTGTGAATTCCGCAGCAAAGACTATTGATTTTTTTTTGGTGACAAATCCAACCATCTCACTTAATAATAATTTGAGCTTTTTTGGCTTTCAGCATGTGCCTCTACGATAAACGCTAGAACACAACCTTCATTCCAAACTGGGACTTTAGAAAGTACAAGCATGCAATTTAAGAAAGTAAGAACTTAACCATGTATCAAGATATCGATAATGCAATGAAAACTAATTTAGTACAACAAAATTTTGTCGACACTAAATTACTCGATTACAAAATGTTATGTAGTGAAATTCAATTTCTAAGTACAGTTTAGTTTGCATATGTACAGAATAGCATGTTTATGGCAACTTATTTCATTATCCACGGACTCAGGACACCGCATTCAAGTCGACTTCACAGTCGTTCGTTCCCCCGAGCTATATCGATTTCACAAAACCTCTCATTCCACAGAGTTTATTATGCATTTTGCTCGCTATTTGTTCGCTTCAATTATTCTGTTTCGAACAGGCGTTTATTCCCTTAAACACTGACCGCAATCCCTAGTGAAATTGATTGCATTCTCTTTCAAAATTGCACTAGTGTGTCCGATTAGGTTCCAGCCCATAATCGTATTATACATCAAAGTTAAATGGAACGCAAAAAAGGATGTTTAAGCACAACTTTATTGTAATACATTTCACTAATTATTTTATCAATACCTAAATTAATTGATTGTAACGTAACATTTTTCATCTCATCTCACATTCAAACAGCATAAATGCTAGATTTAAGTGAACATACTGTAACACAATAACTTCTGCATGCACAATAATCTTCCCAAACGAACGTTTTAAATCCACACATTATGTCAGCACATTTTGCAGATTCTTTTTCCATATGTGGGAAACGAATCAACGACATATCAAATTTATTCTCGCGCCTGGGAAAATTATTGTGCATGTTATGCAGCGTCAGCTTTTTTCTAGACTAAGAATTAGTGTAGGTAATTTGTTATAAATACGTTGGTTATAGTAAAATAAAATTGAGTTGTTAATCAAACGCTTTATCATTAACTTGAAGACGTTTTACAGCTCAGTGAGAAAAATCTATTTGGTAGAGTTTCCTGCCATAATAGATTATCACAATACCAGGCAACAATTTTAGAAGTAGAGAAACCTACTCTCTTTAATTGCATAAGCCTAAACATTTTTGGTGACCCCGAGTTTTATGAACACAAGTTCATAGATTTGATTTCGAGATTAGTTGCTAGTATCTAGCAATTGATTGACAAATTTCAATTTGAAAGCACAAAACGTGCAATACTAACTAAATAATATTTGCAATTTTGAAATAATGGAGTCAATTGCAATAGAACAGTCTCGTCTCGGAAAAGAGATCGAAAAAATAATTAAATCTTATCAGGAACAATCACCTGATAAGAAGACAATTTCCTACTTGGAAGAAAAACTTACAATTGTTGAAAGTTTGTGGGAAAAATTTGAGAAAAATGACGATGAGATACGAGAAATCGCTGGTGTGTCTCTCGATCATCCATATTTCTCAAAGGATTACCATAGAACTGTGAAGACAGCAGTTGAAAAGTTTCGAATAGAGGTGATGTCTTTATTGGAATATGTTAAGACGCAATCATTCGAAGAGGCTCACACAAGTTCAAATAACCAAGCAATACAAAAGATTGCATCGAAACTTGAAAGTCCCGATCTAGCTCGGCTTATGAAAAAGCAACAAGCGTTGAAAGTTGCATTGAAACATTTAATTAGCAATACAACTGTCACTTCAAATCAGCCTTTAGAATATTTACAGCTAAAGAAAGAAAAAGTGACTAAAACGTGGTTCGACATTGAACAGATTCACTATTTGATTTGGGAATCAGTAGAAGATATTGAATCTACAGGATACAATTTGCAAGAATATTTTGAACTGCAAAATTTAAGCGACAATCTTCTCATTGAGTTAAACAGCAGTATTAAGAAGCCAGAATCTAATGGTAGCATTCCTTCAGCTGCAAATGAGTCTCAATTGAAGCTTCCAAAGATAGAGCTCCCAAAATTCGATGGGGAATACATAAAATGGCCCCAATTCGCAGACCTTTTCAAACAAATGGTTCACGATCAACCAATAGGAAATTGCCAAAAATTTTGGTATCTAAAAATGAACCTAACAGGAGAAGCAGCAAAGCTGGTAATGCATTTACCAATTTCTAATAGCAACTACAACATTGCTTGGGAAATGTTGAACAATAGATACGCCAATAAGCGATTATTGGTAAATGCCTTACTAGATAAACTAATGGCCCAATCAGCTATTACAACTGAGTCAGCTTCAGCACTCAGATCATTGCATGACACAACAAAAGAATGTCTGTTCACTCTACAAGCAATAGGTGTTGCAGCCAAAGAGCATTGGGATCCAATAATAGTACATTCGATCCTCAAAAAACTGGACAAGACCTCGTACACATTGTACGAACAAACATTGAAATCGCCACGCGAACTTCCGTCATTAGACGAACTACTAAAGTTCATTGAAATGAGATTCCAGACATTGGAAACACTGAATCAGAGGGCAGGTTCATCTAAACAATCAAACAAGCCAGCTAAGCAATCATCGTTAGTAGGAACGAACAAAGGTCTAGAATGCCCTCTTTGCAAAAACGGACATGCTATATATAATTGCGAATCGTTTCTAAAATTGATACCAGCGAAACGAGTTGAAAAGTCACGAGAACTAGACCTTTGTACAAATTGCTTGAAAAAGGGACACATTTACAAAAGGTGTTTATCAAGAGGATGTCAGAAGTGTGGTAAAAAACACAATACACTCCTACACTACCAAGTCGCCAAGAACACATCGAAAGAACCACAAAATACAAATTTGTCGGCACAATGCAGTGAAGGCGATGCATACGTCTTTTTAGGAACTGCGATTGCAGAAGTTATTGATCGTGAAGGTAAAGCCACGAGAGCGCGTATACTGCTTGACTCTGGCTCGCAGTTAAACTTCATAACCGACAAGTTGCGGAAAAGGTTAGGTTTCACATCAGGTGACTCAACCATAAACATATCTGGGATAGGCAACACAAGAGTGAAAGCAAGTGATAAAATCAAAGTATCACTAAAATCTATTAGTAAAGAATTTACAACCCAATTGGATGTATATTCAATCAAAGAAATTACGAACAATCAGCCGCAATGTTACATCAATATCGATGATTGGAACATACCAAAAAACATTCCACTGGCTGATCCAACATTTAATAAACCGGGAAGAATAGACATTCTTTTGGGGGCGGAGATTTACGGAGAAGTCATAAGGAATGGACAAATTCGGTTATTGGACAATCTACCCATTTTACAAAATACCGCATTAGGTTGGGTAGTTCTGGGTAAAGTATACAACTGCACCCCGTTCTGTGGAATATCCAATACAAACTTAGAACGCCAGTTAGAAAAGTTTTGGGAACTGGAAGAATGCTCTAGACAAGTTGTACTGTCGACGGCTGACAAAAAATGCGAAGAGTATTTTGAAGCTACAACCAATCGAGACTCTAGTGGTCGATTTATCGTAAACTTACCTTTATTGGGTGACGTCTCATTGCTCGGAGAGTCGAAATCATTAGCATTCAAAAGACTCTTAGCAATGGAAAGAAAATTAGTCAAACAGCCCACGTTAAAAAAGCAGTATGATCAGTTTCTGCAAGAATATCTAGACTTAAAGCACATGAAAGAGATTCCAGCATCAGAAATTAATGGACCCCATTACTTTATGCCACATCATTATGTACTGAAACCCGACAGTAGTACGACAAAATTACGGGTAGTTTTTGATGCTTCGGCAAAAACCACGAACAAGCTTTCACTTAATGATCTATTGCTCAAAGGGCCGAAAGTACAAGAAGATATTAGCGCAATCATAACCAGGTTCCGCTTGAAACGATTTGTATTCACGGCTGATATTACAAAAATGTATCGCCAAATACTTGTGGCAGAAGAAGATCAAAGCCTCCAGTTAATAATGTGGCGAAAGAATAGTAGCGAAGACGTGAAATACTACAAACTTTCCACGGTCACATACGGTACCAAATCAGCACCTTATTTAGCAATTAAATGCTTGAGACGCTTGGCTGAAGAAGGAAGTAGCCAGTACCCATTAGGGACTGCAGCAATTCAAGATTTTTACGTCGACGATGTCCTAACTGGCAGTGATAGCTTGGACGAAGCGGTAGCAATACGCAATGAACTACAACTATTACTGGCCTCAGCAGGGTTTGATCTTCATAAATGGTGCGCAAATCATCCAAAATTAATAGAAGGTATTGCAAACCAGCACCTTGATATCAAACTAGATTTCGCGAAATTAGATAGCGACTCTGTAAAAACTCTAGGAATGATTTGGCAGCCAGTGACAGATATGTTCACGCTCGTCACAGATTTAAAAGATCAAAAAACGACAACCAAAAGGAGTATACTTGCCGATATTTCGCAAATTTTCGATCCCCTGGGTTTAGTAGGCCCGGTGATTGTTACGGGGAAGCTGTTTATGCAACAGTTATGGAAATCCCACGTGGATTGGGATGAAAAAATACCAGAAGAACTCCAAACGGTGTGGGAAAGATATCGTCATGAGCTTCAATCCTTGAATGAAATCCAGATACCAAGGTACATGTTTAGCGAAAATGACACTATCGACATACGCCTTTGCTGACGCAAGTGAAAAGGCGTATGGTGCAGCCATATACATACGGTCAAAAGATAAACGAGGGAAAGTTTCAGTCAGATTACTATGCGCAAAGTCTAGAGTAGCTCCAATCAAACCCATGACAATTCCGAGATTGGAACTATGTGCAGCAAAATTGGCTGCCCATTTGGTGAAACAAGTTACAGACTCCACCAATTTGAAGATGGATGCAACTTTCTATTGGTCTGATTCACTCATTGTCATTAATTGGATACGAGGCGATCCATCAATTCGAAAAACATTTGTGGCAAATAGAGTTGCAGCCATACAAGAAATGACGTCAACAAAAGAATGGAAATATGTCTGCACAAAGGACAATCCGGCTGACCTTGTTTCACGTGGACTCTTTCCGGAACAGTTAAGGCAATCAGATATATGGTTTAATGGTCCAGCTTTCTTGAAAATGCCCAAAAGCGCATGGCCAATTGAACCGAATTCAAGCATTATAACTGATGAAGAAACCAAGATTAACAAATCTGTTGCCATCACTATGGTTGAAACGAATACACATCCATTATATTCGATCAATCATGGTAATTCATTCCGCAAACTACTGCGTGTCATGGCCTACATAATCAAAATGAAAAACATTATTAAAAACCAAAACAGCAAAGTAGAGTCTAGCTATTTGTCAACCCAAGAGCTAAATGATGCACTCAAAATTATCGTTAGAGAAGTGCAACAAAAGAGCTTCCGGGATGAAATTGGCGCATTGAGAGCAAACAAAGAAATTGCTAAATCAAGTAAACTTCGAACCCTAACACCTTTCATAACATCCGATAATATTATTAGAGTCGGAGGAAGATTACAAGCATCAGAAATCAATTTCGATGCGAAACATCCTATTGTTCTGCCAGGTGACCATTTTGTTACACGGCTATTACTGATTCAGCTCCACCGAGAGAACTTGCATGCAGGTCCCCAAGCACTGCACAACATCGCAAGACAAAAATATTGGGTTTTAAATGGCCGAAACATAACTAGGACCATAGTGACAAATTGTGTCTTATGTACCAAATTTCGACCACGTCTCCAAGTTCAGCAAATGGGCAATTTACCTAAGGATCGTGTTCGATTAACTCGACCATTTTTAAATAGCGGCGTAGACTTTTGCGGGCCTATATATACCCACTTCAAGATTCGAGGCAAAAGACCCCAAAAATCGTACATAGCTGTGTTTTGCTGTTTCGCAACGAAAGCGATACATTTGGAGGTCGTTTCAGATCTAACCACTGATGGATTCCTAAGCGCACTAAAACGGTTCGAATCCAGGAGAGGTAGGTGCGAAAATATCTACTGTGATAACGCACGGAATTTCGTGGGTGCAAATAACCAACTGAAGGAATTAGAAAATATATTGACCGATCAAAAATGCCGGGAAAAAATTGCTAACAGCTGTTCGAGTGTCAATATTCAGTTCCATTTCATCCCCCCTCGATCACCGCACTTCGGGGGACTTTGGGAAGCAGCGGTAAAATCCACTAAGCATTTGCTACAACGAACATTGATATCAGCATCATTAACATATGAAGAGCTTTGCACTGTAGTAACTGAAGTGGAGGCGATTCTTAATTCGAGACCCCTGACTCCATTGTCTTCCGACCCGAACGATTTAGCACCATTAACACCAGCACATTTCTTGATTGGTGAACCACTCGTTGGCGCAAGCAGCGCCACAAATGATACGACGAGAATGTCTTTAGCGTCCAGATGGCAGCTGACAAATCAGCTGAAGAGCGAGTTTTGGAAACGGTGGTACATAGAATACTTAGGCGAGTTACAGAAACGTACAAAATGGGCTTCCACGCAGATGAATATCAAAACGGGAACGCTAGTTACCATAAAAGAAGATAATCTACCACCTTTCAAATGGAAACTAGGTCGAATTTTAGAGACCATTCATGGAGCAGACGGCCGTGTACGTGTTGCTGATGTGCAGACGAGCTCTGGAATCATAAGACGATCAGTTCATCAGTTAGCGCCATTACCAATCGATTACGACGGTGTAGAGTTCAAAGATTCGTACGAGTCGTTTGAGGAGGCTGATGAACCGATGGAAACAAACGATAACATTGACACAAGCTATAAAAGTCACAGAAAACGAAGACGTTCACCCGCAAAACTCAGCTCACTCAAAATATGCCTTTTGACTTTGCTGGTATTGCCACTTACTACCTTGCACGTGTCATCTGCAGCAAAAGAACCAATAGACATTATCAATATCGAAAACAATGCAGGTGTATATTTTGAAAATGTAGGGAGTGTACGATTATCACCAAACACTTGGAAACTCATAGTCTTTTTCGATCTGAAAGGCTACTGGGAAGTTTTTCAAACCTTAGAAGCAGGTATAAAACAACTAGAACGGCTGAAAGAGACAATTACCAACAACACGTATCATGACGCTATTGTCACACAATACCGTCATCGACTACAACTACTCAGCCGAGACAATCTGCTTATACAGGATACGACGAAAACTAGGCAGAAAAGATCCCCTTTTGATATAATTGGATCGATAGATAACAAACTTTTCGGAGTTTTAGATAACGAATACGCAACATCGATGAGCGAGACCATTGCTAAGATTCAAAATAATGAAAATAGCCTTAATGACCTGGTGAGACAGCACACCTCTATTTTGGAAACCACAATCAATGTCATCACAAAAAGCGAATGGGAAAGAGGAAATCAAACGGAACAAATTAATAAGGCATTCGATACTGTTTATGAGAACATTAAATTCTTCAACTCTGAATTCAAACAACAAAAGACAATTGAAGCTTTCAATACCCTTTCATTACTCATTATGGCTTTGATAACTGAATGCCAAGATATGCAACATTCACTGATTGAAGTAATAATCGACGCTCATCATGAAACAGTTAATCCCAATGTCATATCGCCTCAACAACTCAAATCTCAGATCGCATTGATCAAAGACAATCTCACACAAGATTTAGAACTCCCAGCTTTTGAAACTCCAATCAGTATCTCACGTCTATACCAGATCTCTAAAGTTCAACACATGCATGAAGGAAGATATCTCATATTTGCCGTTACAATACCTCTGCTGCTCGCAACCACATTCCATGTCTTTCGACTATTAACTTTACCCACGATGATCAACAATACCTTTTTGTACCTACCACCGTCTCCGGAACTCATCATATCAAACATTTTCAAGGATCAATTTTATCCTATGGATATGACCGAACTCATACAATAGCAGTAAGTTACAGTGCCTTGGTCATCATTGTTATCATCGGTGTATGGCTAATCTATCGACATCTGAAGTCAACAAGGATCCGAATCGTCAATAAGCCAATTCCAGCTCCACGGCAGTCAACGCATGATCTTCAGTATAGTTTTGAAGTATAATACTTCAACAGGCGGCAGTATGTTTAAGCACAACTTTATTGTAATACATTTCACTAATTATTTTATCAATACCTAAATTAATTGATTGTAACGTAACATTTTTCATCTCATCTCACATTCAAACAGCATAAATGCTAGATTTAAGTGAACATACTGTAACACAATAACTTCTGCATGCACAATAATCTTCCCAAACGAACGTTTTAAATCCACACATTATGTCAGCACATTTTGCAGATTCTTTTTCCATATGTGGGAAACGAATCAACGACATATCAAATTTATTCTCGCGCCTGGGAAAATTATTGTGCATGTTATGCAGCGTCAGCTTTTTTCTAGACTAAGAATTAGTGTAGGTAATTTGTTATAAATACGTTGGTTATAGTAAAATAAAATTGAGTTGTTAATCAAACGCTTTATCATTAACTTGAAGACGTTTTACAGCTCAGTGAGAAAAATCTATTTGGTAGAGTTTCCTGCCATAATAGATTATCACAATACCAGGCAACAATTTTAGAAGTAGAGAAACCTACTCTCTTTAATTGCATAAGCCTAAACAAAGGATATTGCAAATCGACGACCATTTTTCGGAAGCGCCCCAGTATCATATGACTTGGGAAATGCTAAGTAGCTTGGAAAAGCGTTCGTTACTGACCGGACTATCGATTTGGTCAGTGCCAGCATTCTCGTTTTTTGCCAGTCATAAAGTTAAAATGGTGTGAACTTTTATGAGGATATGGGCTTGAGTCAGATTTAGCGCTGAACGGAAGTGGGAAGGAAATGTCATTAAAAATGATTTCTTTGGCAGTTATGATGCAATTTGGTGGCTTTCGAGGAGAAATAATGAAAATTTCTTTTGAAGTGTGTTCTCAAGAAGGATTTCAAAACCAGAACTGTCACAGAATATTGCTTGCCGTGGCGTAAGTCATTGTTATAGTTTATCATGCATTCTGGCACTTTATGGCATTGTAACAGTTTGGGAGTAGAAAATGGCTCTTAAGATAGAGGAAAACAGGGCAAAATAAGATAGTAGGATTTGATAGATAAGGGAAAGTACTGGGATCGAATAATGATTTGAATGAACTAAGCACTCTGCAATATATCATAATCTATTAGTTCATCTAGTGTCGTGGATATAGAGCAAACTCGGTTGAAAGTGCTTAGTCAAAATTCATTTCTCGTAAACTTGCTGTTACTTTAAAACATTAATTTCAGTGTGATCATGATCCTCACAGCAGCGTTAAAATGAAACTTCTATCAAACGAACTTCAAATTTGATAGAAATTTCGTCATTGTTTATTTTGTAAAATGCAGTAGGGAAAGTAAATGGTAGCTCTCTAAAGGTATAAAAAAAATAATAACGTAAACGAAAGCATGACACTAGGAGAAGCTATTTGCTAACATCGACGTAAAAGCAAGATAGTGAAAATACTTTTGGTCCCACAAGCAACATCAGCAATAGAAGTCCAAAGTTACCCAAACTACCTCTAATAATGCTTAGAATATCACCGTCATGTAAAACTTCAAGATCTAATATTTTGAAGGAGTGAAGATGATGATGGGTGTGCCTATATATTATGCTTGAAATAAAATGATTTTGGCTTTAGAGTGCACAGCTAAAAGGATGGTTTATACATCAGCTGGGAAGAGAAATAAATAAAAAACTAAAACTAGAATCAGGAGAGATTAGATTTTAAAATTTTCGGAGAGTAGAAACAAAGCAAAAGGATTCTATCAGAAATCTACTTCATCAGCTATATATCACAGAAGAGAACTTGAGTAGTTCAGCTTACTGCTACAATAAGAAAAGTAGTCAGCCTGAATGATAGGTATAAACTAGCTTCTGGCCACAGTGCTGATGATGAAGCGAGGACGCCAATCAAAAGTCAGTTTCAATGATACGCTTTCAGCCTATTGAACACGTCTTCGATTAAGATTGCTCAGCGACCCAAGTCGACTGAGTCCTTTTTGGTCAAGCTCCTGCCGTTTTTTTGAATGCAAACCAGCTCCTTGTAGTTTGCTCAACTTGGTTATAATTGACACCAGTGGGTCATCAAACAGCTCAAACAAACTATCATTTTCCCTACTTTTCTCCAAAATGTATCAAGGCTGCATAAATGTCATTTTTTTGCATCTATTTAGCATAAAGTGAATTTATATTTAGCCGATGTCTGTGAACATTTCTTATGCTTTCTATCGCCATTTCTTCACATCATTATGAAGACTGCATAAAATGCCTTGTTGGTGGGTGTGATATTATTCAATAGGTTCTGTCGACTATGCTACTACTTTTTTTTAGAAGCCTGTCCGCCTAAAAGCTAAAAAGTCATGTTTTTCCATAGCCGTAGCGCAAACTATAGGTCCAACCAAAGATGAGTCTGCGTCCGTACGCGCGCATATGCGCATAGGTAAACCACGCAAAGCATATGTTGCACCCAAACATAACTTTCCGAACAGCCAGAAAAGTGGCATGCTCCTTAAGCAACCTTTTGCTCAATTTTTGCTACAAGCTGTCCGTACGTAAAGTGGTGATGAGATACGACTTGACGTACGTTCGCTTATGCGCTGTATGGGCACTTATATTCACTCCTGTTTGCGTATGTCAAATAGTGCCTTTTTTGCTCTAAAACCGGTCGGTTTTGACCGACGATTACGGTCGCAGACTCATCTTTGGTTAGGGCTTATAGCTGTTGATAGCGATTAGTTGTAGCCACGAACAGATCTTTGCGTCAGTAAAACCGAAGCAGTGCATTGAAAATACCAAAATGACATAAGCAACTGCTACAGTTATGGCAAGTTATCATAATTCAATTCCTATATCAAGCAAATATACCGATAGCCGAATCTGCTGATTGTTTCGGATACGTTATGGTTATATTAAGCTATGACTTTTTCATCCTTAAAACTGTATCAATCTAAAATTACTTACTTATATTGGGGCAGTTTTTTGCCCCCCACACCATCATCATCATCGGGGCACTACAGCCCGAATCGAGCCTTAGCCTCCTTAGTTCTTCGCCTCCATTTGCGTCTGTTCAGTGACCGCGTCCTCCAATTCGGTGTTCCCAGAAGTGACCTTCTGTCAGCAGCTATCGAATCCTCCCAGCGCTTGCGTGGCTTACCGACTGGCCTGGCTGTACATTTTTTATATTATCATTAAACATAAAAAGATTATATAGCTTCTAGCCTCATGGCAGTCGGAGTGGCCAACTGGCTGCTGCGCGACGAAATGTATACCCTATGTGAGTAAAAAAGCATAATAAGCAACAAGACGAAAACTGATGCAATTTCTTTTTGACTACAAGGTCTGTGGACTTGAAACTCCTAGATCATCTCTGTTTCCCTAATTACATTTTTTATAGAAACGATAGACTATCTGGCAGAGGAAGTGGTCCCGATATCTTCGTGAGAAGAAATATTAAATAATAAATATTGACCAAATGGAGGCAACAGCAACTAAGGCACACACTAAGTATCTTGACATCGTGGTAATTTCTGTACACAAGCCCCCAGGCTCAATTTAATTTCAGCTAATATGTCTCAAAATTTAATCACCAATCAGGTTCAGTTTTCATCATAGGAGATTTAAATGCCTGCCAGCGATTCTGAGGTGACATTTACCGAGCAGAGGCGATTCTAAAAATGTTTTTCGTGGATAAACAGGTTGACCCATTTATTCCCAATAAACATATTCAATTCGGGATCGCCAACAATCACCTCCTGGTCATAGGTCCCTTTCTAAATTTCCACAACAGTGTGTGTGTGTGTGTGTGTGTGTGTGAGTTGGGGGAGAGGCGCATTGGCGCCTCTAAGCACTCAGGCCAAAGGACCCATTGTACTCATTACCCCCTGCCTACCATAGTTTCCCAGACCTCTTGATAAAGTCTAGGATCACTGATAGGGGAAAAGAGGCTATCGTCTGCATGCGTGCAACATCCCAGCCAAAGCATTGATATCTGAGACGCGCAAACGCTGGGCATTCACAGAGGAAATGCTCCGCAGAGTCAGCCTCTTCTAGACAGGATGAACAGAGGTCATCCTGTACAACACCTATTCGGTACATATGTCCTCCTAGGCAGTTGTGTCCAGTCAGAATACCTACCATGGCCCTGCAAACTTTCCTGCTCTTATTGAGCAAGAATCCCGCAGTCACATGGTTGGGTTCTGAAAGGAATACCTTCGTGTGCCTGGCCACACCGGCAGCCGTCCATCTATCTTTGTGAGCATCATCTACCCACTTGCGAATAATGGCACGTGCAGATGCGGTCGGCACACCCAAGGCGGGTTCAGGGCCCCGTAGCGGAAGTTCCGAACCTTGCTTCGCAATGACGTCAGCAATTTCATTCCCCTCAACACCACAGTGCCCCGGTACCCAGAGCAGATGCACCCTATTGAATCTGGCGACAGAGTTCAATCGTGCTCTGCACTCTTGGACAATTTTCGAGTTTGTCAGGGGTTTACGCAGCGCCATCAGTGCAGCTTGACTGTCACTGCAAATAGCAATGCTCTTTCCCCTCCATCTTTCCTCAATTGCCCAACAGGCAGCTCTCAGGATAGCAAACATTTCTGCTTGAAAAACCGAAGCGTGCTCTCCAAGAGAGAAAGCCCATCTGCCATTCGATGAATGTAGATAGACACCAGCTCCAGATCTACTATCTGACCTCGAGCCGTCCGTGAAGAAGATCTCTGAATATCCCCTCGTACACAGATCGGGATCATCCCAGCTACTTCTGCTTAAGAGGATTACTTCGTACCTTCTTCTGAAGTCGAGGAAGGGCACCCGAGCGTCCGAAGGCATCGCGAGAATCGGAGAGATCTCACACATCGACCTCCTAATAGAGCAGTGCCCCACATCGTCTTCACCTACCCATAAGCCAAGCTGAGCTAGTCTATGGGCAGAGCTCATCGCCACACTCTGAACTTGAATGTCGAGAGGAGGCAGATTGAGAAGCGCATCAAGGGCCGCACCCGGAGTAGTGCTCATGGCACCACAGATACCCAGGCACACCGTCCTTTGCAGCGTGGCTAACTTTTTCCGAGCATACAATAGCCTCACGATAGTCCACCACACCACCGATGCGTACGTGAACATCGGCCTAATTATTGCTGTGTAGATCCACATCACTACACGAGGCTTTAGACCCCATGTGGTAGCAAAAGCTCTCTTACACTGCCCGAAAGCCTTTATAGCACGAGTAAGCTTCACTTCCACATGTTTCTTCCAGAGAAGTTTTTTGTCCAAGATTACTCCAAGATATTTGACTTCATCTGAAAGTTGAAGTGTTACACCCTTCATGATTGGAAGCACTAGTCCTCTCAGTTTTCTTTTCCTGGTAAACAAAACAAGTTTCGTCTTACCAGGATTCACTGTTAAGCCGTGCCTCGAACACCAGCTGCCAATCAGATCCAATGCACGCTGTGTATTTCTACATACCACATTCAGATCTTTACCGACAGCCAGTGCGGCCACGTCATCAGCATAAGCTTGTGCGTGCAGCCTTTCTTGTTGCAGTTCGTTAAGCAGGGAGTCGACTAGCATACTCCACAGGAGCGGTGATAGGACGCCCCCTTGAGGGCATCCATTTGTCGCCTCTGTTCTTAAGTAGCAATCGGATCCAGCTTCCGCCAGCAACCATCTCTGCGTCAGCATGGCATGAATCCACCTAACTAAGACATCATCCACGCCATGCACTTTCGCAGCATCACATAGTTCCACGAAGGGCGCGCAATCAAAGGCCCCTTCAATGTCCACAAACACCCCCAACGCATACTCACCATTGGAGATCGCTCCCTCAACTCTGGCCACCAAAGAATGAAGGGCCGACTCGCATGATTTTCCTCGCTGGTACGCATGTTGCTCATCATTCAAAGGGTTAAACCTAAGCGCCGTAGTACGTATGTGTCGTTCGACAAGTCTCTCTAGGCATTTCAACATAAACGAAGTTAAGCTGATCGGTCTAAAGTTCCTTGGATCGGAATAGTCATCTCTCCCCGGTTTAGGTATAAAAACTACCTTAACCTCTCGCCAAGGTGACGGAACATACCCCAAGGAAAGGCATGCCCAGAAGATTTCTCTCAGGTCTGCCCCCAAGTGGTCAATTCCCTCCCTAAGCATAACCGGATAGATACCATCCAGGCCCGGCGATTTGAAATTCTCAAAAGACATGATTGCATCCCTGACCTTTTCACTAGTGACCACAGATCTAGTTGTGTACCAGCACTTCCTACTGCTGCGAAGAGCAGGGATTTCGGTCACAGGCGCATTTGCCTTCTGCGACTCAATCACCGGGGCTCCCGGGAAGTGAGTCCCAAGTAAAGTCTGCAAAGACTCCTTTTTGGACTTGGTAAAATCACCATCCGAGCGTTTTAGAGAGTCTAGCTTAGCTGATTGATCCTTCTCTAGGACTTTGCAAAGCCTAGACGTCTCCCGTGCGCCTTCCAGTCTTTCACAGTAAGATCTAAATGATTCCCTCTTAGAGGTCCTCACCAGCTTCTTATACGTTCTCTGCGAAGATCTGTAGGCGATCCAGTCATCCTCATTGTTGCTCTTACAAGCTCTGTTGAGAATTTTCCTGGTACTTTTCCTTAGCTTCTGTAGTTCCCGATTCCACCAGGGAACCGTCTTGCCACATCTGCTCTTACTGATCGGGCAGGCCTCTTCATAGCTACTCATTAGGTCTCTATTCAGAGTGCTCAACCGGGATTCTATTGACTTTGGCAATCTTATCCTACCACTAGGACGCGCTTTGTCTGCAAGAAGCCGGTTGAACGTAGGCCAATCAGTGTTTCTTGGGTTTCTTCTTTCCACCACGGGTGTTAGATCCGTGGCTAAAGAGAACACCAAGTAGCGATGATCAGAGAGTGAATCCTCATCTGATACATTCCATCCAGTCATTGATCCAACTATTCCAGCTGAACATAGCGATACATCAATGACCGCCCTTCTGTTTGGGGTGACAAATGTGGGAGTAGTCCCAGTGTTTAAAATCATCAGCCCGGCAGAAGTTATAAAATCAAAGAGACTTTTACCCCTGGCGTTACATTTGTTGCTACCCCAGCTGGTATGCTGGGAGTTGGCATCGCAGCCCACCACAAGTTCAAGTCTCTCCGATTCAGCGTACAAAACCAGGTCCTTTAACTCCTGTATCGGCGGCGGGAGTAAGGAGTCAAAGGGAAAGTAAGCTGAGGCAACTATCGTGCGCTTAAGCCTACCATTTTCTCGGTGTTGTACGACGACCGCTGACAGGTCCGGGCTTGAAATCTGTCTGAGCATGGTGGCATCAAGCAGATTGGAAGCCAGAACACAAGTCCTCGGCCGTATTGACCTTTCATCATAAAAGATCTTGGCCCCCGGGGTTGGACTAAGTCCGTAGATCCTACCGCCTCGAACCCACGGTTCCTGTACAAGTGCAATGTAGGGGGAGGCTTGCAGTTTTGTCAATTTTTCGCTCAAAAGATAGGACGAAGCCTTGGCACGCCGCAAGTTGATCTGGACAAATCTTATACCTTCAGGCACAGAAACGTCCGGAGTTTAAATCTTTGGATCCCTTTGCAGGGACCCTTAGATAATGTCCGCGTGACCAGTGAAAGAAACTCTATGGGAGAGAATTTCCACTGGATCTCTGCGTTTTGCTCTGGCGATCTGTCCATAGACAGTCACAAAAGCTCGTGCCTCACCACTTCCTGATTTGGTTAAATTTAACCGCATACAAGAAGTAGCTCAGCACCATCCGGTACCTGTCTCTTAGCATCGAGAAACTTCTCTGGTCAAGTACGATCACCAGGTTGAAACCATCTTCACCTGTGGTGGGATTCTTCCTGGGATTCATGTACTTGATGATCCAGTGTTTCGCATCGATGCCCGGATTCAGTTTGCCGAACATGCCAGTGATGTCACCTGCACTCTTGCGAGGACCAGGGATCCAACAACTGACATAATAGGGTTTGGCCAGGTCGGAGTCCAAAATGGTAAATTTGGGCCGACTGCCAGTACCCAATTTAAGAACGATCTGTGTGAGCCACTCCTTAGATGTTTGATTGGAGCAGGCGACTTGGAGGTGAACATCCACAAACTTCGCTTGCGTGAAGTTGTAAACTGGTCCCGACTCCGCTATCTCTCGCCACAGTTCGTTCTTAAGGATAGCGCACTGACCTTCGGTCAGTTTGCCACCCTTGCCAGACACACCTATCACAACAACCAGCGAAGAAGACGCAGCTTCTGCATACGTTCTCCTCCCTACCCTTGTGGAAGGTGTGTTTGTGCCAGAAGGGCCAGCCTCTGCAAGATCTCTCTCGCAGATTTTGACACCTTTCGGCACCTTGCGCTCAGAGATGCAGGTATCCGCTTTCGCCTCAACCTTGCGTCTCTTTCGTGCGCCGCCGCTGGCAGATTTGGCCTCTGTGCTGGCCGGCTGGGAGATCTTCGGTGTGACCGGTCCCTCCTTACCTTTCAACGTCGTCGCTGAATCCCGATTTGCATCAGGAATCATCGATTTCTTGAACAGAGTCCTCTTCTGTCGACGGCTAAGAGCTTTCCCTGGTTCACGAAGTCCAGTCGGCGTAGCTTTGCATCCAGCCGCCGGTCCGGAACATTTCTGCTCCGAACATGCGACCTTAGCATCACCAGCCAACCTTTCTTTCGCTACCCCGGGTCGGCTCAGAGGTTTCGCTGCCTGACGTCCAGTCTCCAGGGAAACACCTGCAGTTAATACTGCATTTGTCTCTCCGACAGCCTTCGGCGGCAGCTTGCCCCTTTTGCGCAGTCTCCTACGTTGTCTGCGACTGAGAGCCTCCACAGGTTTCCAGAGTTCAGAGGAATGAGCACTCTTACTATCTGTACTTCCAGCGGGCGTCTCATTTGCACTAGTCGGAGTTACCTCCTCTAATGCATCCCTTCTCCTCTTATGTGAGGATTCGGGAAGAAACATCTTTACCCCTGGTACGGCCGTAGTCGGACTTCCAGCTGGTGCTGTACTCGCCTTTCCGGAGCCTGTGATCAGGGGGGATGCTATCAGCAAGTCCGAAAACTTGCTGGCCATGGAGTCTTCCACGATGGTAACCTGTGAGCTTCCACTGCAACCAGGGTCCTCCATTGCAGTCATACATGAGGTTGGGGCCTGCAGAATCCGAGCCCCTGCCGTGCTGAGCACGGGTGGATTTCCAGACTCAGTCTGGCTGCCACCTGCAGAGATAAAATCCTTGGGATTCATCCTCATGCTTACTACAGCCATCAGGCTGCAAATATACGCATTTTACTGAGGATAGAGTTACCTCGTTACCTCAAACCCTCCTCCTTTCTCCGGGCTTGGGACCGGCATATCACAAGTTAGACTTGTGAGCGGCGGAGTTCAACAGTGTATGGACCACGGCAATAGATGAACTCTCACCAGATTATAAGCCAGTGCTCATTTTGGTAGAAGACGTCTACACCGACAATTCTCTGACAGTCAAAAAGAAAATTAACAAGTACACTTTCCATCATCCAGTGGCAGACGAAACTTTCCAGCAATCACTTGAAACTGCCAGCGATACCAATAAAGTGATTGAAATCTTATCAGCGAAAATAGTCTAAGTGAAAGAAGAATTCATGACTGAAACTCCGTTGGAGGGTTATAACTCTTGCGAGCTCTCGAGGGATATTAAAGAGTCTATTCAAAAAGGGAACCAAGTTCGGATAAAATCTAGCTGCTCAGCTGTAAAAAGCTAAGAAGGGGCTACCAATCTTCTAGCTACAACGACTTAAAGCAATGAAGAGATTCACGCCACGGAAATAAAAGAGATCAAACAACTGCTGGCATGGCTCAATAAACGTAAATCACCAGCTCTTGAACGATTACGAGTATCTGATAATAACATCCAAGAAATAAAAGACATTTCCAATGCGATGTTCCGTCCAAAATGTTTTTAGTATCACTGGGAGAAACTGATTAATATTATGAATCCGACACCACACAAGAATCTTACGTTTCCTGAAAACTGGGGACGCTTAATACTTTCATAACTCAAGAAAGAAGTCACAAAAAAAAAACGAAGAACCCTAGAGGAACAATTCGGTTTCAAAGCCCACCACTCCACAGAACTGCAGCTAACTAGAGTGGTTCGACACATTGTAACCGGATTAAAAAAAAAATTCGGCTGGCCTTGTCATGTTTACCATTGCCAAGGCATTCGACTAAGTCTGTCATGTGGGTTTTGTTGTAATAATGAATGATTTTTAGATACCGAAACGTTTAATGCAACAGATTGGACTACTTTTTGAGGCTAAACCTTATTCCGTCCGAATAAACAACCACATCTTTAGTACACGGCTAGTAAAAGCCGGAGTCCTGCAAGGTTCTTCACTCTCTAGACAGTTGTTTAACACTATACACTGCAGACATCCCGATGATGCCACAACGAAAATCTCCTTTTTTGCAGATGACATGTACATTTGCGTTACATCTCTACAGGTAGAACTTATAACCTCCAGTCTTCAGCAATACATAGAACATCTAATAAAATACTTCGAAAAGCAGAAGATACGCATCAACGTGGGGAAAAAATGCAAGCGATCTTTGTGACGAGACAGAAATGATTGAATATCATTGGAGACAGACCGAAGGATATCCGCCATTGAATGTCATTCATATAAGCTCGCATGCAGCCCTGCAGTTTCTTCACAGATTATCAACCATTTTGCAGCGTCTAAATTATGGTCACTGGATACTATTTCCAGCAAAATTAGAAACATGTTTATGAGGTCCAAGTCCACCCCAGTTATCCTTGGCGCTGTTTCTGGGTCAGAAAATAATCGCCGTGATTTTTTTTTTCGCAATTTATGTTTTCGAACTCAGCTTTTTGTATGTCAACTAAGAGTGACATCACACCACATCACTGGATGCGTTTTTTGTTTTCTTTAATTGACTTACTTTTTAGCCTGTGAAGTTGTTGCCATTTTTTGATGATATTTCGAGGAATAGTTACAGGATCGACTCGAAAACTCTTATCGTTGCATAAAAAAACAGATAGCTGATATTCAAACGTATTTAAATGCTACTTTCGTTTTATTTTTAATTTGTTGAAATTTTTTGATTTCACTATAGATATATAATAACGTGATTTAAGTGAAGTGCCAATTGCTGCATTGCAGACCTTAGCTTCGAGGATGGCAGTCAAAAATTATATTCTTTATGCAGTTAAAAAATTATATTCTTTATGCAGTTAATGCTCACAACTTGATATTTTACATTTTTATTTGCAGGTCAAAGAAGATCAAATGCCTTCCTGGATGTTCCTACAACCAATATGCACCATTTACAAATTAGTGATCCTGAAGATGAAGATTTAGATAGGTTACGAACATTTAGTGCATCAAAAGGAGGTACGTTAATAGTTATAAGGTGCAATAATAATTTAAAATACTATAACTATAAATGAAAGTGGAATAATTATCTGTGTAAATTAAAAACTTTTTTCAATCTTTACATATGAAAATTAATATTGTATGTGTGCTCTTTAAAAGTTGCAATGAAACTTTGAAAAGATTTTAATTACGAACCTGTTCTCGTCTTTTGACCTACTGAAAATAAGGGGCAAAAAAAACCTGGACTTGGTGTCCAGTGGCTCAAAGGCTGTCTCTTGATAGAAGAGAGAACTTTTTTTTCAAACCACCTTTTAATTATCGGGTTGCATAGTCTAAGAGTGCAAAAGCCCTGGAAAATGTTTGCTTCTGCCGTGGCAATTGTGGAATAATTTAGGCATATAATACTAATAATATAGGATGGGGCTACAGATGTGAGGATTGACCAGATTAGTGTCTGTTTGCTGAAACGCTGATTTTGCCATTTCGATTCTTTTCATTTATTTATTTATTATCTGCTGCGTTATAGATATAATCTAACTACAGCGCTAACAATGAAAAGAATACCTAATAAAAAATAAGAAATTTAATAACAAAAAAAAGTCTAGCGCATCACAACCGCTCGAAAACTGATTTTCGAAGAAATTGTCTGTGAGTAACAAAAAAATGTGGAAAGATGTTATACACTTTTTTGTAGTATCACATCAAACATTCCTTATCCAAAGTAACAAAACCCAACTATAACATAGATGACGAACATTTTCAGTGCTGGCAACACTTTTCCAATGAAGCAGCAATAAGTTTGCAGTAACAAGCTCATGTTTAAATCAACCTATCCTTTGAATTTCGATCTCATCGGAGAATATCATCTAAAGTTTCAGCTGTTAAACGTTGTTTGAGGCTGCCATCTGACAAATTTTCCAAATTCGGAAAATTTAAACATTGGTTCCTTATTTTTATTGCAAATGCTGAACATATGAGTATGTAATGGAAGCATCTGTTGGTGCAATATTTACGAAAATGTCTGATGCTGGTCACCCTGAGTCAGCAGCATAGCAAGAAATATACCAAATCGGCTTCACGTTAAGTTAAACCCACCCTGTGAATTTCGTTTCGATTGAATGACTGCGCTTGATAAAGTAAAGTAATCTCACGACAACCTTTTTTGAATTTTGGGGTTGAAGCTTCATTCACAAATTTACAAACAATGTAAATACGAATGAGGATTGATTAATTTTACGTCTCTTTTACCTTTGATTGACTCAGATACCTATTCAGAGCTAGGCGAACTCAAAGTCCGTGGTCTCTCGTAAGAACCTGGATTCGAACCAGGGACCCCACACACTAAGAGCTAGTGTTTTACCCACTACATTATATGATCCTCAGGACGCTGTTTATGCCACCTTTAACCATTAGTGATACGTCTCTATGGCCATCTCACGGTTTTAACCCATCTATCGACTAAACAGCTCTCTCAACATTCCTCATAATCTGTTTTTCCGCCTCAGCATGCGCAACAAGTATGTAAGACTTTTTCATACTATTTCTCAGCCTTTTGCCCCTCAGCCTTTCGCACCTACCTCGAACATTATTCTCACTTTGCACCGATCTGTTGAAAGTTGAATTGTTAGGCTCGTTTTACACATATGAGGTTCCATTCGGTTCGGTTCGTTTTCGGTCGCTGCTGACAAGTGTGAAACGATAATTCGGTTTCTATTCGATGGCTAATAGAAACCGTATAGAACCGAATACTCCCTGAGCACGAATAGGTTTCATCAGGTTTATATTAGGTGTGAATTCGTGTCCAGGGAACAGAAAGCAATCAAAGCGTTCACACATGCACGGTTTAGTTTCGGTTTTAGCCTCATTGGATCATTTGAATTTTTTTTAAATTTATAAATTATTAGTTTGGATCTCTTAATTTGAAATATTTAGACGTTTTACCTAGATAGTTTAGTCAGTTTTAGTTATTTTTATAATTACCTCTAAGTTTTTTGAAATCATCAGTCGCAGTTTTTCAGATAAAATGAGCGATTTATAAGATGTTGATGCGGATCGGCTGATTTCTGCTTTGGATCAACAAAAGAAAGTAGACGTTTTGGTGGAAACATATGAAAACAAATTTTTCTAAAGCTTCCAATTTTGTTGACCATGAGCTGCTGCTTTTGAAGCTGGAAGCAGGGGCGCATTCGACCATTTCGCCGCCCTAGCCCTCAGAAATATTTGCCGCCCTTTTCGTGAATTATGTTATATGTAACAATGCGCGACTTTTTTTTTCAATTCCCTAGAATACTTCGCTGTTTTTCGTTGCTCACAAAAAAGGAATATCAGAGCAAAGCCGGCACCGGTTCGAAAAATCAATGCACGCAAATATTTACCTCTCATAAGCTTTTCCTAAATTGAAGAGGTATTACTAGGTGGGGTGAAAAGTAACCTCCTTGACCACCAGAATGCGCTGCAACCGCAAAAAAGATTATTGTGCCTTATAGTCCATTCATATTTAGGCAGACATGTCAAATTTCAGAGCGATACAGTCATTTGTTTTGTTTTTACAGCCGATTTTTGTTGACGTGTTTGGCATCATGTTGAGTATGGAAATAAACCATTTTCATTCTCTCATAAAACATTATTTTTTGAGAGGCAAAACGGCGAAGGAAACAAAAGAAAAGTTGGATAAATATTATGGGGCTAGTGCTCCTTCAGATTATACCGTGAAATATTGGTTTCGAGAGTTTCGTGGTGGCCGAAACTCCACTGCCGATGAAGTCCGTAGCGGCAGGCCGTCCGATGCGGTTACACAGGACAATGTCAAAAAAATACATGAAATGGTGTTGGCCGACCGGAAAATGAAGATGCGCGAGCTAGCAGATGCCACAAGGATTAGTACCAAGCGCACAGGCCATATTTTGGGTGAGATTCTGCAGATAAAAAAATTATCCTGCCGCTGGGTGCCGCGCATGCTGACTCCGGACCAAAAACACGAACGCGAGCGCACTTCGGAAGCGTGTTTGGCCATGCTGATGCGGAATTGGGTGGACTTTTGGCTTCGATTGGTGACTTCATGAAACCTGGGTCCACTATTTCACGCCAGAGAACAGAATGAGCGCCCAGCAATGGACTGAAGCCGGCACGAGTGCTCAGAAGCGGCCAAGGGAGGCTCAATGAGTCGGAAAGGTCATGGCGTCGGTTTTCTGGGATTGTCATGGCATACTCTTCGTGGATTACCTCAAAAAAGAAAAAAACCATCACCAGCAAGTGTAACTGCGCATTATTGGAGCGATTGAAAGCCGAAATCAATGCAAAACGGCCTCACATGAAGCCAAAAAAATTTTGTTTTTACAAGACAACGCGCCGTCACAAGAGCATCGCAACAATGGCTATAATCAACGATTTAGGGCTCGAATTGCTTCCCCATCCACCTTATTCGCCTAACTTGGCTCTCTTGGACTATTATCTGTTCACAAACCTCAAAATATGGCTCATCAATAAAAAATTCAGCTCGTGCGAGCAGATCATCGACGCCGCGGATGAGTATTTTGTAGGCCTTCCGGAAAATTACTTTTCGGACGGGATCAAAAAGTTGGAAAATTTCTGGAATAAGTGTATCGACCTAAAAGAGGACAACATTGAATAAAATTTAAAAAAAAATTAAAAAAAACATTTTTTTCATTCCCAAGGAGGTTACTTTTCACCCCACCTAGTATTTGGGTTCGTTGTAGGATCTTTTTAGGTATTTTCAGATACTTTCTAGGTACTTTTTAGGTATTTTTCAGTCTTTTTGGTCCTTTACCGTGATCGCATTTCTATATTTATTAGAAGTCAAACTTTTTAATGTCCGAAAAAAGTCATCAGAGGTGAATTTTTTGGTGGATTGATTTTTTTAGAAAATTCGGTTGGCTTGAGGTGTTAAGCTTATTCAACTCAGATATATGTACATATACGATAGAAAAAAAAACTGCCACCCCAAAAAAAATTGCCACCCCAAAAAAAATTGCCACCCCAAAAAAAATCGCCCCCGAAATCTGCCGCCCTAGGCCCGGGCCTAGTGGCAAATCCGCCCCTGGCTGGAAGGCAATCGATATTCTGATTGCCTTCTTTTCTGGTTGTCCTCCTACGTACATAATGGAATCAGTGTCAATTCCAGCTCTTTATCTTTCATCAATCCAATCTCTGGAATTCCGCAAGGTTTAGTTTTTAGTCCTTTTCTGTTTCTACTTTTTATTCAAGTTCTCCCTTCCACGATTAATTTGGCTTGCGTTTTTTATGCTGATGACCAAGATGGTTATAGTAATCGATTTGTTGCAAGACTGCAAGTAGTTAGAAATGGAATAATGGATGGACACTGAGTAACTAGTGGAAAATGTGGATCGAGACGTTGTCTTTTGCCGTTGTTGGTAATTTTCGGATTGATTTATCCTTTTGGTCGGTGTCCTTGTTCCAATGCCTGGCTTATTTTCCACCATCTTCCTTATTTTTATTTTTTTGTAGGTGAAAGAGTTGTCGGTCTACTGGAACGTCCTTTGTCCGGTATATCGCCTTTCCTCCTTTCTAGCCATACTCGTACGGTCTTCTTGTCCACGCCTAGTTTCCTTGATATTTCGGAAACGGATTTTCCTATTTCGCCAAGAGTTTGGATTTGAATCCTTGTTTGTATGCTAATGAAGAAGCACAAAAGCCCTGAAAAGAATGATTTTTCAGGTAGTGCGTGTAAATTATTCTGAGAAAAATCACTACTTATGATCAGGAGCGATAAAATGTCATAGGTAGGTTCGCAAAAAGACCCTTAATAACGCCGGTAACTCAAATTAGCTCTATAAATGGTACGTATCTGTACCTGATTATAGGGAAAAATGCTGTTTAATTTTTTTCCTGTAAATAGTGCATTGCACAGCTAATATTGATGTTAGTGCTGTCATAGCTAAGCACAATATTATCTTTACGATAGCTGAAGAGTTGATATTTAACCTCCGCTTAGGGTTTTTGATAAACTGAGAGAGGAGAAATTTTGACAACGGCTAATGAAAAATGCGTTTACTTAAATAGGTGGGGAGAAACTTTTGGGCCATCCTGTATAGCCCTTCTTTTTTTTATTACATGTTACAATAACCTTTTTTGACTTTCGCTAGTTTTACTAGTTTATTTGGATTCCTTGGTGTGGCTGTATTCATATTAGAAGAGTATAAATATTATTTATTTATTTATTCATTTTACGGACAGTGTACTTTTACAATTGTAAACTTAAATTATAATAATGAATGTAGCTAGCAATACAATTTAAATCTTATGACAAAATATAACTAACAAAAAAACACTGACAGTGGAATTAAAACTATAACTAAAAACTACAAAAATAAAATTAAGTAATTGAATACAAGTTGAAAGTAGTCGTAGGCAAATTCTTTTGAAAAATTGTGATTCAATAGGCGCGTTTTTTTGCTCCGCCTATCTATAACAGAACAATGCTAACCAGTGCAGACGAATTCGAAACAACAACTCATGTGTCAGATGTTTAATACCCGTAGAAAATTCTACTCTGCATTCGCAATATTTTTGGATTTTCTCTTGGTGTGATAAAAAAATTCAATGATCTTGGTGTCGTATCCAACTCTAACCATAGATTGGATAGGCATATCTTGCAAATTATCACCGCGGCATGTTGGTTTTGTTTTCAAATTTTCAAAACCTTTAACAATATCTCAACTTCTGTGTATCTTAGCATACCCTGCAACTATTGATTTTGAGTTTGGTGCCCTCATTACAGATATCTTACACGAGTAGGTGCCTTAGAATCCGTTCAACGTAGGTTCACCTGTTTCTTAGTTTCCAAGTTTAATTTCCCGTATGTTGCATGTGGTGAACGTCTAACTCTGCTTTACAATCTCGAAAAATGTTTGTTGATGAGTTTCTTCTCTTTAAACTGCATCAACACCACACCGCCTTTTGTCAGATCTTAGCCCCTAAATCTCTGTTCGTGAATCACAACATTTTAAAAAAGCCAGGACCATTTTTGCTGGCTTTTATTCATTGGTATTGCGCATACTTAGAATAAGCACCAAACTGGACCTTGGTTCCCTACCACAGACACACAATTTAAACATTTCCGTTTTTTTCTCTTAAGGTGTTATGACACTACATTATTTTGCGCATTAATCATCTCATTATTAATCCGAAAAGAAAAGAGATCGAAATATTTAATGTGAAAGAGACAAGTAGGTGAGTGCAGTCAAAACAACTGTTCGTTTTGACAGTGACGATTAACTGTTATCGAAATGTCGAAGGTTTGCTGGAATCAAGGCTAAAATGTGTCAAATATGCTAATATGACACATTCAATTTCCGACTTGTCAAAATTTCAGCTGCTAGCAGCTGAATAATGCGAAGCCGGCCGCATTATTAGCTGCGTTTTATTTTCATCCAGAGTGTAGTAGGTATCCTGCATGCATAATAAAACGATCCAGAGTAGCACGCGAGTTTTTTTCTGTCAGACAGTTGTCATTTCAAAATTTGAACTGTCATATAACCAACGCCGTTTTCAAATGTATGACTATTTATCCTGGTTGCCATGGTTACATAGAAATTTTTGAAAATTCCAACTATTCCAGTTGATATGACTTTTCGAAATACGTTCCACAGAGAGCACGAGTACGAACTCCACTGAATTCACAAGTGTTTGTACTCTGGATGTTGTTGTTGTTTCGTGTGCAAATCGATATCCTGCACTACTCTGGATGTATAATAAAACGCACCTATTATAGCACACCACATTAATTATGGCATTAATATTTAACAGTTTAACATTATTGGCTAGTGAGGCCTATTCGCTCATACAAAATGCACATATCCATGTTTATTCATTGTCTCTCTACTCGGATTATTAATGGCATTAGTAGTGTCATAACACCTTAACACCTTTATTCAATTTTTTTGTCATTTTTTAATTTCTATTCTTTAAATTACACAAATATTTTTGTTTTTGTTATCAGCATTTCTTTATTTATATTTATAGTTAAATATATATATCTATCAGTTGGACTTTTTCTGTTGTATTGGCCGATTGAATAATAAATAAATAAACAAGTAATTATCACGTAGAGCAAATAAAAACCAAGATCATGGACTTCAGTCTGTTAGATATATTTTTTAATTGTTCTTATTTTATTTTATCGAAAAAACAAGCACTCTGCATTAATTTATCAAATAAACACAAGCCTCTTTCAATTTCCATTCAAATAACATCAAAATTATTAATAGCTTAATTTCAAAAATTTTACCACTGGAATTTGTTTGTTTTCTCAAAAACATTCAAATATTTTCCTACACGAAAATAAAATGAATCTATCGCGATTTTTTTCTCTTCACGCTTCTATCCAACTCCCTCGCAATTTCCCGATGATAAAGTCATCCAGTGACACAAACCAATTTGAATTTTCCTATTTGATCAGCTCGCAATAGTTCGATTGCATAGCTCGCTTGTGTTTGATATCAATTCGAATGCCATCCAAGAATTTGAAAGTGGTTTATTCTTGGCCATTAATTACTCCGCAATAAACCGAAACCGCTCAATTCGTAAATCAGCTTCTCGATGGATATCGTTTGAGCCAATGGACCATTCAATTCAAGTCCAAATAAACAGCTTCGCCTGACTGAGAATCCTGGATTTAATGGGTGGCCGAATATTATGATAGAGTACAGTGGCGATGAATGCTAATCGAATAGCAATTTTTTTCTCGCGTTGTTTTCGCTCTAGACATTTTTGATTAAGATAAATCGACTGTGCTTGACAGAAGTTTCTTTATTTTTGGTTTGAAGTATTTCAGCTTGAAATGTTTCACTCCAAACAACTATTAAGACAGCATTCGCCACAAAACTTCGTAAATAGCTTTTTTCAAGCAATAAATTGTGTAAGTATGCAATAAATCAAATTAAAACTTTTCTCTGTTAAAGTTTACCCAGTAAAAACATATAATTTTACAAATGAAATGGTAATCCGTAGAAAGCATACAATGTCCGATTTCGTTATCAACTTACTATTTCTGTAGCTATAGAATCAACAAGTAGAAAATTGAAGACTAAAAGCTGTGGTAAACTGTGAAACTTTCATCAGGCCACAATAATGTGGTTGTGTGTGTCCACTTAAGAGCTCCAATCTTCGGGTCTTTGTGGTGCATTCAAGCATTATCTATCTTGAAGCATTAATGGAATTCCGAGCATTGGAAATTGGGATGTTGGCCGGGTCAGAGAGGAAGGTTTGGTGCGTTGAATTGGTTTGTAGGAATTGCAATATGGCTTGGCCTGGCCACTGGTCAAAATCACTTATTGCAGTTTAGAAATCAATTTCGATTTTATCGTAGACAGCCGTAATTGGTCTTTTGAGTTCGTTTGTGAGCATTTTAATTGGTGTTTGATGCAAATGAATATGATTGCAATATACTGCAAATTTAATAGACTTTTTCGATTTTGGAGAAAGAATGGTAATTTAATATTTTTTTAATAAAAATCATTAAGTCTCTCTTTTTTTTTTTATCATGAAAAGAAAAGTTCAAGTAAGTAGATATTAGGCGTGTTTTTTTGCTCCAACTATCTATAACAGAACAATGCAGACGCATTGGGAACAACAACGACTCCCCTTTTCCATAAGAGGAGTAGTTGTTGTTTCCAATGCGTCTGCGTTGATCTGTTATGGATAAGGGAAGCAAAAAAACGCGCCTATTGTATTTTAATAGTTGTGCTGTAGAATAGAGAGCTTCAAATAGCTACATTTTGAGGATTATACTTGCTGTAAGCTACTCTATCAACCTACTGATTAATTAGCTTATATTGCTTTTTTTGTATAACAATTTTTGTTAAACAATTTTCATCCCCGCTTGATACTTTATCTTTTTATAGTACAAGTAATTAATCTCATTCTATTCCGTTATAAAAGTTGTGGTATAACATATGTATTCAACCAAGTCTTAAATGACCGCCACTGAATGGAAGAATCATTGGATATTATCAGCACAGACCAACAAAATAAAATAAGATTAACTAGTATTAAATACATTTTTAAAGATAGATAGAATGTATTTGTCCGCTTTGTTTATTGGCTCAGGTAAGGGATACCATTTTCAGTTTAGAGTATTCCGTCGATAAAGGGATGATTTTTTCAATTCGTCGTTTTCCATAGATATATAGCTGTCACTACACATTCTTACAGATTCTTCTTGTGTAAGGTCGATTCCTCCTAATCTCGGCTTGTTTTAAAAGTCAGACAATCACCCCTTTTTTTGGTTCTAAAACAAGGATCAAACTGGTCAAAGCGATATATAGAGTATGTGCAGTGACTTTAGTTCCATGTATTGTACATATATTAGATTTCGTTTTAACTAGTTTATTTTTTGTTATGTGATAGAAAAAAGTGTTAGTTGGTCAATTTTGGAAGCAGGCCAAGACAAAGAACGTTCATCTACTTTGACTTTTAAAATTTCAGTAGCAAAATCGTAAGCCATTTTTGCTTGCTATCTAGTTGTGGGATGTTTGCATATTACAAATTCTTGCCCTTAGTTCTGTTCGTGCCAAATATGCGGCTTAGTTGACATGCATCTTTTGTTGATGCCATCGCAAATAGGAAAACGTATCGTTATTTGCAGTGATAGTCAAGCTGCGCTGCTGGCGCTGCGTAGACTCCTGACTACTACCCCAAGAGAGATGGATGTCTTTTGATGCGTCTAGGCACACAGAGGTCTTCTTTTCAGAGGCCAATCATGCGACTGCGTGTTCCATACTAAACAAGAGAAAGAAATTTCTTCGAGCCATGGCTGGCAACTGACTGGATACAACTGCCTATAAATATGTACCGAATAAGGAGGACATATGTACATCCTGCTTAGAAGCAGCTGACTCTGCGGAGCGTTTTATCTGAGAAAGCCCAGGGTTTGCGAGTCTCAAACATGAATGCTTTGACTACGATGTAGCACGTATTTCTTTTATCATCGATGCTAAATTTTGTTAAGAAATCTGGGAAACTATGGTAGGCTGAGAGTATGAGTACAATAGGTCATTTGATCTGTGTACTTAGAGGTGGCAGGTGCATCTCCCCTAACTCACACATACACACACACACACATGGTAGGTAGGTAGGTTGAAGTGGCTGCGGATCTACAGAGGCCTGACGACCGATACACGTAGACACAAGAGCCCGTTGTGATGCCACAATAATTTTTGACTCTCTCCTACTCACTGAACTCAGGAAACCATCTGCTTCCTTTGCAAACCGGACTATCCCTTTCGATTGACCAGGGACAGTTCGGTCACATTTGAGAGAAAGGGTGCACCAAGTGCCGCCAACCTTCTCCTTGCCAAAGCCGGGCACTAGCACATGAGATGGATGACGGATTCTTTTTCGTTCTCGCTGCTACAACTCCGACAGAAATCGTTAAACTTTACGCACAATCGCTGGGCATGTAGCCCTATGAGGCAGTGGCCCGTAAGAAAGCCCACAGTTCGACGCAGAGCGCTTCGAGTTAAGCCTCATCAATACACAAGACTGCCTTGTTATTGCACTGGGTAATTGATCTGCCCAGGACTTCCTGGCGTCCTCAAGATATTTTTGCCTGATGGCCAATTTGACCGATGTCGTCGGTATACCTATTGACAAAGAGTAAGAGATCTTCGGTAGCAAGGCTCCAAGCCTTGCCAGCTCATCGGCTTCACAGTTGCCCTGAAAACAACAACCACATATGGTAAGTTGCAGGACAATTCAAAAGAAAAGTTTTCATATCAACTTTTGACTTTCCAACTCCTGAACGCAATAAATTACACCAGTGAACGCAATAAATTACGACTAACTACCTTATACGATTGATTTCATTTGCGCTTTGATGACCTGTATGCTGTTTTTGAAGATACAAAATAAACCATAAGCTACATAAAACGTTTATACCACCTAAACTTTCCTCGAAAAAATTTTGCAGTTTCCTTTGAGTCCATGTTGCGTTTTAATATTAAATCTGAATTCAATCCCTGGTGGATTTATCATGAATGCTGCAAAAATTCAGCCTCATATTCCGCCATAGGTTTTGGCTGTTCAGCTAAGTGTTTTGTAGGCTCGGTGTTAATTTGTTAACCTGTTGATTAAAGATTATGGAAGTGACAAAAACGACGAAATAATGTCTTTTTCTTCGATACACTTCATCGAACTCATACGACTGCAACCGTTTGATTTACTGCTACTTGTTTCGCTGGGTTTTTGAATTTTCTATTTCAAAAGTTTGCAAAATCAATTTCTGTCTGTAGAGGCATTTGTGAAATTTTTATGTTACTGTAATTATAAATATTAATTCTACTCGAGTTACAAAATAATTTTTCTCTGGTTTCGATCTCACGGTATCTTTTTCTTTGTTATCTATTTATAGCTCCAACCATGAGTATCAAAAGGATTAAGCTGGGTTCTGAGTGTCCGGCTGGAATGCAGTGTGTTTTCATATTCTATAGTGCTTATGGACTCTTGCATATATCGTCCTACATACATTCACTCTCTGCAATCTGTAGCAGAACTGTAGAACATTTTCAGAAAATTGCTAATGTGTAATGAGACTACATTTTTTTACATAGCGTTCGTCAAAGCTCATATTATGAAGTATTCTGTTGCATTCTTAATGCATTTAAGTATCTTAATATGTTATTCGGAATGTTCATATTATGCCATGAATTCTACTTTTTCACTTATTATTAGACAACACATTTAATCTTATCTTTGCTTCTTAGAATTACCTATCGCGTTGTTAGTTGCAATAACCAAGTGCGTTGAATCAAAACTGAATTATAATTTTAAACTAGGCTTTTTAAAAAAGCGTTTGTGTATTCGAATGAAGCTAGGTTTATTTGAGAATATGTACATTCTTCTTTGGATGCACTTGCATTAGTGGGGTTTCATTTTCGCTCTGATCATTTCGAACAAAATTTCAATGTCGCAAATTAAATATGGACGTTTACATATAGTTTCCAATAGTAAGTATTTCTGCAAAAGACCTGCAACTCTCTTGTAGAAAGTTATTTTAAAATAAATTAATCCAAAAATCATCACAATAAAATTTACTGAATATGCAATCAAGATTTCTTTTAAGCCTGATTTAAAAGTATTATTTTTGAAGCAACATTTATTAGCGCCCAACGTGGGCCGCATGCATTTTTCATTTTAGAAGCTTCAATATATTTTATATTTGGCAGTCGAATAGTAAGACTTTTGAGTGAATCATCTTCTTGTAGTGTTTTAACTTTTCCAGGTCTAACATTCTAGTCCAAACGTTCTGTGTTTGGTATATGGCCTGCCTAGCAGAGGTTTCGTTATAGATTGGTAACCGTGAAAGTTTTGAACAGAAATATTTGCGAAAGATGGTTTATGTGATGTTGTGTTTTCTGTCAATTTTAACCTGGTCTTTCATATCTTAGATTTTTTCACTGTTATTAATCTATATTAGGTGTATTCAACTGCCGAACTTGCATTCATAATTCACTTTTACTTTCATGTTTAGCTCATGTTCCATTTTATAGGGAAAGAACCTAATTATAAATTAATATTTTATTTTAATAATTATTATTAACTTTCACCACAAAATCATTACCGTTTGAAAATTTTACGAAAAAATCGCTTAATTAATGATATGGCAAAAAAATACAAAACCAATAATAGCTGGCAACCATATCATGATTTTTCAACCAGATTCTTTCTGAATATTGCCTACAATAAGTTCCATTTACCATATGAATTTTGTTTTGATTTTGTGAATACCGGAAGCTATTGGGCAAAAAGCTTTATATATCTGTGCGAATTTTCAAAATCGAAGACACCAAAATTACCATAGCTGGCGGCTCCAACAGAATTTTCTAACAACTTTTCTACAACATGTGGCTTAAATTAAGGTTAAGCTACTGTGTAAATTTCATAAAAATCTGATGTTCTAAATCTGGTTGTATTCAAAGGGCAAAAAACAATTTTTTTCTCTGTAATTTCTCAAGATGGCACCACTGGCACAGAGTCGCCCACATTTCCAAATCGCTTCTATCAGAACTGGTCCAGACAAAACAAATACATTCTGTGAATTCTTTCCGCACATATGGAGCGTAGCAAAGACTGTTCCCATCCATACGAAGGGCAAAAATAAGGAGGCCAGCAATTTCCGTCCAATCTCCTTTCTTCTTAATTTGGAAAATATTTTTTTTACAGAATATGAATCAAAATGATAAAAAAATTGTTGTAAGCACGGCACTCAGCACGCCATTTCATACTTGCATAATGAAATTATGTCACACTTAAATGTGCAAAACATGCAAACAGTAATATGTGTTTTAGATATAGAGAAGGCTTTCTATTCCGTGTGGCACAAAGACTTTCTATTTAAGTTGATCAAGTTTGGGTTCCCGGAAGAAGTAATAATACTCAGCGCAAGCTTTCTTATCCACAGACAATACTATGATAGCGTTAATAGGGCAGATTCTCTCGTAGAACCTGTGACATCAGGATTATTACAAGGTTCTATCACTGGACCAATTCTATAACCATATTCGCCGCAAACCTTCCCATACGATTCACAGTTTAAAACATTCAATATGCCGGATGACATAATCTTATTCACGACGAGCCATGACTCGCTCAAAGCAGTACTGCAAATAACTGTAAGACTTCGCATTGAATCGGGAATCTGAAACTATTCGCAACAAAACCAAGAAACTCGTTGTCTTATTCGGTATTTCTAAAATTACTCCTAGCTCATCGCTCAAATACTCTAAAGTCAATATCTATGATTTTTTAAAGTTTAATCCTTATTTACGGTGAAAAATCAGAGCTGCCAAATCAGCATTTTAACGCATCCGACCTATTTTCAACAAAAAGATGGGCATGATCACCATCTTGTTTGAAGACTGTCTTGGCACAAACAAAAATATTTGAAACAAGAATCCTGCGCTTCTGTACTGACAGGTTATACAACCCGGTAACTAAGAACTTTCTCCTGTATCAGAAGTCGAGTCTGAACCGACTTTCGGACCGGGTTGTTGAATTCATAATAAGATTCCACGGTCAGACAGATGGATACGAGAACGTACTTTCATTTTAGTTTATAGAAATTACAAATTAGATTTTGAATACAAGCAACACATTGTTCCTTGTTAAGTTTTATTTCCAAACTATTAATTTCTTTTGAAGCTGTAACAACTTTTATTTTCTTAGCCTACTTTATAATTTAAAAATATAATTTTGATATTAACACACGTGTCTCCATAGGTTGTTTTTCATTTTATTTCTTTATTTGGTTTTATTTTCGTTTTATTTTAGTGGTTTTTCAAAATAATGTTTTTTAAATTCCGTGGAACCAACATGCACAGTGACCATCCAAAATATTTCAGCTGCAAATTTATCTTTGCGCGAACAATTTGAGTCATTCAGACTTAACAGAAAAGAGTCTAACCAAAATCTCATCGGACCCGTAAACTTTTTGGCGGATCTAAAAATCAAACTTCTGTACATATCAATTTATGCCAGATACCAATAAACAGTCTTCAATATTTCCCGATTTTTGACACCACACTCTTAAAATTGAGATTTTCCTCATGATTAAAGTCCAGTTAAAAGTTTTATTTGACTTTTAAATTTAATTTTCGGAGCTAAAAATTATTGAGTCATGTTTTTTTAAACTCTCAACGATGTGATATTAATACCGCTATAAATTTCCATCGTAAACTTGAATAACTGTTTGGAGTCCATTACCATGATTTCATTTATTTGCTGGCAACAATCTAAAAGTAATCTATTTCTCCGTAATTCATCACGCAAATGACGCCCTAGTATGTACTCGTAGTTTGAAACTAATAATGCTCTTTGAAATCCAAACTGCATACAATTTTCCTTGCCCATTGTGATATTTGCATTACCATTGAAAGAGAAAATCATTTGATACTGCAGTGGAAGCTCGACCAGCTATGCATGTATTTGTTGCAGATTCTGTTTAGCAGACAGAATGTCTGTCCGACGACGGCCAGGATCTGAATCGAAATTTAAATTTAATAAAAAACCAACTAGATGGAAAATAGTAGACCTACGATGTATGCTCAGACGGAGTCTTTGAGCAGTTCATTTTCATGAAAGTTCATTTCGAAAGGCTCGTTTGGATTTATCGCTGTGATGAGCTAACTATGGTTTGATATGCTCTAAGCTGCGGTAGAATTTGTTGGATGCGTTTTACTCTTTTGTTTGAAAAAGATTTTGTGTATTATTTCAAATTTTAAATATGTTTGTGTGCGGCAGAAGTTTTTGTAGTCACCGACAAAAGATGAAATGCTAAATAAAAAACTAATCAACACAAACGTTTGCGTCTTTCTTCCGAATCCCAGAGGGTTCGAAAATCGATAGATTCAGAAGATAACAGTAATAAATCACCCAACAGCACAAACATCAAAACAACTCAAACTCATGTCGAAACTCACCATTGCCATCAGTATCGAAACTTAAAAACAGTCCACAATCTTCATACTGGTTCGCTTAGTTTCAAATTTGAGTTGAGTTTTGTGAAAATTACGTGCGTTTCTATTTCGAGTGCCCGAGAGGTTATTTAAGAGCGTTGCACTCGCCAACATGACGTCACACCTAAGACAACATTCTTGAAGCTGAAACGCTTCAGCTATTTTAGTTCGATGTGAAGTAATTTTAGATACGAGTGCGTGCTCAACTGTACTAAATAAACGCAACTGCAATGCTGCACTTTATTTTTAGATAAGCTACCGAAAAATGGATACTTTTGTGCGTAAATTATATGCAAAGGTGTTTGATGTTGTTGATGTGAATATTTGAAATGTTTGAATTTCGAATTTCAAGCTATAAACTGGTGAAACGCATAGTTTTCTCGGCGTGCAGCTCAAAGACAAGATGGATTGAACGAAAACAATCTACATGTGGCTGGTGTTTGGATTTTCTTGGCATATTGATAGGAATACCCAATATTTTCATATTTATACTGGACATAATTTGAAATATTACGTATTTGCGCTGCATCAACATTGTGTGATGATGCAAACATGTACTTGAACAGTCAATCATCGAATTATGACCATGATTTTCTGAAATCTTGGTATAATATTTGTTTTAGAATCCGAAAAAAGCCGTGCAGCAAAATATCTTTGGATGTTTTTGCTCGTATTGAGGCCATTTTTTTAATGCTCAACTCAAATGCGTCAATTGGGTGTGATAGCGAGCTCTTGTGATGTAGCAAATAGATATTGGCCGAGGCCAGGCGAGCCGAAGTCAGACGAGGCCGCCAACATGTGGACGGCATTTGACAGCTCGTCACGAATCGCCTTGGCTCGTGCTCAACATCCATTCCGATCGGATGTGGCACGAGCGCCTGTGACACCTGTCAAAGTCGCTCGTCTGGACCGTCCACACACTCGGCTCGCCTGGGCTCGGCCAATATCTATTTGGCACATGATGGTTTCAACTGGCTGCAACATATCATAATAAAACACGCTGAGCTAATCTGGTCAAATACACAGTATTAACTTTGAGCCATGGATGTTTGACTTGTCCGACTATATGGATGCATGACCTCCACGATTTTTTTTTTGTTCTGGAGTACCTAAATGAATCCACTATACATTCCCAGCCATTTGACTGTGTACAAAACCTTTTTTGCCATTAGAGGCAGTATTCAAAGGTCCAAAAACGCATTTTTATATATATATCGGTTTCAACTCACTTGGCACTCAATGACCACACTTTTGGGCTATTTCTAAAGCTCTACCTACAAAATATTATGATGAGCAGTTAAAGAGCATTAACGAAAATCTGGCGAGTAATAAAACTGGGCAAGTTTACAAGGCAGTGAAATGTTTAAGACGCGGATACCAGGCCAAGACGACACTCTGTAAAGACGAAATCGGCAATATCATTGCCGAAGATAGCCAGGTTAAGGAGAGGTGGGCCTGCTATTTCAAAGAACTCCTAAATCCTACACATGGCTCAATAATATCAGAGCCGATAGACATCTCTGACGAAGTTCCGATCGCACCCCCAACGCTGGAAGAAGTCAATGCTGCCATAAAAATCCAGAAAAACAATAAAGCGCCGGGCATTGACGAGATTCCGGTTGAGCTAATCAAATACGGTGGAAGCTGCCCTATAAAAGCCATCCACAACTTGAACCAGCACATCTAGGGTCAAGAAAAAATACCGCAGGAGTGGTACAAATCCATCATATGCCCTATCCACAAAAAGGGAGACAAACTTCGGTGCGAAAACTACAGAGGCATATCGCTACTTTGTACGTCCTATAAGATACTGACGAAAATATCAAAAAATAAAATAAATGTATACGCTGAAAAGGTCTTTGGGGAGTACCAAGGAGGCTTTAGGTCTGGTCGATCAACTACGGATCAGCTCTTCACAGTCCAAGTGCTCGAAAAATGCTGGGAATTTAACATCGACGTCCACCAGATTTTCGTGGACTTTAAACATGCATATGACAGTATTGACCGAAACATACTGTACAAAATAATGCTATACTTCGGCATCCCGGCAAAACTAGTCCGGCTGACCAAAATGACGATGACGTCGACAGCATCACAAGTCAGAATCAACAACAGTCTGACTGACGCCTTTGACACAAATGTCGGACTAAAGCAAGGCGATGGGTTGGCCCCTCTGTTGTTCAACCTAGCACTTGAGTACGTGATAAGGAAGATTCGTGTCGACACAGAGGGTACGCTTCTATATAAGTCGAACCAATTAGTGGCCTACGCGGATGACATTAACATCTTGTCACGTTCCTTCACATCTGCCAAAGAACTCCTGATGAAACTTGACCAGGAAGCCAAAAAAGTAGGCCTGAAGATCAATCAGACGAAAACAAAAATCATGACGCAAACAAGAAAGAAGACCTCCATTAAACGAAATATAATTCTGGACGAATATAATTTAGAGAATGTGGACGAATTTATATACTTAGGCTCGAAATTGACAACGAAAGGCAGTGAAACTACTGAAAGTTAAACGGAGAATACAGTTCGCTAATAAAACTTTCTACTTCGTTCTGGCCCTACTGAAGACCAGCTGCATCACAGGAAGACGAAGCTCTAAGTCTACAAATCAATAATCAGACCTGTGTTGTGCTACGGATGTGAAACTTGGACCTTTACCCAAGCATCCGCAAATATGTTGAACGACTTCTTATAATTGGAGCTAAACAAGAGTGCGGCCAATGGCGGATAAGGTACAACCACGAGTTGTCGAGGTTTTTGACGAGCCAGAGGTCACTACAATAATCAAACTGCGGAAGCTGCAATGGGCTGGTCACGTGCAACGAATGGACGAGCATCGAGTACCTAAGAAGGTATTCGACGGAAGGGCCGAGGGTCGAAGACCAGTGGGAAAACCCAGAAAATACTAGTCTGACTCTGTCGACGAAGACTGCGCAAAGCTGCTCGGTTTTCGAAATTGGAGGACGCGGTCATTGGACCGAGACAACTGGAGGCGTCACCTGCGAGAAGCCAAGGCCCGAAGGGGGCTGTAGTGCTACGACGACGACCTACAAGTAATTCTTGCGTTTGAGGTATATCTACACCCAGTCGCGCCCCCAATTTTATGTTTTCAAAAGTTTTCACAGGTCCGGGACGGTTCTCGTCTTTCACAATGTAATAACTACTTTTGCAGTATTGAAACCATTCGCAAGTCCATCTTTTAACTAATTGAAGCCTTTCTATAAGCCTTAATAGCTGTTTGAATTGCTTTTTATTCAATTTTTTTGAAGTCATATATCTGAAAAAAGGAAATGTGACAGTTCAGGGAAGAAATTACTTACAATGATATATACTAAATTAGTTTCCACTTCATCACATAATCATGTTTCATAGAAATGTGGAATTCGCACATGCAAAAGTGAATGACCTAGCTCAAAATAAGGTTTGGTTATATCAAGTGGTTGTTAATCTGTTAGGCTTGCCAAAAACATACAAAAGAAAAGTTGTTGCCCCTTTTGATACCACTGATATACTCTCCTTTAGCCATTGTACTCTGAGAACCATTTAGTTCTTTTGCTGAACTGTACAGTACCCTTGCAGTCGATGATTGATAGATCTGTCAGTCCTTAGAAGAATTACGCCCCGAGTAAAGCAATTCATCTTTTCACCCTATCCGAACACAGGCAGATGAGATGGAGGACGACACATATTCTTTTAGCCACAGCTCCAAGAGTAACCATTTAACTCTATGTCCAGCCATTACACAGCAAAGAGCACTACTGGTCAGATTTAACAACAGCTTAACAAGAGTAAGATATTTTTTTCAATTTGCTCAGTGAGATCGTGAAGAGCAATTTCAACAGACTTACCTTTGGTGTAAGCGTCCTGTGTCTACGAGATCAGCAAAGGACCAATTGACTTTTTGATATAGTTACCAATAATCCTTTCCAGAACTTCGATTAAAACAGAACTAAAACATAATTTCCGCGAAAGAATGCAGTACGGCTAGTGACACGTTGAATATTTCAGGAAGCGCTGCAGCAAGTTAACCTTTCAACAACATTATCTGTATGTCATGCTTTTAATGTTGCACCGCGGCTTTAAAACTGTGCACCACAGATCATTTTCAAGCCGAATAGTTTTAATAAATATAAAATATTTGTGAGAGAATATTATCAGAACAACTTATGATAATTAGTTTATTGGTTTGTTGTGAATTTGTTCAGCTGAAAAACACTTAAATGGAAATTTGCAATCAATAATATTAAACAATGTATAGTAATCATGAAATGGGATTGTCTTTTTATGAAAGGATTAAAAAAGTTGAAAATTTTTCAAATAAGTGGTTTCGAAAGTATGCACTGATTTTCATCAGACATCAGCTCATAGCGCATACCTGACTGATGTGACCATTTGCAGTAGGAGATCATTCATTTTTATTTACGTTAGTTGTAGTAACTTTTAACATCCTCGACTTATATCCAACGATGCCATTTACTCATAAAGGTTATTAATTTGTGAAAACGGTTCCTTTCTTATCTATAAATTAGCATAGACAACGTATATAAAAAAAAATATCTGATTACTAAATCGCTGGGTGACCTATTAATACGGCGTATGTGAGTTTTGACTCTTCAAAAAATAAGATCGTCTACACTGAAAAAAATCCACATGACGCCCAGAGCAACAAGCGCCATAATTACATGGCGCAGAAATTATGGCCCCACACGCCATATTACATAGTACCATGAGCCATGTAATATGGCTTCATGTATAGGTGAGCGAATTTAGATATTGTTCGTTATTTGAAACATATTTGAATATACGACCATACCACACTGGAATAACCAATTTTCGTCAGATCACCGAAGTTAAGCAGTGTTGGTCGCAGTTAGTACTTAGATGGGGGACCGTTTGGGAATACCACGTTAAGTTGGCACGTAAAACTTTGTGCTGTCCCTTATCCAAACAAACTAGTTGTCTGGGAAGCCCTATGAAAAAGAAAAAAAAAGAAAAAAAAATTAAAAAAAAAAGGAAATTTAAAAATAAATTATATGGAGGTATACATATCTGGTGTTAAGTATGCGTGCAAATATTTTAAGAGATAAATTTTTTATTAGACCTTTATTGCGGTGCTTTAGTTTGCATGAAGTGCATGGCGTGGAGGGCTATAGTAGATGGCGTGGGGGGCCATAATACATGGAGTGGAGGACCATAGTGCATAGCGTAGAAAACCATAGTACATAACGTGGAGGACTATAGTATATGGCGTGGAGGGCTATAAGTGTAGCGTCTGCTCCTATGTACTTTTCGCCATGTACTTTGGCATGTGGCGCTATATTTTATCACAATCCCGAAATCGACTATGTACATGGCGCCAGAAGTCCATAAATTATGGCGTCTGGCGCCATGTGTTTTTTCAGTGTAGAAGCCTGTTCTCTTTGTTTCGCAGCATTGCATCCACGATCGTCTCAGGCGTTAGCAGTCCAAGCGCAAGCTTAATGGTGCACCTCCAACCTACAAAATGACTGCATATAAAGAATGTGGGCTGTGCATTGTCGAGCTCAGTTACACAGTACTAGCATATCGGTGTGACCACCTTATCTATTCTGTTCGGTTATTTCCTGAAGTAACCGTGCCCTGTCAAAAATTGGGAAAGGTAAAACTTAACCTTTCCATGGCTATGGTTAAGCCAAGGCAATAAGACCAATAAGCTTACCCGTCCAGCATTCTTTATCACTTTCATGACAACGTTGTTGCCAAAATTGGGAATTCAACATACGCGCGCGCGTTAGAGCCTCAGTTCTGTTCAGCTTCGAGAGTAAAAGGTAATCTTCCTTGCGTCCTCGTATTAGTAGATCAATCGCAATTACTTCCGATACGACTGAGACCGTGCGGTAGCTACAAACAATTTGTAGGGTACGCTTTTGCTGGACACTGGCAATGCGCTTCCGAAACATCTTAATTCAAAGCGCATCTCTCCAAATTTTGGCTTCCTTTAACAAGATAAAATCGTTTCTTACAATCAGCAGGCTCCGTCACCATTAGCATACTCAGTAAGATGACGACTTCTAGAGCTTGTCACTTGTTTTATGGATAAAATTCGAACAGCAGCCAATTCCACAACAGCTTGGTACTCAGAGTCACTCCAGATACCTGACCTGGACCTAGATGGAGGCAACTGTCATAGGTTCGGCAGTTGGTATCTTCATAGTCCTCCGGTTTAACGAGCGAAAATTTCTCTGCTTTAAAAATTATGTTCTTGTCAGTTGACGGGAACATCTGAGAAACGCAAGCACGGAGCGTTCAGTTACCAAAGCTTAAGCACTATCAATGCCTTCTAGAAGTACGGGCCGTCATGCTACGTAATCGTTGTAGCTTTGACGTCATTTTTACTGGACATTTTGACATTTCCACCTGGCAGTGCCGATATACACGAAGATTTCACGTGCGGATTTTTAGCTATAATATTAATAAAATGTTCGTTTTTTGTGCGTGGAGGCGTTATAATAATAATATTTAGTCATAAATTGCATTTTGTATCAATTAATTGTATCGACAGTAAATCGACAACAAACATCACACAACCTAACACCAACTGATAAACATTTCGTAGCTAATTTTCCCAATTTTCCCACGCACCGCATTAATTTCACTTTATTTTCATTTTACTCGCTTTAACACAACCTGTACAATTAACATTTTCCCGCGGACGTCACAGAAGACTGCGTGTGTTTTTCGGGACACTTTGACAGCTTTGTGTGACGTCATTATTCTGCATTACGGCCCGTACTTCTAGAAGGCATTGGCACTATAGACTGCTGGATATCAGCCGGCAAAACGCCATCAGGCTCGAGGGATCTTATAGTCCATCTCAGTTTGAGACTCGTAGAGGCAGCGAAAAGCTGATGGCTTACTCCATTTGATACGCCGTATATTTTAAGAAATATTAGTCCATTAGGAGATTTAGTGATCGGTGCTTAAACTACTCCAGCTACCGTCAGGATTCTGAATGCACATACAGCCTGTGATGTTGACCTTAAAATCTTACGAAGGCGGTTTCACTCATTGAAACCCACTTTGTCACAACAGAAAGCTCACCGCAAGAATCTTTTCACCTTACTTACGGTAATCGTTTTATACTATGGTCATTCGTTCCACCTTTTTGCATTATTAAACTATTGTCTGTACTCTCTCGCTACAATTTTGATATTCCTTCTGGTTTTGAAGCGGTTGTATGCAGAGTTAAGAGTGTTAGAAAGAGTATCCAGATCCATATCCTGGCAACAATTTGTTCTCCCCGGAGATGTTCTAGTGAAGGTTGGCGCTTCATCCATGTCGTTTTTTCCTACTTAGAAACGTGACGTACTCAGTTGAGCTGCCCCCAGTAAAGGATATCTAACTGTGCACAACATAAGAAAGAAATAACTTTGGCGCCTTATTCTTTGAAAAAAAAATTTTACGCTCTAGATCGATCCATGAATACATCAATACTTTTTCTATACCTTTTTTTAAGTATTTTTCCGCCAATTTAAGTTATATTTTGTTAAACGTTCTGATGATGTGAAGAAAATGAACTGAAAATATTATACCTGAAAGCCGGTTAAGCTAAATAATAGTTTAAAATCAATTTGAATATAAAATTTATTTCAAAACTTATTTAAAAGATATCTATTTCAAAATTTATTTAAAGATATATAAAATTGTCAATTTAAATAAACTTCTCCCATCATTTCAATTCGTCGAAATACTCAAAAATTTGAATTCTCGAATTTCACACTCCCACTTGTGAAATTATCACCGCTAATCATTATTCGAGCTCAAGCAAAAATACGTTTCAATTTCCCTTTCGAAACACTTAAAGTACAAATTAAATACAAACTTTCTCCCCAATTCTTGAACACCAGCCAGCCACAATCTGTAAAATCAGAAAATCACTTAAATTCCACCAAGAAGCATATTTCATTCCATTACTCCTTCAAATTTTACCGTCTGTGTGCGTCAAATGCGTTCGTATAATAAAGTTGAAAAGCTAATAAACTTTATGAACAAATGGTCCCATCTGAGAATTATCTGAAGGCTCGTTCTTTAACGAAATGCTACCAGTAGAAATAGTGACAAATGCGACGCTCTTAAAAATGTTTGCTTTTTTGAGGTTGTCATAAAAATACAGAGTAAACTGTAGACTTTGTTGGCTCTAGACTATAAAACTATGGAGTCTTAAGGAACAGGGTGATATTTTGGAATCAATTGGCAAAGTAAGCAATGTTTGTACAGACATTTATTAGTATTCTTGATATGGCACAATGTACCTGTGTAGGATCCCTTAGAATAAAGGGAAACGACTAGCAAAATGTGTACATGCAATTTACTTCTAACACAAAAATGTGCTGGATCTTGTCGTAGCTATTGTAAGAATAATAAAAAAAGGAGAGTACCAACATCAACTTAGTTTTTATTTAAATAATTTTACACCATTATATGGGTTGATTTCGAAAGTATGATAGTGAGAATAAAGCAGTAAATATATGAATGCACTTATTTTGCGTAATAATATGGTTTCAACCGCGCAACCAATAAAGCAAGGCTTTCGCCGATTATATATTAGGCCGACAATACACATGTTGCGAACTTTACGTCAAGACACTTGTGAAGTTACTTGTCGAAACGGTCTGTGAGTATTCGAAGTCTTGATTCGATAATCGTTAGGTCACTGTTATGTCGTTAAGAGATAGACCCTTTTTTTTCTCAGTACGCCATACGACTCGTCCTGTTCGCATGGAGAAAATTTTAAGGGTGTGAAGTTTAAGTGCATACAGTGTAGGTAGGTAGCGTTTTTTTCTGTCCAGATATTTCTTTATAAATTTTCAAACCGTGTGCCTTGTACCCATGCGTACTCATATATATTGTCCGGTATGATGCAATTTGTCGATGGTTTCGTTGGCAAACTAAATCGTTATGTAACTATCATCGGAACCAGCACCATCATTTCTTCCAAATCCTTTTGACTCCGTACTCAAACCGACAAAATTTCGAAAGACCCCGAGGTAAGGCGAGACCCTCGTACACCCTCAGAAACTCTCATAAAACAAGTAGGCGCCGGTGAAAAAACCATACACACTCTCGTGCTTGTCACATCTTGGTAAGCGTGTGTGGATGGAGAAAAGTAGGCGCAAATCGACAAGAACCATCCACACTTTCATACTCGGCTATATTTGTCATGTCTCGTCAAGAGTTTGGATCCACTTTTACACCTTATGCCGCGTTTACACACATGGCAAATGTTGGCAAGCCGAGTGTGTAAATGGTCCCCTTGTTTACTTTCGGCTGTTTTTTTTACATGCGAAGATATGGAGGGAAGTAATTTCACAAGTTCCTCGACGAAACGTTTGCCATATGTGTAAAACAGGCATTATATTTTGTCGGTTCAAAAACAAATCTTTGACTTCAATTTTTGTCAGGTGTAATTCAAATATAAATTTAGGACAAATTTAGTATCTCTGTTTGGGCCCGCTACCAATTTTTCAACTTTTCCCCAGAAAACGACTCTGCGTTTGATTATGGGATCATTTCGAAATTTACTTTTGAGCTGTCAGCAAGGGTTGCGGACGCTTCTTGCTTAAGGGGGAAGATGCATGTAACTGCTAAAACAAAAAATATTTTTTTTATTGCATCAAAGTGTTCAAAATACTCTTAAAATATACCAAAAAAAGTTTTGAAGTGATATTCGTATTAGTTCTCGAGTTATAGTCAGTTATAGACAGCGCGGCGTTCCCCAGGTCGGTGGAGCTTTAGAACTTTAAACGCGTTTTTCTCAAAGTAGTACTTTTTCAATTTTCGTACAAGATATCTCAAAAAATATTGAACCTATTCGGTTCAAATTTATATCACATGTACAAAAGAGTATTATCTCATCGTTGAACCTACATTTTCTTGTAATTTCAGAAAAATAATTAGTTTACCAATGTTTAAACCGTGATTTTTTTGAAAAAAAATCGATTTTTGTTTTTAATCTAATATTAATGTAAAAATTTGATTTTTTTTTCTAAATTTTATTGGTTCACCTATGAATTATAGATCTCATTAGCATATTTTTTTTTCTCTGAACGTTGCAAGTTTCTCGGAACAGGCGTTAAGTTGTACGAGGCTGTTTTTGATGTGTTTTTTTTTCATTTGCTCGCATCGCCTCCATTTTGTGTTAAAAAGTTATTAGAAAAATATTTTCATTTGCTATAAGATATGTACTTTGAGGATTTAATATTAAAAATTTTCTGAATAAACAATATATATTTTTTAAGTCAATCTGAAATTAGCAATTTCTTTTCCATTTTACATGTATTTCCCCCCTTAAACTTTTATTTCTACGTCTTCTAGTTAAAGAAGGAGAATGCCAAAAAAGTCTTGAAATAACAACTTAACAACTATATGAACGTCATATTTCTTCCCTACCATCATATTAAGCTTTTTCACGATGGTTACTAGCTTAATCTATAGTATCTTATCAGAATGGGTGATAAAAAATCAAAATTAAAAGGTAAAAAGTAGAGAAGTTTGATATGTTAACACCATCAAAAAACACCAGCACACTCACTCATATAAAGGGGAAAATTCTGATACAAAATTTTAAAGTACAGAGGCAATATCTGGTTTTGTAATATTTGCTTTTACAAGGGTCTACAAAATCTGACTTTCATTATAGCCCGTCCAGACTACGGATACTTAAGTATCCGCATACATAAGTATTGTCCACACTTTTCATTGATTTTCATCGCAAGGGTAAAATGTATCTGCAGATGTCGCTGCAGTGAGGACAATACTTATGTATCCGGATACATAAGTATCCGTAGTCTGGACGGGCTATTAGAGGTTCCATCAGCTTTTGATTATTGAAAGCTCATATATAGGCTGTAGCTTGATGAGTGGCTTGATGGCTCTAGCTTGAGCTTGACGTACTCGTATGCACATATATTCATTACATTACTTTGGATAACAAAAGTCAATTTATCGCACTGTTTAAATGCCATTAGATACGGACTGAATTGGAGCTGAATAATACAAAAGTGAGCTGATGAAGAGATTGTTTTCCTATGAGGAAATCGCTTTCACTATTTCTTCTATTATCATTCAAGACTTCAAAGAAGTTAAGTTTCTATTTCTATCCCCATGGATCCATTAAACAATTGAAAAATATGATTTGCTCTTTGAGGGGCTCACTTTACAAAGCTCTAGCTATATATTTATTTATTTTTATTTTATTTATTTAAATCTATTTTAACATGCTACTGCCCAATTAAAAAAAGAGAAATATTAGGTAAAGCCAAAAAAAGATTTTAAAAAGAGAAAAATCAAGAAATAATTAAAAATATTAGATAAATACATATTTGAAACTTCAACAAATTAAAGCCAATATACAAGTTTACATGGAAGAGAGTGCAAAAACGGTAAAAAAAATTAAAAAGAAAATCAAACATTACAAGGAGTTTTAAGAACTAAATCTTTTATTTGCGACTTAAATGGAGAGAACGTTAACGGAAAAGGGCCAAGCTGAAGACAGTCGTAAGCAAGGTTTGGGCTTGCTACCGCTCGTGTACCGCAAATTTCAACTGAAATTTCTACTGAAATTTCTTTCAAACTGAAAATTTCAACAGCTGTCATGCTATTTATTGCATGTATATTATACTAGCCATTGCTAATGCGTGGCTTTGTCAGTACACTTGAGCTCAATATGGTTTCAATTTTTTGGGTCAGCTCCGTGGCTGGTTTTCGTCATATCTTCGCGATCGTGCTTGTTTTGTAACGGTTCAGTCTTATTCTTCTTCCCCTTTTTATCTAACTTGTGGTGTTCCGCAAAGATCGATTCTTGGTGCTCTCCTTTTCTTTCTGTTTATAAATGATCTTCCTTCCTACTTCAACTAGCCGTGTCTTTTGTACGCCGATGATCTGAAAGCATTCAGGTTGACTGAATCAGTAGATGACTGCTCGCAGCTGCAGGATGACTTGCTTGCTCTGGGCAACTGGTGATCTGTTAACTGTATTAACCTTAATGCTGCTAAATGCTTCCAGATGTCAATTACATGTTAATCATCCCACATCATGTTTTCCTATTTTATCCTAGTTTCTTTTCTCAACCCTACTGATAATTTCATGGGCTTGGTGCTATGTTTGACACTAAACTAAAATTTGATGTTCACATTTTGCGTGTCACTTCCAAGGCCTCGAGTTTGTGCGGCTTCTTTTATTAGAGCGTCCAGACCTCTCACTGATATTTCTTCTTGTGTACGCTTGTACATCTCCTTTGTGCGTAGTGTCCTCGAATATTGCTGTCGAATTTGGTGTCCTCATTGTCGTTTCTTAATTGATGCTGTTGAGTCCGTGCAACGCAGATTTACTCGCTCGTTATTCCTTAAATTCCGTATTCCCTACTGTGAATATAGTATGCGTCTTTCCATCCTTGGAATCCCTACTCTGACCAGTACGTTTTACCAGGTCTTCATTTACCGTCAACGTACCCTTTGCTCGTACTCATACATATTTTTACTGTCCACCTTAGCGCTTGCCTAGGCAACATAATTGTTTGAATATTAGTCCTCTTCCGCCTTCGTTACGCGCTTTTAAAGAAAAATCAAGAACGAGCTTTTTTTTAGTGAAATAAATGAATTAAGTTGTTGAATTAAACATTTGATTTCTGTATTAAATTTATGATTAGATTTTATTTACCGCCTTTTATGTACTCTGTTTAGTTTGAATGTTGTATCTTTTTTTTTTAATATTTATATATTTGCAATTTTTTACCTTATTTTATTTTCATTCATTTCTTATGTTTTTTCTCTTTATATATATATATATATATATATATATATATATATATATATATATATATATATATATATATATATATATATATATAAATAAATTTATTATTTGGCTAGTCTTTAATTGGATTTGTATCTGGTGATTTGGGTAATAAATAAATAAATAAATACGCAAAGTAAAAAAAAACTATTTGCTTACAGTGTGCAGCAGAATATTGGGTTCAAGTGATTTCTCGCATAGTAAAATTTCTAAATGCGAAAAATTTGTATGGTTTCTTATTTTACTTTCAGATAATTCAAAAAAGATCTGTGATGTAGAATATGACCATAACATCTTAGGACGTATTTATAGGTTACTGGATCTATTTAACTATTAGATCCACTAACAAACATCCATTTGCACTTTTATTAGCAGTGATAGTATTGAAATAAGATTTGTGTCAAATCAACCTTGTTTGATAAATGATAAATCGATCTGAAAAACAAGACTCTACTACCTTTTGCTAAAAACTAAAACTAGTTGCTTTCTTCGTTTCTGTAAAATCCCTATCGTTAGGGTCCCTAAAAAGCATACTTATAGCTCTGAATCAAAACAAAGTGTAAAAACACACTTTGTTATGAATAAAACAAAAAACTAAGTCGGACTGGTTTAGTTTTTTCATTGCAAAATTTGGCTCTTGAATAAAACAAAAAAACTAAGTCGGACTGGTTTAGTTTTTTCATTGCAAAATTTGGCTCGTTACATGTACTTTCCGAAGATGATCTTTTAAAAATGAGCACCGCGCCTCCAGAGATACAATTTTCGATCACTTTGAAGCAACTGGGGCTGTTTGTCGTAAACGACGTGAGTTTTGTTGGCTTCTTAAGCGTTGATCATCACTGTTTGCGTAGACCAATGACTTCACGTATCCCCTCAAGAAGTAATCCAAGGAGTCAAATTGCACGATTTAGGGGTACGGGCTCATTTTTCGATATAAAGTGATTTCCGAATTTCGTCTACATTAAGTTGATGGCTGTGGCACGCAGCACCATCTTGGTTAAACCACATCTCTAATTTATCATCGCCCTGTACCGGTGGCCATTAACAGTAACGAGCTCATAGTGTTTATCTGTGAAGAAGCGTGGCCTTATGATGCCACCACCATGCGGTGCGCACTATGTATAGTGAATGCAGCGATGTCTCCGTGACTTGACGGAGATGTTCCTTGCTACAGATGTGGCAATTTTGCTTATTGACGTAGTCATAGAGCCAAAAATTAGCCTCGTCAAATTTTCCCGTAAAACAGAGGGTCAACTGAGTGCATATATATATATATATATATATATATATATATATATATATATATATATATATATATATATATATATATATATATATATATATATATATATATATATATATATATATATATATATATATATATATATATATATATATATATATATATATATATATATATATATATATATATATATATATATATATATAGTCTGTCAAGAATGAGTTTACACATAGGAAAAAAATTCAATTTTTCATCTTTCTTACTATAAAATACTACTTTTTATTTATGTAAATGAATGTTTTTTTCTTAATTATAGTTATTTACATTATTTCCAACCGATATATACAAAAAAAAGTACAACTTTAATGCAAAACAAGAACGAAAAGACCAACGAAAACAATTATTGCAATTCTTGAAGTGTCAAGAAACTCTTTACACAAATTATTATTGTATTTAATATTTACATATTTACAGGATATTTAATATTATTTGGTATATTTAACATTTGGTATGGCCACCTTTGGCATCCACCACACATCGCAACCGATTTTTCATTGAATGAACCAACTTTTGCAGGTCATACGTGGTTGGTATTTTTTGCCATTCTTCGAGAATCGCAATTTTTAAGGCAGTTCGGTTTTTGGGTTGCCTTTTAGCGACTTGTTGTTTTAAGTAAGCCCATAAATTCTCCATGGGATTTAAGTCCGGACTCTTGGCTGGCGTATCCATCACTTTTCCGCAGTTGTATAAGGGCCACATTCGCACCATGTTCGCCTTATGTTTGGGATCGTTGTCCTGGTAAAGCTTAAAATTTGGTTTGCTGTTATGCATAAACCCGAATTTCTGCGCACTGCTTGCCAAATATGTTTTAAGGATATGCAAATATGGTTGGGCGTCCATGGTTGACTCGATGAATGCCAAGTCTCCTACTCCTCTGCTTGAGAAGCACCCCAAATCATAACGGACAACTTACCAAATTTTACAGCCGGAATGATATTTCGATTTTCCAACGATGTTAAAGGCTTGCGCCACACTCTAGCCGGTCCATCATTATAGTACAACATCATTTTCGTCTCATCGCAGAATATGACGTCGTCCCAGAAGTCAACGGGTTGAAAAAGGTGCATCATAGCGAAAGAAAAACGCTTTTCGATGTTTAGTGCAGAAAACAGTGGTTTCTTTCGTGCAGCTCTTGATGAGAACTTATTTCGTAGGATGGCCTGTCGTACTGTTTCATGGGAAACAGCAGCATCACACTCTTCCTTGAGTTCCCTAGCAAGTGTTCTGGTCGAAATCCAGGGGTTTTTATCAAGCTTCCTTATCATAAGGCGCTCTATACGTTTAGATATTTTTGGTTTTGAGCCACCTCCACACTTTGGCTCCAATCTATTCTCATTTTCAGCACGATTTATAACGTTATAGACTGCCATTCGTGCTACACAAAACATTTCCGACAGTTCCTGTGCACTTTTACCTAATTGGTGATTATAGTATATCATCTGAACTAACTCAAAGGATAATCTTTTGCCTGGCATTTTAAAACACAATATCTCACTTATTTATGCGTATTAGCCAAAAATTAATCACACACTAATGATCAAATTTATAGAGCTTTACAATACAGACCAAAAATTACGGTAAATTTACCGTATCGTTGCAGTAATGCAAAAAAAAAAAAACTTTTGTGTAAAGAGTTTCTTGACACTTCAAGAATTGTAATAATTGTTTTCGTTGTTCTTTTCGTTCTTTTTTTGCATTGAAGTTGTACTTTTTTTGTATATATCGGTTGGAAATAATGCAAATAACGATAATTAAGAAAAAAAAATTATTTACATAAACAAAAAGTAGTATTTTATAATTAGAAAGATGAAAAATTGAATTTTTTCCCTATGTGTAAACTCATTCTTGACAGACTGTATATATATATATATATATATATATATATATATATATATATATATATATATATATATATATATATATATATATATATATATATAGCTTGCGCACGCCTGCGAATCGACAAATCTGGGTTGTCCGCAACACTGGCTTCCACGGCTGCGATATTCTCTTTGGAATGCACCGTTATCAATCTTGTCGTTGGCCTGCGATCTAGTAACGTGAAGTGATTGCGAAAATTCGCAACCACATGGCGAATAGCACTTGCTCATGGACTATTATGCGGCTCATAAAACTCTCCAAACGATCTTTGAATTCGCACAATTGAACGTTGATTGCGGAAATAAATTTCCGCGATTTCTGTCAATTTGGTCCATGGCAATTTGTCAGGCTCGATTGAGTAAAAATGACAGTGAAATTGACAGCTGTCATGAGCTCATTTTACAGTAAAAAGTTTCAAAATGCAGCACCTGTAAAAAAAACACACTTTTATAAATAAATTAGAAATGAAAATGCATGGGAGATGATGAAACATATTCAAATGAAAAATTAAATTTAAAAAACGCAACAACATAAGTTGATGCAAAAAACTCCATTTTTACATCGACTCAAATATTATCAAATCGGGGATCTTCTTTATCGACAGATAGCTTTAACCTGATAATTCAAAAATAGTTAAAAGCTACCATCGTTCGAAATCAACAAAAATTACTCGTTAAACTAAAATGGGAAATTTTTTTGGTTTAAAAATAGTTTTTATATGCAATTCAAAAATATTCTATTTGAAAAACTGTGTCGTTCATTTGGGGATATGCTCAGGTTTCAAATACCAAAATGCACTCAGATAAATGAAAGAAGTGAAATCATGTTCGGATTAGTGTAGCTGAGAGATACATCTTCTGCAAAGATACACCAAAAAAATAATGAGTTTCAAGCTAATTTAGGAGAGAAGAGGTTTTTGTCAGATTAGTTTTTGAGCCTGAGCTATGCGTATTCAAATTAAATGCAAAAAAACGGAAGTTTCTGTTTGTCTGTATTGTTTGTGAAAAATTTATGTTGTAATATTTTTTTGTAAATTTTTGCCTGAAATATAAAAAAAATCGTGTTTAAGTTGTAAGGAATTTCGTTAAAATTTTAGCATTTTTTATCCTGAAAAGAACATGTCACTTTGTATTTCATGAAGCAGTTTGTTTGACCCCAACGAACTGTTTGACGCCCAGATTTATAGTCACATCAGAACAGAAAATAGATTTTATAAATAGATTTTATAAAAAATTGTTCTGTCCAAACTACAACCTTACCGTTACATACTTCTCTTCAAATCAACATGTTTGGCGTGGTCAAATATTCTTTTGTTGACATATTTTTTTTTTAGAATACATCCCACCTCAAAATGAAAGTGGAAACTAAATAAAATAAATATGAAAAATATTCAAAAATTATTATAATTCTCCTCTTATTCAAATTTATTCAATACACAACTACGTCATTATGCCTAAACAATTTTGAATAGATATTTAAATATTATTTTTACAACCAACAATCCATTATCAAGAATGTGCTGAAAAATTTATGGGCCAAAGACTTTTCCAACAACGAAAATCCCTTGTCTCGAACGTGAATAAAATGTGTCTGTGTTTCGATCCATTCCTTCCACCTTCAGATATTAAATGTGCTTGATATTTCATCTTTCAAACCGCTTTATACTTTTTCTAAGCAAACTTTTTCCCAGGGAAGTGTTTTTCCTATGAATTTCCTACTCCATGCTCCCCGTCGCACTGGGACTCACTAGTTTGAATTTATGGTGGAAACGAAACTTGGCACTTCTCAGATGGCGCATTTGTGGATGAGTGCTCTGGTGTTCGCCCATAAAGAAACACCTGACTGCCGCAGTCGATGAGAACGTAAACAACATTCCGACTTTGTAATAAAAGGAATGAGAATAAACTTTTCCGGACTGTCTGTGATGTCGAATTGAGCTCCATCTGTTTCGAGTGCGATGCGAACATAATGGCGTGCGAAGCGAATCGTCGCCAAATCTAGGTTGGTGGTCGTCTATCTTAATGGCTATATGTATGTATGCATGAATGTTATGATTCCTGCTAGTATTCTACCCGATTTAGTTCCGGTGCGAATTCCAGTGGAGGGTTGGTAGAATATTAACCAAAAGCCCTTTAAAGACAATGGATGTTCCTTTTCTCTTTCTGAATTGCCTCACTTATTCGATAATTGCGACTTTCTGACAGATTATAGGAAATACTTAATCAATCAATCATAACCAACAGTTTGCTTGATTTCAGACTCATATGCAAGGAGTATAATTTTATACAAGAATCTTTTTGAGAACGAGCGCATGCACTCTAAATAGTGTAGGATATAGTACTAGTATGCATATTTAATAAGGCATAACCGAATACACTCATGGGAATGAATTTCGGCCCAAAAACTAAAATCTGCCATGGGCATAAGCACAAAAGGTTTCCAGCGGAAATCCGATGATATTCCTCGTAGAATTAACCCAAATCCTGTGCATTATGAATCAATCCTTTCGGCACCTGTCGCTTCAAAACGTGGCAGTTTTTCATATTCGTACCCGAGACCCATATGACCTTTTCGGGAGACTGATCTCTAGATATCCAAATCTAATACTTATGTGCATTGGAGCATATACGCAGGCGACTCGACGCCTTTACGTCATTCCTCTGTGCTATTCAAGTCGCTTTAATTGTATTTGGCGCGGTAGCTTCCACTCGGTACTGAACTCTGCCAAATCCATTATTAGATGTTCAGTGCATAGGGTATTCTATCAGTATTGTGAGCTGTAAGATACAATAAAACGTTAGGACGCCGAGTAACACCAAAACAAATTGTCAGAACTAGCAAAAAGGGGTCAGGAGTAATTGGCAGCATGTTCGGCTTGTCAACGTGTTGGAATATAATTAATTTCCCGATAGAATGATATTTATTATTCAGCCAAGACCAGGTTTATGGTGTAATATACACAAACGAAATAGATTATTGGGAAATTATTGAACATGCAGAATATCATTGGTGTTGCTGGCTGGGTGAATCGAAAGATGCCCCAGAAATTCATTATTCAAAATAACAAAAATAGATTTATGTGGGATGATGTAACGCAAATTAAAGTGTAAATTGTAAATGCTTTAGTAAAATCCGTAGTCTGGTTCGTATCGTGCAAAGCCGGCCTGCAAAGGCGTGTTGCATGTAGTGCAAATCAAATTCAGTTTTTACTGTTTTCTATCGAGTGGGAAATATTGCAGTTCAGACCCTGAAATCTGTAAATTTATTGCACTTAATAGTACTTTTATCTTTTGAAATTTTTTTTTTTGGAACCACTTACGAGTTTATGGTTTAAAAATATTCTATAAAACATAGACTATTGATTGTATCGGCAAAATTTCCATTTAAACATATTATTTGGGCTTTGAAGAATTTGAAGCTCCGATGTCTGAGCTACATTCAAAGCTCTTAAGTTTCAGTTTGCTATCCATGAATTACATTAGTAAATTATTTTAATAAAATTATTATAATACATACACTCAGCAAAGGTTTTGACCGTGTCGACCATGATGTGAAATATAAGCTACCAAAATTTGGCATTTCAGGAAACTTGCTAAATTGGTTGAATTGTTACTTAAGAAATCGAGCACAGCATGTAAAATTCCAAGTTTTTTTCTCTCTCTCAAAAAAAAACTACCGTCCCCTCTGGGGTTGCTCCTGTTTAATATTTTTGTTTCGGATCCATCAGAGGTCGATTCGAAATAAATCATCGGACATTCCACTCCTTTTTTGCGGACGCCCTAAAGATTAACCACACTATTTAGTCGGAATCTGATTCAAAATTTCTTCAGTTATAGCTCTTGAGCAATGGTGTGCCCGAATAAACTTCCCAGCAAACAATTTAGTGAGCGTTCACCAAAAACGATAGTTTCTCGACAGTCAACAGACATATCCCTCATACGAAACCGACTCTGTTCGTAAAACGATACGCAGCAATGCTTAGGATGACCGACGCAATAAATAATGCAAGCCATGTGTGTGTCCCTTATGGCCTATGCGGCTCAGTAGCAGATTTTATATAGATTCTTCCCCTAGTTTGCTGGTCGATATATACTCGCTAAAACCACATTTTTTCTAACTCATTTACGAACCGTTAAAAATATTCTTCTCGTATGGCCATTTAAGTAGGACCAATGAATCGTTTTCGATTCATTTGCGAGCTCGTTAACGACAAAAACATTCGTAAAATATGACTCTTTTATGAATTAATTACGATACATTTGGTTTGCTGGGTTCTTCTTAACATTGACAAATGTACAATCTACTGTAAATTTTGACTACCACCTGTGTGATCAGCTGCTAAAGTATGTAGATAGTGTGATAGATCTCGGTGTCGTTCTGAATAAGAAACTTTGCTTTAATCTTCAATACGATAAAGTACTTGTAAGAGCCAGCAAGCAGCTGGAATTCACTAAGAGGCGCGCAAAAGAATTCAAGAACAAATGGGCTACAAAAACTCTGCACATATCTTTAGTTCGTCCATTACTCGAACATGGGTGCATCGAAAGGGGGGAATCCTACATTCCATATTCATAGTGATAGACTGGAATCTATCCAAAAGCAGTTTATTCTTTTTGCCCTGAGAGACTAATACCGTATACCTGATTTTGAAAGTCTTTCATCCTATAGTTACAGACTCAGTTTTTTGAATCTGACAACATTTTTTCAAGGAGAACGTTATCATTCTCAGATTTCGTTTTTGATGTGATTAGGGGTTTGAATAACATTGAATATATTTGCAATTTCATAACGTTCAATGATTCTGTAATACGGACTAACTACACACGTCTCCTTAATGAGCACCAGCACCACAACGTTCATAGTGATAGAGAACCGATAAATAGATGCTGTAAAATATTTAATAAATTTTCCAGCTACTACGTCCAGTCTATTTATAAATTCAGTTTCAAAAATGCTTTAATTATAGTGTTAAATTCTTAAACACACCCTTCTTTTCCCTGATATCTCCGCCTCAAATTGACAACCAGACAAAAGTCCGGAGACATTTACTTATGTTATTTTATTTTAGTTTAGCTTACGGAAAATGTAAATTGTTATTTTATAATGCATACTCCTTGTTTGGTCTGAAAATAAATAACTAAATAATTTCAAGCGCAAATACACATAGTATACACACAAATGTGGCCAAAATATGGCAAAATATATGACACACATAATCAATCTAAGTTTTTATCGAGGTCTATCCAGATTCGAATTTTAAGATCCGATTAAATTACTGAACTAATTAAATTAAAATATATTTTAAGAAGGAATCAAATTGTTTTCTTGGTGCTGTCGAGAAATTTTTTTAAAATTAAAAGCCATGTGAAGCAAAGGGTACCTTCTTCTCATGGATTGATAGATTAATGCGGGTAGTATAGAAAAGGTTTTGAAAACCCCTAGCACTGTGACCTCCTGGGTCTATTGCACCTCCTCTGCGTTATGTTATCCAGGATATTCAGGCTAATTTTGAACCTGGATATTCTGCTTGACGCAGAATTTGCTATGTTCCAGGTGGAGGGAAGAGCAGAGCCAAGGAGGTTCAATCTTCATGTCGCTAGTACCGGACAGTGTGTGAGAAGATGTTTTACACACTCTCTCTTGTTTCTTCACAGTGTACGCAGCAGTTGTCCCGCTCTCTACCTATTCTCTGAAAATACTTTTTGCAAGGAAGGTAACCTGTTAATGCTCCAAATAGAGCTGTTATCACTTTTACAGAGATTAACTGTTTTTTTTCCTTTGTTGTCGCTATTTTCGGAGTATCTTAATCACTCAAGACTAAACCGGTGGCTTTTGATCTTTTTCTTGGTCTATGTTTTAATTTCCTTGTCCGTGTCTGCCTTTAGTACAGAAAAGATCATGTGGCATTCTTGCTCCTTCTTTAGACTTGATATGAGCCTCCTCACTTCCTTAATTACCCTCATGCCTGGAGATCCATATCAACTTGAGACTGTTTGTGCCCCTATTTCATTTATGGTTTCTATACACTCTAAGAGTTTAGCTAAATTTATGTGACCGGGATTGACAGCTTTGAGAAACGCTTGGCTATCTGAAAAGTTCTTAGCTCTGACTTTTTTAGTGTTCCTTATCTTTATTATATGTGTGGTTCTAATTATAGCAGATAGATCTGCTTTATAGATGGTCGCCTCCTTTCGGAGGCCTATGTATGCGAAAGGGAAAAGTATTTTACACTGGGGATCTACGTTTCTTGCTCCTACATGCTTCCATCTATTCCTTGATGAAATTGTGCTCTTGAACCTTTTTCCGAAGGATACTTTGGTCTGTATTTGATTGCTGAGGTTCAACATTGCCATTCTGACCCGCCAAGATATCCTAAAACATTTTAAGGTGGCCTTTTAGGTCTCCTGATTTGTACCTGTGGGCTTGCTGTAGGTTAATAACTTGTTTCAGTGCTTCCTCCTGAATTTTGAGATGCAGCAGTTCTAGGTTTAAACAGGTTTCCATTCTTGCCGTTGAATTGGAGCTCATTGCTCCAGTAATCAGAAGGCAGACTACCCTTTGAAGCTTGTTGAGCCTATCAGCAGCAGTTTTTGTGTAGTTTTCTGCTACCACACTACAGCTCCATATAGAATGCCTAGGAGGTAGTCCCCAATTGCGACCAATCATTTGTTTTGCTGTCAAGATTGACTTTCAGGTCTTTAGTGTCATTTTGTTTAGATGACTATTCCAGGACAGTTTCCTATCTAGGTGGATACCTAGATGTTTCAATCTTTTTCGCCAAACAAAATACGCGATAATTGTCCTATCATCAGCCCACTTTTTCACAGGTCTTAGTGTTATCGAGGCAAACACACCTGTTTACGTTAAAAATTATACCTGTGGTGTAATTTATTGTGCCTCACTTGCCACCACTCGGCAAAGTGGCCACTTCGGACTACAGTTAAAATTTCACTTCCTTACAAGAGCAAGAGTGACTTATCTAAAGATGAATATTTTTGGTATTATGCTATGTGTTACGTCAGCAGACTGGAATTTCATGGCAAGTTCGATTCAATAGAATTTTCTGCGACTCACATTTTCTTGAAGAAAGATGAAGAAGGATTTCTAGAAGACGGGTGTTCTCTCCGTAAAAGTGTTTTACTGGGAGTCGCCCAAGCTCAGAGTAGAGCTGTGCTGACTGACTGAAATGTAATACCCTTACTGTCTCCAATGATGATATGGAGACAGTAGTAGTATCTCCGTGAGCATTTCAATGTGAATGACCTTCAAACACTCGCAGACAGTAGAAAAGTCTGAAACAGGTTTGCTCAAGCGCCTGGTTATCTTATATTTTTACAAGATGGACTCTCGGGCCCTATTGCTAGTATCCTTGTTCATCAAACAATTTGAATCAAGAACACCAGAGTGAGTTATATTGCATTCCAAGCAGAACACTGGCTTCCGTAATACTGAAGGAATGAAAGGTTATATCATGATCATAAAGGTCATATAGTATATCATGAAAGTTCAGCCAAACAGCTTACCATGAATGTTGATGTTTGGTTGAAGATTGGTTGTTTCCTGAAGGTGAATTTTGATTTTTTTTTCAATCTCTTGAAACACTTTGTCTGATTTTTAGAGCGAAGCGATTGCGTAAAAGTCGAAAGTACTGGTAATAATGTTTTCCTCTACACATGATACTCTTCATGACACGCTTAACCACAACAAAGCTATTGCAACACTTATGTAAATTAGCTGAGCAGGCTGATGAGGTGTGGCCCTCCTTGATTTTTGGGGATTTGCTTGAATGCAAAAGTATGTAAGTTACTGCTGGTTAGTGTGCAATGCTAACGTTAAGGCCTCCAAAAAGTATTAGAAATAGCGTACGTTATGATAACCCGCTAACAGTTCGCTAAATGTGGTTGAGTGAAAACCGAGGGGTTTCGAACAGCTAGTTGCCAATGACTAGCAGATAGTTTGAGTGCCTAGTTTTTTTATGCCGCAAAAATAAGCGTTAAGTGGCTACTGGATCTCAGCAGTTTGAGGAAGGACGTGTCGTTGAAAGTATATTATCTTCGAAAATCTCCTCAGGAATCTAATCGTTTTGGATGCTTTAGCTGTTGAAATTGCCTCAGCTTGATCTGGGGGGAGGTTAATGCCTTTTTGAAAATCCATCTGATATCTGACGAAGGAATTAATATTTCCCCGAGTTAGCAATAAGATCATGGTCCGAAAATTTCTTGAAAATTTGTTCTAGCTGAACAATGTTTTCATCTTCAAAAGTCGAAGCTGTCAAAATGTCGTCAAGGTAGACGAAGCAGAATTTCAGTCCATGGTGGAATAATTGTGCTTTACTGTCTGAAGAATATTATTTGGCTCAATTAGATTTTGTTCGTTCTACTGTTGAGAAGACTGTTTTACCGTGTAGTTCGGGGTCTAACCACTTTTTTGACTGAATATCGAATTTAATCCTTTTTTTTCCTATCAATCAATGCGTTGAAATATATTTAACTCAAGAGCTACATTTAATGAAAAGAAATAAATATCACAAAATATTTGCGCCCAACGTAGTTCAAATTTTTAGTCGTTATTTCAATTAGTTTTTTTTTGTTTAAACGAAAACGTATACATTATTTGATTTAACGTTAATTTAAATAAAATTAAAGTAGTGCTATATTTTAATGTAAAATTTTCAATTTTCGTGATGTTTAAAAATCACCTGAAACTTTCCAGCTATTATTATTGAAAAATTAATTATATTAATTTCGTCCAATAATTCATCGATAAAAACGGCATATCAAAAGTTTGCATCCTGCAATCAGTAAGCAAACCACCGTTTTTGTATACGCTGTAATCTACCTACACTTATTATCTAACGGAAAATAGGAATGAATTTTGTGAAGATCTGACCGTCAGTTTTTGTGTCAGTAATCCAAAAAATTCCTTGATCAAGTGAAAAAGGAATTAAAATTGAATGATAATGCTGGGCAAAATAAAGAAGAAATGACTGCTCAAATGTTGGAGGAGTTTGAATACTAAACAGTTTTTGTGATTATCACTTACTCCGCAGTCTTGAAAATTATTTGAACTACGAAATTATGAAGCTACACTCCTAGACTATCGTTACCAAGTGAGGCATCTGTAACCGCCGCAAGGATTCTATTTTCCATTGGTCTTAATGAAGTGAATGAAATGAACCAAACCAGCGGTAATGTTTTATGTTTGTTTATAATAAAAATGGAAATTTTAGCCTTTTCTAAAAGTATGCAAGAATTTTTTTCAAATTTCGATTTGTCATAATTTCGAACAAAGACAATGGACCGCAGTGAAATTTGCAGAGCGTATTGATGTAGACCAATGCTTAACACATATGGACTTTCAAGATTGTGCGGGCAACCTTGTAGCTACAGCAGGCTCCCGAAAAAAATCCTTCAAATCAACGACCCTTCAGAAAAATTTTTGATTTTTGAAAATAAATTCAAATTATTGATAAATTTTGACTTTTGTCCATCATGTTAAATTCAAATTTTCAAAATTCCGCGGTAAACAAAAACGGCAACCCATGATCAAATTACCTCTATTTTTAGCACACGAAATTTCTGTTCACGAGAACTGACGCCCGGATTATGCGATCAACATGAAATTTACAGAACATGTTGTTATTAGCTAGGACCAAGTCTGATAGATGTGATTTTGAAATACTGGCAACACTATCAGTGGCGCCATTTTGAAAAATCACCGAGAAAAAAACTGGTTTTTGGCCTATAGCTTCCGATTTAGCCACCAGGTTTTAACGAAATGCACTCTGTAGGTGAACCTTACTCTACGACAGATTACGTAGAAATTTGGTTGAAAAATGTATATACGGTTGCCAGTTATGCCAATTTTTTTATCTTCATATTGTAAATTTGCTCTATAACTTCCGCTGCAGTAACGAAATCAAAACGAAACTCATGTGACAAGTGAACCTTGCTGTATTTCTATTCAAAAATCATGAAAGGGCTGCCAGCTATGATGAATCTCGTAATTTATTGAGATTTCTTTATCTTGCGATGTTGTCATTAAATCTCCAAATGGGAATGATCCTGCAAAGACAATTAACAACAAATATTTAGGTTTCAAAAATTTAATAAGTTTGGACGATGGTAACCCTAATGATGGTAAGTTTGGACGATGGTAACCCTATTCACTCCCATAACTTACAGCGCAGCCATTCAATCGAAACGAAATTCATAGGGTGGGTTTAACACAACGTGAAGCAGCTATGATGTTAGCACATGATTGCCAGCACCAGACAATTTCGTAAATATTGCACCAACAGATGCTTCCATTTGGTATTCATAAGCAAAGCATTTACAATAAAATAAGCAACCGATATTTAAATTTTCCGAGTTTTGGAAATTTTTCGGATGGCAACCCCACACATAGTTTAATCGCTGAATTTTTCGATGATATCCTTGGATGAAAACGAAATTCAAAAGATAGGTTGATTAAGCACGAGCATGTTATGGTAGACTTATTGCTGCTGTGTTGGACAAATGTTGCCAGCACTGAGCATTTTGATCATTTGTGTTATAGAAGATGCGGTCAAAAATGATATTTGTTCTTTTGAGTAAGAAATGGTTGATATGATACTACAAAGAAGTGTATTACGTCTTCACACATTTTTGAGTCACTCAAAGATAATTTCTTCGAAAATCAGTTTTCTAGCGGTTTTGATGCGCTAGTTTTTTTAATTTTAAACTTGCAAGCAGTATTAATAGCTATTTACGAGTATATTTAGTTGACTGGGAGACGAATTGCAGTTTGACTTCCGGTCGTGGCTGCTGGAAATATCAAAATATCTGCATTTGTGTTTCTTGCTGATTTTTACCGCCACATAGGAGCTACTCTTGAGCAAAAAAAGACACTGGTTTTATGCCAAGGTATTATCCAAAGATGAATTAATGCTGATTAATTGGACACTGATTGGTGTAGTAGTCAACACGGATCCGAATATGATTCTCGAAGTGCTTTTGGTTGAACATCTGGTCCACTACATGCGGCTGCTGTTGTTCCGAAATTTTCTTGATGATTTTATGTAGTTGCTGCTACAATAGGTTCGATATTTTTTCCAGGGTCGCCAGATTGGCATATCAGTTTAATACTCTAGTTTTCTTTGTATATTTTTATTAATCAGTTGATGTTCACCTCACAGCCGAGTGTCTTTAAACATTATTATTGATAATCTGCATACATATTTTTTATCCTTAATTTGATGGTTTCGATATTGTCTTTACAGAACGTCTTAATGGGCTGATATTGAACACTTCAAACTTTCACTATTTTGTAAACTTGTCTATTTTGTTGCTAGCTAAGTTTTCATGAATACTCTTTAATTATTTTCCATAATATTTTTGTTTCTTACATCTAATGATTGTATTTGCTACTTGTCAGAGTTTCCATATTTATACGTAGAGCGAATCCACTGTTCCGATTTATCGCAGTTTGCTCTTCCAAACGTGCGAATATGCTAGAAGCTCACCTCTGGAGGGTAAAAGCATGGTTAATTTGGTTTAAAACATTGTCACCTCGTGATACCCGTGTTTATTTTGTGGATGCGTCAGTTTGGGAGGCATGACTATCTCTACTATAGGGAAAGTCTATCAGGTGCTGGTCATTATCACTTGTTTCGTTGTTGAGACTGCGCCCTTCAGTTGTTCCCCTAATTATTTCTTTAATCCTGACCTTAGCATTAAGTCACCGAATTTGGAATTAGGCTATGATGGGGATTGGAGAAATTGGTGTGTTTTCTGTCTTAATCTTATGTTGATATGATGATCTCCAGCCGAGACTAACAACACCGTCACAGAAGGGTGGGGAGGTGAGAGGAGTCGTTTTATTTAAACATTAAACATTTTTATGATACGTTCAGTTGCTGTGAAATAAACAGCAGTAAAATTCATATTCAAATATACAAAATTAATGTTAGTCTTACATTTTTCTTTTAACACATTATATTACTTCTAATGGTTTAAAAACATTATTTTCAAACATAAAATCATATTCTTCACGCAATGCTTTCTTGACCTACCTGCCACTAAATTATCGCTTTTGTCTATTTTCAGGTATTATAAATAGAGGTGATTCGTTTCGTCGAAGAAGATCGCGTAGCAATAGTTTAGCTCCGACTAGCCCAATGTACCCGGGACCAACGTGTGAAGAGATCATACCCTCAAGCAACGGACAAGTAGAAGCTTATCATGTATTAATGCTGGGTGCGCCTGGTGTTGGTAAAGCGGCCTTGGTTTCACAATTCAGAACATCAGATTGCATAAATGCCTACGATGGTCCAGGTATTATAACTTCTTAATCGAAAGCAAAATTACTTACTAGTCGTGATTTTTTTCTGTTTTTTTTTTCGAAATATTCTTCTTTGGTATTGTATATTCATATTTAACGTAAAGTTATACAAGATATTTTGCTAAATAGTGAAACAAGACACTCGATTAAGTACTCGCAAAATGTGAACTAAGACAAGTCTAATTTTCGATATCAATTTTCTAGACACAAAACTATTATATAATTATTTCTCAATTGCAGAAACTGAAGAAAGCGAGGAGAATATATCTATAATTTTAAATGGAATTGAATCAGAACTGAAATTTTCTACGGACAATAAAGAGAATAAGGTAAGTTAAAAGTTGTTACAAACTTGCTATATGCATCCTATCTCTGCGGAATTCCATCCAAATCCGAAACAGAATAAATAGTAACGTCTTTGGACTCTTTGTCACCTTGAATGGAAAACACACGCAACCGAATTCCAGATTCTACCGCTTATGAGCTAACTTCATCTTCACTTGTTCGTGAACAAACGATGACAAGATACTGAATTCTGTTTGCCATCTAAAATTGCACTTTCATTTGCTTCAAAGCCATGGAAGTAAGAAATGCTGAAATACTCACTACCAACCACAGCAGTTACGTTGAGTAGAATTGTGGTTTGTTAATTAAAGACATCTCTGACTAGCGGAACTCATATCGCTCGACTCCATTTCCATAAGATACTTGACTTGGCAAAATGAAGCGAATGAGCTTGAAACGTATTTAAGCACACACAATATCATTTCTTAGAAAAGGTCGAAGGTAAGGATATTTTTGGGACGTTCAGGTTCTTCCTCTGTAATCTATTTTGACTGCAAAAGATGGTCTGTAATTTCCTTTTTTATGATTGTCGGGTTGAAATAGGATATTCACACCCAGGAGCTTGGTCATGCAAAAATTGCTGGAATCAAGGTTCAGTCAAGTTGAATTTCATATTCTTTGTTGAGAATATATGCTGCAAATATGTTAAAGTCATCGCATCACATGTCTGTTGGTTTTGTCGGATATTCTTCCGGGAACGTTTTGAAGTTTCATTATTCATAGCTTTATCATGTGTTTTGGCTTTCAAGCAATGAGGGTTTTGCTGTCATGTCAGTGTGTCGTCCAGTGGGCGATTTGCGGTTGGAAATAAGATATCATTTCAACTAAGAAATCCAGAAGGAAAACTCGTATGCGGTTATTTTATCTTAGACTGGCTATAACGTTTTGCTTGAGATACGAAAAATAGTATCGATAGTATCAATATAGATAATCGATAGTATTTTTTGATATGATTGATTAAATTATAAACCTATTGGATTGCGAAAGTGAATATTTTTCCAAAATTGTTTTTGGAAGCTTCTTTGCAATTATTTGATCAGTGGGGCAATAGAGGAAGAATATTTCGCAAAAGAAAGAACATGATTTATACTCCAGCTGTCATCCAAAACACCTTGTGCTCGGGGTAGGCTTCTTTGTCGGCCAAAAAATGAAATCTGTCATCATCGGCTTTAACGCTATCAGTGAATAGTTATATACCCTTCGCATGCAAGGCAAATATGCAAACACCAGTATCACAAACGCTCACGGATCTGGTGTCGACAATAAAAGCATATTATAAACAATTTGAGCGGATCCTAAATGCCTACCCAAGATATGATGTAAAAATCTAACTTGGAGATATTTACGCTAAAATAGGTCGGAAGCTGGTATTCGGGCATTGCGCAGGCAACCATGGTTTGCATGAGAACACTAATGGCAATGGACTTTGAGTCAGACGACTAGCAGCATTCAAGAACTTGGTCGTTACGAGTACCATATTACCGCGTAACCACTTAGATATCATCTGATGGAGCCATTCAAGAAGAACACTTAGAGTTCGTCAAAACGACAGAGTATTGGGGCATAAATTCGAAGTAGTGCAATCTTTCAACTACGTTCAATCAATTATTGCAGCTGATAACAATATGAAGGAAGAAATACGTGGGCTGTTGCTCAAATCCAACAAAGCCTACTAAAGTCTGTCCAGGGTCTTCATATCCCGAAATCTCAACCCGACCATCAAAGCTTCTACTGTACAAAACTCGTGAAACCCTTATTGGCAAGTTTTATGGCAGACACCAGCGTGGAAGATCTAGCTTGCACTGGAGAGATGGCATTGACAATGACCTTCGGATTTTATAGGACCATAATTGGATAATATCGGCTCGCGATCGTAGCCGATGGAAAAATTTGTTGAAGGTGGTCAGGATCGGTCCCCAGCTGTAGCGTCAATGATGATCATTTTTGAATATAAGCATACGTAAGAAGAAATACTTGCATAGCAAAATTTTCGGAAAGGTGAATTACTACGTGTTGAAAGATTCCCACTGATGATTTTACAAACTAAGCCTTAGATCACTATCTTGTTAGTATGGTTCTCCAAGTGCAGATTGCTTTGTATCATGGTATTGCATCTACGAACCAGTTTCAAATCAATAAGGCTCCAGAGAAGAGACTTTATACACAGAAGAAAGCAGCCCGTGAACAAGACCTGATCTGCGAAACATAAAGAACTAGATATGAAGAACTACCAAATAGTCTAAAATAAGACGCATCTGTAAGGACAAAGAGGCTAATCTGATCACCGATCCTAGAAGAATTCTGAGGCAATTTTTTGCAAAGGTTTGGTTTGGTGATGGGACAGTGATCCAATCCAAGACAAGGAAAATGTCATGCAAGTAGGTAGCCAACATTTTTCCATTTCCGCTGTAAGTTGAGTCGTTTCAAGCTAAATGTCTACTATTGATGCCACCTCCGAGATCAATGCGGAAAAATCTACCTGAAAACACTTGAATACTAAAAAAGTTTTCCCGAAAATCAGCGACTAGGGCTGTACATCATTGACACCATCATCATTGGCGCTACGAAAAAGGTCACCTTTAGCAAATTTTTCCATCGGCGCCACTCGCAAACCAATGTCATCCAATTAACCCCTGAGCTAGATCAAACAAGATCTGCCACACTGTCGTCTGCCGTGAAATCTGCCGAAAAAGGTTTTCCGCGCAGATTCTTCTTCGCTCATACGAGCTAAGTACGCTTATCAGTGGAGTCTACCGAGCTTTAGCTTTGTTATTATATTTACCTCTAAGTATATAGACTCATAGTTGTAGCGTCTCTGGAATTGTCCTTCTTCACATATTTCTCTAACGATTCTCCTTCTTCACATATGTCTCTAATGATTCTCCGCACGAACTTCCTCTACAATACGGCTAAGAGATCATGCTGCCTTTTACTGAGTACTAGCAAAACCATTGTCTTGTGCAACAGAAGCTTTGATGTTCGGGTGAGATTTTGGGAGGCGAAGAACCTTGACAGATTGTTGGCTTTGTTAAATTTGAGCAGCCGCCCGCGTATTTTTTTTCTATATTGTTATTGGCTGCTACAAGTGATCCACGGTAGTTGACGGACTGCACTACTTTGGGTTCTTCTTGCAGATGGTGCCACCACATACTTCGTATTTCCTTTATTTATGTGCAGCCCCAGTTTTTGAACCTCTCCCTCGATCTGGATGATGGATTCTCGTATAACTAATTTAGATCTTCCAATCATGTCAATATCATCTGTAGAAGCCAGTATCTGACTGAACTTGGTGACGGTAGTTATTTTTCCAACGCAAGCTTGAAAAGAAGGCAGACGAGACCATCCTTATGTCGGAAACCAATGAATATGTTGAATGGCCTGGATAGCAATTCAGCTATTTTTACTTGGCTTGTTACAGTGGTGATCATAGCCGCTGTGCACAATCGTGTCATTTTGTTTAGGATGCCAAATTTCCTCATGTCTTGATATGGTTCTACCCTGACTTTGCTGTCAGACATGGCCATGAAGTCTATAAATATATAGTACAATGAAATATTTCATTCCACATATTTTTCCATCGCCTGTCCAAGAGTAAAGATTTTACCAATTGTTGCTTTGCTTCGGATGAGGCCCCATTGATATTGTCTGATGATGACTTAAGCTTATGGAGCTATCTGTTCTTATAGAATCTTTTCATGCTCCGTACATGCAATATAATGCTATGAGTTGCTTAGTGTAATGTGGGCCTTTCATATTTAATCAGATCAGCTGGTATACCGTCGGGTGCAGGGGCTTTATTAAATTTCAGTTGACTTATGGCTCTTTGCTTCGCTTTGGCAACGTAAGTGCAGTTCCCATCGGTCAGGAATACCTCCAAAATTGGCAATCAGATTACCCTATACGTCTTGTCTGTATTGCGTCATGTTTGTTAGCACTTCTGCGCATGGTGTGAACCTCGCTCTCAAGTTCCTTTTATTCCACAGATCAGGTCTTTTTCCTAGGATGTCTGTGAAGTTTCTTCTCTATTCTCGTGAGCTCTTTATACTCTTTTCCTCGTGCCCGCTTTCTATAAGATTCCTGCATTGGCCCGTATGCAACCTTCATACGTACAGTCTTTAGTTTGCGTTCATCATCAAACCAGTAGCTCTTGTCTTTGCGACTAGTGCCTAAAATGGCGTCAGCAGTACTAAACATAGTATTCTTAAGGCATGTCCTTTTCTCATTTACGCCCGGCCTCCTGGGCCCAGGACTTACTTACCATCGAGCTTTTCGAGGGCAAGTCCTAACGAAAGACCAAAGGAGTTACTGGTATTCTCATTGCGCGAGGCAGCCGTGTTGATTCGAGTCTGGTCTGCGAATTCGATGCTTCTATGCAAAGCGATTCGCACTCGGAGAGCCATACCAACAAAATAGTGGTCCGAGTCTACGTTAACACCGCGGCACGTTCATACCGTCATTTGGTTCGAGTGGTGGTGTCCATCTATCAGCACGTGGTTTATAGAATTACGAGTGGCTCCATCACGTGACACTCAAGTGGCCTTAAGAATATCTTTACGCAGAAGCCTGGTACTCGCAATGGCCAAGTTCTTCGATGCTGCTAATTTTTTTGACCATTGTCATTAGTGCTCTCATGCAAAATATGGGTACCTGCATAACGCCTGAATACCGGTTCTTAATCTACTTCATCCCAGCGTTTAAATACAGCAAATCTTGTCACCGACTCGCGATAAACTTTGTTTAAGCTCCAACTATCTGCTGTCTACCATCGTAGGTTGGAATCCAACTCCCTAACTAGGTTGCCTGGAACCAGCGTGTCAATACCGTACTAGACACAGATACCATCAAAAGACATGTCTCGTATCTCTGGGTCAAACATTTGCAGTGCAAATCAGCTGCGTTCAGCCGAATACAGCCACACAGAAACCAAATGCATCGTGTGGCCGGTTTTTTAGGGGTGGCTGATATATTGCAATTTGCATTTGATTGTGCATGTCTTTGCTGAGATTTTCGCTACAGATTATTACTTTCCACTTTTATCGCTTCTTTCGAACCCTCCAATGTGCACTTGCAAGCAAAGTCCTCTATTTAAGCTCACAAAAAGTGTATTGAAAAAACTCGCCCAGCTTAATGTTTCCAAATCTTCCGGTCTAGATGGTATTTCGCCCTTCGTACTAAAGTGCTGCGCATCTGCCTTATTTTAACCTCTCGCAAACTATTTCACCTCTCATATTTGACTGGAATATTTCCTTCCGCATGAAAGGTATCAGACGTTCAGCCCATACCTAAAAAGGGGGAGCCCTGCAATCCCTCTAACTACCGACCTATTGCAATCGTCTCGGTTCTTTCTAAGGTATTTGAATCAAACGTGAACTCAAAATTAATAAAATGACTTGAGTCGAACCATCTTATCAACGACCGTCAGTATGGTTTCCGTTCTGGGCTCCGTTACATTTCAAACTGAGAGATTGAACAGCTCTCTCCTAACTTTGGTGAAGCAATGGTCGATTCTCTTGATATTACAAAAGCCTTTGATAGAGTTTGGCTCCCAGGCCTATTAGCCAAGCTGCATGCATTTGGTTTTCACGCCATCCTCGTCAAGTGAATGGAAAGTTTCCTCTTAAATCGTTCTTTTCAAGTTGTTCTGGATGGACGTTAATCATGCATCCGCACCACCAATACCGGGGTTCCGCAAGGTACTGTTCTGTCACCCACTCTCTTTATTTATAAACGACCTCCATTGCTTTACTTTCAATTCTATTCATAGTTTTGCCGATGACTGCACCCTTGACTTCGCATACGAACCGTGTAGTGTTTAATGTGTCCAAAACCCAGTACTGTCGTCTTTCGATCACGTCACATCCTTCTCCTGCAAGCATCACTAGCGAAACTAGATAAATTCCAACGTAAAGACTTCAACCTTATTGGCGGTGAAACCATTTCTTCGCGTACTGAATCTCTTGAGCATCGACGTAATGTAGGCTACCTCTTTCTTCTTTATCGCTATTACCATGGCCCTTGTTCCAACGATTTATCAAGTTTGATTCCTTGTAGACCAGCTCCTACTCGCAACAACCGAGCCTATCAACGTGCTCACTCCCATATTCTTTCGATCAGTGCCAGTCGTGCCGTCAAATTTCACGATTCTTTCTTATCTAGGTCAATACAATTGTGAAACAGCCTACTATCTACTGTTTTCCCCGGCGCTTCTAGCCGCAAACTTTACCCCAACGCTCCCGCCCGAAAACATTTCCCCCTACGCCACTTGCCGTAAACTTCTTGATATGCTCCCAGCTAAAAAACATTCCCGCTACGCCCCTAGCCGTAACTTTCCCCCTATGCTCCCGCCTAAAAACACTCCCCACATGCCCCTAGCCAAAACATTCCCCCTACGCCCCTGGCCGTAACTTTCCTCATACTTCTCCAGGCGTTACTTTCTCCCTACGCTCCCGTCCCGCCCCTAGCCGTAACTTTCCCCCAATGCTCCCGGCCGAAAATATTTCCCCTTTCGTCTCCACTCGTTACTTTCTCCCTACGCTCTCGTTCGAAAACATTCCCCCTACGCCCCTGGCCGTAACTTTCCACATACGCTCCCGGCCGAAAATATTCCTCCTTACTTCTCCAGGCGTTACTTTCTCCCTACGCTCCCGTCCGAAAACATTCCCTCTACGCCCCTAGCCGTATTTTTTCCCTACGCTCCCTGTCGAAAACATTCCCCCTACGTCCCCAGCCGTTAGTTTCTCTCCTACGCTCCCGTCTGAAAACATCCCCGAAACTTGACTGAATTGTAAGTGGATTTCGTTAACATTCCAAGCCATTCCAGCCAACGATTCAACGTACATTTTTGCATTTCACCACATATCACGTATTCCCAGGGTACAAAGACGATGCGTAGTTGACGATATATTTTGCTGCAGCCATGCAATTTTTGCATGTCTCAGAACATATTTATTGCCGTCGTTTGTCAACGCATACAGCATGCATGGGAAATATTCTCAAAATACATTTTTCGTTATAACGATTCTTATAGAAGAGATATGCAAAGAATCCCATTAAAATCACCAGCGTCCCTTCTGAAATCTTTTGTATCATAAAATGTAGATAATCGTCTTCTTTTCATTCCTCCCTATCAGAATGTTCAGTTCTTAACAAGAAAGTAAATGTCGAGAATAAACGTCTAAATTCACTGGATCATCACATACAGCTATTAACTGCTGGAATGTTAAGAAAGAATCACAACGTGATAAAAGGCATGGGTTCTGAAATATATGATTCTTCAATTATTCCATCAAATCATTAAACCTCGCACGTGGTTGTGAAATTTATCGTGATTAATATACAAAAACGAACTACAGGACTATGACATAAAAAGTGATGGTGTTTCTACCTTTAAAATTGATGAAAAAGTTTTTCTATTGAAGCAACATATCAACAAAAGTTTGAGCTCGTGCTCGCTTTCCATCCGGAGGCTTTTTTTTTGTATTTCAATGCTCATACCTTAGAAGACTTCACTTTTTTGTAAGTCTTGCGGATAAATAGCGGTGCAACATTGAATAAACCATTCAACGTACACGTTTCTCCTCAAGCTATTTTCTGTCATCCACACGAAACATGTCCCTTGCCATCACTCTGAAAGTCAAACACGCACAGCTTAACATTTGTATTAAAACAAAATCAGCAACGCTGCAAAAGAATATAAACTAATTTAAAAAGCTATTACTCACCAATAATCGTTTGACTTGGCCAAGAGTTCCTTGCTGCTAATTACCTCGCAAACTGAATGGGCAGTAACTTTGTTGTCGTTCCGTTAAACGGTAGGATAATTTAATCAACTTGTTAGATACTCAGAGTCTCAATCTTTTCCAGACACGGTGCGAGTTTTCCTAGTTTCCAACTAACGGTATCGTTTATGGTGGATAAGATAGCATCATTTTCTTCTATCCTTGCCCACCGATTTCCATAAAGTGCTTCGGAGGAGACGAGGATATAGATTCAAATCATGTGGTCGTTAGTGCACGAGGGTACTCCATGAGTAGGATTTCATCAAAAACGTGACATGCTTTCATAAAATGTGCATAACGGTAACTGGTTTTAGTCTGGAAACGAAACGATATTATTCGTAGATCCGGAGCTCTTTTTTTAATTATGAAAGGCGAACGCAATTTCAAGTTATTTTCGTTTTGTAATATCCTATTTTTATAGTTTGCTCACTGAAAACAATTTGATTTCAAAAATCTGTGGACGATTTGAAAACTATAGGAAAATAGATCCAAAAGATAGAAACAGACATTTAATCGTCCAACTAGGAGAACAATTAAACCATTGCATTGGACCATTGTTTCAGTTTCAAAAAATTGCATCGGTAATCAAACCAGCATGTTATAGTAAATGCATAGAAGTGAAATTCCCTGAAAACAACTGAATTTGTCTGATGAATGTTAAATCTGTTGGGAATTCGCAAAATATTATAAAGACGACAGTTTTGATCATAATGATCCCAAATGCTACCAAAGACTCTCTCTAAGGCTAGTTACATACCAATTCTGCCCTACCAAGCATAAATGTTCTATCTATATTTTAGTACTTTCGAGATATTCAATGATTTTTGTTTTGATTTGTACTGGACATATATGGGGAGTGCATTTTACAATATTCATTTTAACATACTTCCACAAAAGATAGGGTTTTCAAATCTTGTAGAATGAGGTAATCCGGTGTTAGCTAAAAAATGAGAAAAATGCAGATAGAACGTTTATACTTAGTAGGGCAGTATTAGTGTTTTATCTTGCGCTTCCAAAGTTTTCGCGAAAGTTCGCCTAAGAAAACTACTGCTAATACTTGACGGGTCAAATTACGAAACACCAGCTTGGGTTTTAAAGATATGATAGGAAGCAGTCTTTTTAGACGTAACTCAACTACTTGATAAGGCGTGATACGAAGAGTTGTTTTTAAAATCAAATTAGTGCTTCCAAAAAGCTTCCATAAAAAACTCTCCTCCTAAGTAACCGTTCGTACTATCAGGTTAAATACAAACGTTTTTCTAATGCTAAATAACATTTACTTGATAGTGTAAGTCAACGAAGTGTATTGGGGCCACTACTCTATACCACAACTATAAACAACTAAAATTGCTTTTGCAAATGTTATTTTATGCATTGATTCAGATTCAGTTATGCACAGCTCATTTATTCAAGAATGGCTAGTAAAATGGAGAATCAGAATGAATGAAATCAAATGCATCTACGTTATTTTTACATTGCTAAATCCTCACCTCAAGCCAATCTCGACAATGTACTAATATCTCAAAGTAACGAATTTAAATATCTCCAAATGCATCTTGACAGGTAATTTGCCTAAAAATGGCAAATTGGAAATAAAAATCAACATTTGAGGTCTTAAAGACAATCTGAACCTATGGATTAAAACGCTGGAGAGCAGCCTGCTCACCGAACATTAACATAATCTAGAAGAATCAATCAAAAATACTAAGAACTATCACCAAAGCCTCATCGTACTTTCGTATATAAAGACCTGCGGATCGAGATGAATGCAGAGGATATCAAGTACCACAGTGGAAAATAATAAGCAGCCCTTGCACATCATTCTAAAAACTGCCCAAAACAATACTAACTCATCGCTCATTTCAGCGATTCAATAGAACTGACCCATTAGACCTACCATCTCTAACGTGTAAAGAATAATTTCATTAAATCAGTTGCTTTAGCTTTCAAGTTTTTTCACATTATAAGTACTGTAACTCTAAAGCACTGATCTCAAGTTTGCTTTTGTGTAGTAATTCACATCCTTAATGTACACGTCCTAAACTGTGGGCAGGGCACATGATTTGTTCTATGATAACTAACTGAACGTTTCTGTATCAAGGTAAACGTTAACAAACTACCTTGAAAACAAAATTTTCTTCAACTATCCGCTCACGTTGTATGTAATTCTGCTTCGGCAAGGTTCACTTTAACGGATTTCGCTGTCGTGCCTCGATACCCGCAATAATAGTTTCTGCGACTTTCGGTTTACGGTCTTTCGGTGTCTCCAAAAACCTTCCAGGGGATTGGATCACTTTACCTACGTCGTTTTCGCAGAAAAGAGGCAAGCGAACAAAATTTGACGGTCCCTCGCTACGATGTTGCATACTTTTCCTAGATGGTGAAGTACTTTGGACCTCTGGTTTTTCGGCAAAGCAAATTTATCCATAAGTGCAGTTGCTACATCTTGTACCTCAGCTTTCAGTTCCTTATTGTCAAGTCTCGGTCTATTTCTCTTTCTTACTCAATGTCTTGCAAATTTGTTTAGCGTCATACATAAATAGGTCACCCTGCGAGCCGCTATCTCCGTTCGGGTGAATCCATCGCAAGGTTGTCTGTGCCAAACAAAGAGGTCGTGTGAGGTTCGATACTAACTTTCATTGGGTTTCTTCTTCAGCTATCAACATTATGGTGCAAAATTTGAACATACTCTGAGGCCAGCCAAGATTTTGCCGTCGGCAGAAGAGGGCTGTATACAAGAGGTATTTGCTTCCCGATGCAAATCAGGATTAAACTGGTAAGACAAAACTCATTCTGTTCACTAGGAAAAGATAATAAGAAAGACTAGCTAATATGAAGGGTGTTACTCTTCAACTTTCAGATGAAGTAAAATATTTTGGAGTAATCTTAGACAAAAAACTTCTCTGGAAGAATCATATAGAAGTGCAGCTTACTCGTGCTTTAAATGTTTTCGGGCAGTGCAAGAGAACTTTTGCCATCACATTGAGTCTAAAGCCTCGTGTAGGTATGTAGATCCGCGTATCCAATGTAATAATAAAGCTGATAAGGATACGTATCAACGTAATCATTGGGCCGATGATTACGTACGCATCAATGGTGTGGTGGACTATTGTGAAGCTATTGTATGTTCGAAAGAAGTTAGCCACACTGCAAAGGACTGTGTGCCTGGGTATCTATGTACCTGGATATCTGTGGTACCTTGACTACTACTCTGGTTGTGACCCGTGATGCTCTTCTCAAACTGTCCTCTCTCGACATAGTGGCAATGAACTCTGCCCATAGACTAAATCAGATTGGCCAATAGGTAGAAACGACAATGTGTCCCCAATTATCAATATGCCTTCGGGCGCTCGAGTACCCTTCCTCGACTTCGGGAGAAGGTACGCAGTAATCTTCTTGAGCTGAAGTGACTGGGAGGATCCAGATGTTTGTGCGAAGCGATATTCCGAAATCCTCTTCACGGACAACTCGAAAACAGATACTAGATTTAAAGCTGGTGTCTAGCTGCATTCATCGAATGACAGATGGGCCTCTTCTCTAAGCAGAAATATTCGCTGCCTGCTGAGTAATTGAAGAAAAGTAGAGGGGAAAACGTATTGCTTTTGCAGTGACAGTCAAGCTGCGATGATGGCGGTGTGTAGACCCTTGACTACTTTGAAAATTGCAATCAGAGCACGATTGAACTCTTTCGCCAGATTCAATATAGTGCATCTTCCCTTGGTACCGGGGTACACTGGTGTTGAGTCTAAAAAAATTGCTGACACCAATGCGGGGCAAGTCTCGAGGCTTCCACTACAGAACCCTGAACCCGCTTTGGTTGTGTCATCTGCACATGCCATTTTTCGAAAGTGGATAGGTGATGCTCACAAAAATAGATGGGTGGCTTCTGATGTGGCCAGGCACACGAAGATTTTCCTTTCAGAGCCCAACCATGCGACTGCAGGGTTTCTACTCAACAAGAGCAGGAAAGTTTGCAGAGCCATTACAGGAACACTGACTGGACTCAACTGCTTAAGGCTCGTATCCACCAGAGCTCGCACACAGCTCGCGCTCAGATTTGACGTCATTGATGGTTGTACACGAGCTGAACGCGAACAATGTACGCGCTCTCCATCCGCAACGTCCACATTAAGTACGCACACAGAAAAGTAACTTGTGTGCTAGCACTTTTAGTGTAGACATTTGCTTCCATGCGCGCGTTCTGTACGCGCACTGCTTTTTTGCTTTCCGATCAGAATTTTTATATCAGTACATACAAAAAAACTTTCGTGAATGTGCAAAATGGATTTTGATGAAGATAAAATTCTTAGTCGTGCAGAATTCGACATAATATTGTCTAAATTTTCCAAAAAGAAAAAAATTTCCACGATGAAAGGCTCGTTTCTACATCCTCTCTATTTCTATTCCATCACTTGGCATAATTTTTCCGATTTTCCCAAAAATATTTTTTTTTTTTTCGTTCGGAATTTATCATCTATTAGTGTGATCCCAGGAAATAGAATATTCCTCCCCTTTATTGATTAACTTAATGGCTTATTCATTAGTCCATTCAACACTGAATGGCATTTTACACGTCTGCTTTCCAACGAGAGCGGAAAGCAAGAAAGCAGCTCGACAAGCAATCGAAATGCAATGTTTGCTCGTCCACACCAAGTGTGTCTGTCGCGAACAGAGCGTTGCATGCATTCGAACCCGCAAACATTTTCGGTGGAGACGTATCTAAAATGCAGCTTGCGCACAGCTCTTATGTTTGTGTGCGCTCAGTGCGCGAGCAGCTCTTGGTGTAGACGATAGCTTGTTGGCTGCGCGCGAACAGCACGCAACCAGCGCGTTTGGTGGAATTGAGCCTTTAGTAGAGCATATGTATGCACATATTAATTTGTGTTCATCCTGCCTATAAAAGGTTGAGTCTGCGGAGCATTTCCTCTGCAAATACTCAGCATTTACGCGTCTCAGATATCAATGATTTGGCTGTGATCTAGTACGAATGAAGAATAAAGCTTCTTTTCCCTTATCATTGATCGTAGATTTTGCTTAAACGATTGGTGTGTTGACCATTACAGTTCCAATTTTTGATTCACGAGCAGCTCTACTCTCAAGCATGACAGTTTCGGGGATCTCTGTCATTACTACGGCACAATAAAACCCCGATATAAAATATACACGTTTATTCCAATAGTAAACTTAACTCTAACAAATGACCGGAAAGACTGAAAATGTCAGTGATAAGTCGCCATCTTTTAAGGATTCATGATCATACAAAATGCTGCCACAAAACTTCCTTTTATGTTAATGGACTGCCACAGTATTCCCCCTCCAATGGTGTGGAACACCTAGTTTTCTCTGTATCGTACAGGTGTGTTAATGATTCGTCCTCGTCTTGATATCTTCGTAGTAATAGATACCCTAACGTCTTATTCAATGTTTGAGGTCGCTGCGTCGTCCCATGAATTAACTACGATTCGATGAGTAGGTGTAAAGATATTTGTATTAAAGTTGGCCGTTGTTCTGCTATTGTTGGAGGTGGTGTTATTCGTAGGGATGGTTGGTTCAATTATGTTCACTGGCCCTTCGTCGGATAATTTATGCGCGGGTTTTAATCTATCAATGGACACCGTATTTGTTTTCGCTTCGTTGGTTCTGATTTTGAACCACTTATTAGTTCTTTTTATAACGTCGTATGGCCCCTCATATTGAGGTTCGAGTGGTTTCCTAATACGATCTATTCGTACGAAAACCCGCTGTGTTTCTGATAAATTTTTGTGAAAAACTTTCTTCGTTTTGTGTACAAAGGGTAGTGGTTTAAATGATTTTGATATATGCCTCAATTGTTTGACATAGTCCTGTGTATGTATTGGATCGTTATTATTTTCCATGAATTCTCCTGGGAGTCTTAACGCCTGTCCAAACATCATATCACTTGGGGATAATGCCTCGTCTTCACGTATTGCAGTTCTGAGTCCTAATAACACGATAGGTAGAGCTGTTGTCCATGTTGATTTATGTGCTGATTTTAATTGTCTATCAAATCTTTCTACTAAACCGTTTGCTTGAGGGTGGTACGCAGTGGTAGTTATAGGTATGTGCAGCTCCTGAGAGTTCCATGAGTTGGTCTGTTAACTCCGAGATGAACTGCGTACCGCGATCGGTAGTAATAATTACTGGTACTCCATATCGTTCGATCCACTCGTTGACAATAGTTTTTGCTATGGTATCAGCATTTATTTCAGCAATGGGACTAGCTTTCATCCATCTACTGAATCGATCGCACATGGTGAGAAGGTATCGCTTGTCTTCTGCACATGGTAAAGGTCCTACAATATCTATATGTACGTGTCGGAGTTTTCCCGCATGTTGTATTCGTGATAAAGGTGATTTAGTGTGCTTATGGATCTTGTTTTTCTGACATTCTATACATGCACGCGCCCAATTGTCGATATCGTATGCCATGTTAGGCCATGTGAAACGGTTTCTTATTAATCGAATCGTAGCTTTTCTTTCTGGGTGGGCTAGATTGTGAAATTGTGCATATAGTGATTTCCTTAGCTGTTTTGGGATAATTGGCAGTCATTTCCCATTATTTGTTACGCACACTAATACGTGAATCGAATTTTTGTCGATCGGAACTGAAACCACTCCCCAATTTTTGTACCTGTGACGCACTATTTCCTTAATTTCTTCGTCTTTGTTTTGTACATCTGCAATCTTAGCTGGAGTGATTTCAGCGTCTATTCCATCCATGTCTAACCGACTAAGTGCATCGGCTATGACGTTACTTTTTCCGCTTACGTGGATGATTTGTGTTGTATATTGAGATATAAGTTCGCTTTGCTGTACCCTTCTTGGCGAAGTGTGCTTTGAATTAGCTTTGAACAGATATGTTAGTGGTTTGTGATATGTAATCACTTTAAAATGTCTGCCTTCCAGTAAATGCCTAAAATGTGTTATAGCCTTGTATATCGCTAATAATTCCCTATCGTAAGTTGAGTATCGTTTTTGAGTCTCATTCAACTTTGCTGAGAAAAAACCTTAAGGTTTTTGTTCCTCATTCACTTTTTGCTCCAAAACTGCCCCTATGGCTACGTCGCTGGCGTCAGTGGTAAGTGTTATCTCAGCCTCTTCTTGGGGGTAGCTAAAAAGTATGCATTTTTCGAGATTTGATTTACATCTTTCGAAAGTATGTATCAACTCGGATGTCCAGTTTATTTTCGTTAGATCATTTTTCTTGGGAAGCAATTTGAACAATTCGTGTAATTTTGCTAATTCTTCGGCAGCATTTTTATGAAATTTTCTGTAAAAATTAAAAATTCCAAGGACTCGTCGCAATGCTCTAATGATGGGGATGGAGGTTTTAAATTTCGTATGAGTTCTCTTCGCTCCTCAGTTGGTTGATATCCTTCCGGTGTTATTTCGTGCCCCAGGAATTTCAACTTTTTTTTCCAAAATTTTGATTTTTCTAACTGCACCATCATTCCATTCTTATTCAATCTCTTAAAAACTTCTTCAAGATGCTTGTGATGCTCTATTTCGTTACGAGAAAAAATCAAAATGTCGTCCAGGTAAACGAATACATATTGTAAGTCCTGAAATATTTGATCCACGAACCGCTGAAATGTTTGAGGAGAATTCCTTAATCCAAATGGCATGCGTTTAAATTCCAACAACCCAAAAGGGGTTTTTACAGCGGTTTTTTTGGGCATTGATTTTGTTCATTGGTGTATTATGGAAAGCTCGTACCAAATCTATGTTCGAAAATATTTTACTTCCTTAAAGTTTTTGAAACCCGTCGTCTAAATTAGGTATCGGGTATCGATCTAGCACTGTAATGTGGTTTAACATACTATAATATCCACAAATGCGAATAGATTTGCCATCACTTTTGGGGATCTCTGTCATTACTACGGCACAATAAAACCCCGAAATAAAATATACACGTTTATTCCAATAGTAAACTTAACTCTAACAAATGACCGGAAAGACTGAAACTGTCAGTGACAAGTCGCCATCTTTTAATGATTCATGATCATACAAAATGCTGCCACAAAACTTCCTTTTATGTTAATGGACTGCTACAACAGCACTTTTAACATTAGGATATTATTGGTTTGTCCTAGTTTTATTTTGTTACACAACAAACAGCATGGTTCAGCGATGCTTCCTTTTGTAGTATTTTCCTGTTTGCCAAAAACATACTGTGCATAATATTTCATAATTGTATAATTTGTTCCAAAAAAATCAGAGCGTAGTATGTATGTAATCAGTCAATTCACGGCACGATTTCTTTTAGATTTTTACTTTATCAAATTGCCAAACTCATCGTCATGCAATTGTCACGTTCGTATCCTTTGGGTAAATATTTTTGCCATTGCTTTATGCACGGTTTTCTCTTCAAATCTGAGCTCTTAAGGCTTGAAGGAGTCCCCCGACATCTTACCTATCAATTTACCTATAACGCATTAACAAACCATGAAATATCACGCTTTGAATTTCGCACGTTATTATAAACTCAACAGTGTTGGATATCTATTAAAAATAATTACTAACACCCGACCGCAGTAAATTCTCATTTTCACAAAGCCTTCTGCCACCGTAACGGTAGAAGCGAGTTGTCGAACTGTGGTCCCGAAGGCGGGAAAGGCGAGGAAATCAGAAAGCCTTGTAAAGCTGCCTGCAATTAATTGAACACGACTTGATTCGTTCTGGTTTTGACATACTTTCTCCTCGGTTCGTATTGATTTCCTTCCTTGGGTGATTGATAGCATGTCGATTGGATCAGGACTCTGCCGAAAAGTATAATTTGCTTGTAACGTAGGCAGCAAAGTGTGAGAAAAAGAAATAAATAACTGGCGAAGACAGGTGATGATGAGACAGGTGGTGAAAACGTTGATCGAGTTACTAGAGGAAACGTTTTTTTTCAGATTTATTGTACCTTTTTGGTAGATATCTTTTAAAAATGATTTTGAATTATTAGCTCCTTAAATTGTACGACTGCATCCTTGTATGCAATCATGTAATGCTTAAATATATCTATATATAAATATCTATAATGTCTCTTTTATTTACTAATTTTCAGGATGAACTCGAAAAAGTAGATGCCTATTTAGTGGTCTATTCAGTAGTAGATAAAGCATCGTTTACACGCGCGGAACAAATTCTGTCATATCTCCACGATAAGGATCTAATTAGGACTAAAGCAGTAATATTAGTTGGAAATAAAATCGATTTAGCTCGATCACGTGCAATTTCGACACAAGGTAAGCAGCTGTTTCGTAACGGTGTTCATCAAATGCAGCGCCACTTTATGAACTCCTCATTAAACTTAAGTGGGTAGTCAACAAACGAGCCAATAATAATCAAACTAATGACCAACAAAGCACACTGTGGATGGTGTAGAATTTGAAAATTTATTCCCAAGACAACATTTGGTTGACGTGGCAGACCAATCATTTCGAGTGAATCATTATTATCTAGGGAAAAGAACTTTTCTGCTAATGACTTGTATGTAAACGAAGGAGATCTGCTTGATGAGTTGGTTTATTATTTAGAATGATGATGAAATCCCGCGGAAATGATGCAGGAAGTGTTTTTTTGCTGTTGTGTTACTCTCTGTTTTACTGAAGTCATAATCATAAAACTCATTGCAATAGGCAATTTGTATTTTAAATTAAGGGATTAAATATGACAAGGTGCTTATTATTCTTTATTTTTTTAATTCAGGCTTTTGATACAAATTAGCCCATATTGCTATGGGGTAATTTTTAGTTTCAAATGTCATTTTAAATCCTGTTTGATTTATGAAAGATATTTGATGACTATAAAGATATTTGATATTCAATCTACCTTAGCTCTCACATTATTAGTCAGCTCAATAGCTGATGCCAAATGATAGCGTATAGTTCCAATGTATCACTCTATCTATAGTTATAGATAATAATTAATACAACAATTAATGTACATAATAGACGTATATCCGGGATGTGTTTGGGTTGGGGGCGGGGAAGTCTGGTATCTCTAAGCACTCAGGCCAAAAGTACCTCTCATATCCCGCCTACCATAGCTTCCCAGACTTCTTAACAAAATCATAGGGGAAAAGAGACTATTTTCTTCATACGTGCTACAACTAGTGATGGGCAAAATGGCTCTTTGAAGTGAGCCAGCTCCGTAAAACTCACTCAAAAGAGCCTTGAAAAGACTTGAAAAGAGCCACTCAAAAGAGCCACTTCAAGCAACTTTTTTATGGTTGCAAAAGTATAAAGTAAATTGCTATTTTTTGTTGTTTTATTAATAATAATAAGCTTAAATCTAATATAACATAACATTACTTTAAAAATATAATATAGCATATAATATAAATTTAAAAATAAACCATAAAATCATCTGAAAATCTTTCCATATAAGTGGCCACTCTACTCAATCGTTGATTCACTATCTCCAGATTCTGGAGCAGTTCTGGGTATATTTACATGTTGTAAATACTTATCCATTTCGTTAATGCCTGCAGCTACATAGCTTTGCTGGGTTCTTACACTATTGACTTTGTCATCAAATTTTCGCCATAGCGAATTTTGCGTTCCTTGTGCTGTGGGTACCGAAACTAGATGTATACAAGCAAGTTTGTACGTGGATTCATTTTGAAATGCTAGTCTTTTAAATCGTGGATCTAAAAGAACGCTCTCTAGGCAAAACATATTTTCTTTATATAATTTAAATCTGTTTGAAAGTTCTCTTTGGATCACATTTAAAAAACTGCGTACATCAGCAGTTTTATTTTCGTTCAGACAGAGTTTTGAAATGTAGCTTATAATCGTTGATATAATAATATATATTTTAGAAATCGATACTGTTTTCTCACTGCTTATTTCTAGAGTAGCCTCATTGAAGATGCTCAATATATCAGGGGCTGTTTTCATAATATTCCATTCATCAGAAGAAGGAGTTGGTAGATTTTAGTTCAAGACACCTAAGGTGGCTAATAGTGGCTCTTTTACCTCTTGAATGCGCACAAGCATAGATTACGTAGAGTTCCACCTGGTAATAGCATGAAACTTTAATTTAAGCTCTATGTATTCCATTTGCCTCTGTTTTTGTTGTAATTTTGCCGTTATTTTGCTACCAAAATGTTTTCGGACGGTTTTCCGTCAGATTTCATTTTGCCGTATCTTCGAAACTAGTCCGCTTTTTCCCAAACTTGTATGGAAATTTCGCCCGAAACAACTCAAAAAGGTCCCCAAATTCATGCTAGTTGAAAAAAAATATTTTGGAAAAATGAACGTTTTTGCCCAATTTCCCCTATCAAAAATTTTTTTTTGCCCTTGAAATATCACTATTGTACTCCCCGACCACTTCCAATCATCGAAAGCGTCCTAAAGGCAGTATTTGCCAAACTATGGCCAAAAAACCCCTTACTCCCCTACAAAACCGAAATTTTTGTATCGTAGTAATAGGTCTTGGCCCGTTATGTCCCAAACCACCTTAACCCCAAATTGTCCGATTTTGTCCGATTTCAACTACTTTTGCCCTAAAAACTTTTTGAAGAACGAAAATATTCGATACGAACCTGTTCCATATACCTGTTCTAGTGTATACGCTTCATCTCTAAAATCTACCTATGAAATGCACCGCCTAATAGCCAACATTTGGCTACTAAAATACTCGTGAACCAGAGCAAAATATACGCACGTAAACGCATACTGTGTGTTCACAAAATGTCGCCATCAATAACCGCACACGATCAGTATCCATCATTCGCACAGTTCTTCATTCAACGGAGTCGACTCTTTTATTCCTCACTCGCACAGTGTTCATTCAACGGAGCGACTCTTTTATTCCTCACTCGCACAGTGTTCATTCAACGGAGCGACTCTTTTATTCCTCACTCGCACAGTGTTCATTCAACGGAGCGACTCTTTTCACTATGCAATACGATAGTCGTATACATAGGTTCGTGTTCCGACGTTAGAATAGCATAGATTTCGCTTCAAGTACACACGGTAGTCTAATGAAGTATTGCCGTGTGTATATGCATAAGCTTTATTTGGTCGGGTGGTTGTTTGAGTGCCTCCGCAATATCGGTATTGCCACTAAAGTGAAGGTATGAAGTGTGCGGAGCTATACTAAATGATGGCTCACATAGCTCTTTCAAAAGAGTCGAAGAGCTGAGTCGCTCAGAGTTGAAGAGTTGACTCACACAGCTCCTTCAAAAGAGTCGCTCTTTTTGATTGACTCGCTCATGAGCGACCCATCACTAGCTACAACCCAACCATAGCATTGATGTCGGGCATTCACATAAGAAATTCTACACAGAGTAAGCCTCTTCTAGGCAGGATGAATAGAGGTCATCCTGTGCAATACTTATTCGGTACATATGACCTCCTAAGCAGTTGTGTCCAGTTAGTATGCATGTGATGGCTCTGCAAACGTTCCTGCCATTTTTCAATAGTAATCCCGCAGTTGCAAAGTTGGGTTGACATCAGAAGTCATCCGAAGAATGGTATGTGCCAAATTCAATGAAAAGTATATAAACACACTCATGGCATTTTTTATAAGTGACAATCAAAAATGTCATTTATCAATTTTTGAAGGAACAATAGTGGTTATAATGATATCCTAAGTAGCAATAAAGTATTGCTTCAAAAATATACGCATTTCATAACAATTAGAGATGAAGCGTATATACTGGAACAGGTATATGGAACAGGTATATGGAACAGGTATTATTTTGGAACAGCCAGTACTAGTGATGGGCAAAATGACTCTTTGAAGTGAGCCAGTTCCGTAAAACTCACTCACTTTAAAGAGTTGCTTTTTAAGAGCCACTCAAAAGAGCCACTTCAAGCAACTTTTTTGTGGTTGCAAAATTATAAAGTAAATTGCTGTTTTTTGTTGTTTTAATAATAATAATAAGCTTAAATCTAATATAACGTAGCATTACTTTAAAAATATAATATAGCATATAGCATAAATTTAAAAATAAACCTTAAATTAAAAATTAATCGGGTTAACAATAATCATATCTGAAAATCTTTCCATATTATTAATTATTATGTAAAAGTAGCACTTATGTTATTCGTTTTACCGATAAATAAGATCTCTTGTCAGTGAGCACATACCCACTTTTTGAAAAACCCGTTCGCAGGGGACTGAAGTGGCCACTTTACTCAATCGTTGCTTCACTATCTCAAAATTTTGGGATATAAATCTTTCTTTTCCTTCCACCATTTGAGAGGGTCAGCAGTTCTGGGTATATTTACATGTAAATACTTATCCATTTCGTTAATGCCTGCAGCTACATAGTTTTGCTGGCTTCTTACACTGTTGACTTTGTCATCAAATATTCGCCGTAACGAATTTTGCGTCTCTTGTGCTGTAGGTACCGAAATTAGATGTATAGAAGCAAGTTTGTACGTGGATTCATTCTGAAATGCTAGTCTTTTAAATAGTGGATCTAAAAGAACGCTCTCTAGGAAAACCATATTTACTTTATATAATTTAAATCTGTTTGAAAGTTCTCTTTGGATTACATTTAAAAAACTGCCTACATCAGCAGTTTCATTCTCGTTCAGACAGAGCTCTCAAATTTAGCTTATAATTGTTGATGTAATAATATATATTTTCGAAATCGATACCGTTTTCTCACTGCTTATTTCTAGAGTAGCCTCACTGAAGATGCTCAATATATCAGAGGCGTTTTTCTTAATATTCCATTCATCAGAAAAAGGAGTTGGTAGATTTTAGTTCAGGACACCTAAGGTGGCTAATAGTGACTCTTTTACTTCTTGAATTCGCACAAGCATAGAATACGTAGAGTTCCACCTGGTAACAGCATCAAGCTTTTATTTAAGCTCTACGCATTTCATTTGACTCTGTTTTTGTTGTAATTTTGCCGTTATTTTGCTACTTTAAGTTTTTCCGGACGGTTTTCCGTCAGATTTCATTTTGCTGTATCTTCGAAACTAGGCCGCTTTTTCCCAGACTTGTATGGAAAATTCGCCCGAAACAACCCAAAAAAAACTTATTTTAGAAAAATGAACGTTTTTGCCCAATTTCCCCTATCAAAAAATTTTTTGCCCTTGAAATATCACTATTGTACTCCCCGACCACTTCCAATCATCGAAAGCGTCCTAAAGGCAGTTTTGCCATACTATGGCCAAAAAACCCCCTACTCCCCTTCAAAACCGAAATTTTTGTATCGCAGCAAGGTCTTGGCCAGTTATGTCCCAAACAACCTCTACCCCAAATTGGCCGATTTTGTCCGATTTCAGCTACTTTTGCCCTAAAAACGTTTTGAAGAACGAAAATATTCGATACGAACCTGTTCCATATACCTGTTCCAGTGTATACGCTTCATCTCTAAAATCGACCTATGAAATGCACCGCCTAGTAGCCAACATTTGGCTAATGAAATACTCGTGAACCAGAGCAAAATATATGCACGTAAACGCATACTGTGTGCTCACAAAATGTCGCCATCAATAACCGCACACGATCAGTATCCATCATTCGCACAGTTCTTCATTCACATTCTATTCGCACTGGCTCAGTGCTTTCATTCATTCTTCATTCACACAGTTCTGCCTCCGTGCTTTTATTCATTCTTCATTCGCACAGTGCTGGCTCCGTGATTTCATTCAACGGAGCTGACTCTTTCATTCCTCATTCGCACAGTGTTGGCTCCGTGATTTCATTCATTCTTCATTCAACAGAGCTGACTCTTTTCACTGTGCAATACGATAGTCGTATACATGTTCGTGTTCCGACGTTAGAATAGCCTATATTTCGCTTCAACTACACACGGTAGTCTAATGAAGTATTGCCGTGTGTATATGCATAAGCTCTATTTGGTCGGGTGGTTGCTTGAGTGGCTCCGCAATATCGCTGTTGCCACTAAAGTGAAGGTATAAAGTGTGCGGAGCTACTCTAAATGATGGCTCACATAGCTCTTTCAAAAGAGCTGCTCTTTTTGGTTGACTCGCTCCTGAGCGACCCATCACTAGCCAGTACCTAGTACGAAATTCAAAAATACTAGGTACGGGTATTTTTGTGAACTATACATGTAATCAAAAATCTACCCAATAAATTTCCTCCATTTGATTCATTTCAATCAAAAAATTGATTCATTTCAATCACGTGATAGTCGTGTTTCATACTTTCATACTCACGAGTATTTTGTTCTTGGAAGTATTTTCGTATCAAGTATTTTCGTACTTGCAAGTATTTTCGTATCGAGTATTTTCGTACTTGCAAGTATTTTCGTATCGATTATTTTCGTACTTGCAAGTACTTTCGTATCGAGTATTTTCGTACTTGCAAGTATTTTCTTACTTGCAAGTATTTTCGTACTTGCGAATATTTTCGTACTTGCAAGTATTTTATTCAAATATTCAAAGTGTTTATAGGGCAAAAGTAGCTGAAATTGGACAAAATCGATCTATTTTGGGACATAATGGGGCAAGACCTAGACCTATTGCTGTGATAGAACAATTTCGGTTTTGTAGGGGAGTAAGGGGGCTTTTGCCCATAGTTTGGCTGCCTTTACGGTGCTTTTGTTGATTGAAAGTGGTCGGGGAGTACAATAGTGATATTTCAAAAGCGCAAAAAATTTTGATTGGCAATATTGGGGAAAAACGTCCCTAGTATGAATTCAGGGACCTTTCTGATTTGTTTCGGGCGAAGTTTCCATTTAAGTCTGAGAAAAAGTGGCCTAGTTTCGAAGATACGGCAAAATGAATTCCGCCGGAAACCCGTACGGAAAAACTGAAAGTTGCACTAAAAGTGCTAAATAGGAAAAGGTTGAGATCATTTTTGGTTCGCCAGTTGGCTTCTCCGCCTGTGCTGAGGCCCTACTTTAGGTCGCCACGAGGGTATTTCTGACCCTACCGGGGTTGTAAAATTGTACATCAGAAATATTTCCGAAACATTTCAGAAATATTTCAGAAATATTTCAGAAATATTTTCGACACATTTACGCGCAGTTTCTGCCTGTCCCGGCTACATATGTCCGGGAAGTTCGTTCATAATGAGCTTGGATTTGAAGGCAATACCAGAGCTGCCACTTTAATCCCACCATCTACCCAACTTTATACCATTTTTGGCATAGGAAGCAGAGCCATACATGGCTATAATTGCCATGCACGGCCACACAAAATGTAACTTTTGAGAAAAAGTTACATTTTTCATCAAACTTGCAGCGAATGCGGCAGCCATAGAGATAAAATAGGAGAGTTGCGCATGTGAGACGACTGCTTTGCATCTACCCCTGCGACTTTCGCAAAACGTCTCATCTATCCATGAACCAATATTTGGTTCATGTCATCTATCAACTTGACAGTAAATTTTACACGTGGTGATCATATGACGTAAAATTTCGGATGAGATAAACGTGCAAGAGGGAAACAAAACATCGGCAATAGGGAGACAAAACATCGCATTCCCCTTACTTCATCGTTTCGTCCCCTTCAATACATTTTAAATGTGAAGGGCCACTCCATTGTCTACTACCTCCATTGCGGCAGCACTACATGAGATAAACTTTCTGTCGGTTCATGTTCGCGACTTTCCCATCGTCGAGCAGAAAGTCTCGGACATATTTCCGACACATCAGGAAAGTCCACTACGCATATGTCTACAGCAAAGCGATCAGCTGTTGAAACTATCCGACTCATCGTCGGAAAGTTTCGGACACAAAAGGGTGTGACGTAATTTCGGCACTGTGCTGCCGTCATGAATGCAAATTTTATGAGACTTGCGTATTTTGTGGGGAAAAAGTAACTTGTGAGGAGCCGAGAATAGTAGGTGCGTTTTTTCGCACTCTTGGGCAGGGTAAGTTAAGCTCTTTATGACAGACCTTTAAGTAAGTATAATGAATACAACAATAATCGCTGCCGATGTAACTTCACTGCGCATTGACCCGTTTTACTTTTTGATTTTGACGGGATATGCAGCTTCAAAAGTGACAGCTCTGATTTCAGCTTTTTTCGCTGCTAATCATGAAGAACTTCCCGGAAATCCAAGCGGGGAAAGTAATGCTTACGGATGTATTCGGTAAGCATTTTGCGTAATACGTGGAAGCATTACCGAACCATTGCATGCTTATTTCTTTTTAACATTGCATGTTTTCGGCTGGGAAGAGCTATACAAGGGGAAACTTATGCTTTTAGCTTTATAGCTTTATGTATAAGACCTTTTTGGAAAGTACGACATCGTATTCTCGCATTTCTGTCATCTAGGGTGAATACGAATTGAAGCTTTGGCCGGCGGTCGATCGTACCTCTGCATGTGTGGCTATTGCATGCTGAGTGATTGTGATGCTCATTGGAAATTCCAATAGCGCATTCTCTTTGCTCATCAGTGCATGCTTTCGAAACCACTTTGTCAAATAAAATTTTCAAGATAAATAAAAATTTTTCAATTTTAATCATCCCGCAAAAACAATTCCAATTTCATTAATTTTTATTTACGTTTGTTGTGATAAATTTTAGCATCCTTGACTTATATCCAACGATTTCATTTACTCATAAAGGTTAATTTGTGATCACGGTTCCCTTCTTGTCTATAAATTAGCATAGACTTCTTGTCTATTACCACAAAAACGGCTCTATCGCTTATCAAAGCTAAGAATATTTGATGTAAAATAGGTAAAGTAAATAAGGTTTTTACGGCATCAAACGATAAAAATAACCTCGCTACTGAATGTCAACATGACATTATTGCACATATGCATGGCTATACTCAATTAATGGATAAAACGCATCGCATGAGAAAAAAATGACTGAAAATAGCTTTTGTACTCCAACAAGTATACTAATTCGACATTTTGTGGTGGATTAAAAGATGTTTATTCAAAAATGTCAGAATAAAATTAAGATTGTTGCTTACGGCTAATGACGCGTATATACATACTCGTATATGCATAGCTATCATGCTTACGAATTTCATTATCCTTTTAATCATCTGAAAAGACCGTAACATTTATCGTTTCACTTTAGACATTCCACAAAAAATATGCCCATCAACTCTACAATAATACTGAATCGCAGCACAAAGATGACACGTGTGAAAAATTTCCAGCATTTTGGGGGTTTCAATTTTTCATGTTTCTTCGTCCTGAATGTCAAATCCAATAATTTATTGCAAAATAAAATACAGAAAAAATCCGGAGACGAAAATGTTTTTATATTTCCACTTTCTTTTTGATATACTACGTATACGCATATACATAAGTATGTGTGAACTCGCCACCAAAAATAAATACCGAAATATGTGAGAAATTTGATGGGACCCACATGTCGAAGACCGCCATTTTATGACATTGAGGTATGCCCATCGAGTCATTCGGAGTCTCTATCAACCAGACAATAGAGAAAAACATAATTTTATTGGAGGTTTGATAAAAGAGATTCTCTTCTTTTGCGACGAGTGGCCATTGTGTCGGTTGTTTTTATGGGAACGCGTGGATAAAAGCCGTGACAACATCAGCGAAAATATCGTCGCATAGTTCGTAGGCGTGTGAGTGGAAGTTTCCTTAGAAATTTATAAGCAAGAAGAAATTTATTTAAAGAACGAGGGAATATTCTCAGATTTGTTATAAGGCTATTGGCTTTTTAAATGAATGAACGCTGACATGAATCGTGAACTGATAAAATAATACTGTACACAGCAGCTTGTAAATAAATATTGCTACTTCCGCACTTGAGCGTAAATATGTATATGTAGGTCAGTGGAATAGCATTTTTCAAAGTCGAATAAACTTTATGTGTTTGTATCTTATCTTAACGATATGGATGCTCTAGAAGAACTCTATTGATTATTCAGACTTCTGAAATAAACTATTATTATAAATAGGAGAAAAAAGCTGCATATCTTTAACACGTCCAATAAAATATAATTTAAACAAAATATGATTGTATGTACAAATAGTTACAGTCGAACTAAGGCTAACGATTTACATTTTAGCACCTGATACTTGTTTAATATGTGTAGTAAGACTAACACTCTAATGCTCGATGCATACTTCATACATATATGAATAACTAACTCGTTTGTTAGTTATTCATACAACTATACTGCCGTCCTTAGTAGGAACGCCATATCCATATTTTAGTAACTTTGGAGATGTTCAATGATTTGTGTTTTTCTAAGTGCTGAAGATATGTATATGAAAAGGGTATTTTTCACTATTGATTTTAACCTGCTTCCACAAAAAATAGGTTTTTCTTATTTTGTAGAATCATGTAATAGAGTATGCAGTTTTCAAATCAAGGCGAATCAACTCAAAAACGAAATATATATGTATATAAAAATATGAATTTTTGGCCAAATCGTTTTTAATGCTAATGTTCTTCGAACATTAGTAAAAAAATTAGATTGTGCTTTCCTGCTAAACACGGCGGTATAACTGTATTAAAAACAGTATTGTGGTGACAACAACAATTTGCTTTGCTAGTTCGACAGTGTAACGTCTGCAATTAAGCCAAATTGCTTGTTTTCGGAAAAGTATAAAATTATAGATCACTTTGGTGGCGTTTCTTGACTTCACTAAAAAATGCCACCGTACGATGACAAACCGTATAATTTGAAAGAAGTCTCTCACTCAGAACGAAAGTATGGCAAAAAAGTCGTGGAGTAGAGAGGGAATAGGGAAAACGGACTCAACATGTTCGGAAGGTTACAGCGCATGTAGATAATTGAGTACATATTCCATACGTTTAAGCCGCAAAAAAAGAAAATGGTTAGGAAAACTTAATTTTCTTTAGAGCACTATCCTAAATAATTGCATTTTTTTTTACTACGAGGATCACCATCTTAAAAAGAATTCATAATAGTGGAATGACATTTTTTAAAATGGAACTAGACATCTCAGAAGATAAGTATATCGAATAGGCTATTTTCGGATATATGGGTTTTATCAGTGCCGGTTTTATTTGATACAAATTTGATCAGTTGTGTTTCATTTGAGGTATTTTTTCGTCAAGAAAAATTAATGAAAATTCAAAATTCTTTATTCGGCATTCACCATAAGGAATTATAGACCAATTGTAAATGCAGCCATACAAATGGAAAATATGTTCTTAGAGTGAAAAAGAGTATGAATTTCAGGTTCAAAAATCGAATGATAATAATGAAAACTTAATGTGTTCAATCAGATGTCAATTTATTTGGCAATTATTTTCCAAAAGTTTTCGAAATTACTCTACTCTACTACGCTTCATACGACTTTTATGTATTGAAATTACACATTGAGCTTTTTTTTAATATAAAAATAAGCAAAATCAACCTGGTCCAAATTATTCAAATTACGAGTTGAAGTGTTTGCTTCCGTGTTGAAGAGTTTACTTCCGTGAAGTGTTTACAAGTTGAAATGTTTACATAGAAAAAAAAATTGTTTTTCAAATTTAGATTCCAAATTTAAAAAAAAAACAGTGAATTTTCTACACCAATCAGTATTTTTAATGTTTTTTTGATATTTTTTCGAATCTCAGAATCGGCTTGCTAAAAAACCCTTGCATAAATTTTGTCAATTATTCAAAAGTTCATATAGTCCGGGAGCCAGCGACATATTTTGGCGACTCATTTCATCGTCGATCAAAGTATGTAATTATCCTCAATAAGGTCTAGTTAGTAACGAAAATCGACCACTTACAACTAGTTAGCGGGACAACGTTTACTGAGAGCATCAACAATATGTAATAAACAATAGAAAAAAACCTCATATAATCGTCGTTCATATTTGGAGGAGTTGTCAATTGACATCAGACAAAGTCGAAAAACGACCACTTACATTTGTTTGGCGGGACAATCAACCACTTACAAGCGCGCAAACGTGCAAAAAAATTTCAAAAATTGACTTATATCATCGTTGCTCAAATTGGACATGGTTACTGAGGATCATGTTGTACATGTAAAAATACTGTGCTTACAGTCGATTCGCGGGACAAACCTACTTTAAGCGATCATCAAAGTTGCCGCTGCAAGAGTCACTCACTTGCAGTTTGAACGTTCAAATGCGCGCACGTGCTGTTAAATATATTTGGATGGTCTCACACGCGCTTGTCGTGTCCACCACACGAGGAATCTGACACAAAAATCATTTTTCACGCGTGTAAAATCAAGGACAAATCGAACATCGTCATTCGATGCTCAGATACCAATATGTTGGTTATAATGCTCGGTAACATGCAACGCGTCAGCGAAAACGTTAAAATCTGGTTTCACGTTGGCGCAAAAAAATAATGAAAGGTTCATCAACGTAACTGAAATGTACACGAAATTAGGTCCAGAGTTGTGTTCGGCATTTCCACCGTTTCATGCCTTCACAGGATGCGACTTTAATCCTTCTTTGTACAGAAAAGGGAAAGTGAAACCATTAACTAATTTGCGGAGCAGCGAAGAGTACTTGAAAGCTTTTTCATATATGTCAAAGTACCCCGATTGCGACTTTGCGGCGATATTGTCGATTGTAGAGAAATATGTTTGTCATTTGTACGACAGGAAAAAACAACGGAAGTTAATAAGGTGCGAGTAAAAACGTTTTTAAAGGCCTACAAATGCAAAGAAAACGAGCAAACACTCAAAATCAATGTTAGAAACTTCGATGGATCGAGCCTTCCTCCATGCCAATCGGAAATCGTTCAGCATACCCTAAGGTCCGCTTATATCGGGAAAATGTGGAGCAACTTTTACTCACAAAACATCACGGATTTGGCACCAGAGGACTGTGGATGGCAAATAAAAGGGGACAAATTTGACTTCAAATGGTTTCAGAGTGAACAGTTGCCAAACATCGTTGAAGACATTGTACTCAAGAAAGAAGGTGAAGAAAAAAAGCCAGACGGCGAAACTTTGCCAGGTACACAATAGCAATTGCAATAATAGTAAAATATTCAAGGTGCACACAATATTTTATCTGCCAGTAGTTTCTGTCTGCCGGACCTTAGAAATTCCGAGTACGATCAAGATTCTTCCGATGAAAGCGATTAAAATTAGTATATGAAAATTTTATTAAGTCACGAATAAATTTGGTAAATATCTACTTTTTTACCGATTTCATACTCATTTTCTCAAATTTTGTTTTCGTGTATAAATTTATGATTGAAGTAATGTTCTGCTTCACAAAACATGGCATGATCGCTTAAAGTAGGTTTGTCCCGCGAATCGATTGTAAGCACAGTATTTTTACATGCGCAATATGGTCGTCTGTAAACATGTAGAATTTGAGCAACGATGAAAAAAGTCAATTTTTGAAAAAAATGTTGCACGTTTGCGCGCTTGTAAGTGGTTGATTGTCCCGCCAAACATATGTAAGTGGTCGTTTTTTGACATCGTCTGATATCAATTGGTAGCCCCTCAAAATATCAATGGCGATGATAAGAGTTATTTTACGTACTGTTTCTTACATGTTGTCAACGCTCCTGACACCAAAAGGTATAAGCACAAACAAATTGAAGACCCTGATATACTTTCATTGACGATGAAATCGGCATATTTTTACTGTCGCTGGCTCCCGGACTAATAGCTTGGCAACTAAACCTCATAGAAAAAAAAATTGCGTATCCACGTTCATATCCTCTAGAAGTACCAATATGCACAATATGAACGAAATCCAGAGCCTCGATTTTTTATCGTTGTCCGCTTCACGTGAAATGCCCCTATTTTTAAAAGTTGCTTTAGATATCGTAGAGGCAAGTTAATACCTTTAATAACCCAGTGAAATCCGACATAAAAAAGGCGAAACCTCGGAAAAATTAAGGGAAAGTTGAGTTTTGGTGTGAACCTTGGTACTAGCTACTTCCTAAATATCTCAGTAACGGTCACGTCTTCAGAAAAACAATGTATGACGAATTTGTAGCTTAAAAACTTTCCAACAAAAAAGATTTGATAACTTTTTTCTGTAACCATAACCGTTTATGAGATATATTGATCTAAACATTTGATACTAACAGCATCGTCTTTCTCATCGGCATGTTGATATTATCCGATTTTGATTACGACTTAGCATGTTTGTGAGTTTGTTTTTCTATGTTTAAGAGGCGCATAAAAAAAACATGTACACAGACTTCTCTACCAGACTCCAGGGTAGGTGGAAAGTGTATCCGAAAAGTTACCACCACCCCCCGCCCCTCTTTGCCATAAAACTTGTAGGGACATCTGTTCGCTACTCTTTGCTCCCAAAAAAAACTGTATTATTGCATCATGTATGGGATATTCCACGAAGGAGCAGGACAAAACAACAACATTACAGGTGAAAATTGTTTTTGTAACATATCATGGGCCTAGGAGTATGAAAAAGCAAGATAATATCATGGCATAATTCTGTAAACGCTCATTCTTGACATTATAGGAGCTCAACCCGGTGCAGATTATCCCCGAATAATCAGTTTTTTTACCAATCCTGTGATGACTGCATACCGCCAAAGGGACATGACACGTCTCGAAACCAATTTGCACCTAAAATTGCGTGACCTTGCCCTGACCGTCCATGGGATAAGACGGTATGAAAAAAAAACTAAAAAACCGGGTATTTCGGGGTGGTTCGTTTGCGGGGGTGGGTAGGGTGTGGGTAAAATGTGGGTGTAGGGCTGGTCCTGCGATGTCAAGAATAGGCTATTAACAGGATTAGAAGTGATCCTATCTTCTTTAACAGTGGGCAAAGCGTAGGCAACGAGCTCATTTCTGAAGATTTGGGATGGATGCTCAGGGATACCATTTTATGGCAAAGGGGGAGGGGGGAACTTTTCGGAGCACATTTTTCCATCTACCCAGGAGAGTGGTAGATAAGTTTGTTTACATGTTTTTTTTCATGCGCCTCTTAAACATAGAAAAACAATCTCACAAACATGCCAAGTCGTAATCAAAATCGGATAATATCAACATGCCGTGAGAAAGAAGATGCTGTAAGTAACAAATGTTTAAATCAATATATCTCAAAAACGGTTATAGTTACAGAAAAAAGCTATATAATTTTTTTTGTTGGAAATTTTTTAAGCTACAAATTCTTCATACATTGTTTTTCTAAAGACGTGACCGTTACTGAGATATTTAGGAAAGGTCACTTTTGGTGACCTTTGACCCCGTGTAAAAAGTGACGCAGCACTCGGATCGATGGGGACTTTTGACATTTTGTTCAAAACGCCAGTACCAAAATTCAGCTTTCCCCTAATTTTTCCGAAGCACCATGTTAGATTTCCCCAGACTATAATGCGATATTCGTATGATGGTAGATTACTGAAATCATAAGGGTTGAAAAGATCTCTCAGAGCGAATAGTAAAAACTGCTTCTGAACAGACTCAAATCTTTGGCTGTGAATTTTGAAAGCTGCATTGCAGATAGTGCACGCATATTCAAGAAGACAAGTGAAATGTATAAGGATTTAGTAACCCAGAGATTCTTAAACTCTTTAGCTCGTCGCTTAATGAAACCAAGTTGTTTACTTGCTCGGGAAAGCACTCTATCGTATTATAGATTAAAGCGGAGCTTTTCATCCAAGATGACACCGGGAGCTAATATGTTGTCAACCCTGTTGAGTGCCGTGTTGTTGAGGCGGTATGTATAATGAACGCGTGCAGTTTTGTGACAGAAGTTAATTGCGCGGCAAATTGCAATGTTGAGAGGGAGCTTGTTCGCGGAGCACCAATGGTCTACCTAGAGACTTCAGATTAGACTGAAAAAAGTAGCATCAGATGGTGACCTGATGACATGGTAGATTTTGAGGTCGTCCGCATATAGTAAATGAGGAATGTCAAATAAAACCTCCGATACGTCAGATATAAAAATATTAATAAGAAGAGGGCCGAGATGACTTCCTTGAGGAACACCGGATTTAACGTCGACTTTCTTATAAATAAGACCTTGGATTTTCACGAAAAATCGTAGACAGCACCTTTGTGAAAGTTTGATCTAGACTTAATTAATTGTAAGGCATAATGCTTATCGAGCATAAAAAACACTACCACCGTCAAACCTTCCTGAATAATTTGTTCAACTAATTGAAAGCTGTTTCCTTTGAATTCTTTTAATTTTGGTCGCTTGAAAAGTAAGTGAGATTTTTTTTTTCTTTTAGATAGAATAGAATATCCTTTCTAAATTATATATAAAAAAACATTAATGTTAAAGTTTTTAATGTTAAAATTTGAGTTTTTATAAATTTCTATGAAGACAGTGAAAATAAATTGATTTATAAAATGGGCTGGATTATTTTTCTGACTTATAAAGTTTCTGAAAATCAATAAGCTTCGTCAAAATATATGATAAAAATTGCAGAAAGCTTAATTTCATTATGCTTAAAAAAATCCTAAAAATAAATCAGAGTTAAAAAAAGTATATGAAATGAAATAATGTAGTGCTGATTGAAGAAAATTTGAACCAATCGAATTTGACTTGACTGTACTGGTTTGGTATTTTTAAGAAAGAAGTGTCAAGTGTTAATATGAATCCGCTTGTTTTTATGCAGAGAAATGACTTATTTTGCATATTTAGATATACATACATGCTGCAGCTGTAATCGTTTTCAGCGCGATGATAGCTGTTAATCTACAACTATATTAGCATTGTTGACCAGTAGTGTTAGAGTGTATGCCAGCATTTGCCGGTGAGAAGCCGGTCTTATAGTAAAACAGCTACATACTCGTAGATTTCGGTTAGATACCACAATGCTGGCTGAATGCCAACATTCACAGAATTTCGGACTTGCATGGTACGATATACGTAAAAAAAGGCGTGTAATATATCCCGAAACAAAAACAATCTAAATTAACAAAAAAATTAATACTTACGCGTTATTTATGCCATTTTTCACCTTGCTCCTATTGCTGCTCCCCTGCCGACACTCTTCTTCACGCCTTACTTGCGAATTATAGAAATCGTCTCGAATGTAAATGAACAAGCAAACAATAATATAATCCTCTTATTATCATTAGGAAGTGCTGGTTGCTCGGTAGTTAAGTCGTTGAGCAATTGCTAACTATTCGTCGTACAACACTATCTTCGAGATCTTTTGAAGTTAATTAGGCTCGAAGTAATCAAAGGTATTTGAGAATTTATGGGAAAAGTTTTTGATAGGATTGATACTTACGCAGGAGAGGTTGCGTGAATAAATTATGAGAAGCGTTCAAACATTCGAAAATTTTGAGGAAGATAGCGTACAAGCGCCATAATTCATTGAATTCTAGTTAATATTTTGGTATGAAACTATAAGTTGCACGTACTATATAAATAGTTCACAAGCTTATTTGCCCTTTCATTGCTTTACTTAAAGCATGCAAATAACTTAAATTGGTAGCTATAAATCTGAATAACTACAAATTTTGACGTTTTTGTAAGCTGCTTACAAACAGTGAACCACAGATTTTTAGTGTCTTAAAGACTAAAACCAGCTTTTCAAGGACTCGTTGCTCATATAAACCTAATATAAATAGACATAATAAGGGGATGTAGTTGATTTTTACATTTTACCTTTTTTGTGAATCAGAAACATCAAATCATCACATTTTGTAATTTTCGGACGTGGAACAATATTTTATGTGAAGGGAAAAAGTGACGAAGTTTGTTTTTGAAAGAGGGAAATATTTTAGTTGACTTTTACCATGCACAGAGGAGTGAATTCAGAGCAATCATAACCATTCATATCGTTTTATGAATAAATTATCAAACCGAATATTAAACTTTATTGGAGTGTTCTCAGGCTTTTTCTTATCTCGAGAGCTATTATCTAGACGTAAATTTCATATATTTAACTGTTGTGTAAAATTTTTGTGCTGAACAAATTTGATTAATAAAAATTAAAGCAAAACCAATTGTTAATGAGATATTTAAAAAAAAAAAATATATTTTCGTGACCTATGAACTTTAATAAATAAGAGTATTTATTTGTAATATAATTAAACATATTCAACTATATGAAAATATTGGTTGCAGCCATTGTCGCATGTTATGCTGGATGGCGTATTCATAGAGCGGTCAAATCTATGCATTACCAGATTCAACACATTTTAAACTGCATACGTCATAGCATATGTTTTTCATAGCGGAAACAAATTCCCAATACCAATGATAGAAAAGCTTTACAAAGCTCTTGACAGCCAAAATCTAGCTGATCTGTAAGAAAGTTATTCAGTTCACTATCATCTAACGGCGTTTTCGATAATAGCTGAGCATTTCTTCATAAAAGAAAATGGCTAACTTAAAAAAAGCATATTTTTATGTATTGCACTCCAGCAGAGCCGGTTTAGACGAGCGGTTTTTTGCTGGATCCAGTACGAGCTTTTAGGAAAGAGAAGTGAAGGACGGAACGGAACAGCGAGCACAAGTGATATAGTTGGCCATCGAGCACGGCAGCGATTTTTATGTCATTTTCTTAGAAAAAATTTGAGGCTCAGAAATTTTTTGGTAGAAAGTTCGATTGCTACGAACATAAAAAACTGTGTGCTAGCACAGCAAGGAATCGCTCGTCAAAACTTGCAACGAGCACCATCGGCCAGCAAACTCTGTGCTGGCAAAGCACAACATCGCTCGTCTAAACCGGCTCTAAGGTCAAAACGATGACACTAATTTATAAAGATAAAAAAAAAGTATGTTGCGTTGAAGAAGGCCAGGTGTTTGAGTCGCATCAATAAATATCAAATCCTCTTCTATTAATCGCCGGATCTTGTTCTATTAATCGCCATTGTCACAAGGTAATACAATGGTATTCGTATAAGAGGATGTATTGCAATGCAGATTAAATTGATACACGACAAGCGATGAGAAATGAAATGATGTATTCAAAACTATGTTCGATTTGATTCAATGCATAGAATTATATAACAAATAAATATGAAATAAGCTACATGACTGATCACTTGGCCGAGAATGGTAAAATAGGTTAATCCTCATTGATCATGACAGGAGAATAAGATAGTCTACAAAGCTACTTTTGCCATCATTTAATGGGAATCTTTACACCGCAAATGAAAATAAATATATCAAGTGCTTATACAAAGAACTTTTATTAAGTTTTACTGACTGAATTACTTCCTTTATGATCTAAAATGATATGAATATTTAATGATATGTGAATCTATCTATTGTCTGATGATCTGAAACATATAGATTTTATCAACTTTTATTTCGTAGTGTAAAATGCTATTTTTGTTAAATCGATTCCCAGTCACAATTTTCTATTATTTGCTATGTTTCTTTACAGATGGTAAATGTCTGGCATGTACATTTCGAGCGAAATTTGTTGAAGTTTCAGTTGGTATCAATCATAACTGTGACGAGCTGCTAGCTGGAACTCTGACGCAGATTCGTCTGAAGAGAGAAAATAATTTATTACAGGTACGAATAATTTTCGAAATTCTAGCAAGTAAGAAAATTAAGTCAGACAACCTTTAGATTATAAAAAAACACACTGTTTAGGTTACAATAGGTATCAAAATTAAATTTGTAGTATTTTCAATAAATTGTAGTATTTTCAATAAAATATATCATCCTCTTCATCAGCAGCGCAACAGCCGGTAGTCTTAAAACTAAAACCTCAAAAACGAAAATCACAGGGTGTATTAATTGGGGCATGGAGCAGTTGCAGTAAACTTCCAGATCTATTGCTAACAAAGTATTTTAAGCACTAAAAACTTTCGTCATTTTTAGACTATGAGATGCTGCCTAAATTGCACATATGCTAAGCATCCTATAAAGAAAATAAGTAACGAGTGTTAACTTCCCTACATTTTGAAACTGTTACGAGTGGTACCTGCAGATTCAGCTCAGAAACGAAAGATGTCGGCTGAGCAGAAGAATCAGGGCAGGCAGGACTGCTAAAAGCAGAAACTTAAAGTGACTCCTGCAGGTATAGCCCGGCCATTTAATGAAATGGCCAAAGAATGCCTTGTTTGGGCCGTAATTGATGCCAGCAAGAGAGAGGGAATCACATCTTCCCAAAACTGCCTAAACATAAGGCAGGCTTTATTTGGAGTCTGCTGCAAGCTGCAGAAGCCCAGCTCAAGTCCTCTACTGTTAATGAATGACGCGAGCTGGTATAAAGAAATCAGGCTGGTTGCTTGCGGAGACCAATGATCGGCCAATTTATACAAGCGGACAATCTTCAAGCTGAGGAAACCCAACCCAAATTAAGGTGGTGCATAAGAATGATATCCCAGGTCGGACAAGGCGCAGAATATGGATTTCTTGTTTCCATTCGGATTCAGTGGAAGTCCTGGACATAGTACGGCTCTTCAACCCGGATCTTTCTACGGAGGATTGGAGGGTTGCGAAAATTGGCGGGCCGATAGATAATTGGCGTGAGGCCCTTTTTATTATAAAAAAAGAAACACTGCCGGTAGTGGATGGCTTTATCAGGCACAGGGTCGAGACATTGACTCTGTGGATTTACCAAAGCGACAGTCCAAAGAGCTCTGGTTTGGGAGATTCGATACCTGCAAAGCCTGACTCAAACCAGGTGGCTCAAGTGGCAAGAGAGCCATTTGGAAAGGGGTCCGTTGCTTGTCTGAGGGCAACACCTGAAGAAGAATTGGATGTGGACTACCTCTGAGCCGGGTGGCTGCTTGGACCTCATGACTCGAAATGCAAAGGAGGGGAGCTTTTATGTCCGAGGGGGTGAACATTGACCTAACCCTTATCAATAATTAATAGTGGTGAAGGTACTTTAAGTGAACCTTCATCATTCCAAAGTAGCATCAGCTACCCTGCCGCTCCGCTTGTCTAGGACAGAGCTAATCCTAATCCAAGAATCATGTGTTGCAACCAACCGGGTTTGCGGGTTACGCACCAATGGATACAGTCTGATAACGCCTGATGGCTTACATAAGCCCCGTGTCTGTATTCTTGTCAAGAAAATCATTAATGTCCTAGCCCTACTCAATTTCTGTGATAAGGATAACGTGGCTGTTGCAGAGGAAATCGATCGAAGATCATTCTGGTTTGTTTCTTGCTACATGGCACACGATCATGGCAATAGTCCTCCCTGCGATATTGTCAAGAGTGAGTGCGAATTGGTGTGCCTCTTCTTTTGGGAGCTGATTATAATGCTCATAATGAAGTATGGGGCAACTCCAACACAAATGGCTGAGTTGAGGAACTTTTTGATTTCGTCCTTGCCCACAACCTTTTTATCGCCAATACTGGTATCGATGGCGTCTGATGGCGTCCTTACGGCTAATATCCAGCTTTCCATGTAAATATCGTCACCATGGCTCAGAAAAATTTTTAACGCTTACCTACGTTTCTCGTATGTTCCCCCTGGCTGGCGGGAGACCAAAGTTGTGTTTATTACTAAAACAGGAAAACTCTCGCATGTTCAGCCAAAGACAATATGTCTTAACTCTGTCCTACAATCGATCCTATGTTGACCTCCCAGTCACAGCACGCTTATACCAAAGGCAAGTCTGTCGAAACTGGTCTTTACGTCCTCATTGAGCAAATCGTGAAATCTCTTGCTCTTAAGATTTATACGCTTGTCACCTTCTTGGACACCTAGGGGGCCTTTAACAAGGTAAAGCCCGACGCAATTGTTGAGGCACTCGCGGTGCTGCATGCTAATGAGCGGCTGATTACTTTTATAGTGCAGCTTCTTAAAAATAGAGTGGTAATCTCTTCCTTGGGGAATGCTCGCGTACGAAAAGGGGTCAGCACGGGCACACCTCAGGGTGCAGTCCTCTCTCCCCTGCTGTGGAACATCACGAATTGAATGTGAATCACAGTAAAACGGAGCTAGTGCTGTTTACAAGGAAGTACAAAATTCTTCGTTTTGACTAACCGAAATCAAACGGAGGGTTAAATACTTACCTCGACTCGAAGTTACTTTGGAGCTACAATCTATCAGAAAGAGTGCAGGAGGCTTTCAGTGCACTTTACTGCTGCAATAGAGCTTTCGGGGTGAATTGGTGACTGCAGCCTCGTACCGTTGGTTGGTTTTATGCCGCCGTGGTTGAGCCAATTCTATGGTTTATGGTAGCATTTTTGTGGCAGGGTGCTCTTAAGGCTACCTACATACGTCTGGTTGAAATAGTGCAGAAGTTAGCTGCACACTGGTAACAGGAGCGTTCTACACCATCTCCACTAAGGCACTTTTTGTGTTGCTTCATTGGCTAGCAACTAATCTACTGATTTTACAACAAGCTGATCTTACTGCTGTGGGACTGAGTTGTATCTCAGCATAGAATAAAACAGAGTAAAGCCATGTGAAGATCTTGACTGAGGGAGTTCCCGCTCCATCAGGTGTTGAGTACACCGCTCCGCACTTTCTGCTAGATTTGGAGCTCGCATTCCTGGTAGAGATGAATGGCGTGATGGTGTCACCCTCGAAAGTGGCTTTATCTATGTGTACATCGATGACTCAAAGCTAAACAATAAAGTCGGGGGTGGTGTATATTCAGATGAGCTGAATCTCAAGCTGTCCCCCCGTCTACCATACCATTATAGTATCTCTCAGGCGGAAGTTGCGGTTATGATCGAATATTCGGAGTCAATATTGGTATTTTCACAGATAGTCAAGCGGCAATTAATTCCCTTGCTGGTCCTTGTACAGTGGCCATGATTGTTGCTCAATGCCGTGCATCTCGAGACATTCGGCTGTACAATTGCTTTGGGTGCCTACACATAATGGTTTTCAAGGCAACTGTGAGTTCGATGAACTAGTTAGGCTAGGTACCTTGCTCCCGGAGGTCTCCTGCTCCTTCTCAAAAGGAATGCCGATGACAAGGGTCAAATTAGCCATCAGGCAAAAATACCTTGAGGGCGCTAGAAGTCCTGCGCAAATGAGTCATCCTGTGTTGTGCTGTGGATGTTCTTATGGGCTACTTTCTCATAAGACGGCATGCGCAACGATTGGGTGCAGGGTTCAATGCATTCTGTTGGAGCTGTGGCTTTGTGTACAAGGAGGAATCCGTCCTCCATCTTATGTGCCAGTGCCCGGCTTTGGCAAGGAGAACGGTGGCGGCACCTGGTTTATCCTTTCTCTCAAATCTGACCAAACTGTCCCTGGTCAATTTAAAGGGGATAGTGCGGTCTCCAAAGGTAGTAGGTGGTTTCCTGACTTTAGTGAATAGGAGAGAGTTTAAAACTATTGCGGCATCACAACGGACCTCTTTGTGCCTATGTGCTTCTGTTGGCAGGCCTCTGTCGATAGGCAGCCACTTGAAACTAACCTAACCTGCAAGTGGGAACTCTGAACATTTTCTACCCTTACAGGTATAGCTAACGATGCTGTTATTGGATCAAAGTCATACAAGACCTGCGATACAAGATGGCTATACTAAGGAGCACGTTTCGTAGAATATGTATTTTAACCCTAGAATGTACCGATGAGTAAATTTTACTCACATAGGGTATATATTTCGTCGCGCACCAGCCAGTTGGCCACTCCGACTGTCATGAGGCTAGAAGCTATATAATCTTTTTATGGTTAGTGATAAAATAAAAAATGTACATAATACTATTGTTGCCTTCTTTTTAGTAAAAACATGTACCTAAAATCATCCAAAAATTAACCGTACCATTCCAGGGTTAAATATGCACAGGTTTTCTACTTTCCTTCGAAATTCAGTCTTCCTAGCGGTTCTTTTGCACTATATTTTTTTAGTTAGGTACATGTTTACAGCTTTGTAAACTTAAACTTTCATGGATCGTCTAGGGACCTCACAGCTTAGCAACTGGTGCTTTCCCATTCGCTTACGCAAGCTTTGTGTTTATCCTGAAATTATTCAAGCGAGAAGCACTAGCAAATATTTAAATGGTACAAATATAATAAATTATTAACAGATAATAATCATAGATGTGCAACGTGAAAAGCATTTATAGCTTTAACATTTGGACTTTGAAGCAGTTTCATTAGGCTATTCTACTTTTATCACTGTTTTATCAAATTAGCTTAGGGAAAATTAATTAAATATAACTGTAACATTCTTAAATAACTGTAACATAACTGGAAAATAACAGAACATTTTAATGTATAATTTTAGTGCTAATATATTTATTTTAAGAAAAAGTAAGAACAAGAGCCTTAACTTTTTTTGATATTTTAATAACAACAAAAATCCATAGCCAACAAACTATCTGTCGATGCAAAGATCTTGATTGCATTCGTAGTTCCTCTGTTAATCACCTGTTTTAAATTCTTCCGAAAAATCTGTCATCTTTTCAATTTGCAATTTACAACTCAATTTCAACTTTTGAATTCAATTATCCTTCGTCGTGGTCTCGTTTCTGAAATCAGAAAACGTTTGTGTAGTAGAACGAAGACGTAATTTCTACAACAAATTTCAAATATCTCGACCCCATTGTTCTTTCAGTCCTATATATCTGCTGTTCGCTTACTGCTGCAATTAAATGATTTGTCTCCGTAAAATAAATTAGTTACCGTTTGAGTTTGAACGACCTGTACTCCGAACAATTTAATTTACATTCAGATGAACTTTTCATCTTCCGAAGTCGACTCGTTTTCGTTGCTCGAGGCACAAGGATACAACATTTCGAAATCGCATCAGTGTCTTTTCTATTGAAGACTATCTTTTTGATGATTCAGGATCTTATTCAGATTGTGAGAAACGAGTTGAATAGTTACTTTTTGGTTAGAGATACATTTTTAAAAAAAATTTGGAACATCATTTTTAAACAAAGCGGACAAATATTTGGAACATATTTATTTAAGCGGAATAAATTAAGCTCAATATATGGAAATTTTTGTTACTTTCTTGCGAATAGGCTGAAAAAATGAAGAGCAAATAGAAGACATGTAAAGAGCTCTTATAATATATTAATTATTAATTTGTTAATATTTTAACTAAAATACACTATAAATTAAATATAAGATACACATTTAAATAAATAAGATATACTTTGGTTAAGTTTGAATAGCTGACAAAAATTCTCTACATTCATTCAAGAAACTCTTTAAATTTTTTTCCTACAAATTTTTAATTTTTTTAATGTAAAAACTTTCAGACACTCTTTTTTATAAAGTAACACTTCTTTCTTTACAGGGATCAAGAGAAAACTCACCAGCTCACTGGTATAAAAATCGTAATGTAGTTCGAGCAAGTATGAAAGCTCGTCAAATGCTCACATGGATTTTCGGGAAAGAAGATTCGAAATTTCGTAACTGTGAGAATCTTCAAGTGCTTTGAACAATCGGTCTTCGAATGCAACGTGAAAATATCAAATCAAAAACTGCAACAGGAACCAATAGCTACAATTCAAAATAGACGTACAACCAAAAGTGTATCATTTGAGCATGTCAAATCAATCATTATACATAAAGTTCATGTTTTCAAGCATACTTACGTACAAGATTACAAGTTTCTGCGTTCAAATAACGGTTCAATTCATCCCTACTTTTCGTGTCATTTTAATCTGTGTTTATTTTAATGTTTTGACTTATTTACAATCAATAATTTCTATAATTGTGAAAGAATAAATCAAAGAGCTAATCAAAACAATGTGAAAATTAACAATAACTATTATGGAAAATTTAAATAGGTAAACTGAACGTCATTTTCTGTCTTCCAAAAATTATGAAAACAAACAATTTTAAAATGAATTATTAAAGATTATTTTTAAAAAGAAATTATGAAAATAAATGTTTCTGACGATCAAATTTTGTGGATATTTATTTTCGTTATAAATGATATCGTAGGTTTTTCCGAAATCTTGCTTCTGGGACCTGACATAATGTCCACGAAATTAGTCTCGTGGTTTAATTAAACTTCTGGAACATACAATAAAGTAAGAAGCACTCATTGAGCTATTCATTGTGATTTTGGTTTTACCAAACCATATTCAAAATTATTACATTTATTATTTGTGACTTGGATAAAATTTAACCATATCCTGACAGATAGTGTTATCTTTGCTTGTTTTACAGCCAATTTCATTGCGAAGCTTAGTAATCAGGCTTGAAAACTAATTTTTTTAACAGTCAACATTCCGAATTCAGCGTTTTTTGCAATACTTTTTCCAAAAAAAGTCTGCTGCTGATGTGCATATGATTCTTGTGGAGACTAACGGCAACCATGTTATGTTGAAAACACCTTGCAGAGATTAGTTTAGATGCTTTAAAAATAATTACTTTTGTCACGGTAACACTGAGAGAAGAGAGCCCGGACTGAGCTCTCGCCTAATCAAACGAAGTACAGAGACGACGATAACGCGGAGTCGAATTGTGGACGGCGACGAGAATAAACATTGTATTGTTACTTTCAGTTTGATTAAAAAATAAATCGAATTCAGTTGCTTCAAAACCGTGTTTTCCACTGTGTCCCTGTGACACTTTGATGTTTGTACCAAACCTCAACTGAACCGAAGTCTAGCAGAGAGCCTGCCTAAAGAGAATTGCCGTTGGAATAGGGTCTGCATCTGCGGACCACCCTTGCAAAAAGTATCTCCACAGGATAGGTGAGAAGCAGGACGACCGCTGCAGATACTGTGAGGAAACGACAGAGTCTGTAGAACATCTGCTCACACTCTGTCCAGCACTAGCGAAAAGAAGATTTGAGCTCCTGTTGCGGAACAGCTGTAAACAGCCGCCACCACTACAGATATTTTTGCCTGACCTGTTACCTTCGCGTGACTTATGGTGCCGGCTAGTCACCGGTGTTGTGGGTATTTTGAGGGGCAGGTCAAGCTCTAGCTGGGTCACGCAATTCAATGAACTTGGGCAACCTATTGTTGGATAAGCTATGGGAAGGGGGAAAAAAGGAGTTCACTTTCATGCATGGCTCCACTGAACCTATTTGCTGATGTTTACTTACTCATTGCTATTTCAATATTCTTTATATAAAAAAAAACCCAATGCAAGTTTTTTTTTTCAAGGTAAAACAGATATATTCAAAATAGCAGAAGAAATAATATGAAAAAAATTCCACAAAAAAAAATCTAAACAATATTCAAAAATTAAAAAGTTCTAAATAATAACAAGGACTTCAACAACTATAGAAATAAATAAAAATATCCATGCAATAGCTTTCAATAACTTAAATATTAAAATCCATTAACCATTACATATATAAAAATCAAAATAATTTTCTTATCAGCGATTTGGAAGACGGTACCGTATCCTCGCCTACTGTAACGTTATTTTGTTTTTTCTTAAGAGTCAAATCAACTTATCAAAACCAAACTGTTGTTTATATATGTAAATAAAAATCTTTAATTCGTATTTTTTTTCTCAAAAAAATCTGCATTAGAATAAGACTTTACTTCAATATTCTTTACACTTTGTATCTATATTAATCTCCAATTTTTTATTGTTGATGATTAATTCTATTCCGTTTCCTGTTCTAAACAATGGTTTGGGGAAAAGATCCGGCATGCACTCCCATCAGAATTTTTTATCAAATTACATTCCCGGTGTGACTAACTAAAGCCATACAATTCAGAGATGTTGTAGGAAGATTAAGTATATAAACAACAGGGCATTCACTGTCTCTTGGAATCACAAAAGTTATGAATATAAAGGTTTTACATCAAATCAGCAACGGAGATCCAGTTGTTGTCAGAGGCAGCTTTTCAATGCTTTGGACAGTGTCATAGACTCGATAGAAAATAGTGCTTTAGTTAAAAGATAACATTGTTCGGTAATGCTTGCTAATTGCACCAGCTCGCGGTCAAATCACAGTGCCATAACACGCACATTCACCTTCACAATCTCGCACAATTTTTCAGTACATATTCCGATGATAGCTTCCTTGCTGGACTACTATGTGCACACTATTCTCCTGACAGGGTTCTCTGCGTACTTAATTGCATCCACAAAGGGGTTAAACTTTTGACAAATTCAGATTGTATAAGTCCTAAGATTCAACACCGGCACAAACTAAAAAAAAATCTCGCTTGTAATCATCAAACGAACTTCTCGTTTTTTTCAACCTCCACCGCCCAAGCGCCAAAACCAAACTTTTCGAGCCAAAACGAAACTCTCGCAAACCAGTCAGCTCAGTTCTCCAGCTGACTATCCCGTTGCCACCATCTCCCGTAGCAACCCATACCATCAAGCAACGACCGGTCATCGCCCGACCATCGAGCAATGTAGTTCAAATGCCATCAGATGTCAATGACACACAATCAAAGCAATTGCATTTGGACTGCACTGCTTCGTTGTTGTTTTTTTCTTCAATGTTTTGGCGATGCTCGCTAACCAACAACCGTTCGTCCTATCGGCATACATGCCATGCAACTCAAATGCCATTAGATGTCAATGACACTAATAGCGTGCAATGACACCCAAACTGCACCGCCTTACTGTTTTTTCCCCTATTACCGTGAGTGGCGGCAAACAACTGTCCGTAACACTCCTTGGATGTGCTCTTCCCTCCATCAGGGACATCACAAATGTCTCGTCAAGGAACATATCCAGATTCATTAGAAGCCAGGACATCCTATAGAGGAGGATGCACCAGAGGAGGCACAATAGACCCAGGAAGTCACAGTGCTATCTACAAATTAATGAAATGTTCTGTGCCTATCTATCTGTGCAAAATAGCACAATATTTTTTGTCTTCCAGAACTTTTTGTGTGAAACCGAAATCCCTTTCTGATAAGTACGATATACCAGCAGCAGTTCCTCAATGCTCCGTTCTTAGCCTCACCTTATATAATATTTACAAGGAAAATTGTCATATCGCGATGTATGCCGATGAGACTGCCATATTCGCGAGTAGTAATGATCCTAATTTCATAACAGCAACTCTCACTTATTAAAAATTTCTGTACTAAATGGAAAATAAAAATCAACTCGGAAAAAACGCAGGCAATATTTTTCACCTATAAAAGAGCCTCAAGACACTTGCCTAGTCCCCAAATAAATATTTGAGGATCTATTGTAGGTTGGAAAAACGATTTAAAATATCTTGGTGTTCATCTGGATAAGAAACTCACTTTTCATTCTCACATCGATGCAACTAAATCGAAAATCATGAATAGTATCTTGTACGCCTACCCTCTTATTAATAAGAAATCAAAGCTGTCAGCAGTTAATAAATTGTTAATCTATTAGAGTGTCATGCAACCTATCATTCTCTACGGTTGTCCTGTGTGGAACAGCTGCGCAAGATCCCACAAGAGAAAATTGCAAATTTTGCAAAATAAATGCTTAAAAATTATTCTTAATACACCTTTTTATGTTCCTTCATATGAGCTACACTGTGCGGCAGGACATAATAAGATATCAGTAACAGCTCAATATCTCCACCAAAAATTTCTCAATAGGTGCAATGGTCCCAACAATCCTCTGATTGCTTCCTTATCATCAAACTAACTATGGTTTCGAAACTTATAACTTCCGGTTAGTACCCATATGCAATAAGTTAGTACCCATATGCAATGTACTCAATATTAGGTTTTAAGCTATTTTTTCCTAAAATTCTATAGCAGTAAAGTCAATTAAGCATTACATAAGATTTATAAGTTATTCCCAACTTAGGTGTAAAGGCTTGCCTAAACTCTAAAGTTAAGATATTGTACTTTACACTATTATTACAACACAATAAAGTTACATTATTATCATTATTATTATTTAATTGTAGTGTCAGATAGTTTTTAAGCCAATTATTACCCAGGTAGCCTCTGTACTTGTACAGGCTAGATAGTACTATTAGTGTATAAGACAAAAACTGTCCAAGAAAAAGAAACAGAATATATAAAAAACCGATAAGAACCAACAGACCAAAATAATATAGTCGCTAGATTACATCCCGCAAAAACAATTCCAATTTGATTCTGCTTTCGGAGGCTTATTCCGCAAAACGATCGAGTTTCCCGTATCAATTATTCTCTGCTTTGATAAGCTTTATAGGGCCCATACACGACGCATGCATGCATGCACAATCGCGTGACTGCACATGCGGACTGAACGTGTATGGCAATGATTGACTGAATGCACATGCTGACTGTATGATTACAAAACTTTTTGATATTTTCTCGACTGCGCATGCTTGCATGAGAGGTGTATGTTAAATATTGTGCATTCAAGCTCAAATTTTAGAAGTTTTTGTCCAGTGTACATCTTACCCACTTGAAGTTCTTTTAAAACTGCACAGTTTTGCATGAATCGTGTAGGGCTGGCGCAATACTGCACAATCAATGTACTGTGCATGCATGCATGCGTCGTGTATGGGCCCTATTAGAGACGATATACGTTGTCTATACGATTATAGACAAGAAGGGAACCGTGATCACAAATCAATAACCTTTATGAGTAAATTATTTCCATGGATATAAGTCGGAGATGTTAAAATTTGTCACAACCAGCGTAAATAACAATTAATGATTTCCAACTGCGGGTGGTCACGCCAGTCAAGTATGCACTGTGTGCTGGTGTCTGATGAGAAACAGTGCATGCTTTCGAAACCACTTTGTCAAATAAAATTTTCAAGATAAATAAAAATTTTCAATTTTAATCATCCCGCAAAAACAATTCCAATTAGCTAGATTTTAAGTTATTATTGTTAATTAAACTTTAAGCTAGGTTAAGAATGCACAATTAAAATAAAAAATCTTTTCAAGTAAAAAAAAAACAGGATGTATAACAGCATACTGTAGTTCTCAAATCGCTTTCGAATCAAAGATACATTCTTTTGGGTTCTATATGCCAGAATAGACTGAGAACGCGATTGGGTCATTAAGTGGAAGTGATACATACCTGAGGTAGCTACAACGGATACCTGAGTCAGCTTGATTGCGTCTTCACCTGGATTCCGCTTACTGCGTTCGGACTTCCTCCTTTCATCAACGTTCAGAAATTGAAGCCCGCGGAGAAAGTTTGGAAGCCACTTCTCCAGAGATTTTGGCTACAACGGAATAAGTTTTCTTACAATTTCTTCTGCTGCTAATAATGGAGCAATCATACCATTTTTCCTGCATGATTAGGAGTAGAATTTGAAACGTCGGTGTCGTTTTTGGCAAATTTTTGTTAAGATGTTTGAGTCTTCTTGGGGCACATTGATGCAGTTGAGTACAAACTCAGGTCGGTTGTTTTGATTCAAATGTTTAGCTTTCAGAGTGAACCTTTGGTTACCTATGCAAACAGAAAGTTGACACAAGTACTTTTGGGAGCAAGCATTCAGGTCCGAATCGGTGCTAATCAGGAGTTCAATTGAATTGAATCTACACGGCTAACGTAATGACTACGAATCTAAGAGGGATTTGTGAGACCTCTCACAGTATTTTGAGGACGAAGATAATAATGTCAAGTTCGAGCCGGTTACAGGAAGAATTAACTCTGCGATTATCGCGCCAGAAGACGACTATATTCAGAATGCTAAGATTAACGACCTATAGAAGAGCTACTCGCTTGTTGGCATCAGGACCAACGCAGGGGATGCACCATTGGGCATCACCTATGATGCAAATAACAACTCATTCAATTCACAAATCCATTGATTTTTGCAATACGGCTTTAAAGTTTTCATTTTAATAAAAAAAAAAACTGTGACTATGTCGTTTTCTTATTACTTTTATGTTGGAAAAATATAATTAATATATATTCCGTACAGCTTCAGTTATTGCGGAATCAAGTTATCATGGAGAGTTCTCACTGATCTCCACAACCTCGCCTGAACTGATTTCTACTGTGGTTTTGCATACCACAGCGGATAATAACTCACCTTTGGATAAAATTATAGCTGGTGAATTTTATATGAATTAATACTCAGAGCTCACAATCCATTTAATTAATTCGATTATAACTGTTTTATAGATAATTCTTACGTTCGCTAAACATCTTTTGAGCAGTGTTTGAATGAGCCGATATTGCCTTCAGATTGATTGTATAGACTTCATGTACAGAATTACATATGAATAAAAGTATTCGCTGTACAACATACATCAGCTTAAAGATACACACAAAGGAATATAATATTGAGCATAAAGTTTGAAATGAGCATCTAGGGATTACAAATACATACAGCTATTCAACAGTAAACATTTGAAGCATCCCTTAGGGTTAGAAGCTTACACATAAATCATTTTATCGAAGATTAAAACAGCTTTATTCCGTCAGTCTGATCCTCAAAATAATTTTTACGAGACTTCGGAGAATGCATTGAAGGCACAGCAGAAATATTTTCGGATACAGGTCTTGTGGTTGTATTCACATGCGAGGCTTCTAAACTGAAGTTGATTGAAAATATGTACGATACATTTTTTCCCAGAAGATATGATTCCGTTCAAAAAAACCAAATTTATATGAAATCTCGGTTGAGATATTTCTTTTACATATAAATGAAAGTGGCACTCTGCACCGCTTTATTACAATCTCTTGTCATAATTCTGAACGTCCAAAAGGCAAGTGTTTAGTACAATAATAACCATTTCGAATGGTCACTTCCGTCTTGACCTTATTGTGATTTAAATTTTCAGACCGAAACTCGCCTGGAATCATTATAAAGTTGGATATTAACGACCATAAACCCAACGGTCAACTAGATCTGTTTACAGCAAGTTTTCTGTTTCCAGTTTCTCATCTTAGCCATCATATACGAGTATGCATACCATAAAATATGAAATTTACATTTCAATATAGGGTAAAATCATAAAACTTTCGAAGGCTCCGTAAATTTCAATATGCTCTTATTGCATCTGTTGTTAATTGCATTTGTTCAAAACCAAATAACTGTGGTTGGATCTGCTGGATCAGATTGGCTAAATAGCAGTAGTTATTTCATAAAGTTCACAAATTCCAAAGTAAACTGCGTAAAACTCACTGATAATGGGGGTAAGTGTTTCCGAAAACGCTCAAATGGGTATTTGTTTATTAGAAGTTATAAAAGGGCTCAATGGAAAAAAATTTAAGAAATTAAGCATATATTTTAACTTGCTGACAAACGTGTCACTACGAAAATGATCTCGATACTCGTTTCTCATATAACTTGCTTTCACACTTATACGTTTTGAGTTTATAACATGTTATTGATTATTTTATGTGAATCATGTTTCCTTTTTAAAAGATGTTGATAGAAAGAGAATATATATTTGATAAGCTAAGTAGAGTAAAGTTGCCCCATTACTGCTTGATGCGAGTCTTGGATTGGAAACTGATCATCCTCATCCTCAATCAACGTGGACGAGTGTATAGTTTTCAATTCCTTGAAACATTTTACCCCTGATGAGGCTCAGGCTCCTGCTCATAGCGATATCGACTTAACGTTCAGTATGTGATCATAGATATATTTGAATCAGGAACCACACACGCTAGGAGTTGGTCCTTAATCCGCTCGGTTATATAGTGTGAGAATATTTTACACTAGGAGCGAAAATACGTAATACGTTGACATTCTTCAAAAAGAATCGAAAAAATCTAATACAAGTCTATAATAGTTTACTTTTTTACATTAAACTATTATTGACCTCTGTTAGATTTTTTCGATTTTTTTAATGAACTTCTTAAAGCAAGTTTTATGAGATAGATACATTATCTAGCATACACCCAAAGAAGTCATAAACATTATCAAAAGCATTTGTCTTAAGGTCTTTTTTTTACTACAAGAATTACTGTAAATCTACCTGGTTTATTATTTTTCGTTGAAACTACAAACCACATTTCTTGGAATATTCTGCACTTATTTTTTTCTCTTTCACCATTATCAATAATGGGATAACTGGTAGTTTGGTCTGAGCTTACTGCAGTATAAAGTTTTTCAGGTTAGCTGATTTGATATCTTCAACTAACTTTAACTTTCTAGAGTACATCATAGCTCCAACAAAGGCAAGCTCTTCTTTTGAGAATCTTTCTAAAAACCCTGGCCCCATAGAATTTTCAAGACGAATTTCCTCAGCTAGTTTGTGCTACCCTTAAGACACTCCCCGAGACGAATCGTACTCAATCATATGTGCTGTAGTTTTGCACAAAAGGAGTTTTGCGATTCTAACCTTTGGGTGATCACGAAGTAATAACCCACGTTGGGCGCCAATTAAAATTCAGATTCGCAACTTTCGAAAGACTATTCAATGCAACACATTAGTTTTCATTAGCAATTTTGGATGTTTTTTTTACATTTTGCATCACAAAAACAGCTTTTACTGGCAGTGTGTGCTACTTTTTACTGAGATATTTAGAGTTTAGCACATAATAATTGCTATTTGTCATCGAACCAAACTGGGAAGTAAATTTACATTACATTATGCATCGCAGCACTTTGAATCCAAACTGAAATAATAGGATGTGATTGCATTTTTAAGAAGAAGGCTAAAATTTAAGTGGCGATGGAACTAAAGACAATAAACTTTATTCAAAAATTGAGTATTAAATGAATAATTATCAATCAGTGAGTAAATTTTAGACTACTTTTGAATATATTTTGCAAAGCTAATGAATTTCTAATGTAAAAACATGTTGCTTATTATTTGTTCTTTTAACCCCTAAACCTCTAATAAATCAACAATGTCAACAGTAGGATTTCCAGTATTCGCAGTTACCAAGCTTTTTTTTCTAATGCCTAGTACTATACTCTTCGCGAAACGAATTCAACGGTCAAACCCCATACAAAAAGAGCTTTTCAATTCGTCAGTAAAGCTCTTTTGTATGGGATTTGACCGTTGAATTCGTTTCGCGATGAGTATAGTACTAGGCATAAAGTAGGAAATATTTCCGACAACGTTTCTGTCTGTCGCGCCCACACATGTCCGGAAAGCTCATTCATGGTTATGCCTAGTACTATAATCTTCGCGAAACGAATTCAACGGTCAAATAACATACAAAAAGAGCTTTACTGACAAATTGAAAAGCTCTTTTTGTATGGGATTCGACCGTTGAATTCGTTTCGCGAAGAGTATAGTACTAGGCATTGGGCCTTTCTACACTTGTATTCTTGATGCAGTCCTCAAACCGGTTTTCTGGGTAAGAGGCAGAAGAATGGTGGGGAAATCTCTACAAAAAGTGATGCACTTGGAGAGAATTTTTCATCACGTTTGAAACTGATTGAAACTGATGCAAATCAATAACACAACTATAAACATAGTTCACGGGTCAGGAAACATATACACATTCATATGCATAATCGGTATATGAACGGTTCCGTTGCTGAAGAATACAAGTGTGGAAATGGTGATTGTTGTAAAACCAGTTTGAGGAGTGCATTAAGAATACAAGTGTAAAAAGGCCCATTAGCGTGAAACGTAGCTGAAATCAGAGCTGCCACTTTTGAAGCTGCATATCTCGTCAAAATCAAAAAGTAAAACGGCCCACAGACACGGAGATCTGGTCGACGACTGGATCTCAATTGATTTGCCACCAACACAGAAGGTAATCGCAACTTGAATTGCAATTTCATTCGAACTTTGTTTTCGTTTTCACACACGCTTTGGAATAGGTGTTCTCAGGTTATTTTCGTTGCAAGAAAATTGATGGCATGCATTGTAAGCATTGTTAGAAAATTATGTTTGACGGAAACTAATTTCGAACAGGTATATACAGGTAAACGAGGTATTTGCACCTTCTGGTTCAGGCACATGTACCTTACCAGGACTGGAAATGTGGAAAACTCTCAGAGGCAGATACCTCTCAGGCTAATCGAAACTGTGAGTCTTAATGACAAAAAAGATTTAGTAAAACGAAATATTGGCATACAATTTATTTACTAAAATGAACTAAACATCCGTTGCTGGCAAATGTTTAAAGATATTTTAGTTTCACATCTATTCTTTACGTTCATATATATTTCCTGAAATATATAAAACATTACCGGAATAATGAGGTGTGCTAATTGACTCTTGTTGAGCATGTTCATACAGAATCCAATCCGTTGAATCAATGATTCCGAATGATGTATACCTTACGTTGCACTAAATTCGAACGAGATCTCCATTCTAGTCTCAAAATCACAGCAGACACAGCAACGCCGCCCACCAAATATCGAAAAATTTTGATATTTACAGCAACCGTTGCAGAGACTAACAATGTAACCTGAGACTAGCCTACAGACAGTGAATTTCGTTGCAGATATCGCATATTGCAGATCAAGTTGTCGACGAGTTCTCTAGTCTGTGGGCCGTTTAAGACGGGTCAATGTGACCGTCTATGCAGCTCCATTCTATTTTCGTCATATGTATCACAGCCATACCTAGCTATAGCCCCGGTCCCAGACATGACCGGAAATATTTCAGAAACATTTCCGAAACATTTCAGAATTATTTATGAAATATTAAATAATTAGGGGGTTGAAAGATTTTGGTTACTGAATTTTGGGTTGGTTATTAATATGTTAGTCTGGAACAGGTTCTGGGCTCTAATTGGGTCGGACTACATGAGTAAATGATTTTTGATTAATTTGGGAGTTTTGGAACAACTTCCATAGCTTGTGGGATGCTCACTTTCACAATTGATTCATTTTGACCCTTAACCAGACTGCTTTGTGACTGTGAAGACTTTTACAAAAAGTGCACGAAGATTGCTGGCGGTAGTTATTCAAAGAGTGGCCGAACTGTTGCCAATTGTGATATTGACCTTGTTCAGCTTATAGCGTCAACTTATTAATATGCGTATCTAGTCTTGGAAGAAGAGCTTTTATCAATTTAGCTGGACTCATCATTGTTCTGAAGTCAAAAGCTTCAATCAGCTTGTCCTTCATTGTCCTTCAAGGATTTTTACCTCCTTTGAATTGAATTCGTATATGTCTGATATAACAACGCAAAGTTGTTTTTTTTTTGGAAAGGAATTATGTATGGTACTATATCTTGAACTTGCGAAGATTTTGGGCAATCTTCTTGTCCTCATTAAAAGTTTAAAGAATTATTTGGTTGGCAGGGTATGCTAGCTTCGCAGAAACTAAATCATTGTTTGACTGATTATAAACGTATGCGAGCCCTATTCTCTGTTCAAATATTTTCAACTTTCTAATTTTAAATTGCTTGTCTTACAGAGAAATCTAGGGTTTTACAATTTTATTGAATATAGGAGGTTTCTTTTCGGTACTTTTCTGTTTTAGGATGTTAAGAGGAGGATATACTTCATGCATTGGGGATTTCACATTTGGAGTATTCAATGTTGACTGATGGGGTCTCGATGACCGGTTCATGAACTTCAGATCAAACTGACCTTTTAGAAAAGTTTCGTCTGAACTGGTAGATTCTTCTGTAGCTGAAGTACTGTCTTCATCAACTTTTGAAGAAAAATCAGTCTCAGAGGAGAAGGTCCGAATCCTTCTTCTTTTCATAATAGGAGGGGCTGTCTTATTTTTTTGAGCTTTGTTCACTTAGTTTGTCATGCAGTCATGCCTAGTTTGTTAGTGTCTTGTGAAAATTTTTCATTGAGGTCACGTTAGTTGTGCATTTCACTCTGTTTCTGTTTTCGTTCTTCTAGAAGTCCCTTTGAACAAAACTATTAGTATTTTTAATTGGCCTTGCAGCGTTTCTTCTTAGGGTAGGTTTGCATTTTTCATATTGAACATTTTGCCGGGTGGGTTGAACTTGCACAACTCTTAAACATAAAAAGCTCCAGCCAACATAGCAGTGAGCATTTTTTATACGTTTTATATTTTATTATATATACATATTTTTTGACCAACTTAAAGTAATTTCCCTCCTTATCCTTTGCAAAAACTGTTTTTATTGTCTCTGGCCAACACTGGTGTTTGCGACCTTTGGAGTTGGTTTGATATGCTCACGAATCGTCTTGAGAGCAATGATACTCGTTCAACAGACCGGATTTTCCGAGCTCACTTCTGCACTCGGATCCACTCGTCACTGATTGATCCACTGTCAGCTGCGCTCGTAACTAGTTCTGTTCTGGAATTGTCATGAATTGTTCAAATATTATGGCTCTCTTTTATAGAATAGAAAAAAATAATTTTATTCAGTATGTTTAAAACATTAATTATTCACTTACCTCTATGTCAAATTAAATTTAACAACTTATGCTTTAAATATATAACGCTTAAGAGCGGCGCTTGTGCTTTATTTTTTCATTCAGACTAATAATTCTTAACTTTATACCTATAATCTAATATTTTTTTTCAATTTAACATCCATTTGGTTTCCACTCTCTGCCGTACTAGACTGCTTCTGAATTGATGACTTCCTACAAGGTTTTTGTCATGCTTTTTTGATGAACAGCGTTGGCTTCTGTCTGAAAATAGGTAAGTAGAAATATTTTCCACGAGGATTAAGCGTAGCCGCTATGTTCGAACAAGCCTTGTATGGCGAAGGGTAGATATCATTAGCCTAAAAGCCGCTAATAATATCTACAGAGAACTACAAATTTGTTGATTTGGGCTGGTCTGGCATTTTGCCACGAATTTCTCATCGAGTTCTAAAAGATATTCTTGAAGTGGAGGTAAGTTTACTACTTCATATAACTGCGCGTTAGAAAAATAGCGGTTTTCAGACTTGAAATGATAAAGATGATAGTGTTTAGGACTGAACCTTGAGGTACACCACATGAAATTAATCTATATGAGGTCATCGATTTACTTATTTGATCGATAAAGCGCATGTTGCTGAGAAAGCTTGAAATCATTTTGACTCTGTCAGCTGATAAGTGATGCTGTCTGAGTCCATATATCTATCCATACAGAGTCAAATACTTTTACACTGTCTAGAAAACAAGCTGTGGCTGATTGACCAGTTTGAACTGCCTGCAAGGTGACAGACTGAAATTTCAAAAGGGCATGGACAGTTGAATGTTGAGCTCTGAAGCCAAATTGCACAGATAGGGCAATTTCTTTGTTTTCGCATTTTTCTGAGAACGACCCTCTCTCAGATTTTCACTAAGTTTGGAAGAATTGAGATTAATCTGAGGTTGCTCACATTGTTTGAGGCTCCCTTTTTGAAACTCGGAAAGATCTTTGCGGTTCTCCAAGGGATCGGAAAGAAACTGTTGTTGATGCAGTTGTGGAAAATAGTTGCATGGAAGCAAGAAGCGCTGATAAAGTTGTTTCTACTGCAAGTGATATCTGTAGGTTTGGAAGATAATTCGAAGAATTAAAAGTTCATTCAAACTGATGAACGAAAGTTTTCTTTTTTTGATCATCTGAGCTCAAAAGTTGATTGTTGATCTGAAGAGAAAATGACTTACGTCCTGAAAATCATTTAATAAGTTTGATGTATCTGGGCCTGGCTTCACTACCCTAAGCACTGCTTTTAACTTTAAATGCTGCCAGTTTGGTACACCATGAGGTATAGATGTGAATATAACTTTAGCTTTAGAGTTTAAAACTTGCCCATACTCATACTACTAAGATTTTTCGAAGCGCCTGTCGTTTTTTGTTTAAGTTTTCAATGAAAGGTGGCGCGTTCAACCCAAGGTGCCATTTGCCATAGCTCTCGTTTCTTAGCATTCAGCTCGATAATTCATCATCACCATCAGCGCGACAACAGAGGTACGGTTCTGGCTTCCGTCAAAAAATTATTCCATCGCTCCGGATCGCGAACCGATGTCAGCCAACTGGGCACCACTAGACTCCGAGGGTCTTGGTCAACGTCATCTCTCTAGCGCAGGCAAGGTCTCCCACGCTATCGTCTGCCATAAAATCTGCCACAAAAAGTTTCCCAAGGAGGACCCTTTTCACTCATTTGCTCAAGGTGTTGCTCACCGGAGTCTACCACACTTTATCTTAGTAATTATATCTACTTTTAGGGAGATAGAACACAGCTCACGGCTGTAGCGTCTCCGGAATCGCTCTTCTTCATGTGCCAAATAGATATTGGCCGAGCCCAGGTGAGCCGAGTGTGTGGGCGGTCCAGACGAGCGACTTTGACAGGTGTCACAGGCGCTCGTGCCACATCCGATCGGAATGGATGTTGAGCACGAGCCAAGGCGATTCGTGACGAGCTGTCAAATGCCGTCCACATGTTGGCGGCCTCGTCTGACTTCGGCTCGCCTGGCCTCGGCCAATATCTATTTGCTACATCAGTATGGGGACAAAGATTCTCCGCAAGATTTTCCTCTCGAACACAGCTAAGAGGTCAGAGTGCCTTTTACTGAGCACCCAAGCCTCGTTTCCATACGTGAGTACTGGCAGGAACATGGTCTTGTACAGCAGGAGCTTTGATGTTCGGATGAGATTTCGGGATTTGCAGAGCCTTGACAGACTGTACTCGGCTTTGTTGGATTTGAGCAGCCACCCACGTATTTCTTCCCACATTTTGTTATCGGCTGCTGCAATTCACCCAAGAGAGTTGAAGGTTGGCACTACTTCAAATTCATGCTCACCGGTTTTCTTGGGTAGGCATGATGGAATTCTACCCTCGCAATATTTTCGCTTTATTTGTAATAAGTCATGAGAGTTCTTCATCCACTCTTTTCAAAATACTTTCGACACTACGGAAGAGAATATCTATCATTTTAATGAATACAATCTGAAAAAAACAATATTTTTATTTACATTTCTAAACAGGTTTAGCATATTTGATTGCCTAATTTATTGGCTTCTTGTTCTTCCCATTTTATTTTACCTGCTGTTTTATTTTCTTCTGAATGTTATTTCCATAAACAATGAAATACAAAATAAATTAAAAATAGCTCAGTCTTTTATTTACTCTACCCTTTATAAGAAAGTCCTCTTAAAAATCAGCCCGCTCAATTTTCGCTACATTTCCTTTTATGCTTTCCGGTTAGCCTTCCATAGAACGTTGTCATCATTTCCATAGCCCAGCTTTTAAGTAGTGTCAGTCTCTGAATCGTGATGTAGATTTTTTTTACTCTCTGGCTGTCACTTTTTGCCGAAAAATAGCGCAAAGCTTCTCATCTGAATACTTTCTATGGCGATTTGAAGACAGTTAATCCAGTATGGGGAAGTTAAAGCAAGATTTGTGTGGATGGTTTCGGGCAATATTTCCTCATATGGTTATGCCCTTTTTTTGCTTGAATATCTACATCATTGAAGAAAAAACAATATTTTTTCAGGTTGGTAATAAGAGTTGCTTAAAATTCCAATATCTCAATTGATAAAATCCGTTTTTGCTGGAAAAAGATACAAATATTTAAAGGCCGTACTTGTCTGTCTATCGTACACTATGTTCTTATCAATACAGAAATTGATTTGCATGTCTTCAAATAAAATCATTTTCTCAATACAAATTCCATGAATTCACTGTACTCCTATAAAGGAATGTTTAAATATTTATTTATCAATTACCAGCGCTTTGTCCACTGTTTGTATGAGTATTCACAATGCACTTTGTATTTTTGTCACATACGATCTCAGTGCTTATATGAGTCAAAAAGCGACAGGATACGAAACATTCTGAAACGTATTTACCTATTATGGAAATAATAATGAAACGTCAGCGCTGGCATCCATTCCAACATACCACTGCAAGGACTTAACTGAAATAGTATAGCAATACTGTTCCACCTAATGATTTTCCAGTCACATCAGTTCAGCATTTCAAGTGAATTGAAAACCAATAAACGACGTGTAGGGACTCCCTATGCACGACGAGCGCCTGGACTCGATTCATTTTTATTTTAAAAGAATTTCGAAAATTGGATAAAGTGTAGCCATTTGTATTCACTGCACAGTTAAAGCTCACATCTAGTTACATTTATTCCTTGGTGAGATAATGGTTTTCGGAAACAGGTTCTAGGCGGCTCCACTATAGTTCTGTGGATAATGCTGAACAGCATGTGAGTGGAAACAATGGAGCTTTGGTTTTTGATCATTGCGAAAATTTCTAGGCATTTTGTTGTGAGAAATAAATTGTCGGCTGCCTGGGATGACTATTATGTGCCTTAATGAAGGTTTGGCTGTGAATGTTTGATATTTGTTCCACTGCCGGGAGATTTTAAAGATGAAAGGGGAAGTGATTTTTGCATGACAAGTCTTTGTCAATTTGTGCTTGGATAGAAAAAAACTTAAAGCTGTTTTTCTTTAATTTTTGTTCCGTAATTCGAAAAAAAATAAATAGCTCGGTAAATAGCTCTTCAGTAAAAATGGAAGAGTATTTAAGCATTTGATTGAATAGCAAAAGCTGGTCACTTGTGCAACAAAACTATTTGGAGACAAAATATTGGTATAGATGCATTCCTGGATATAAATGCATTCCTTTCCCAAATACACGAGTATGCTGAATTATTGTGAACGGAATAGAAGTAAAAATATGATTAGTATGAGCCTTTTTTTATTTTGACAGAATTAGGTCAGTATTATTTTCGATTAGTTTTATTTTGTAATTACTGTTGCAGCCATGTAATATGGCTCATGGCACTACAATTATAGCTCGCAGCCATACTGTGTGAGGGGATCTATAAATGTCAGCAAGTGATACTTGAGTATCGTCGATAGATCGAGAACATTCTCAAGCGGCTAAGGGCGCATATTATTGAATGGCTCCTTCGGTGACTCTAAAAGCAGCCAGCGTCTGTTGGTTGCAAGCAAGTGACTTCTCCGTGTGCTCATTTATGGTAAGTAGCACTGTTTTGACTAATTTGCTTCTTCAATGTACTATAGTCCTCCACGCCATGTATTATAGTCCTCCACGCCATGTACTATAGTTCTCCACGCCATGCACTATAGTTCTCCACGCCATGTACTAAAGTCCTCCACGCCATGTACTATAGTACTCCACGCCATACAGTATAGTCCTCCACGCCATGCAGTATAGTCCTCGACGCCATACAGTATAGTCCTCCACGCCATACAGTATAGTCCTCCACGCCATACAGTATAGTCCTCCACGCCATGTGTTATAGCTCTCCACGCCATGCACTATAGTTCTCCACGCCATGTGCTATAGTCCTCCACGCCATGTAATATAGTCCGCCACGCCATGTAGATGGCGTGGAGGACTATAGTACGTGGAAGACTATAGTACATGTCGTGTAGGCCTATGTACTTTTCGCCATGTATTATGGTGTGTGGCGCTATATTTTATCACAATCCCTAAATCGACTATGTACATGGCGCCAGAAGTCTATAAATTATGGCGTCTGGCGCCATGTGTTTTCTCAGTGTTGATAGAGAACTTAGGCATATGCAAAATTTGTAGGAATAAACTCTATAATATTAATGTTTCTTCAAACTATATAATATTGACGTTTATTGACTCGACTGCAACAAAGGTCCAGAGCGTGATCTTCTTCCTCCAACTTTCTTGCGCAAGTGTGTAGAGCAGCTTATAACTCCCTTATATATTTTTTTCAACAGATCACTTTTCTCTGAAGTTTTCTTATCCTGTTGGAAACTTTCGTATGCCATACCCATATTCAAAAATAGTGATAGACGCTGTACTGGAAATTATAGGGGCATTGCCGTCTTTTCTTCAATTCCGAAACTTTATGAAAAGATTGTCTACGAGCAACTTTCAACACTTGTTGACTCCCGTCTGGACGAGCAACAATATAGTTTTAGAAAAGGTCGCTCAACTACCACAAATTTGACAGGACCAATCTCAGACCTTCTGTGTAAAATGGAGAAAGGATACTAAATTTACGCACTCTATAACGCTTTTGACAGAGTGGACCACCCTGCCTTAATTCTAAAGCTTCAGAAATTCGGACTTTCCGGATCTTTATTTAACTGGCTGACTTCCTACCTTCGCAATCGAACATAATTGGTAAAATATCAAGAACTTTTATTTAAAAATATTTCTCCTACCTCTAGTGTACTTCAAGGTAGCCATCATGGCCCACATCTTTTTAATGTATTGTTGTGTTTTGCCGTTAAAACACCTTTCGTAGATTCGATATTCTTTACATTCGTGAAATAAAACAGTGTTCTTTCATAACACTAATTATTCTTTTATTCACACAAATACTTATAACACTAAATTCCGTATACTTTACTGATCATTGGTGCAATGAAAACAAGCTCTCTCTCAACATTGCTAAATGCTGGGCCTAAAACTTTTCCAAAAAATGTACGGTCTCATATAACGCGTACTTCTTCGTCAATAATTCGTTAGCTCGAGCGGCTAACATTGTTGACATTGGTGTCATCTTGGATGAGAAACTCAGCTTCACCTTGCATTATAATAAAATATTTTACAAACAAACAGCTAGGCTTCATTAAAAAGTGTGCCAAGGAATTTCGTAACCTGTGGGTCACAAGATACACTATTCTCGAATATGCTTCCATTTGTTTACTCAAGGAATATCCACACTCCACTACTTTCGCAGCTAACGAGCCGATAAATAGATGCTGTAGGATATTCAATAGCGTAAGTAATCTGTATTCTCCTACCATTTCCAAATGATCCATCAAATCCTCGCTTTTCCAACCCCTTATTTTATGCTAAATGTCAATTTTTTTATTTATTTGTTGTTTATTGTTATTGATTTATCTGTTAATTATTTGATTTATTTAAATTTTCGTCTTATTTGTATGTACAAATATTAGTTTCAATTTTTTTTGTACTGTATATGTAAGTTGTACCTTGCTTGGTTCATAAATAAAAAATAATGACTTGAGATTGAGATGCTTGCTTTCATAAAGTTACCATAAACCCTTATACCAGGCCTTGGGCATTATATTCTCTACGAAACTCTATTTAAACTCCATCTAAAAATCACAATAAGCAATTTTACGAATAATCCGGATAATGCTGATCAAACGGTCCAGTTTAAAATTTGAATAATTTACTGCACAGAATTTCCGGCAATCGGTCGCGTTTGAAAAAAAAAGCTGTTTTCAGACTTGATCTGCAGTCAAAAATGATAAGGATGATAGTGCTTAGGACTGAACCTTGAGGTAAACCCCATGAAAATAATCGATATGAGGTCTTCGATTTACTTATTTGAACGATAAACCCAACGGGATCGCTGTAACGGACAGAATTTATGAAGCAAACATTCTTGGTAATAAAAATGTAATCTGCTTGCAAAGGGTTTTCCAAAAGTCATCTTTGGCAAGGGTGCTCTAAACCTCCACGTGGCTCATGTTAGGCAATTTCTTTTTTTTTGTTCTTTAATATGATCTGGCTTAAAGCAAGTAAAATCACAGAAAAAAGCACTTGCTGATTACAGCGGGGTTTTTCATGAAAACGAGCATAAATTATAATAAAAAAATACTTTGAAATTAACGAAGTTGTATATGTCCTGCGACATTCATAATAAAAAAAAAAGAATACTAAAAGTGGTAGATTAAGTTAGGTAATTAGTTTTTCAGATCAATGTACACCTATCAAATTTGATTTGCTAAAAGACGCATTAAATCCTCAACTTCGGCCACTTCTCTAGTCTGTAATATGTTTTCCTCTGAAATTTTTTTAAAATAAAAAAAAATTAAAGATAAAAGATTTTTTTTTGCTTTCTTATATAATACATAATCACAGCGAGTAGGAAAATCACTGAAACAAGTTGTTGGCAATCAATAGCTAACTTTGGATAAATATAGGCCAGCATTGAAATACCCACTGTATTTTTTACACGATATTTCAACAAATCCGGATGTATTGTGTACTAGGCGCTTATCTATAATGTATGCCTATAAATTTTGTTTGTGCTTCCATAAGTCTGAAAACCACGAGCCGCCCATGCGTTAAATTGACTTTTTGAGTTAAGGTAGATTTGACAGACTTGGTAATGGTGTTACATATTTTTACAAAAAGATGCTGCCATTAAATTTGGTAATAATGATGAGTGAGATTATAATGATTGTGACAATAAACAATATGTGTTTTGATTATGAAAGTCCTGAAACTCTTGCGAGTGCTTGCCATGGAAAAAACAATCTACAAAATCATCTACTTGTCTTCAAATATCGACCTTTTTAGCGGTTTCAATGCGCTAGAGTTTTTATGCTATTGTTGCTACTCTAACAAGACACAGTTTCCATTCGAATGTTTTCTAATCTTTTCGTCCGCAAAAAGTTCATTTTTTCTAACTTGGTAAACTGCCTTTCGCGCGTCTAAGAAAAAGCATCCAAAATACGTTCCATTGAAATGTATCTTAGCCGACTTGAAGAGTTAGCGGGACATGAGAGTTAGTTTGAAATAGTCATTGATGGCTTATAAGGCGATAACTTGTTTGAACGCTACATTATACCTGCAAAATAACCCTGCTGTCAATCATATAGTTTCAGTTACCGTCAGTATACTTTATATTTTTCCACTCCGGACTGGATGCGTGGATCAATTTTCTTCCAATATCCTACGTTCAGCGAGAAAAACAAAATTTACTGAAGCTATCAATGGAACTCTGAGGATGAACAATATAGGGTGATTTATTATGAGGTTTGGTTTTTAATCTCAAATAAAAGGCATGAAGTTGAATTCGATAGTAAACATTTTATTGTGAGTTAAAAGAGCAATCTATGACATTTACTTTTCAAAGGTTATCTCATTTAAATGTTGACCGAAACTACGTCGTAAATGATCCATCCTGAGGATCCAATTTTGGACGACGCGTTCCAGCATAGCGACCGGTATCTCACGAATGACACGAGTAATGTTGGCTTTCAGAGCGTCGATTGAAGCTGGCTTATCACTGACGATCAGAAATTTCGTGCAATCCCAAAAAAATTATCTAAAGGTGTGATATCACACGATCTAGGCGGCCAATTTACTGGTCCAAAACGTGAAATCAGGTTCACACCAAAATGATTTCTAAATAAGTGCATTGTTTCTCTTACTGTATGCCAAGGAGCGTCGTCTTTTTAAAACCAAAGCTCACCAATACCACGGGCCTCGGTTTCAGGTAGCGAAAAATCCGTTATCTTGGTGCTATAGCGGTGGCCATTAACGGTTACGTTCCGACCGGACTCATTTTGAAAGAAATATGGACCGTTGATTCCACCGGCCCATAAACCACATCAAACTGTGCATTTCTGCGGCAGTAGTGGTAGCTGTTAAAGCTCTTTAGGTTGCTCAACAGCCCAAATACGGCAATTCCATTTATTGACGTATCCATTGAGCCGAAAATGCGCCTCATCACTGAACAAAATTTCGCCATAAAACAGCGGATTTTCATTACGATTTTCATTTCATTTCATATCCATGATGATTTGTCAAACGATACTGAATAAAAATTACATTAGAGTTTTACAGGAGTCACGCGTGATCTGGCAAAAACAAAAGCATACTGAAAATCACCATGTACACCTAAGTATATATATATTTTTCAATTTCGTACTGGTCAAAAACAAATAATTTGTGAATATTTTAATCTTAAATTGTTGTCATTACATCTCTACTCAACATAAATTTTAGTCGAAGTTATAACATAGCTCTGACTAAAAAAAAACATCAATAGAAATATCAGTAAATACACTGCAGGCAAAAAATTTAAGACCACATCGCAGAAATGAAGCACACTTAGATTTATAAAACTGCAAGTACCTTTTTTTACAGTATTCGCCTGTTTTAAGGAAGGTTGCTATGAAGGGATTTAAAATGTACATGGGATTTCCAAATTCTCAGTGAGGGTAATAAAACACGTTGGGTTTTTCCCACTTTAAAGACTTTAAGTGTCTACAATTTTTTAAAGTAATTAAAATAAAACTTTGAAATTTCTGGGAATATGGATTTGAAATATTGTGAAATTCCTATAAATAGGTACCTTATCCTCAAAATATTTCATTTGTGAGTTTTTGTGCTGATAAGTAATACGGATTGCTATTTTCAGCGAATTTTATTCCGTGCACTTGTGATATTTAGTTATTGGTACTTTTTAGCAAAGTTTTGGCAAAATTTCTGTTCAAATTGGAAAAAGCGCGCAGTATCAAGCCGGAAGTTAGAAGTGTGGTTGTGGTGCTTCATAAACAAGGAAAGTCAGAAAGAGAGATCAGTAATGAAGTAAAAATTTCAAAGACTGCTGTACATAATGCTATCGTTAAATTCAAAGACTGTGAAAGTTATTGTGATGCTATAAGGAGCGGACGACCCAGAGTGACAACAGAAGCAAAGAATAAGACTCTAGTGCTTATGAGCAAAAGGGATCGAAAGTTAACTGCACCGGGAATTCAAGCAGAGTTCAACGCGGGACATTCAAAGTCCAAAAGCTTGTCAACTGTAAAAAAATCGTCTAAGGAAAGCTGTACTCGTGGGCCGTGTAGCAGCCAGAAAACATCTGCTTCGAAAAGGTAACAGACAAAAGCGGTTAAAGTGGCACGAACTCATAGCCAGTGGACAATTGAAGACTGGTCACAGGTGCTTTGGACAGATGAATCAAAGTTTCAAGTTTTTTGCTCCAAACGGAGGGTTTATGTCAGACGATCTGCTGGAGAAAGAATGGCTGCGAACTGTGTAGTCAATAGTAAAGCATGGAAGTGGTTTTGTTATGGTTTGGGGGTGCTTTCCGCTTGCTGGAGTGGGTGAATTAGTTCGGATTGATGGCACGTTAACTAAATAACGTTACAAGGAAATCTTGCAGAACATGGCCATACCATTAGGTTTGTGGTTAGTTGGGCGAAATTTCACCCTTCAACAGGATAATGACCCCAAACACAGTTCTAAATTATGCAAAGGATATTTAGCTGAAATGGAGAATGATGGAACACTATTGAATATAACCTGGCCCCCACAATCACCTGACTGTAACCCAATTGAATTGTTATGGGAGGAATTAGATAGAAGGGTACGTGAATGCTGTGCGAGGTCAAAGCAACACTTGTGGGAGCTTCTTCAAGAAGGGTGGAACAATATCTCCCAAGATACTGTTAGAAAATTAGTTGAAAGAACGCCAAGGAGGATATTTTGATGAATGTAGAATTTAAAGTAGAAAAAAATATTTTTGTTTCTTTTAAATTTTGACTTGTAAACTCGACAAACAACAAGCCGACATTTGACAATTACATAAAAAGTAATCAATTATATTTAATCTAGAAATAAATAAATTCTAATTACCATGAAAACTTTGTTTATTTTCTCTATTCGTAAGTGGTCTTAAATTTTTTGCATGTAGTGTATGTAATTGACAAATTTCTTGAATCCATTTTTTCCTTTCAAACTTCTCTGCTTTAATCACCAATAAACAATCATTTTCAAAAGGTTGTCTTTACTTCAATGCAGTTCCGTCATATCATTATACATTTCCTCCTGTTTCTGAATACAAACATAGCAAATTTGTACATTCCGTCTGACACCCTTCGAATTGTGATCAGAACTGTATGAAAGCCAACCGACTAAACTCACTTTCGTAATATTTTCAAGAAACCATTCAACCTAACAACTCTGAATGATTTCTTGAAGGAAGGTATTTCAATTCAACCGAACTCATAGTGGCAAACACGACTCGTCCTGTTCCGAACAAGCTGGGAACAAACTTATAGTAGGACGAATCAATCGACGAAACACTGGGCCAGCATCATAGGCACGCAGGAAAATTAAATTAACCAGAAAAATTCCATCATCCGTAAAATAATTCTCTTTCTTCAGTTTGGAACCTCTCATCCGTTTTCTCCTTCTTTCGTTTATTTATTTTTTATTTCTTTCTTGTTGTATTTATTGTCGTAACGGCTGTGACTACACTTCAGAATTCATCGGAATGAGATCAGTGACCGCTACGATTTATATCTGATTCCCTCTCGTTAACTTCGAATGAACCTTCTACGAAATTCCGTTACAGTGTCAAAAGGGATAAAAAGATTTGTTACTGAAATATCTAAACAAAGGGCATATTTTAAGTGGAGATTTATGAATTTGCTGAAGAAATATTATACGGCGCGAAAATTTGAAAGGTGTTAAAATATGATGAGAAATTAGAACCAAATCACTCGAACGAATCGCGATTAAGACATGGTTTAACGCAGATTTGCGTAATTAAGTTTTTGATTAAGTGATAGAAAAAGTTTTATGAGTAATCATTAATGAAAAATTGTTGCTGTAAATGAAAAGGACTATTGTTGAAAGTTAGCGCACCACTGTTGAAATTTTGAGCAGTACTGTACGAGAACGAAGGTATGACACGAGAAGAGACAGGATAGATAGGGTGGTTGGTGGTGTGCTAAGAGATTGAGGGAGAATCATCTGTAATTTCGTCTAAAACTATTTTGTACTTTGTATTGTGAATACAAACAATTTAAATAAAAAGATTACAACACTATAAGCTGCGAAATCCGACACATACGTTACGCCGCAAGGAATGATTTTGTCTTAAATAGCTAGCTATTCATATGTTCAATGCTGCAGAAACTAGATATCTTATATTTGATTATATAATCATGAATGACTATGCATGAGTGCTCAAACATGTGCATATATGTACACATATAAATAGTCCGAATTTTGAAATACACTGGCGTTTCGTGAGCATCATACACCTTGAGCTTTCCGTTTCTTGGTGCTATTTAGGTCCCAATAAATTTACAACCTATTTTGATTTTACACGGAAATAAGTTCTCGATTACACGATCGTAGTGTAAACAAGAAAATTTCATATGCTTTCAACGTTTGAATGCGAACTGAGCTTCCTTTCCGATCCGAAATATCAAAATAGCATCGAATCGAATTGAGTCCGTTAAACGGAACTTGTACATAACACCTAATCGAATGATTTGAAATCGAAATAGCTTTTCATTAAAAATCTAAATAGGAAATTCATTTACATAAATCACATTTCGCCTTTGCGGTGATTAACTTAAGGCGAAAAATTGCAAAAACACTACATAGGTACCAATATAGTGAATGGCGGTTGACTGGGATGAAATTATGATTTTTATTTCCATCCCAGTGGGAAAACTTGTTAATTGAATGTGCCCATTTTTAGTCAAATTGACGGATGCAAGTTAGTCAATGTGTAAAATATGGAGAAAATCGATTATCGAATTGTTTCTCAACAGGGAAAGTTGGCTCGAATCATAATAGAAAGAAGGCCTTCATTTATAGGCACACTAAACACATAAATTACAAGTGGCATAGCCTTTTTGAACAAGGAAAGACTCGCTTGAAGATGACCTACGACCAGGACGACCAATTGAAGCGGCCACTTCGGAAATTGCACAAAAGCCGAAAAATTAATGTTAGAAGATGCTACACCAACGAAAACATGGGTCGCAGATATGGTTGGAGTATCAGGCACAACCATTTTATACATTCTTGACACTCGCCTCGGCATAACTAAGATCAGTGCACGATGGGTGCCGAGAATGTGCACGCCGCAAACTGGGCTGAATCCCGATTCTAGCTGGACAAAATTATTTTATTGGCTTAAGGGGTTATACGCAATTAGAAGGCCGGAAAAAGACATTTTTTTTATTAATTTTTTGTGAAAAGGTATTTTACTTTACAAAAACAAAAAAGTATTTATGCATTTAGTGCCAACATCTAAGTTTATAATGACACTAATAATTTGTAAAAAATATTGATCTGGTGCGCTCCTCCAGACGATCTCCTGAAGGTCTTCCAAAAAAAGGTGTTCGGCGGTGACCACGATTTCCCTGGTATAATTCATCTGAAGTTAAAAAACCAAACAGATTCTTTTAGTAGGTAAATAAGACTAGGTATTGATCGAAGGAATAATCGAAATTTAGATTTTTGACAAAATGGCAGCTTCGTAAAAAAAAATCGAATTTCTGACTAAAGTTGCCATTTAAAATTCTTTAAAAAAACATAAATAATCATCCGTTTAAAGTTTCGGAAAAAGTTACCACATAGATAATTTTTTTTTTAGTTACATGGAGTCATCTGTTCTAGGGCCATAAGATGTACCCTTTGTAGCCTCACCAGCTTCTAATACTTCGATTTGATGCTGTCTACGAGCCATTCTTCCCTCTTGCGTACTCCCATGCGCTTTGGTCTGTACTCCGCCTACTTTCTAACAGTCCGAGATGTGATTGCAAATATGCATATATCTCGGAAAAAACTTGTCGGATCGATTTGAAATTTTCAGGGAATATTATCAGTTAAATATACATTCTGAAAATGCAAAAAAATAATAAATCGATTTTAACTGCGTATAACCCCTTAACAATGGCTTAAAGATTAGAATAGCTTAGAAAAATAATTAAACAAATATACGAGATAAAAAGCATATGTTTTAATTCTTAAAACATAATTTTTTATTTTCTAGTGAAATCAAGTATTATTAAATATTACAAAAATTCAAAATCAGAATCATTTTTCGATTCCTTCTTAGAATCCTTCTCCGCTTCGCTATCATTCATATCCTCTTCAACTGGTTCCGCGGTCAGCTCTCTTGCATCAGGACTCAGCTCCATCAACGGGACCTTCTTGAAAGTTCTAAGGCCTGTAATAACAGGATCCGATAAGATTAAAAGCATGTGAACTACGTCTTCACAGGTTTTTATATATGAAGACTTTCTAGTATGCTGAGCTCTGAATCGCCTGATGTTTTTATTCCTAGCCTCCTGTAACTCCTCTGAAAACTGCCCTATTGGAACAAGAGCATGTTTGATGGCTAAAGAGCCATGAGAAAGGATTTTATGTACGCTGGGAAGCATCCTGTACCAGCCATATAGCTCCACAAACAGTTTGGCAGTATCATAAGCAAATGTGATGAACTTTTATCCCTGATTGTATTTCCGCTTGAAATTACCTGCAACAATAAGAAAGAACGAATAAGAAAAAGTGATTGCCATAGTGAACAATTTGAGTAAGCTGTTTATAAATACCTGAAGAATAGTTCCAAATCTAGATATTAGTCGCTTATCAACTCCTGTAGCCGCAGCAGCTTCATCTGCATGCTTAAAAAATTGGTGGGACAAGTTCCCGATGTTGGACGTCCCACTTCCTTGGACCACTTTGTCTACTTTTATCCCATAAAGCCTTCTGGATATTTTTTTTCCTGTTGTCAACTTCATCCTTCTCATGAGAGGTAGCCCTCGCATGGTTGGCTTTCTGATTTCCAATTTATAAGAATCTACATGCAGGATGCCACCAGAGCTAAGTCCATTTGCTTTCAGACTCTGATCCGGCCTATTCTGACTTATGCTTTCCCATCCTGGATTACCTGTTCCAAAACTGCCATGGCAGAAGCGGAGGTATTCGAAAGGAGAATCCTCCGCTACTGTACTGGTAGGTTCTACAACCCGGTGACTAAAAAGTGGCCGAAGAACCTTCTCCTGTATGAGGTGTCGGGACTGAAGCCACTTAGGGACCGGGTTCTAGAATTAACGACAAGATTCTACGGACTGAGAGGCGGACATGAGAACGGACTGATACGGTCACTTCGGCGTACAGGTGGCCCTAATGAGCCATTTATGCGCCCCGCGAAAATAGCGTGTCAGCGATAGCTCATGGATGCGCTTTTTAATTACGTAGGCCTCCCAACGAATAGAAGAGGCTAGATGTAAGACCTAGGATAACAAATTAGGTCTAATTAGGCTAAGTTAGTTTTAGTTAGGTATAAGTTAGACTTAAGTCATAGCATAAAGTAGATTTTAAGTGACTATTGCTAGGATAATCCCAGCCACTGTACACGGCAGGGTATGATAATTAGCGTGTAAGATTAAAAGAAAAACTCAAGAGATAAACATAAATAAATATAAAACAATCAAGAGCCAGCAGGCCAAAATATTATAGCCGCTAGTAAGTATTTTTTTTTTAATTGCAAATAGTGCTTAAATTAGATCAATAATGTACAAAAAAAAAACTAAAAATAAAATCTTTTCTAATCTAATCTAATCTAATCTAATCATGCAGAATACATTCTGGAAATTTTATCCATGCATGTAGAGTACTGAGGCCATATTGCAAGTTTTCCGTCTTAATCGGTCGATTTTTAATATTTTCTAATGTGTTCATTTAAGTAGGCTTACAGCCACACAAAAAACATGATTGACTCGAGGTTTCAGTAAGAGCATTTATTATTTTTGTATCGAGCATTGTCAATAACATTTTAAAATAAATCTTGACATTTTTACCTGTAAATAGCAAAATATATATTTAAAACAAACTTTTATTTCTAATAACTTGTTAATGCTATTTAATGATATTACTGATTTATGTCCCTTAACTACCTATCTTACTGTTATAACATCAAGACCGGTAGTCACGAATATACAATAAATAATACTAATTTAAAAAAACATCATTAAAAATAATTAGCATTAAAAAGTAATGAGCATTAAATGTTTCTTTTACGGTCCTTAAGGTATAGAGTATAAATAGAAGATGAGGGTCTGTTTAGGATTTAAACTGAAAATTTAAATTTTATAATTCTGACCCCAGAATTTGTGCTATATCTTAATTTATGGTTCATTATGGCTCTCCATTTTTGAATATGTTATTGATTATACCATAATAAAGAAATTCTCAAAATTTGAAGTCAATGAAATCTAATGAATAAAAAGCTGCACGTTAAAATGTGAAGAATTTTTCAGTTTCCACGAAGCAAAATCACACTCTCTTATATTCTAATTGTATGAACTTACCTTTTTCAACTGAGCGTTTCCAGTGCTTGAAACTTTTTCTTGAAAAGTATCTAAACAAGTTAGATTAACACTCAAACGAAAATAAACATTCATGTCACCGAGCAGTTAATACAAAGGAAGGTAACATTAATGTACCGCGAGAGCGTCTCACGCTATACGAGTATTTGCATTCGACCGTTTTCACAGTAACTTCTTACACACTATTGTTCTTTATAATAACACATTTTTTGTGGAATTAACTTTACTGAAGCCTTAAGAAAAGTTTCCTATACCGGAAAACCTTACATTTTGACATTGATTTTTTGACTTTTGTCCAGCTAGAATCGGGATTCAGCCCAGTGTGCGCCGCTTTAAAAACAACAGCGCGTTGAGTGCTGTCGGACGTTTTTGGATCTGTATAGTGAAGACAAGGATGGAGTATTGAGGCGAATCGTTACTGGAGACGAGATCTGAATTCATCATTATAAGCCTGAGTCCAAACAAGACTCTATGCAGAGTCACTAAAAAAGTACAAAAGCACCCAAGAAGTTCAAGGTGTCAGAGTCTGCTGGAAAAGTAATAGCGACTGTTTTGTGGTAAATAGATTTTGAAAACATTGAAGAAACCATAAAAAAATTAACTAAAGGTATCTCCGTTCTCCACAACAACGTGCCTGTTCACAAGATTCGTTTTACGTTGGCTGGGCTTCAATATTTTAAATTACGCATCCTGCAACCCTGATCTAGCTCCCAGCGGTTATTATTTTTTCCGAAGTTGAAAAAAGAGCTTCGAGGGAAGAATTTTTCAAACGATGAAGAAGTGAAGGACGCAGTTTCGGCTTACTTTTCCGACAAAACCCCAAACCAAAATTAGAAGAAAAAGTTTTTTGAACTAATCGAAGGATCCGAAAAATGTATTGGAGTAAAATGTATTGGATATTGAAAAAGAAAAATAAGTTTGAATATTTATTTGCACTTCTTGCTTAAATTGATCAAAAAAAAAAAACGGTGATAATGTGAGTGGTATGGAATTCGCATTAGCTTTAAAAAAATCTAAGACTGAAACTGACTATTTTGTATCACAATTTTTGTATTTTTGTACGAAATGATTTAAATTTTTAGAGCTGACGAAACAAGTATGCATTTGTAAAAACTAGATTTAAAGCCAAAAACTCAAATTTTAAAGCTAAATGTCTTTCAATTTCTTGAAAAATATCGATATTTCAAGAGTAATATGCTATTTTCTTCAGTATCTAACAGTTTTCTAAGTCTATCAATCTGGGGTGTGTTCAATGTGCCTGCTATAGCTGCTCCAAAAGCATAGCATAGCATGACTTAAGCAAGTTTCAAAATTCAGCTGTGAATATTGGACAGCCAAGAGCTGCTACACAAGTCAGCTCTTACACAGCAAAACTCAATAACAATTTCTTTTCAGTTTTTTTAACTTTAATCTCTTTATTTACGTGGATCAGCTCAACACTTGCATTGCACTGTGGAAATTGTATGATATTTCTGAGTTTTCAGAATACAGCTGCAGAAACCATTAAAATTGCCCTACCATATTAAAAACGTTTCACTTATTCCCGGCCTTTGACGCCATATCTATAAAAAAAGAACGAAGAAGGAACGTTGAAAATTTGATGGTATAAGAATCAGGGTACCCGGCCTTTTGCACTTCACACCCGCCTTCTATAAACTCAAGATGAGTTGCGCTGTGTAAAAACCTACTTAAAACTCGAGTTGAGTTGAAGTGTTTAAAAGCCGGCATTTAGTTTATGATACCACTTTACTCAAATTTATTGTTCATTTCCTTTGCCGCCAAAGCGCGAAAACTGTTTTTCATATCCATGTCTAACCAAAGGTGACATTTAAACAGTATATCAGCTGTGTACGCACGTCCATTTTGCCTTAGCTACTATCTTGCTGTCCTCCAGACAGCGAGCAGCAAATTGCTGCTATCATAGCAGCTCTAATTGCCCTCGAAATATCGATATCTGTCAAGAAATTGAACAATATATTGGTTCCTAAACGAAAAATTATTGATCGTTAAATAAACATATTTAATTTTCTAGTGTGTATTCAAAATTTTTATATATATTATATATTTTTATATTATATTTTTCAAGCTGCAAAATTAATGCAATTCAAATCACTCCCATTGATAGCAATCAAATCACCTATTTCCCCACTGGTGAATTCTCAATATCGTTCATATGTGAAAGTCACTACAATTTCCCGATGCATTCGGATAGATTAGTTACAGGTCTTTCCAAGTCCATACAAATGGCACTCATGTCTAAACAACGAATATCGAACTCCTAAAATAGATGACTTTTACAGTTAAACAAAAGCAAATCGCGTATTGAAAACACATAAAATTGGAAATTTTCGAATGGTGCAATGATAAAAGTGGAATACTTGACGTTAAACGTGATTTTTATTACCGATTAGCACATGCTGTTTTCGAGTTTTGCGTCACTTGAATTACATCAGAGCAAACAAAATTTTACAATGGCTTTTAATTGTTTCGACTCTCTTTGTTCCATGACATTTGCAAATCAGTTAAAAATTTCATATGCATAAGGACAACAATGCAATACAAATGATAAAAGGTTAACATGCGAAAATTGTTACGTGAATTGCCACTCGTATCGAATATTTCCAACAAAGAAAAAGGTGAAAATGCTATGCAAAAAATTTCAATCAATTTAATTGCATGCAGCTAGTGAATAAGGCTCGACCATTTTTCATAAAGGGTATGCATAATTTAGCGCAGCTGTCGGTCGGTGTGCTACAGTCAAAGCTTTGGAAGCGAAATCGAAGAATAATGACTATAGCAGGGGTAGATTGCTGGTAAAGAAAGCATTAAATTATAAAACTGGATTGCTGCGAACTCAATTAAGTCGAATTAAGAGGTTTGTGCTGAAATACCAAACAACGCAGCATTGTTATTATTTTCACATTATTTCTCCAGTCTATTGCTGACAAAGGTTATGACAATTGCATTGTACATGCAAAGGTTGTAGGTTACACATCATTTTTTGCAGCAGACTCTGTTACAGTTGATTTCTAGATGAATTTAATATAAATAAATTTAACGGTCAAGCCACAAACTAATTTATAATAAGATCTTAACCATGAATACGAAAGAAAATGTAAATTTCAATCTTTTCATATAGTAACCACAAAATCAACGAAAAACTTCACCAACTGCATATTAGGCACACAATTCTATGAGTAAATCCATATCCACACTCTTGCTTTCACAACCCTTTTCGTCTGTGACACGATATATTTGCACAGCTCTTAATGCTTTTCGAATATTTTCTTCGATTGACCTAAAAAACTTGACTACTTAAACCCAAAAAAAAGATCCAGATTCCTAAAAATTATTATCTGCTAAGCACAGTATCATGCACATCTTGTGTCCTGTGGCCCTTTTAATATCATTCCAATCTTCTTCAATTCACAATACACACGCGCTGTGTGAAATCTTTAAGAATCGTGGGTACTTTAAATTACGGTTGTTTATCAGGATCAGCAGTAAGTATGTAAGTTCCGTGTCCATATAGTAAGACAGTCCCCCGGGATGGTCCCAAACTCAGTTCATGTGAATCCGTCACATAATTGAGACAACACTACAGCCTAAATCAATGCGAAAATCGGAAAACTAAATCCAGGCTATGGAAATCACGAAAAATTCAACCGAAAAAGGAATGATGTAACTAAGTACCGAGCGCACATTTCAGTATTTCACTCAAGGTCACTGGACCATAAATGGTTATTTTTCTCTGGCTTTCTTTTTGTGAAAATGCAACGTGGATAACGTCCTTTTTATGTAAATATCTGTATGGTCCTAGAATAAAACTGGGAAGTTTATTTGAAATTGTCATACCAACTATTTAACCAATCCAGAAGGCTACATTCTATTTAGGAAATAAAATCACCAATGCTAAACATAAACCCGGTGTGTTTACAAAGACCTATAGCAATCGACCGGTTGAACATTGAGCGCTGAAAAGCTGAGTAAAGAAAAGATACAAACCTAAACGATAGCTTTTCGCAAGTTGAAGCAGAAAAGGATTTCAATGGTGTAAAGGGTAAATTTAATTCCTAAGGCTTTTAAGCTGAAGAGTTTTTGAAAAATCAGAAAGTGATTTCAAAGGTAAATTTACTAATGTATCCATAAGAAGGTAAAGAACATGTAAAATGTGACTTGATATGACGTAATAAAAACAAAAATATATAACGTACCCAAACATAGACGCAATCAGAGTATGAAGTGAAAAAGGTTGAAAGGTTAAATGGTATTAATCACAATGCAAATTAAATAGTGTGCACATTTTGATAACTGATATAGACCCGTCCGCTGGACCATGTGTTCGACAAGTCGGAACTTAGAAGTAATAAGTTTCAATAAGCTCATCATATTTTTTGCGGCGATCTCGATTCATCAGCAGGAGCTGGAAGTCACCTAGGTGATTCCGGAATCACTCCTGAAGTGCGTCGCAAATGTAGTCACAGTTCACTTCAGCTTCTCTTCTATGAGGCGTCCATAGCTAAGTAAACCACCTAGTAAACCAAAGATAAGCGTACTGACAGAAACAGAATGAGCAGAATGAGCTACCCAAAAGGAAAACAAACTAGTGAAATATAGAAGTATTAATTTGCGATCGGCTTTCCCTTCTTTTCTAAAATATCATAGACAACGTGTATCTGCTGCATGACTTTACTAAGTAGAGAATATTTAATACGGAAATATGGATCTAATAAAACTTATCAACCAATCGGATCAATCGGATGTAAATCAAAAATAACTATATATATATAGCCTAATATGGCTAATCGTTCCCTAAAAACAGAGAAAAACAATCACGAGGCTCCGCAGTAAGTGCAGTAAAAAATTAACTTGATTAGCAAAATAGTCAACGATTGGAAATGATTAATACTAGATTTCATTAAATACTAATAAGCATGAAAAGTATTACAATATTGAATAACGGTTGAAAAAATGAAATATTGAGAAATTGAAATGTCCAAAGAAAACAAAAAAAAACTAAGCAAACCCCATAAAATGAAGCTGTAAGTTGCGCACAATAGGGCTCTCAAACTTTTTAGTACTCAACTGAGAAAATTCACAAAGAAGCCAACGCACTAAACATTAACTGTCTGTCCCGTGTGCAGTCGTCCAGTTTCGAAACCAATACTCGAAATACAGGGTAGGCCATCAAGTGGTTTATTTTTAAATCATAGGTTATTTTGACATCGAAAGCTGTTTCCCGTTCGAAATCTTGACAGAAGGTCAGTATCATACCTCCGCAGAACGAAATGATTAAACAACGTTGGGAAATATTGAAAACTTATTTCCAAAGTGAGTGCGGTGTAGCCCAAACAGTGGGTTTTTTGAAAATTAGTTTTGGCCGAAATGAAGCACCCACCGCGCCTGCTGTACGCAAGTTTGTACAAAAAGTTCGTGAGACTGGCATTCAAGTGGACAACACTCATGGCTCCCACCGTCGTCCGGTGGAAACAGACGAGAATGTGGTTGCTGTAGCCGAGAGTGTGAGACTCACTCCACGAACATCAGCTCACCGTCGATCTCAACAGCTTAACATTTCACGCACCAACTTGAGAATTCTGTACAAAAATCTCAAACTGTTCACTTACAAGGTCCAATTGACTCAACAATTGAAGGCACACGACCACCCGCTTCGTTATCGCTTCGCAATTTGGGCCTTAGAGCAGTTTGAATTGGACAAAGGTTTTGGGCGAAAAATCATCTTTTCTAACGAGAAGCCAATGCATCCACAGAGAGTGACAGTTTGGTGCGGATTGTGGAGTGAATTTTTCTTCGGAAATGAGGCTGCGAACAACGTTTCGGTCAACGATGACCGTTACGGAGCCATGTTCTCCGATTTTTTTTTTTACAAAAATTGAAGACATGGATTTGGACGACCTCTGGTTCATGCAGAATGGCGCTACCTGCCACAATCGATCTTCTACGCACCAAATTCACAAATGGTGTTATCAACCGTCTTGGCGATGTCAATTGGCCACCCGAAGCTGTGATTAGACCCCTTTAGACTTTTTTATGGGGAACCGTGAAGGACCAATGTTATGCCAACAATCCAGAAACGATTGAAGCACTTCAGGCCTATATCATCCAAGCAATCCGTGAGCTACAGCCCGAAACCATGAACAAGGTCTTTGAAAATTGGAGTGACAGAATGCGCTACTGCGAAGCCAGCCGAGGCAGCCACTTGAACGAAATTATGTTCCATCATTAATGGGAATGTTTACTCTTACTAATAAAGCCATAATGCATGGGAAAAATTAAATTTTATTCATTTTATTGCATTTTTAAAAAGAAACTTGTAAATGTCCCATCCTTTACAAAACCTACTAATTAGTGGCCTTTTCTTATATTAACATCCCATTGATTTTAAGTTCTCTTGGTCATAACAAGTAGTAGTAAGTAGTTTTTAGTATATAAAAGAAAATATCCAATCAAGGTTTTTTTTGTGAACTTTTCCTTGCAGTAGCGCTAAACCAGATCCACAGACATCGAACACTGCATAAGGAAGAAAAATAATTTAGAGCAAAGATACTGCCTAATCTCTAAAATATTTTATATTGTAAAGACTGAACATTTTTGTATGAATATGAATTAATAAATTGAATTGAAATTGCTCTCGTCGATTCAGCACAACCATTGCTTTTTAACATTTTCTGAACATGTTAATGAATATAAATATTTAACGAATACAAATTTTGATTTACTTCCGCAAAAAAAAACTCAAAAAATCGAATATTTTCTTTGTCTACATAAGCCTACACTGAAAAAAATCCACATAGCTCTCAGAGCCATGTATCATAGCGCATTATTTATGGTCTCGTACGCCATGTACATAGTACTCTGAGCCATGCAATATGGCTCCCAGCGCCATAATGTCAGAATCTACATAGCGCGTGGTCCCATGTAACATGGCGCAGGATTTATGGTCCCACACGCTATGTACATAGTACCCTGAGCCATGCAGTATGGCTCCCACCGCCATAATTATATGGCGCAGAAATTATAGCCCCACACGCCATATTACATAGTGCCATGAGCCATGTAATATGGTTCAAGGCACTACAATTATAACTCGCAGCCATACTGTGTGGGGAAATGTATAAATGACAGCAAGCTTCTTGAGTATAAGAGAGTGTATGGGCTTTGATGTCATATATCTGTCGGGAATTTCGTCGATAGAATTCCATTACCTAACATCAACTGCTCTACCTCCAGGTGCTCAGAACTGAGAAGGCTCTTGGCCTTTTGTTAGTTGCGAACTGGATCATCTTTAGATGCACTGAAAAAACACATAGCGCCAGACGCCATAATTTATAGACTTCTGGCGCCATTTACATGGTCGATTTCGGTCGATTTGTGATAAAAAATAGCGCCACACGCCATAGTACATAGGAGCAGACGCTATGCTTATAGCCCTCTACGCCATGTATTATAGTCCTCCGCGCCATACAGTATAGTCATTCACGCCATACAGTATAGTCCTCCACGCCAGACAGTATAGTCCTCCACGCCATGTGCTATAGCTCTCCACGCCATGTAATATAGTCCGTCACGCCATGTACATAATGGCGTGTAGGCCTATGTACTTTTCGCCATGTATTATGGCGTGTGGCGCTATATTTTATCACAATCCCTAAATCGACTATGTACATGGCGCCAGAAGTCTATAAATTATGGCGTCTGGCGCCATGTGTTTTCTCAGTGTACCTTTAAATAGAGACCCCGGACGCAAAAATAGAAGCTGCAGCTATCCAAATCGTGATAATCGTCCTAAGTACTAGCTTAATTGATGAAAAGAGATGGCTCCAAAACGCCAACTACACATAATTCAAAACGAAGCTTAAACTTGTCCTGGAAAACGACCCATATACAGGTAGTACGAAGTCAGAGGATAGGCTTTGCTTTCATATAAAGAAAAGCAGTGGTCCTTTGGATGACTTAGGCTTAGCGAATTGCGATAAACTCCCGCCAACCCAAAAAACCAAAGCCATTTTTTGGACTACACCCAAAGTCAAAACTCCCAAAATAGGGCAATACAAGAAAGCTGCTTATCTTTAAAAAAAAAAACTTTAAATACAGCTTTAATGCTGCATAATACTTTTCAAATACTTTTCAGCTTGCACTGCCATAACTGCTTGACGTTAAAATCAACCTACCCTATGAACCTCGTTATCATCCGATTACTTCATCAAAAGTTACAGGGATAGAAAGATGTTTGGGGCTAGCATCCGGGAAATTTCCACAATTTGTAAACTTGAAACATTGGTTACTTATTTTAATTGTAAATGTTTGCGATGTGAATACTAAATGTAAGTATTTACTTATTCGAAAATAGCGAAAACGCCTCGTGCTAGCAACTCTTCGCTAGTACCAGAGCCGAAAATATATCACATTAGCCTCACATTCAAGCCAACGAACGCTGTGAATTTCGTTTCGATCGGATCAGTGCATTGGAATTTATAGGAGCACATAGAAATTTAGAGTTACCACTCGGAAAAGTTTTCAAATTTTTGAAATCTTGATAATAGCTATTTAGCGCCACTGTAAACTCATCATATGAGAGTTTTATGCTGAAATTGTTTACTAAAGATATGGCGAAAAATACAAAAACAACCATGGGTGGCAACCTTATTATGAATTTTCAATCAGATTCCTACTGCATATTGCGTACAATAAGTTCCTTTACACAATGAATTCCGTTTTGATTTCATGACCGTACTGGAAAGGCAAAAAGCTTTATTGATAAATTCAAGACATCAGAATTACCATAGCTGGTAACTTCAGCCTAATTTTTCAAACAAATTTCTATTGAAGTAAGTTCAGCTACTGTGTCGATTTCGAATCTATAGGGCGAAAAGCAATTTTTTTTGTGATTTTTCAAGATGGCATCACTGGCTTAGGTTTGCACTCAACACCAATCCATTCTGAGAGTTTCAATTGCATCTGATTATCGGAACGTGAGTTACGGTGCGCAGAAGTTTCTGATGTTAAAAATATAATATAAAATATTTACAGACTTTAGTAAGACTTTTGACAGAACTGAGCATTTTACCCTAATTCTAAAGTTTTGAAAACTCAGATTTGCATAGTTATTTAGCTGGCTGACTTCTTACATTCGCAATCGGGCACTATTTACTAAATGTCGAGAACTTTTGTCGAAAAATGTTTCTCGTGCCACTTCTTTTTAAATATTCCTAGGACATATACCTCATCTATTTAATGCAGATGATCTCAAAGCTTATTTATTTATTTAGTTTTTTTTTATTTTGTCCAATCTAAGCTTGATTCACTTGAACATTGGTGGAATAGAAATAAACATTCTCTCAACTTTGATAAGTGCCAGATTATAAGTTTTTCCCAAAAATACACGGTCTAACACAACAGGTACTTTTTTGGCCATTTGTTAGCTCGAGTTGATAAAGTGGTTGACCTTGGTGTTATCTTGGATAAAATACTCCGTTTAGCTCTACGTTATAATAAAATACTTTACAGCTGCAAACAAACAGCTAGGCTTATTCATAAGGAATTGAGTAACCTGTGGGTCAAAAAATTCTTCTACACTTAATTTGCATGCTCTAATCTAGAATACACTTTCATTGGCTGGAACCCCGCTATGGAAACCCACAGTAACAGCCTTGAGTTCATATAAAATCAATTTTTACTTTTCACTTTGAGAGAACTATACTCCCCTAATAAGCATAAACGTTCTATCTGCATTTTTCTCATTTTTGAATTAATACCGGATTCAAAAACTACATACTCTATTACATCATTGCACAAAATTTGAAAACCCTATCTTTGGTGAAATCGATATTGAAAAATGCCCTCGCCATATAACTCCAGTACAAATCAAAGCACAAATCATTGAATATCTCGGAAGTACTAAAATGTACATGGAGATGTGCTTAGTAGGGCAGTATACAACCCTTATGATTTCAATAGCTTTCCCTTAAGGATTTCGACAAGTTCATCTAAACTTATTTAGTTTATTTATAAATTTTTTTTTTCTAATTTTAATTTCATTTTATACATTAGTTTTCAATTTTGTTTGGTATGGTATATTTCATATGTAACTTATTTTCTGAATACATAAATAAAATTTAAAAAAAACCATTTACCTTTGAAATTTGTATCTGCAGAATGCAATTTTATTTCTTTTTGACTATGTTCTCTATGTCCTTTTTTGAACGCTCAAATGTTATCCCGCTATCTGCGATTTAGATTTTTTTGCAGGACTTCATTAGCTTTTTAATGAAATAAAAATAATTAACCTCCACAGGGTTGCTCAAAAGCTAAAAGCAATCTTATACACCAGGATGCATTCAAAGTTGAAAAATGTTTGAAGGTACATCTATAGCTCATTAGAACGACATTCTAGGGGATATTTCAAATAATTTTCTCCCAGCTCACCAAGGAATAACTTGATCCGAATCAGTCTGGTATATGAATACTTATGAGTTTTTGAGAAATTACCTGTGCGAAATCATCCTGGTATATAAACACATTAATTTTTGCGCAAAGTGATTCTAATTTTAATTTTCATCGAAAAATCGTGTGTTACGCTATCTGCTTTAAATCACCTTCAAATTCACTGTACTAGTAAGTAACTAAGTGTGGATTAGGCGAGAGTAAATCTATAATATTTCTAATACAATTAAATTTTTGTAGTTCATTATTATTCAATCAAAAACAATGCCTACATAATTAACGAGAGTAAAAAAAAAAATTGAGAAAAAAATTGATTAACAAACAATTTCTTACTGATTAAATCTGAAAGTTTCCTAATGTGAATGATTTTTCGTGATGAGCTTTAATCATCTCAAAATCAACATTTCAGAACATGTTTTCTGCATGAAACGTAGTTTTACGAGTATATAGAAACACGTACATCGCAATCATCAAACTTCGATCATTTGATTCTGCAACCAATCATTATATGATCATTTAAAACAACAAGCAAACTCAAGGCGAAAAATAAAATCGGAAACTTTATCTAAAATTTACTCCATTCCGATTCTGAACACTTAGCCGAACAATAAATAAAATTTTATGGTAGGTATAAATAAATTTAGACATTATGTTTAAACAATCTTTACTATTTTCGAAATGCAATGTTTATACAATTGCCGACATACTAATACATTCATATAGCTCCTGTTTCCCAACATACACTTTGTTTTGAAGCGCATGCTCCCCCAAAAATTTCCCTTTGGGCTATTTCTCCGCTTATATGATGTCATAAGCACAAAGAGAGCGTTGGCATTGTTTTTGAGACACAAAAAGTGTGCCGTCTATTTCAAATAGGATCCACAATATGTGTGTGCGCCAAGTGCGGACGGGGGAGAAATCATCATACCGTGCCAAGAAATAACTTTTTCGAATTTTCACTTCATACGTCATCGTTGGACTATAAACAAAAGTCGGCCGGCTCCTGATGTCGTAACTTCTTCACAAGTTTTATTTATATCGGATTGATTTTCTATGTAAGTCTGAACAAGTTTGTATGAGTGGTGTACGAGTAAATGTTGATGCTTTCATTTGGAGAGTTGAAGAACTTTCGGATCAAGTCATCTGAAACGAGTCAGTTCGTAAACTATTGCTGATTTCGGTACCTTATTGAGATTTACTGAGTCCTTCGAAAAGCGAGTATTTACAAAATCTACGATAGTTAGACAATTTAAGATGAAAAACGATAGTAATAGTAAATGAATTAAGCTCGGAAAAAATCAAGCAAGAACAAATTGCCAGAAAGACCAGTTTATAGGTTTTGTGGAACAAGATATTTGGCAAATGTGTACAAACTTATGTAGATATCAACAATTCAGTGGGCTTTTATTTGAATTGCGTTTTTCGATCAAGCTGAAATTTTAGGATATATTGATTTGATTGATGTATATAAAAAGTGTTGCAGGAACCAAATTGAGTCATCGTCTGAAAGGAAAGGAGTTTTGATATATTTTGCTTTTAGATTTACTGTACTACTAAAAGGAGTCAGGACTGAAGTCACCTAGGGACCAGATTAAACTTTAATCATTAAAGAATTAAGGACAATATTTCCGGGCTGACAAACAGCCACGAGAATGAACTGATTCTGTCAGTTGGGCGTACAGGTGGCTCTAATGAACCATTTATTCACCTCACGAAGATAGCGTGTCAACTACAACTCATGGAGGAGCTTTTTAACTATGTAGGCCGTCCATCGAACAGGGGGGCCAGGTTTAAGATCTAGGATAAGATTGAGGTCTAAATAAGCTAAGTTATTTATAGTTCCTGTCCAGGCTAAGCTATTTGTATTCCGCTATGTAGGTCCTATCTTCAAATCAAGCGAAAAATGTAATGCCAGTAATTACCGCCCGGTATGTATCTTGTCAACCATTCCAAAAGTGTTTCAGAGTTTAGTTTGCGATTATGCCACCCCTCTGATAAGGCATCTAATTATATGTAATTAGCATGGCTTCTTTAGTGGAAAATCCACTGGAACTAATTTCATACCACAGCTTTATATGCAATTTTCTGACATTGTCCGGCCAATAACATTCCATTTATAACAATTTTAGCAAGGCATTTGATAAAGTTAACTTAGCCATTTTATTCAAAAATTTAAAAACATCTGATTTTATTGTTCTATGTATGAATGGTTTTGTAGCTATACAAGCAATTGATCAATATTTGTGAAATTCTTTTTTTTCCACTGCTGGTGTACCTCAGGGTTCACATCTTGGTCCTTTATTGTTTTTAATATTTATAAACGTTGTAAGCTCAGTTTTTCAGGATCATCAGTTTTTACTTTTTGCAGAAGACTGTAAAACTTTTAAAGATATTACCACCACCCATAAAATCTATTTGCTACAGTCAAATAGTGGTCGTTTTTGTGCATACTACATTGGTAATGGTTTGGAACTAAATATTAAAAAATGCAAATTTATTGTTTTCAACCGGAACAAAGCATGTTTTGGAGGTATTTACACATTCAATGGTATCTAGAGAAAGTTACTCAAAAGAAGGATCTGGTTATTACCTTTGACAGCAATTTAAGCTCCAATAATTACACTAATAGCATTGCTAACGAAACTAGCAGATTGCTTGGATTTGTTATAAGAAATTTTCGTGAGTTTAATCATTTGAATACTTTGAAACTGTTACACTTCCGTAGGTCGTAGTAAACTCGAATATGTTTCCGTTCTCTAGAGCCCGTATTACAATTACTCTGTTTGCGTCCTCCCATGCATTGCAATGCATTGCAATTCCGCTATGAAGTCGTTTTTGTACGCCGTTTGACTGAAATCTGAAAGTTTCCACTCTTTCATGAAATAAGATGAGATTCCAGTCGGATCTGAGCTACTGAGAGAAACTGAAAAGTGTCAAACGGTGTGGCGCGAGTAAATATTATCAAATGTGCGCGGCAAGCAAACATATTTTTTGGGTAATGCTATGAAAGTCGAATATTTTTATGGCGATACTTTATCATCGCTTAGGATGACTTAGGACTATGATCAGTTAGGATTAAAATCACTATTATTCTTTCACAAAAAGACAACTGACACTTTTGGTTGTCACTTTTTAGGAAATGTATTGAGAGCGTTTTCGTGCTTTTCATGAATTTCCCCCACCGAATGATTCAGGAAAATTTAGCTCATAAAACGACTAAGAGTACGCAGACAAAGCTAATATACACATTGACCACTTAGATAGAATTCAACATAAATTCTTATGGTATGCTGCTTTTAAACTTCGTTTGAATTCATTAGGGTGAAGGCGACTTTTTAGTTCTTTCAAGTAACCGCTTTGCTGTTGTGCTAGGAAGGAATGTTCAAGAAATATATTTAATCTATTGGAAAAAGTCTCAAGAAAGTCTGCAGTAGATTCTAATCTAGTTTTTAAAGTAGAACGATCTGTATAAGTCCATTGCTTATAACTAATACTACCTACTGACGAAATTTTCTTCAAATTTTTTTTCTCATGTACTTAGAATAACAGCTGATCCAGGACAATTCTGGCATTTACCAAGATAACCATCTTTTTGTAGACGAGAGCATATCATCAAATATAAAAAGTCCTTATAATTAACTAAGCTTATATCGGCACCCTTTGTTAGAAAATTTATTTTTGATCCTTCAATCATTAATTTAACGTGTTGATGTATAACGCATAAACCGATAGAATGTGTGCCCAATGCTCCCGCTAAAATGCAGTATTTAGTCTGTAGTGCCGCAAACTTCGGACTTTAATCCTGGCATGATCAGATATAAATTGGCTGTATAACTCTTTTAAGTTGCACAATATTTGTCTTTTTTAGAATTGCTCTTTGCCTTCATCGGTCTAGAAATATAGAGTACATACATTTTCTTGACAATGTCGATTGGTCTTGACAATGTCGATTGGACAAATACGCTTACATCTCAATCTCTTGACGAAAATGTAAATTCTTTCTACAAAATACTGTTTGACGTGGTCGGAAGATATGTCCCTAAAATTATGAGAAAAGATAAGCTTTCTGAGCCTTGGCTTGACAAAACTCTTAGACGTCTGAGAAATCACAGAAATAAGCTTCACAAATCAATAAAAAATAATGTCGACTCTAGCCATCGTATCAAAGAAGAATACAGTGCAGTGGCCAAAGAATTACAGGAAAAGTCTAATGAAGCATATGACAGATTCATTAAAACAACCGGCGAGAATATAATTCATAACCTCAAAAAGTTTTCAAGAGGTTTTTAGCCCTGTCAGTACTCCATCACTCTGTCACCTCCCTAGATTATCTAGAACACTGTTCGCTGAGGCTATAACTATTTCCAGAGATGATATTTTTAAAGCTATCTTGGAGCTTGATAGTGACAAAGGCAATGGATCCGATCTTCTTCCTCCGACTTTTCTTATTAAATGTGTCGCACAGTTAATCTCTCCTCTTCACATCATATTCAACACATCTCTTTCTTCTGGACACTTTCCATCGTATTGGAAAACCTCCTACGTTACACCAATATTCAAAAATGTTGACAGAAGATCAATTCAAAATTATAGAGGTATCGCCATTTTATCAACTATCCCTAAATTGTTTGAAAAAATCATATGTGATAAGTTATCCCCCCTGGTCGATGCTCGACTTAACGAACAGCAGCATGGTTTTAGGAAAGGTTGTTCTACCACTACCAACCTAATGGTGCTGGTTTCCCATATTCTTTGCGAAATGGGGAAAGGTGGCCAAATTGACGCAGTCTACACTGACTTCAGCAAAGCGTTTGATCGTGTTAGCCACTCCATTTTGATTTCCAAGCTGCAGCAGCTCGGAATTTCAGGATCTTTACTGAGATGGCTTAGCTCTTACCTCCAAAACCGCTCACAATATGTGAAATTCCAAGGGCTTATCTCTAAAAAAAATTCATGTCAACTCTGGAGTACCTCAAGGTAGCCATCTTGGCCCTTTGCTATTTAACATTTTTATATCAGACCTGTCGGAGGTTTTATCTGATGTACCTCATCTACTCTATGCGGACGATCTGAAAATTTTTCATACTATAAAGTCGTCATCTGATGCCAACTTTTTTCAACTAAAACTAAATTCCCTGGATAATTGGTGCTGCGTAAACAAACTACCTCTCAATATCACAAAATGTCATGTGATTAGCTTCTCTCGAAAAAGTACGCTCGTACATCATACTTATCTTTTAAGCAATACGACACTCAGTAGGGTTAACAATATATTAGACCTCGGTGTGGTGCTGGATGAAAAGCTCCGCTTTAATTTGCATTACGACAAAATAATCTCTCAAGCAAGTAAAGGACTAGGCTTCATTAAGCGGCGAGCCAGGGAGTTTCAGAACCTTTGGGTTACAAAATCGCTATACACTGCGCTCGTTCGCCCTCTTCTTGAGTATGCTTGCATTATTTGGAACCCGGTTTTCGATATTCACAGCCACAGATTCGAATCTGTTCAAAAGCAATTCTTGCTATTCGCTCTTAGAGGTCCTTACCATCCCTGTGATTTTAGCAATTTACCGCCATATGAATCTCGCCTTAGACTTCTAAATTTGTCACCTTTTGCATCTAGAAGATTAATGTTATCTGCCTGCTTCAGTCTCGATGTCATTAGAGACGCTGTTAATGTCGACTTCATTCAGGAAAGATTTGTGCTTAACCAGCCCGTAAGAGTCACTAGATCCCGACAAATACATTTCATTTCATTTCATTTATTTGTGTTATTTTACTCCTTCCAAAATAAGCTAGGCTTGTGGCATGGAAGGAGGAGTAATCTTACAATAGTTTTTCTTATGCCTAGTATTTTATATGTAGATATTATTTTAGATACTAAATTATTTATAATCTTATAGTCTAGCAATATAGGTGATCGGGGTTTGGTTGATCAAAGGGTCATATACAAGTTCATATACAGGGTCACACAGAATAAATTCGGATTTCTTAGTGGGTGTTGAAAAGTTTAATAAGTTCGATTTTTCGAAGTTCGAAGATCAGAATTGCTATTTTTGTAATTTACTATGGATAAAGGTGTAGTCCAATGGGGTTATTCTCGGTCGGGGTCAAGTTGGCCAGGTGTCTGTGTTCTTAGTAAATGTAGTTTTAGTTGCCTCTTGAATGCCTGGACATTTCCTGACAACTCCTTCAAATGGTTTGGGAGTCCATTATATAATCTTGGGGCAATATACATGAATTGTTTTTGTTCTAGTGTCGTATTTGCAAGCATTGTTGTCACACAAACATCTCTCTGTCTCGTATTTGCAGTGTGATTCAAAGGTATGAGTATATTCTTTTTAATTACGTACGTCAATAATTTTACAGTGTATAGACTTTTTAGATTGAGTGTGCTTGTAAGTGTATATATTTGATTTGAAGGATACGTCAGGGGAACGCCTGCCATTGTTTTCAGTACACTTTTTTGTGTTATCTGCAAGTGTTTTAAATGAGTGTCAAATGTTCCACCCCATGCAATAATGCCGTAAGAGAGTACTGACTGGAATAAGGTATTATATGTCATTTTTATGTCTTCAAATTTTACTATTCGGTTCAATTTGTAAAAGATGTAGACGAGTTGTTTTAGTTTATTATTTAAGTTAGCTATATGATCTTTCCATCTTAGATGGCTGTCTATAGTTATTCCCAAGTATCTTGTCGTTGAAGTTATTTTGAGGTTTATTGAACTTTGAATTTCGTTTTCTGTTGTAACGATATTTATTCCATAGTCATTTGGGGGGAGTTCATTTTGTTTAGTGGCAAATGGTAAAATATTAGTTTTATTAATGTTGAGTTTGAGTGAGTGGTCATTTGTCCATTTGATAATTTTTTCCATCGTTGCTGTAGCTGTACTGTTACATGTTTCCCAATCAGGCTCTGATACTAAGATGACCGTGTCGTCAGCAAAGCCTAGTATTTTAGTTTTATTGTTTGCTAATTTGAAGAAGGATATCACATATATAAGATACAGCAGGGGGGATAGAACTGTACCTTGTGGGAGACCATAATTTGTATTCAAATTTGGGTTGCTGTCTGTTCCATTTAGTCTAACTATATGTGGTCTATTGCACAAATAGTCAGTCAATAACTTTAAAGGTTTATTCGTTATTCCTATTTGTTGTAATATTTTCCTAAGCTTGCTGTGGGAGATTGTGTCAAAGGCTTTAGAAAAATCCAGAAAAATGCCTAACGTTTTTCGTTTGTTTTTAAAATTTTCCAATACGTATTGCGTAAGGCTGCACAATGCATCATCTACTCCTTTTCCTTTTCGAAAACCATACTGAGAATCGGGAATCAGTTTGTTGTCTTCTAGGAAGTTCGAGATTCGATTTTTTATGCAACGTTCGAATATTTTCGCAAATGAGTTTATCAGTGCTATTGGCCTATAGTTGCTAATAAGCGTTTTATCTCCTGATTTGAATAGTGGAATCGTTATGGTTTGCTTAAATATGTTAGGGAATTTACCCTGCTTCAAACATGTATTAAAAAGAAGTTTTAGGGGTTTTGTGATGAAGTTTTTCACTACTTTAACAGTATCCATAGCTATTCCGTCCCTACCTGGAGCAGTTTTTCCTTTTAAATTATTTATTATTTCCCCTATTTCATATTCTGTTGTATTGTAAAAATGTAATTCAGATGTATTAGTGTACGATTCCAAGTACAATGCATCGTGGTCTGTCTCCAGTTCGGCGGCTATGTTTTTTCCGATATTTACAAAGTAATTATTTAATTCATCTGCAAGACATTTGGAATTTGATTTTCCATCTAAGTACACTCCCTTTACATTTAGGCCCTCACAATTTTTTTTATTTTCTGATCTGAATGTTAGCTCATTAATAATACTCCAGAACTTTTTTAGGTCGGACCCAGCATTTTGTATTTTGTTTCTGTAATACATCTCTTTGGCTAATCGTATAGTTTTCGTTAGAATGTTTCTGTAGTTTTTGTATGTCTCTCTTAGTACAGTGTTAAATGGTTGCTGTTTTGATTTCTGTCCCATTTTGTCCCGTTTCTTAATAGACTTAACAATCGACTGAGTTATCCATGGTTTGATAATTGACTTTTTGTGATTAACCGATGTCGTATGTGATGCAAGTTTTATCTTAGTTGAGATGTCGTTAGTTAATGCGTGGGCGAATGTTTCAACATTTGGGCATAATCTATACTTCAATTCCCACAGTTCGTCTTGTTCGAAAATATTTTTAAGTTTTACGTAATCTATTACTGTCTTAGACTGTTTGGGCATTTCCTGTTTTATATTGTGATGAGATGTTGGCCAAGCTAGGCTTATGATCTGTCCATAGTGGTCTGTTATATGTGTTTCATGAATTAACGCTTTTATTTTAATATGGCTTGTACTGTTAGATTGCTTTATGAATGCATGGTCTATGCAAGTTCCTGTATTGTTTATCACTCGTGTTGGCTGATTTATGAATTGTTGGTAGCCCTTGGAGAGTAGAGTCGTCATGTAGCTGTTTGTGTCATCATTTAGATGGTCTAATAGGTCAATGTTAATATCACCTATAATAATGTCTATGTCAGTGTTGTTGCTAGTGTTGTTTGTCCAGTTTTCTAGATCATGAATATATTCGTTTACATTTTTATTAGGTGATCTATATGTACCTAGTATATTAACAGTAATTCCTTGAGTAACCACTTTTACATTTAATGCGTTTGAATTAATGAAGGAGTGTATTTCATCTACGCTGTAGCTTAGTTTTTTATTTACATAAACGATTACTCCTTCACATTTGCTTAGTTTTTTTGTTGTGTAGTGCATGTTGAAGTTATTTATTTCAAATGCTGACTGAAATTTTCCTTGCGGTATAGAATAGCTGTGGTGGTGTGTTTCAGTCAACACTATTACGTCTATTTCTAAGTTATTGTTTAGAAATTCGTTTAGTAAGCATTGTAATTCGGCTATATGCTTTTTAATGCTTCTTATATTCAAGTGAATGATATTAAATGTTGGCTGCGTTAGTAGCTTTACACACTCTGAAGCGTTTTTAGTGTAATCGTTTTGAATTGTGTTGTGTGTAAGGTAATTTCGTAAAAAATCTGAGTCAGTCATGGCGGTATTTGTGAATTAAATATTTGAGTCTTTGTTTTAATCCTTGATTGTAAAAAAGGGATGTTGATGAGTTTGATAGTGTAAATGATAGTGTGATAAAAATTAGGAGAGATCTGTGCTATGTTTACAAAGTGTTTACAAAGTGGGTAATTTACATTATAATCAGCTGTATTCAAATTACTCGCATGTTGGAGCTATTAGATTTAATGTGCGCTTCATTTTTCTGTGATTTGGTATTAAAAAAAGAGGTGATAACATTGTAGATAGTATAAATTTTGATGTTATGAAACTATTTGATTTCTGTGCTATGATATTGATGTGTGTTGAAAATGTTGATAATGTGAATGATAAAGTTTTGGGATGAACTGTGTTTTGTGCTATGTATATATTATGAGGGTAATGAACAATGTGCTTAGTTGTATACAAATAGTCGCACAAAGTCAGTGGATATATGAATATAATTCTAATTTTGGTGATTTTTGCTAGCAAAGTTATACTAAAAAATTCAAATCTTCTTCAGTGTCGATTTTTAGTGCGCGCTCACCATCTGTTTTTCTGCATCTAATTATGCCTTCACGACACCACACATACTTAAAGTTAGTTTCTTTGGCCTTAGTTTTCGTTTTCCATAGAAGTTTCCGCAAGAATGGTGTTAAATGTTGGTTTACATAGTAAACATTTTCACCTAGAACATTTCTACCTCTGCCCTTTTCCAGAAATTGAGCTGCTGCCTCAGTCGTTTTAAATTCCACCACAACTGACGGGATTTTGTTTCCTTTTTTTGGCCGAAGAAATGCACCCATTATCGTATCATCACTTAGACCATGTTTTTCCTTACAAAAGTTTTTAACAGAAAGCAAGACACTTGTTAGACACTTGCAAGACACTAGTTGAATATAGGCATAGCAACGCATATGCTGATAATGAGCCAATAAATAGATGCTGCAAGATATTCAACAGCATGAGCCAACACTATTCCCCCACGATTTCGAAAGCGTCCTTTAAAAACAGAGCTACCAAGGCTCTCTTATCCTACCCTCTCTAGTCTACCGGCCTAGTACCCTTTCACGACTAACAAAATGTTTAATTTAATTTCCTTTTTGTATTTAATAATTTTGTGCCCTACATGTAATATTGCTGTCATATTTTTTAAAAGAATGTTAATTGATTTATTTGCATTGGTTTCAGTGTATTTTTACCTGTTATTAATCTGTTTTGCTTAGTTTTGTTATTTTGAATTGTAATGTCAATTTATATTTTTATTTTTATCTTATTTATAAGGAATTGTATACCTTGTTTGGTGAAATAAATAAATAAATAAATAAATAAATAATAAATAAATAAATTAACTACTTTGATTAGGCAAAATGTTCTTTGAGATATACCTTTACTGTAAAATGGATTTTTTGCCTGGCATTAGTCTGCTGCTTATATCGCCACAGTAAAATGATTGTATGAGACGATTGACATGTGGTTCCACACTTCGTTGCCTTTTCGGGGAAGTATAACCTCGTCTAATTTCTTTTATTATATATGGGGTTGCGTCAGGAAATTCGGACATTGCTTTGGCACGTGACCGATTCGTCGGCAAAAGTGATGTGATTTTCTATAAATTTTATTCGACGGTTATAGTATTTCGCACCTTTAAAAATTTCTTATAAACGTGTTTTTACGAGCTTCACTTTGAAATTTTGCACACTCGTAGCTTACATAACTGTTTACAATACGACAAGAAAATAAATCGAAGGTGTGCATTTTTAAATATTCGATCACGATGATATAGGCTTTTGGCCAGGATGTTTCTTCCTCTATTTTTTTTAAATACATACCTACATCTCTTCCTTTCGAACAAGCTATATTTGAATACCGTACGTTAACTAAAAGATTGAAAACAACACGAACCGATGTTTCTCAAAAACTTCAAAAGGCCATATTTTCGCAAATATACCATATTTAAAAAAAAAAAAAAAAAATTATTGGTGCACAGAACTCAATTATTTATATTCCCAGTCAAAATTTCATTGAAATCTGACGATAGTGATCAAAGACCGTTGGTCGATTTTCCGTGGAATTACCCATCATTTATTGGCGTTATTTGGTGCCTTAATTTAATCAGCTTATCTGTTTGTGGTTTTCAATTTTTGACATTATTAATTCATCTAGCTAGCTCCGACGCATAGAAAGGCTTTTTAGTGAATAATTTTGATGCTAATTATGATGTGATTTGTTTACTTGTACTGGGCTAGTAAAATACGTGTAACAGTGGAGTTTTTGGGTTTCGGGCGCAAGCTACCTGCAAATAATGCATGGATCGTTTTGGATTTCGTGTATCCCCATGAGACCTCATCAACAGCTTTTGAGTTTATGTTTGTCGATCCATTCAATCCATCAATTCACCCCAGTCAAATGTTGTCCTACCACAACATTCTTCTAAATTCACTTGTTAACATGCTAAAGAAGCACCACACAAACATATGTACATTACCACTGAGTATACATAAACATGTTTAGACTTATGGGGATAAAATGAATTCATTAATTAATCTTTACTCCACATACCCGTGCTACGATTTTGTGATTAATTACCAACCTGAACTCAATTCGAAGCAGACATGTCTGATGTGTTTGTCCCAAACTTGTTATTAGCTTGCTTACCTACATCCCCATATGGCGAAAAGCTATATCGAAAGAACATGTCGCACAGCTGGAACGTAGTAGAATGTATGTAAATGGAATGAATATATACGCTCTGGTTCCATATGTGACGTATTTCCACAACAAAGCAAGGATTAAGAGGACTGAATTCAGAATTTATTAGATACTTGGCATTGGTCTCACTCCCATGCCAACCGCACGTAAAACAATAGAATGTGTCACAGTGAAGTGAGTGGAAGACAGCTTATTTTGCGGCAGATGAGATTGTTTCCACCATGATTAGGTGATTGACAAACGTAAGTATTGATAAACAACTTAGACTACTGAAAGGGATTTGCTGGTTGGAATTGAATGGTTTGTTTTCAATTTCACTAAGCCAAAATAATGGCCATTTTAACAAGCCACAGTCATGATGATTTGAAAATAAAACCGTATAAGAAATATTTAGAGAAAATAAAGAGAGCTGCTAATCCATCAATTCCGAAATGTTTTTCGACTTAGAAGCTAATAAAAGCTGTTAGTTTCGTTGAAGAGAGTTGATTATGCTAATGCCCTCTCACGATATTAGCTCTACATACAGGATATTTTCCAACAAACAGTTATTTTGCCACCTTCAGATAAATTGCCATCACGGACCATAAATATTTTTTTTATATAAAATTATAATCCTCAACAGGTTAGGAAATAAGGTGGTAATGACTATTTACTGCGGACACAGCATGAAAACAATTTTGATGGATGCCCAAATGGCTAGCTTCGTTTGAGCATACTCGTAACCATTTAACCCCGTTTCGGTCGATCATGTCGTGATAATGTGAAATGTTCGCGTGACAAACTTCCGCTGCTGATATTTTACTTTTATTTTGGTGCAAAGGGAACGTATGTAAGTATACATGTGAGTTGAACAGCGAAAGGCGTAAACAGGCCATGTAATCCATGGGCATAAATTTGCATTTGACATACAAGTTATATAAAGCGACTGGCGTGATAGGAACAGATGTTATCAGTATACTCGTAGCTGATATGAGCTGAAAGATACACATGATGGATTTTAGAAACAAGTATCTACGGAATGAGATGTTTGTAAACGTACTTTTGAGCTTATTGAGAGTTAACTTTGTCATCAGAGATTTAAAGTCATTGATTTCCTTGCAATTATTGACTTTGTATTTTCAAACCAGTTTTTTAATGAAGTCTTCGAAACCTCCCGTTTCATATAGAGTGATGTTTTGATTATCAAAGTGTATAAATGTTTTGCATGATTTAGATAATGTGTATAAAATCAAATAATATTTTTTCAACAAAACAATATTTGAGTATGCCATATCAGCTCTAGTAAAGGTGTCAGCAATGACAAATTTTGATGGTTCTAATTCTACCAGCCTACTGCAATGAAACAAGATCTCATTTTACTGTTAGAAAAACTGTTTCTCTAATAATTGCGATGTGGATTAAAGGTGTCACCTGTAGTAAAGTAGTATTTTACTTTACGTGTAGCGTGGTGTGATTCATGTATTGTTAATAGTCAATACTATGATTACGCTAAAAATAAAGTTAAGCACTATTTGTTTAGGAAGTAAACTGATATTATCTCTTAAATAAATGATTAACAAATAAGACTTGACAAGTGTGAAAGCACTTCTTCAAAAAAAAAAAAATGATTTGAAATATAATTTGGAAATCGTTTTGGAATAAAGGTCACTAAAGAAAAAATTAATGACCCAAACAAGAAAAATGGCGCCAATCAGACAAAACTTGACCTCAGGAGACTACAACATCGAGAATGTAGATAGCTTCATCTACTTAGGAGTCCACCTTGACAATGCAGGCAGTGAAAAGGACGAAATTTTAAGACGAATAAATACAGCAAACAAGGCGTAATATTCCACACTCCCCACCAGCGTTGCCAAAATCCGTTTGAAAAATTACCGTAGCCTTGCAAGAAAATTACTTTGTTTTAGATGCTTTATCCGTAGGCGTATTTGAGGATTTTTTTTTTCCATAATTTGAAAATAACAAATACCTTTTACAGTTCAACATATGAATTAACTTTATTCCATAACAAAATTATAAAAAATACTACTTTATTAAGTCATAAAATTTCAGAAAAAAAAGATATCAGTAAAACAATTTTATGGCAACTATTCACTTGTGAAACAAAGATCTGCAAAGTTTTCTATCTTACTATATATGTCTGATTTCATTTTATCGTATATTAAATCATTTGGCCCACACTCAACGCACCCACAAGTTTTGACACTCTCTGATGCTAAAACAGATCCATTTACAGTATCTGTTTTCATTCTATTCCTGAATTTGTTTTTAATTATATGAATCTTCTATAAAATTCTCTCACTCTGCATTTGAATGTACGAGAGATATTAAATTTAAGGTACAATGACTTAGGATCTCAAATTCTTTGCGTCCTTCATGGTCAAGAATTTTGCGTAGTTTAAAATGGGTAAATCGGGGTCTGCCAAGTCTCGTGGAAGTGAGAACGTCCCTAGTCTACGCCATTCGTTATCTAAATCTTGCGCTAGAATATTCGCGCGAATATTTATATACATGAAAAAGTGACGGATATGTGGCCCTAATTTGAAAATTGGTGGCCTCATTGGGTTTAAGAATATTAATATGTTTTGAAATGGGATCGTCAAAATCAAATCCTTTTTTATTTCTCCGCAACTGACTCTATAAAACTGAATACAATGATTTCTGAGCTCTGAGCATTGTGGTTCAAATCGAGCCTTTAGAACTTTTTTTATTTCATCAAGTTCTAACACGACCGCTATTGGAAGATATATGTACATATATTATCGATCGGCAAAATCATTTCTTGCAAATTTTGATTGACAGCTTCAATAGCTGTAATCTGAACGTAAGAGCTCTTCATATAGTATAATAAAATTTCGGTAAACTTTGCAGATAGTTTATGATGAACTTCTGTTCAAACCACTTTTGAAGACTGAAAATATGCATCGATTGCATTGAATGTCAGAAGAATCCAGTGTAGAAACAACAAATATTCATTCGTCAATGGATTTTGTAATTTATAGGGAATTTCTTCGGTTGATGAAATATGCTGCTCAAGCCACTGATCACTAAAAAAAACTTGAAGGACACTCCAATTTTCAATTAATCTGTGAACGACACATCCTAAGGAGAGCTATCTTGATTGTGCTGGCCGCAGATTTTATAAGGCTCCAAATCAAAATATGCTTGGATAGATACTAAAAGCGCTTGTCTTTTGCTACTTTGTCTGATATTACTGTGAATATAACATTTCACAGTCTTTGGGGAAAGCTTTACAAGCGGCTGAAGCACATAAGTGTAATGAACGACAAATACATTTGAGTACTTTTATACCCGGGCAAACTTGTTTTAAACAAGCTGAAACAGAGTTCTGTCCCCCCATCATCAAGTTGTAGCCATCACTTCCAAACCCGATTATATTTTCTTTTGGTATGTTCCTTGATTCAAATGCAAATATAAATGAATTAAAAAGATTTTTGCTTGGTGTTAACTGATCATTTTAAACTATATCTACCAGCTCATAGAAACTACTTTTGACCACACCTGCTGTTTTTTGACAAGTGATGTTAGTTGCCTCGTCTACCAAGATACTAAATTTGCACTTACTTAAATTATGAACAAGTTTTTTTTTTGGTAGAACCTATTACATATTTAACTATAACACTTCCTTTAGTTCTTTTTAACTGCAAATTGGAAGCTATCTTCGAGGCCGGGAAATAATTTTTAGTTACATCGGTGTCTGAAGATTTAATTAAATTTCCCAGATGAGCTCTTGAAATTGATCTATGTAGATGTCATTGTTTGTCATGTTATGTGGTAATTGTACATAATCATGGATATTTTTCAAAGATGTCTGAATTTTCACTTAATTTGTTAGTATTTGTTTTCGAATAATTGAAAGTAAAGGTACATATGTGTGCTAGACACCCAAGTTGAAATTTCCGTAGGGCTCATACAAGGTAATTTATTTAAACTACGGTAGTTTCCGTATGTCTGGTAACGCCGCTCCCTATAATCAAGTCTACGAACGTGTACAGGAATAATAAGCTTCGCATATACAAAACACTCATTAAACCTGTGCTTCTCTATGGAAGCGAAGCCTGGACTTTGACTACGGACTCCGAAAAGGCTCTGGACGTATTTGAGCGTAAAGTGCTACGACGAATTTTTGGCCCCATACAAGAAGGGATAAAGTGGAGAATGCGATACAACAATGAGTTGTACCATATATATAACGGCCCACCTGTATCCACATGCATTAAATTACGAAAGTTACAATGGGGTGGCCACGTCGAGAGGATGGAGGCCAATAGACTACCTAAAAGGACGTTGAAAGGTGCACAAGGGAAGCGTCCAGTTGGTAAGCCGTGGAAAAGTTGGGAAGACAAGATAGACGCAGACAGCAGGTCAATACTGGGCTCAACAATTGGAGAACCAGGTCGCAGGATCGAGACGATTGGAGGCGGACGTTACTGGAGGCCAAGCCCCGATTTGGGCTGTCGCCCCATCGATGATGATGATGGAAGCTATTGAAAATCCTGCTGCATCGGTTTACCGGCTTACTGGCTCCTTATCATAGAGGAATATGGATATTCCTTTAGCCAACGATTGGACCTTGTGTTGCTTACATGGATATTAATGACTATCTTATTTTTCAGGAATTCAACTCCAATAACGCCTTTAATAACATCGAACTTAAAGCGGGCTAAAATAACCATTCTTTAGATGAAAGTGGAATCGAGTTGAAATGACCATTAGTATTAACATCACTTTGGCCAAAATATCATAATTCTATATATATATATATATATATATATATATATATATATATATATATATATATATATATATATATATATATATATATATATATATATATATATATATATATATATATATATATATATATATATATATATATATATCTATATATATATATTTATATATATTTATATGTATATATATATATATATATATATATATATATATATATATATATATATATATATACAGCCACAAAAGTCTACATACAACTGGAAAATCACCAACATATCCAAAACCCAAAACTATGAATATTAATAATTCAAAATATGCATTATTCCAAAGGTTTTGGCACGTTAGTAAATATTACGCAACGAAATAATAATGTTTCTAAGAAATTGATACCAGAAAATAAAAAAAAACCTAGAAATTTATGCCACTAAAGTCTACATACAGCAAGTACATATCTAGGAATAACGGTTATCTATTATCATTATTCCGATTCCGCGGGACGTTTTAATGGTAAGTCATTGCTTTTGTTCCAGTTTGCATTGTGAGTTAGTGCAGTTACAATATTTAAATACAAAAATCGGTGAAAAAAAGATTTCGTTCGGAATACGAAATTTAGTGATAAAATTAAAGCTAGAGGATAAATCGCTGGCCGAAATAGCAAAAATAGTGAAAAAAAATCCGGGCTATTGTACAAACAATAAAAAAAAACTTTAATTTAACTGGCAGTTTGAAAAGTAAAGCTCGATCTGGTCGTCGTTATATCTTGAAAGACCGTGACGCCAGAACAGTACTAAGAAAAGTTAAGGAAAATACAAAAATAAGTGCATGAAAATCCAGGTATTGAAAATGAATTGGGAAAAGCAGTGCATCCAAAAACTATTCGTAGGACTTTGAGATCCGCAGGATTTCACAGACGCGTGCTAAGAAAGAAACCTTATTTCTTAAGCAAACCGAATAAAACGATTGGAGTTCACGAAAAGTACCAAGATAACGGCTACAGAAAAACAATGTATGACGAATTTGTAGCTTAAAAAAATTTCCAAAAAAAAAAATTGCATAGCTTTTTCTTGTGACTATAACTGTTTTTGAGATATATTGATCTAAACATCCACCTTCTTTTAACACGCCAGTACCAAATTGCACACCAAAATTCAGCTTTCCCCTAATTTTTCCGAAGTTTCGCTTTTTTTATGTCGAATTTAACTGGACTAGTAAGTATTCCAGCGCTTTAGGTACCTACTTTCGTGTGTGAATGTGTCGTAAACTTTTGACCGGTAGTGCTTAGCACGTATGTTGGTTAGATTGATGCCCTCCACAGCAGATGATCTGATTATTCTTGTTAGGGGTGCTGCAGGTTAGTAGTACTGGTTTACAGTGCTGGTTGCTTGGTATCATCAACTGTTTATATCTGGGGAGCCAAAGGTCCCAGTGATTGCAAATACGGTTGTGTCAGAAGATGTTTGTAACGGCCTAGATATTTTGAGTGATCAGACGATCTAAGATCCAAATTTAACACGATTATTTATTTTTTACAGTTACAGGGCTTTCATCCAGTCCTCATCCTGAATGGTTGGTTATTACTGTTATTTTTTCAATCAAATTTAAAAAAAATTCCTTATCTTTGCTGAGTTAGAAAATTTTATTGGACGGAACTAAAATTTCTCTGCACGCAGCTGTTTGAATATTTTAATGTACATGTGATTACAAGAACACCGTTCAAATCAAGCCCCGATAATTGTTCCGCTTCTTGTCATACATTTGAATTGCCAATGTTTGGACAACTATTGAATATTATACAAATGAGGAAAAGAGGGAGAAGTAAGCTTTTGTTGAATCACGCTAAATTTTTGGATCTCAGTGAGAGGTTCGTAATTACCTCAAAAAAAAACACCCATTGATTATGGATCCTATTACAAATCACATATTAATTTGTTATCACATTTGTGATCATCTATCACATATTAGTTTGTGACCACGGTTCTCTTCTTGTCTATAAATTAGCATAGGCATCGAATATTGGCTCTAACGCTTATCAAAGCAGAGAATATTTAATGCGGAAAACTTGAATGTTTTGCGGAGTAAGCCTCCGAAAACAGAATAATATGGAATTCTTTTTGTGGGATGATTAAAACGAGAAAATGTTTAACTAAGTGCTTTCGAAATGTAAATCGCACCTGAACTCATTACAACTAGATGATAGCATCAAAAGAAATGTTTCATATTTCCATATATTGAATCCCAGAAGTAAATTATTACTTACACTGAGTTTTACGGGCAAACAACCATGTTTCGCACTGTGAAGGTCGCCAACATTTCAATATTGAATAAATAAATCCCAATTGATTAGGAAAGTTTTACAATGCTGTGTGTATTGCATCTCTGCCGACATCTTTTCAAAACAATTTCTTCATCAATGACTATATTACATTTTTATGAAAAAACATGCGCTTGCGTTTCACTTTCTTCACAATTATGGATATTAAATTCTGTCTTCCATTTTTTTGTTTAGTTTTTGGCAGATTTCAGGTACAACACCGGTTTAAAAATGTTTTTCTGTTAGTTAATAATTTCAAATGATTTTTCGTACTCATATTGTGCGTCTTCTTAACATTAACTCAGTTTAAGGAATTTGAAAGTCTAACAAAAAGCTTTCAATAAGAGCTTTGTATATTCATAAAATTTTTACACAGCACCTCTAACAAAACAGCCAACCTACATTTCTTCAACATATTCGACACATATATTTTTCATGACTGCAGGCAATATTACACAAATCTCTCGAGCATAAGGAAATAAATTGTCATCGAACTCGTGCCAATCACTCTACACTGGGAAATTATCTGACGCCTGATAATATCATCATAGCAATCAAATAACAGAAGCTGATGGCATTCTTAGTCGTATCTATTTCCTTTGCACATATCCCGCATTGATTGATTGATTGATCGGTCATCAGTGAGCTGTTTCTGTTGTTGGAGATTAAAACATCATAACAGGACACCGATTACATGATTGAGCTTGTTAGGATAGAGCTTTATTATTGATGTGCTCAAAGCCAAAATAATAGGATTAACATATTAATACAATCAATAATATTTTACAATTGCAGGATTGTAACAATTGCGTGTATTATGTAATTAATTGTATTCATTGAGAATATTGACCCATAAATGGCTAATTTGAATGCCACCCCTGCAAACAAACTTCAAGGTGAAATAACTCATTCCTATATGAGCCTGTGAAGTACCGAGCGTAAGATTCTTACAAGGCGCTTTTAGCTAGGCAGCTCCAGCTATTGACAACAAACAAAACAAATAAAAGCAAAACTAGTTTTCTTTTCATCCTTATTCAAAATAAATCCAATTTTCCTTGACCGGAATTCAAAATAGCATCCAGTAAAAGTCAACTTCTTCAATAAAATATTTATCAAACAAGGAAATTACAATGTTCACTCTGTTATCCGTAACTCTGATGAACATATCCTAATTTACCTCAAACGCTAACATGTCCTATCACAACATAACATCGTATAGCTTGCACCTTTTCAATACTTTGAGATACTTAGACAAGGATACGCTATTCTGCTTAGCACTCAAAGCAAGCAAAGAAGAAAATGCTTACGATCAACATCAGCAGGACGACGATGAACATCACCAATATTATCGGTATTGCAATCAATGAAACGAAGAAGACATGATGCTTTAGCCTCCACAGCACTGATAATAACTAGACAAGAGAGTGTTCACCAGCCTTGTAGCAGTCTCGTTACCAAGATTAATTTCCAAGGACTTTATTCTCTACGTCAACACAATAAGCAAAACGGCGAGGACAAAACGTACAAAATCTATGGACTTCTCGGTCTTGTCGAGTATGTTGCAAAGAGAAAATTATCTTTATCGTAAATTAGATCAATATTTATGGAAGGATTTTAAGCTAGAATAGAAAGAATCGACGGTAGGCTTCGACGGAGGAAACATTTTTCTTTTGGTTTCGCAATCGATACGTACTGCCTTCAGATAGGTTCTTTTGCTTATGTGACTGTGTTTTCAGTGTGGTAGGCGTATTCAGCATACCGTGGCTACAAGCTCATGAACAAAACTGAAGTAACCATTGACCTTCAACTATATCTACTTTACAATGCATAATATATTTCCGATTCTTATAGAATTTTATAACTATTTTCAATATATAGGGTTTTTCAATAAGGCCATAACAACTAACCACAAAATCACTGTTTCACGTGAACGCGTCATTCGATTGAGCTGAAATTTGAGGATATATTGTTCTATTTGTGAAATAGGTTTAAATCTCACCAAAGATGAGCTATGTTGAACCCTTTGTTACCAGTCACGATTTTAGTCATATTTGAAGGGGTTAGTCCACTGTTAAAAAAAAAATTCTGTTTTTTTTTATATAATTTGATAGATTTCGGTCTCAAAAATACGTGTACAAAATTTAAAATCGATTCAAAAATTCAAAAATCTAGAACCACTAGAAAACTAATTTTCGAATAAATTGTCTTTGAGTGACAAAAACTGTTTTGTAGAATCATATCAACCATTCCTTATCCAAAGAAACAAAACTCAACTATAACACAAATGATGAAAATGTTCAGTGCTGGCAACAATTTCCCAACCAAGTAGCAATAAGTTAACCATAACAAGCTTATACTTAAATCAACTTATCCTTTGAATTTCGTTTTCATCGGAGGATTTCACCGAAAGCTTCAGCGGTTAAACATTGTTTGAGGCTGCCATCCGAAAAATGTTCAAAACTCGGAAAATTTATAAATTGGTTTTTTATTTTTATTGCAAATGCTTTGCATATGAGTACGTAATTTGAAGCATCTGTTGGTGTAATATTTATGAAAATGGCCAATGCTGGTTACCCTGTGTTAGCAGCAAAGCAAAATATATACCAAATCTGCTTCACGTTAAGTTAAACCCAACCAGTAAATTTCGTTTCGATTGAATCACTGCGCTGGAAGTTATACAGGTGAAAAGAATTTTAGGGCTACCACCCTCAAAACTTTTCAAATTTTTAAAGCGTTAATATTTGTTGTTAATTTTCATTGCTGGATCATTCCCATTTGCAAATCTAATGGCATAATCGCTCAGTAAAGAAATTCCACAAAATTACAAAAATGATCATAGCTGGTAGTCCTTTCATGTTTTTTCTACGAAATTCCTACGACATTTGGTTCATATGAAAGTCCACTTACTGCGTGAACTTCCTTTTGATTTCAAAGCTGGACCGGAAGTTATAGGGAAAAAGCTTTATTTTCCTGAGCAAATTTGCAAGATTTAGGAGAAAAAAATCACCATAGCTGGCAACTCTATTCTAATTTTTCAGCCAAATTTCACTATGATCGGATAATCCGGTCGTCAGTTCTCGTGAACAGAACTTTCGAGTGCTGAAAATAGAGGTAATTTGGTGATGGGTTGCCGTTCTTGTGCAAATCGGAATTTTGAAAATTTTTATTTGACATGATGAACAAAGGTTAAAATTTATCAGTGATTTGATTTTTTTGTCAAAAATCAAAAATTTTCCAGGAAGGTCAATGATTTGAAGGTTTTTTTTTCAGGAGCCTGCCGTAGCTACAGGGTTACTCGAACTATCTTGAAAATCCACGTGTGCTAAATTTTAGTCAACATTAACGCGCTCTGCAAATTTCACGATGATCCATTGATTTCTTAGAAATAATGACAAATCAAAATTTGAAAAAAAATCCTTGCCTACTTTTAGGCACCCTGCACCCACACACGGTTCAAAATTTCCAATTTTTTATCATAGACAAGCTCAGAACATAATTAGTTTTCATTCCCAATACTTTTCTTTAATAAAAATTTACACTGCTTGGAAATATAGGAGTACCTCAAAATTCACTAAAACGTTCGCCGCCGCCAAAAGGTTTAGGATATCTGAATTTGAGAAAGTCGTGGACCTACCTTCTATATAGGTACATCTACGTTCTCCGAAAATTTCAGCTCAATCGGATCGGCCAATCCAGAGATTATCTCCCTTAATCATTTTTTTCGGCGAAACGAGTTTAATACTATTGTTCTTCGAACATTAGTAAAAAGAGACGTAGTAGCTGAGCAAAATAAATTCAACAAAATAAGAAAAAGAAAAAAGGGTTGACAGTTAGGTTATTTCCGAGTGAACATGAGTTTTTGGTTCTTGTTAAAAATATAAAAATAAGAAATACTCAGAAATCAAAAATTATTAATAAATTCTAACGCGTGTTTGTAAAATGTGCTATTTATTTGCTAGCGAGTACGATTGAGCCACTCTGATTCACAGGAGTCAGAAACCTCTAATCACAGACCACGTTTGATATTAAATTTGAAGTAACAAAAAACAAGCTTTTCTAAAAATGTTGGTCCTTCGAACCATATCTCTTCAAAAGTGTACAATCCTTAAAAACTGAAGCGTTTTTAAGTCACAACGATGAGAGTTAACCACATAAAACGCCATATTGGTGAACAGATGATCAGCATTAAAACTCTTTCTGATGCTTACGCCAGTTTAATTCGAATCAGTCTTGCAAATATCTCGCCTCAACGAATTGACACTCGTCTTGAAGAATTGTCAGATAAATGGAGAAATTTCCGTACAAATCACGTAGCAATCAGGAATGCGATGGATCAACTCACAAATGATGATCGTCAATCCTGGGAATCAACCTCATATTTTGTCAATAATTTGCACGCTATAGCATAAGAACAATATCTTGATAACATTGAACAAATGAAGTTACTTCGCACACAACCGCTAGAAATCGATACATCCGTACCAACTGTCGCCAATCAGTCAGTAACATCGCCAGTAGCGTTTCACGCATCAACACGCAGTTATCAAGATCCGCGGTTACCACGGATTAATTTGCCTAATTTCAGTGGAGACTGTAAAGAGTGGCTTCAAAGAGTTATTCTCTTCAATAGTCGTATCGAACCAATTAATTTCTGATTCAGAAAAACATGGTTATTTAAAATGCTTTCTTAAAGGTACTGCTGCTCAATCGTACAAGACATCCTCATCAGGAGAAGATGACTTTTATCAAACTTGGAATGCTGTATACTAGGACAGCCATCGAATTCTCAATTGGAAAGGCTGTCTACTTCAATTACGCAAGTCTACCGAACATTAAATAGCTTAAAGCGTCCAGTTGAGCATTGGGATGATATTCTCCTGCATATCGCTGTACGGCAAAAAAAGGATCCAAACTCGATTCGATCTTGGGAACAACATGTTGGTTCCACAGATGAGCCTCCAACTTGAGAAAAACTCCAATCCTTCCTCATTTTGAGATCAAGATTACTGAGAGCCATCAAAAAGTCTCAAGGGAAAAATCATCGACGTCCACTCACATTATAAAGCTCGCAGTTAAGAGCCACTTCACGAGTCAACCTCAACAAAAAAACACGTAGTAACCTAGTCAAATTACAAAATCAATTCAATTGTATGTATTCTTCCATGAGTCAGTTTTGTTCTTGTTAAAAGGAATAAATGAGGTATATTTTTTTGCCAGAAATTATTAGATTATATGTCAGCTAAAGAAGAATAATATAAATAGATAATTTTAAGTTTTTGGTGGTTTGTTTTCTTTCTGGTAAAAAATATTAAATGAAACTAGAGCATTCAGGAAATATTCACCAAATTGGAAAACTTAACGGATGTTTAGTAGTCTTGAGCTCAGCTATCATCTTACTTAGTTAGACTTGGAAATGCATGGATTTAGGAATGGGTATCGCAGCCTGAATGGTAGCATCAGTAACTTAGAAATCATAAAAAATCGAATCTTAGTGACTGCCGCTCATTAATATCACAACAAATATACACTATGACTGCCATTCCACTTGTCAGCGTTTGCTTGAAGAGCATTGTTTTTAGAGTTGTTTTTAGAGTTGCAGTTCTTTGCTGCAGCAATTTTGCAATACATTAAACTCATCCAAATTAAAAAAAAATCACCAGCAATTGCAACAATTATTATTCAAATAGAACCTGTAATTTGAGTTTTGTCGTTTTTTGAGAAAGTTAATATCTGTCTAAAATCTCACTAAAACTGGATTGAAATACATTTATTTCATTTGTTTAGCCTTTAACCTATGAAAAATTTATGCAAGGTAGCACTCTTCTAATAGATTTTTGATGTTTTCAATACTAATGTGCATTCGCAAGTGACGCAACAATTTCATTTGCCGTGGGATTTCTTTCTTAATCTGCCTCATCATAGAAGCAGATATTGTTTTCCAAATAGAATCATATATGTATGCAGAAATAACATAGGTTATTTTGAGGAACCAATTTATATTTCACCGCTGGAATTCTCCTGGAAAAGCCCTTGATTCATCATAGCTGTTTATGTCAAGAGCAGCAGCGAAAATTTCGTTTCGCTAAAAACAACTTTAATTTCTATACCAAAATCTTTAAACAAAACTTTCAAGATCAGGGCGTTCATAATGGAACAATCATCAGACGAAGGTGTAACGATGATGATGAGGGCATTTTGTATTCCACATTCAATTGCTTTTATGTTACCTGCTGGGAATTCAAAAGCAGCAGCTTAAGGCAATATCCGGTAAATTTTCTCTGTTCGTACGCAAAGACAACGAGAAACGGCATAGAAATATGTTCATTCGTATCTTGAATTTAAAAGGAAAAATCAAGAGCTTAGAGGAAAAGGATTTGTTTGCATTCATAGTCTATTTGGGTTAAAGCATAAATTATTAATGTTTTTGAAGTGTCTTTGAAAATTTTAATGAAGAATAAATGCTAATTTAAATATTCTCTTCTTTTTTATGAACAATGAATGGCTGTCATTTTAATGCTCAAACGTCTAAAAGCTAAATAGCATTACAAACATACGCAAACTGTTGCAAGTAAATTTTTTTTTGCAGATGTAAGCAGTATTTAGTCTAAAAGTTTTACCTGCTGAGCCGCTTTTCCGCTTCCGGCAGAAGCAATCTACACATTCCATAGGATAGCATAAGCTGTATATGTGTGTATTCATTCGACTCTTTAAACGTTTAGAAACTTCTCTCTTTACATCTTTTCGTGCCGACTTCTCGACGGTATGTAATTTTGTAACGCACCAGAGGTTTTCTGTCGAAAAATAAAGAAAACTATATGACTTAAGGGCGGGTGATATAACAATGAAAATTAAGTATCGAAAAATCCCGCAAAAATTAATCGTACTTCATTTGAATGGGCATGATAGAAGAGATGGGCAGCACCGCAAAGTCCAAAAAGATAGAATACAAAAGCAATTGAATGGTATGTGAATAAAAGTAGAACTTGAAAATAACATGGCACTTATGCTGCTCCTAGTTGACAGAAAAAATGTTTGCCATATCAAGCTAATAAATAGATAATATAAGTAAAAGAATCAATTTTATTTTCCTTTTTTAGCCTTAATACTAAATTATCAGTTCAACCCTGTCGCAAAAGCTGTGAACATGTTACAATGCAACAGTAAGAAAGACAACGATTATGACTACGACTAGAGTGACAGTTGATACGTTCTTTGAATATGTTTCTGCTGATTGTCTCTCCCTTTGAACACCAGTAGTTCCTGTGCAAAGAAGATGATTTCCTCAAGAGAAATGAAATCCCAAATAGAAGGACTGTATTTCGAGCTCAACGGGCTGCTCTGAATACTTCAAAGCTTAAATCGCAGCCACTTCCATGTATATCAAAGAGTCTGAATCTTTGGAATTCCGAATCTGACTTTCCGGAAAACCGAATCTAACATTTTAGTGTTCACCGGATCACATATTATATTATGGTTTGCTACTCTTGCTTAGAGTCTGTGAAAATGGAAGTTCAACGTGTCTCCATTTCACCAGATTGCGAGTAGATATTTAATAATGTAGCGAATATATGAATACTCATCAAGAGAGATTCAAACGATAAGTATATATTGGTCTTCACGAATTCATGAAAAATTTAGTAACTTAGTAATTGTGCTAAAACTGAAAATACTGTGCACGTAACCTCAAATTGTCATACAGTCTGGAAAACTATGCATATATGTTTCACTTTCAATTATGTATATATCAGCAATAGAAATTGTTTAACTGTTTTTTTTTCTCGAAAATTTGAATGCGGCCAAAGATTGTTTCATTTCTGCAAATTAGAATGTTTTCAGTTGGATTCTTTATTTTAAAAATGAAAAGTCGAACTCGTTTCCTTTATTTCTACCAATTTATTTTTCAAAAATCCGTATACTAGTATTTCGGCTATCACTTATAGCCTTCTTCGACTGAGGAAAATAGTCCCTAATCTTACTTTATTATTATCATATGTAATTGGCAGTATTTGCTCTGTTTCCAGATTTTTAATTACCTATGATGCAAAAAACCTTTTCAAAACAGTAATTATAACATTATGTTTTAGTGTATGAAATATTTTTTGAATTTCATATACTAAAAATACAGTGCAATTGCTACTACTGTCAAAAGTTATTGTTACTACTTTAAAACTCGCTTGAAATAAAACACTAAATAGTTTGGTAAATTTTACAGAAATCAGAAATAAATACTTTCCTAAAAGATCGAATATTCATTGCAAACACCGTTTAAGGAAAAAAGATTGAATCACTAACTATCAACTTATTGAAATTATTTTTGGATTTTACTTTATGCTAAATGTTAAAATGATAAACAAAATAAAGGAATAAACAACAGCGTACCACTACTCTTCTTCATAGACTATTGTACTTCATTTTATTTTTGTGAGCAATGAAAATATTGAAACCTATTTGATGAAAAAAAAAAATATGCCAAATGAAAGAAATACGTTGTACAAAATATTTGCGCTCAACGTGGGTATCAAAAAATGTTGTTAGTCGTTAATTCAGTTTTTCATTTTTCTTTATGTACGTAAATCAACATTTTTAAGAGAATACGTATAAATAGATTTGATTCAATCTTCATAAAAATAAAAATATACAAAATTATTAATGTCAGATTTTAAAGATTTAAGGTTACTTCGAGTATTCAAAAATTACATTTTGATAAACCTTGGTATATCAAAAATATTTTTTTTAAATTTCAATCAAATCCAATGAACTATCCTATGATTACTGAAGGGCTCTCCCATAAGAACTGATTTTGAGCATGTAAAGGTGGCGGACAAACGAATGAAACTAATGAGAACATTTGGGAAAGCCGAATGCAACGTAGAAAACAGCAATTTGATATCCTGGAAGCTTTCACGTCGGTGGAAGAACTATTTTATGATCTAGGAGGAATAAACGAATCCGTGTAAGTAAGACATAGATGATTTGGTGTAAGTAATGAAATAAATATTAGTATTTCTTTGCATCAATCGAGTCTGTAAATTGAAGCAACTTGGAATAAAAGAAAATGGAATGAAATTTATACTGCTTATAGAAAATACAAAAAATTAATGCCTGATCGAAGGAATTTCTCGTTTACCAAAACTGATAATTTTCATGAGCAATATCCTGGTTATTGTTTTTTTTTTGGAAATTCTTTGAGCTAACTATCGGAAGCCGTCATTTTGTTCATTTTCAAAGAAGAAAAAAAGGATAAAAGCTTCAATTAGGACTATTAAACTTTTGTTTCATTGACTTTGGATGAACCAGTGATGTTGAAATCAAAATGTTATGATGGTCATCGCAAAGCACATCTTGTGGGATGGGGTCTCACAAATATGACGCTTTTTTTTTTGAATACTCCTAACCCCTTAATATAACCTTCAGTTTTTTTTATGATGTTTAAAAATTACTACAATATATTCCAACTATTAATGAAACTCAAATTATTCAAAGCGTACAATAAAACATCGAAACAACCGGTATTTCACAATTTTAGAGTTATATTTAAAATGTTACGGTTTGTAGAAAATTAATACCCGCTCTATTTGGAAGCATAATTTGTACCTTGGTCTTCTTTTATTTATTTATTTCTTTATTTATTACCATATTCAACTGATATTATCATATTCAGTGAGCGCGAATTGGACATTAAAAACACAAAATAGTCGGAAACGTGGCTACTAAGGTCAGATTCAATCATGCAATAAAAAACTTAAGGGCGAGGCACTCATCCAGGAAGTCTTGTTGATTCGAGGGAAGGAAGATGTAGGAACGAATGATGATCATTGTAAGGACGATAGAGAAGCTGAAATTTAAAGAAAAAGGTACGAGTAAATTTGCGTTGAACAGACTCCTACGCTTTTTTAAACAGATATCATAAGGGCGCCAAGGTTGACAGCAACATTCAAAGAAAAAGGTGTGCAGGAAATACAAACCAAGGTTTTTTGAAAAATGATAATTTAGTTATCCTGGCAGTAATGTATGAAATATGCTTATCATATTTAAGCTTTGGATCCAATATTACACCAAAACCTTTAAAATTATCACCAACAATAAGAAGAGAGCCAAAAACAAAATAAGAGAACGTCAAAAGTGATATTTTACATGTAAAATACATTTTGTGATATTTTGCGATGTTCAAAGTGAGAGCATTGGCTACGCATCAAGTCTGCAAGCCATTAATCTTACTGCGTCTGATCATTTCTCGTGTAGTTATTGCAAATAGGAAGTTAAAATCAATAAATTTGAATTAAAAGCAGTCCGTTCGAACGAGAATTGAGGCAATTCCCGGTGTATCCCTTCATGAGTAATGAATAACATTTGATAAGATATTGCACATGCCTTACCGAGTGAGAACTCAATTTTTTATTGCAATGAAAATAAAACATTTTAAAACTTATGTTAATTTTTAAATGAATAGAGAAAAAATAATTTATATGAATTCAACGAAAAGTTATTTGAGATTCTTCATGTAGCAGTTACTCATACTCATACAATACTTAAAATTGATTGTCTCCGACGAAACGTATTCACGCTTATATAGCTCCTTTGAAAAATCTATTTGTATTAATCCGCAAATATAAAATAATTTGCAATAATTCATAAGTACCTACAACCTAACTGCATCATACATGCAATTCAAATGGCACTACTTCATATGCATTCAATCCAATAATAGTGCTCTCGAATCTTAGAAACAATGTTTGGTGAAAGCACCTCTGCTTCAAACATTCAATTTTGCCCGCAAAGGACCATGAATTGCGTTTTAGGGATGAATCTCGTAAATGTTAATTAACTAAGAGACTCAATATCCTTTCGAAACATTGCTTTGAACCACGCAATTTGGCTACCGAAATCGTATCTATCCATGATACCTCGGAAACAATGAATGCAATTAAGCACTTTAGCCTCTATGACTTCCAATATACTCCCATTGTAGCTTTTAAGTTAAAACGTTGAGTGAATCGCATAAAGGCCATCACTGGCAAACACTTAATTAAAACTCACAAAGTGATCAAAGAACGGCTAAAAGCGTTACTACAATACAAGCAACACTAAAAATATCAACGAATATCGATGGCTCTCTGGAAGGTAACAATCTGAACAATCTTACTAAACTAACTGAGCTAAACGTCTTAAAAATTGACCTCTTAAAATTGATTAACTTATTTTTCATACAATCAATTGAATTTAAAACTCATGTGACTGTCAAGAACTACGGCGCCATGAAAGTGAAATAACCACGAGTTCAAACATTTGGCCCGTAACGCTTCCCGACAAGATTTCGTGATTTTCCTTTTGGTTGTTCACTAGTATGTCACTAACTTTCGTATTTCGACATCATTGAACTGGAAAATTGTGATGGGAAAATTTAAATTTCGAAAACAACATGTAAGAAATTCATCGTTTCCAGCAAGTTGGCAAAGTGTTTTGTGTATTGACATAAATTTGAAGAGTTTTCGAGAATATTTCATAGTGAGTTGAGTTTTGCTGTAGAGATGAGAATAGGAAATTAATTCGATATAGAATGTTGACATTTTGCATTGACATATTTATTCATTGTTCTATTCTTTTTTAGCTTACATAATAGTAGCTTGTAAATTAGTTGTGTTTTATCATTTATGTTCACATACCTCCTTATAATATTTTGTTCCACCTTATTATTTTATTTTGAAATATGTTTGAAGAAACTAATATCTAAGGATTGAAGGCAAACAGCACCGGCAAGTGCGAATGAAATACCCGAAGGAAGTATAGGAGGAAAAGTATTCGGTGCTCTAGACTTTACAAGTGTGGATGCCTTCAGTCACAGGTAAAGTAGAATGAAAAAAGTAAGAAGACACACTGGGAAATCAATGCAATGAATACTTTAAGCGTTTCGCATGAGACCAGATACCAGGTAGTGTAACCTAGAGAAGCAGTTTAAAGGGTAGCTGATGATACCAATGGTGTCAGTGCGGGACGGAAATGTTTCGGACAGATGACTTGCAGCAACGATGCACTAAAACTCTCAGTCGACAATTTTGAACAATTCTATTAATGGTGGAAGCTTTGCTCATATCAGTCTGCATCATGCTAATGCTTAGTATTTTCTTCTAAGCTGAAAAATTTTAAAACTGTAAGCGTCCCACACATTGTGCTTGTACAGGTGTCGTGGTTTTCGAGGTATCACGATCTATGGACTCAACTTGGTCAAAAGGACAAACACAATTTATGTTGAAAGGTCAACGAGGCCGAGGACTTGTGTTTTGGTTTTATATTTGCTTGATGCTACCACGGTCAGACAATTTCCAAGCTGGAACCTGTCATGGTTTATCGTGCAGGACCGGGATAACAGTAGGTTAAAACATACGAATATTTTTCTATTTTTCCTTCTTTTTGCCTTCTTACTCTCGCCGCCAAAACAAGCGCTAAACTACATGTTTCAGTATGCTGAATCAGAGAGTCTAGAACTTCTGGTGGGTTACGATGCTAATTCCCAGTAAACCAGTTGCATCAGCAAGCAAGCAGCACAGAAGGCATATAATTTGATTCTATAATTTCAGCGTGTCTAGTGGTTCTAAACACTGGAACATCTCCCACTTTTGTCACACCTAAAATAAGAGCATTTATTGATGTATCACTTTGTTCATCTGGAACAGTATGATCAATAACTTGATGGCACGTATTACATGTGATCTTACTCTCAGTTCACCGCAACTTGGTGTTCATTTTATCCAATGCTAGTGGTGGAGACAAGAAATCCAAGAAACACTGAGTGGGCTAAGTACAATCAACATCTTGTGGACAGAACATGTTCTAGCGGTAAGGCAAAGTCACTAAAGTCAATAAAATCTCGGCTGCGCAATTTGAATACACCCATATTAGAAAGCTTTGAGGAGGCCAACACAATCAGCAAGAGTATTGATGAGACCGAAAACTATAGAAGTTCAAGGAAAGAAAAAACTCCAGATATTTTTAATGGAACCTGTAAGAGCTGAGCAGAAGATGCCTGGATTGCCTCCAGAATCTGACAAAAGACTTATAGCGATTTCGTGATGATCTCCAAGAGTAAATATACAAAATTTTTGTGAAGAACTGGACTTTCTAAAATGCTCAGATGGTGAGTTTACCCATTTCAAAAAGGAAAATCTACAGACTTTAATTGAAGATCGCTCCAGTGATTATACCGCAGAAAACTTCTATGCCTCGGGTCAAACTATCGATGGCGGTAGGAAATGATGCTGTACAGTTAGATCTGGGGTCACCAGTGAACAGGTCAGAAATACTATCATCTAGATATGGTAAAAGAGAGAATTGACCTTCCGGAGGCAAACTCAAAGGACATTTTTAGGCGTGCTTAGCTTTCGGATATGTTCTGTCACTCAACAAAAGCTTAAGACTACCTGGTAACGTCAAAATTCAGGAGATGTGACTATTCACATGCAAAGAACTTTTAACCGATAAGCCTATCCCACGGTCGATATCGTGGCCACACTAACAGTCAATAAGGCACTGAATATGGTATACAGAAACATACAACGTGTATTGAATTTGATTGACAATTGGTGCTCGAGGCACGGTCTTCTTGAGAATCCTGGTGAAACGGAAATTGCCTCATTAATCAGGAAAAAAAGACTGGAGTGATTACTGCTACTAATAATGATGGGGTCTGGAGCCTCATGTACTTATGTGGAAAAACTTAGCAATTGTAAGTCCGATGATGACATACGCATCCTTGGTGTGGTGGAATATTATGAAGCTTATCTATGCTCGCAAAAAGTTAATCAGACTACAAAAAACTGTATGACTAGGTATCTGTGGTGTCATGAGTACTTTTTTTTGAGCATCCTTTAATGCGCTTCTTAATCTGCTTCCATTCAATTTCGGAATGTGGCGATGACCACTTGACTTTAGCGATGTGTGGCACTGCTCTATCAAAGGTTCGCTGCGAGTGATATCTCCGGTGCTTGCCATGTCTTTGGACACTCGAGTGCCGCTTATCAATTTCAGAAGAATATATGAAAAAAAGAGTATTTTTTGAGCAGAAGTAACTAAAAGCATCCAGATATCTGCACGAAGGCATAATCCAATATTTATTGAACTCTGTCATTAAGCTTAACAAGGAGAATCTACTCTTGTAACATGGACAGTGTGGTGTTCAAGGAAGTGAAATCGCTGATGCAATTAAAAAGCAGGGCTCACTGCTTCCACTAGTAAGCCGGCTTTAGATATGCGGTGTTTGTCAAACACCTCCTATTCGCCAAATACCGGACACTTAGTCAAGTAATTTGGCTTGGTGCTTGCGGAATGACAAGCGCAGTGAAATTGACATTCGGGCATTGCCAAACATGTACGAGGTGCGGGGATCCGACACAGTGCTCGTCTAGTGTGATGTGTGTTGAAAGACCGACAAGCTACGGGAATAGCGAGCACCCGAATGTTTGTGCTTGGCCTAGGGCAAGCACTAGGCGAGCAACCCAACCACATATGCGAAGTTTGCCAAACTAGGTGCTCGGTATTTGACAAACACCGCATATCTAAAGCCGGCTTTAGGTTCAAACGCCCCTTATGTGTGCCAACCACATTCGCATATTTATTTTTCGGAAGTGGTTTGCTGATACCCGTAACGAGACAGAGATGGTTTTTGCCTGATTTAGCAAGACACCTGAAGATATTTCTTAGAGAGTCTAGCCATAGGACAATAGAAATTCCTAGTCAGCAAGATTAGCAAATATTGTTGAGTCATGACGGGTAGACTGACCCGGTAAAACCAACGAAGAGGACATATGAGCCTCGCATGAAATGTTTGCCCAGGCTGACTAGAAGAAGCGGATTCTGTAGAGTATTTCCTTTGCAAATGAATGTAATGGGTCATGATGAACTGAGTGCTTTTAGGTGTCAGGTATTTCTCTCCCAACCCAGACTCACTAACTCTTGATTTCACTCAATCACCTACTCACATCACAGCTGGGTCAACATAAACTCCGGTGTGTGATCATGGCTGGATATGAGTCATGGGCACTAAATCCATTCGACTTCTAAGGTTTTACAATGCACAATGAAAAAATTGAATCAAGGAAGTGATAAGTTAATAGCCCGAATGTTTTCAGCCTTAGACAACTTTGCGTTGGAAAACATGAAATAATAAAAATAGCACCCTAAAGATTTTTACATGCACATTTACGCATCTAGAACTTATCACACCGTAGCAACAAGGAAAATAGTATGAAAATTACAATACGAGCAATCCTATTTCAGAGAAATCATTCTGTGGCAAATCTAGATGCATTAGTGATACACGATAAAATTCTAGCTGACCATTCAAACAGAATAAACTTTTTTTTTCTTTTGATTATACATAGTAATTTACTCTCGACTATTTTTCGGAAGCAAAACACACTTGCTGAGAGAGAAAGAAAGGAAGAACTTGTGAAAGAAGTGTGCTGGTAAAAATTCGATACTGAAACGCACATTGTCTTTGGAGGAGGATATTAGGACAGTGCACTCAGGATCAAAGAAGACGCAGCCAACACAAATGTAAAAAATAAAAAAGATTTGAGCACCATATTAAGGCCCCCATTCACGAACAGTCCAAATGGCCTGAGTCCATTTGGCTTGAGTCCGTTTGGTTTAAGTCAAATTTAGCTCTCCACTCACGGATAGAGCCTCGATCCAGTATGTCCATTCCATTTTCTGCCATTAATTTAGAAAATATTATGAAGATAAACTTGAAGAAAAATTATTTTTAATCTATTAATGGATTCGAAGCATATGGAGGAGTTTTCTGCGATTGCAACTTGTATCTACATAAAGAAACGAAAACCAAAAAAGAATTGGAAAAAAGGATGGCTTGCCAAACGGAAACAAATGAGCCACATAAATTTGGAAAAAGTACTCACACTTGAGCCTTCTGATTGGCAAAATTATTTAAGAATGGATGATACGACACATAAAACGTTGCTACGGTCGGTCACCCCGTTTATCAAACGAAAGGATACAAATATGAGGTAAACTATCACTCCTCACGAAAGATTGGCCGCTACTTTGCGATACTTAGCAAGCGGTTGCAGGCTTTGGGTCAAATAATACAATACACATTCATGTGACTCATATTATTCGATAACTTCCAAAACAACATCATGGTCACCACTATCAAATAATCACAGAAACAGTCAATGAGATTGTCACAGGTCAGCGTATGAAGCAAAACTGCCACGTTGTTTGGACTGAGGCTTCAAAGCACACGACTAGTCCATTTTATTGGTGTTCCAAACTCGGCCTACTATTTCCCCACACACGGTCAAGCCAAAAAATGGCCCAATGGCATGAGTCCATGGACTTTGGATTGATTGGAAAGCCAATTTGGTTCCTTGAGTCCATGAGTCCTTCCGAGTTCTCCTACACTCGGTGAAACTTTGGCCTGGCCTCAGGCCATTTGGACTGATGGACTGCTCGTGAGTGGGAGCCTTAACATTTTAGTGCATATCTTTCAGCCAAAAAGAAATGAAAGCGATTCAGTCAGAAGTGATGGAGGCAAAATCTATGGATGATGAGTTAGCGACGCTAAATCTGCCGGAGCTACTAAAGTTATTTCCGATGTGAAGACCAAGCAGTCCGTCTAAAAATTAATTTGCACAAGAGATCTAAATTTATTTTCATGTTTAAACTTTTTACTAGCTATCGATGAGGTATCATTAGATCAAATGAAATACGGGATATCAAGCTATTTGTCTACAGGCTCGTTTCCAAAGTCGACATTGAAATTCTCAACCTCGACAGTTTTACGACAGGGAAAGAAGTGACAGCAACGATTCGGGAAGAGAAGATTTAGAGCGTGAAAATTATCTTATTCCCCGCGATTACAAAGGGATAGAGAAAAGCCATCGTTGAACTAGAAGAAGCAAAAGTTTTGAAGCTAGCTAATACTCGGCAAAGAAGAATTGGTTGATTTAACGCTAGAATTGCGAGGCGGCCTGAAATGTTGCGCTGCTTTAAGTGCATGGGGTACAACCACACAAAACAGGACCACAAACGACCAGACCGTAGCACTAACTGCTGAAAACAACTTGCAAAGGAGTGCTCGACTGAATCATTTTGCTTCGTATACAACAACAAAGGCAAAACAGGAGAAGCCAAGTATCTTCAGGGTCAGGAACATGTAGAGCTTTCCGAAAAGCACCCGATACGCTGAAGAAGCTGCTGCATAGATGAGGGTCCTCCAGAGGAATTTGCGAAGATGCCGCACTGTGAACGACTTAGTCTTATGCATGAATCTTAGAACTTATGCATGAATCTAGAGCCCAAATTGTAAAGATCAGCAAACCATATCGAAGGAGAAATCCAGAAACCAGCGTTAGGGCTTGCAGAGACTCGGAAAGTCTGCAGGTTGATCGGTAATGGAAATGTTTAGATTGAAAACCTAGGCGCTAGCTTTGTCAGCTTCTATTTTTCACCGAATAATTCAATAACGGATTGGAAAACGCTCTTCGACATCTTTCTGGCAAACTGGTAGTAGCTGGTGACTTCAATATGAAGGCTTTGGAGTGAGAGATCCCGATTTAAAACACAAGGTGGAGACTAATTACGAAAATTTCGTCCAGTATGGTCATAATGAAAAAGGACTCGACATCAATCTATCGCAGACCAGCCTTCTGCGAGTCTATTTCCAATAAAACACTTATTTCAGAGACGTTGTTCATGATGGCAACAAACTGGAGAGTGATATGGAGAGTAACTATATCACCTTCTGGTTGTCAGGAGAAAACGCACCCTCTGAATTGTAGCCGGAAAGTAATTGGGTGGAATATTTCGGAGTCGGACAGACGGAAGCTGCTGGAGTCACTTGACATCAGCTTTACTGGTGAGGTCAGCGCAGGCTAAACAGGAGTGGCACTGGGCTCCAGAGAAATGTCACTTCCGATGTCACGATGTCACTTCCAAATTCACTACCAGGAAAAAAAAGGCTTATTGGTTGTCTGAAGAGATAGCGGAACTGAGACTAAGAGCTCTAGCGTGCATGTTTAAAATACAGTGGTATATTGTATGACCAGAAGCATAGCAATTTTTTGCGAACCACAAAAAGGTAGAGAAATAACCGCATAAAAAATTGCTGCTTTATTTCATATAAGGCGGAGAAAAAAGACACCGTGGTAAACTCTATGCGAAGAAATGGACCGAGGCCCATAGAGCCAAGACTAAAAAATAGCATCCGGTAGGCTCGGGTGCATGAGCCTAAATTTACCCATATAGATACATAGATATCTCTGTAGATTCGCTGTTTCCAGTACACGTCGTCAGAGAAGAAACCACACAGTCCGCCTTGGAAATACCTCTTTTTCACTGAAATAGAGCTACGCAGTGCGGACGCCAGAATAAAAAACCGAAAAGCCCCAGAGCCGGGCAATATCCAAGCAGAACTTCTTAAAGTAGTGGTGGAGAGGGACCCGTTAGCATTACTACGCATGTATAATGCATACATATATACTAGTGCGTGTTTTTTCCGTTACGCTAGAAAGTGGTGCGAATTGCCCTAATTGCAAATTCAAAAGAAAACCCTAACACATCATCAGCATATAGACGACTTCTTGGCATGCTTGATACCGCGGGGAAACTTCTAGAAAGGCTGCTAAAACTTCGGCTGAAGGCGGTAGATATCAAGAGCTGGCGACCTTTCCAAAAGCCAACACGGGTTTCGCTGTGGCCACTCAACAATAAGTGTCATCCGTTATTAGCGCAATAGAGCGTGATGAGACCGCTTATCATCGGGCTAGACCTATAGTATTTTTGGTAACGCTGGACGTACGCAATGCTTTAACTTGGCGAGATAGATAGAAATATTGGACTCTTTTCGGCGACATTGAGGCAAATAATGCTGGAGAAGAAACTTTTAAACATGTTGAGATAAAAATGCTTCGGTAAAATACTTCTTAAATTTACAAATTATGCCAGAAAAGTAGTCCAGTCAACTATTTTCTTTGAATTGTATACATATATAAAACTATTTAATGCTTAAATTAAAATTTTCCGGTCTGCTGCCACAATTTATTTTTATTGATGAGCTCCCATCGCAAATGGGAAACTTCGAAACCTTCTAAAATACATTAATAAAGCAATAAACAAATTCATAAGAACGTGTACACATTTAAAAATTGAGCAACTGTATATATATAGTTTTAAGAATCGTCTTGGTCCTTTGACTCGAAAATAATAAGACCATTGCAGTTTCGTAGGGTGTTCTCCAAGCGCAATGACAATTTAAGTAATTCGCTGATATTATGCAGGTTGGTGAAGAAAAAAATCAATCCTATTGTGACTACGGACGCAAACATGATATCAAACCGAATGCGCGCCGACACGATTAGTTCATCTTTATTGCTGTCCTGTGGAACCAAGTCCGTAGCTGAGCATTCCTTCGGATTATGGAGTTTTGTTGTTACCGGTAGATTCAATGAGAATTCCGGTCGCCTTTGATACGTATCTTTGAGACGAGCAATTGCTTTCTTGAATGCACAGCGAACACTGTACCCTGCTATCTGAGAAAAACTTGACGGTACACAAGTATTAACCGAAATTCTCTTGGACAGGAAAATTTCATTGAATTGGCGCGAAAGTTTCCTTATGCTAGGATGATGTCGCCGAACATATCTTGTTGAATTGAACAGTGCACAGATAATTGGTAAACTGGATTGTTGGATTCTCATGAGTTTCCCTGAAATTGCATGGAAAAAATTGAAATGATGTAAAAATCGGTTTAACAGTTTGTTTACCATCAAAAAAGCCCATCATGTAATTTAGACATAGGCAGAAATTTTTTAATACGAGATAATAACCTCGATAAAGAGGAGTTGCTATAGATTACGTACTGCTAGGACTTTGACATACTTTGACGTACTAATAAAAATTGCGACTAGAAGCAAAGCATTCTGAGTGGGGTTTTCAATGGTTTATGTTTGAAATTCGAAAATTAAATTATTCAGTGTTTACATTAACGACGTTTACAGCTCACTTTCGCCCATTGACTCTCCGGAATCTTCATCGCGATCGCTTCTCGTTTCAAAGTACTCGGCTTCGTTGTCGTAATAATGATTCAGCATAGCATCGATATCGCCCCATAGTTTACGGTCCTCGGCGAGACGCACGAATTTGAAATGCCATTAACTTCCTCGCATATTTTCAATACTCTCGACTAGGTATTCGATTGGTATCGAATAACGCTCGTGATTGTGTATGGAGCTCAATAGTCCGGCTCCAATTTTCACGAATGACCTGTTGCCGGAGCTACATTGGTGATGAGCATAAGATCACCTTCCTGATATATTTTTCCCTCCTATTTTTCTGAAATCCTTCAGAAAAGTTTTTTGGAATCCTGAGTAGCAGGCATCAGCCAACGTTCACACGATTGAGGGAAAATATTGAAAGAGGAACTTGTAGCGGTTTACGAAGTAGGAGTGTTGTCTGGAGGCACCTCAACTGAACCAAAGTCCAGAAGAGGGCCTGCCAGGCAGGTAATAATGATGGTGGACCATCAAGCAGGGACAAATAAAAAAAAAGAAGTACCTCGGGAGCAGGGTACCCTAGAAATGGCCGTGAAGGCCCCTCGTCCGCATAAGCAGAGCACTCTTTAATCCGACCCCGACGGATGCTGGTTTGCCACTTTGCTAGCTCTACGCGGCTGGGGTGAGTCACTTGAAAATGGGGTGGATTCGCTCCCAGAAAACAAAGGGGACGCTACGATATTTCATAAGTCATAAATGAATATATACTGGCCGCAAAAATATAATCAAAAAGGAAAGGGGCGCTTGTCCATAATGGACCAGATGCAGCTCTCAGGCATGGGCTATAAAATAGACTCCGCCGAGACGTGACGAAGCACATGCTAGCTATCTGAAAAAGGGGAAACAAGAATACGCGAAAAGAATCTATATTTTGGGGGAAAACTGCCTCTTTTTAGTGGGCCCGATGATGAGGCAGACAGCCTCAGGCCTCTGATGCTATGGGGCTGAGACACCAGATGTTAGAAGGTCTCGCCGCCCACTGACCTTGGCTGAAAGCAAACTAATCAAAACAAAGAAAAATAACATGGCCAAGGTCCCTCCCATGAAAGCTGAAAATTCAAAAAAAAAAACACTAATTAACCATCCATGGGGCAGCCAAGCCAACGCAAACCCTGAAAAGAGGAGGACTTCACGGGCTTTCGCTCAATAAGAAGGCCAGAATATTCCGGTTTAACAATTCATTATATTATCAAAAACAGATATATATGAATCATTAGTGAATGAATATACGTTCGAACCTACATCTACTACATAATATACAATTGAAAACATAAAAAAAACTGAAAATACAATTTAAAATTTATTAGGTTTCTCTTAACGAAATCATTATAATGAATTCTAAGATATTTTCAAACTTCTCTACCAATTTAATAATTTATTCTAAATCCTAAATTTAAAATCGTAACCCTATCAGTTGCATTCCATTTCTGTTTTCTCTTCTTTTCAAGGATATATTTAAAGAATTCTTAAAGTCACCGGTGAGAAAAAAAAAGAAAAAAAAACACGTATAGAACGTTGACAGCGTTGTCGTTATTCTTATTCGTCTTGATCGCGATGCCTATTTGATTTTTGACCGTGAAACTGCCTTTTTGGCTCAGATGGGTTTAAATTTATTTCTGTACCGTGCTTTTGAAGTTAAAACTCGTCTCAGCATGATCGTAGTTTGAGTTTATTTCGTTGAGACGTGACAACAATACAGGTGAAATGATAATTTTATACTGAGTCCTAAATACTAATTATGTGTACGTGTGTTCTCTATACACACAAATGTTAGTCTTCTAAGAATTTGCCATTAGTAGCAAAAAAAAATAAAAAAGGATCAAACACTAGTCAAATATAAATGTGTTAAGACGATTCTAAATGACTGAAATTATCAAAAAACAAGGTATGTAACTAGACCAAATATCGTGTGAAAACAATTGATGAAACCAAAAATACATATATGTAAAGAGAAACAAGGAAAATAACTGATTTAAAATTAGATTTGTATGTCTTGCGTGCGTTGTTAATACTGTGTCAACGGGATTCTTCCACGAGTGACGTTTTCCAGAGCATTGATTTTCAGAACAGGTTTCGTACTTGTTTTCATTGTCAGGTGTTTCCTCTGAAACGTTAAGTTACAGTAACAGTTGTCCGATTGAAACTTGGTTAATATCGTTGTATCCCCTATGTAACGACACCAGCGATCATTTTACGACTGTTCGTGCTGCTATTCTTGTTTACTGTGCTATGCATTAAGTCTATGACAGAATCGATTACGATCTGTCGTATGTTCAAATTCAATTTACCAGAACGATTATGATTGTTGTTGTTTAGTTTCGCAACAGTTGCACCGTCAGTACTTTCAGGATCACAACAACCATCTGTCACATTGATCAAGATTAGATTATCCAAATGATCTTCAGTAGCGGTATCAAAGCAGCGTTATTTGAATGACGATGAGCTAAATCATTACTTGCAGCACAGGATAAACTTAGATACTAACACTGGTTACTCGTCTTGTATCTACCGATAATAACAATTTGTTTTCGACAATACTTTTATTATTCAGGTCGACTAACAATTATCATCGTATTCTGCGTGATTTTAACCGCCACCACCGTCAATGATTTTCAATCCACGCCTCGACACAGCCGTGCCACATTCTTCCGAGCGACCTTCAATTCGCCGCACTCGTCACGGCCACGTTCTTCCCTCGACTCCCCAGAGTACTGGTAGTTTTTCGTTCTCGAAAATATAAAACCTTACGGTACTTTTGGTTTTCGATGGCCCTTACAGTGCCATCGAAAATTTAGCGTCCAGAAATTTCGATTGAAATTTCTGAATGGTAGAAACTGATATTGAAAGAATAACTTCCACTTTCGTCGTTCCTTCTCTGCAGACTGAGAGGGTTTCTCTCGTCCAGCACGTATTGCTCGTTTATGCTTCGTAGTGCCAGCTGTATAGTCAGTAAGCGAACCGTCGTTAAGCCAGTAAACTTTGCATACGGACTCGTAACCCCGAGAATAAAATGATTTCCAAGTTGACTCTTTGGGTACGGCCCAGCATGATCTTGGTATGGTAGCCCAAGTGGAGTCACCTTCCTTCTTGCCCACTGTTAGTCGATTGTAAATACATATGTTCCTGCCTTGGCATATTTTATGTACAGTAGAACGCCGATTATCCGAACGCCAATTAACCGAATCGCCAATTATCCGAATTGGTCCTAAGCGTATAAAACCAAGTAATTTTTCTTTTGTTTTGTTGTAACAAGTTGGAACTCGGAAATATTTTAACTGTTATAGTTGAAAGCTAGAGGCAATACACTTTGTACATACATGTTTTGCGTCGTGCGGCTTCCGTGAAACGGAACGTTGGAACGTTTGTTTTTTTTTTCAACTCAATAACACTGAATTACTGTCAGTGAGCTCCTCTCTCTCCTAACCAAAATTATTGCAAAGCGGAAACGTGTCGTCCTCTCACTAAAGGACAAAGTGGAAATAATCAATCAGTTAAAAAAGGTATGGCGGGAAAGGTACTGGCAGATAGATTTGGTGTCGGGGCGGCTACAATAACTGCTATTAAAAATAACAGTGAAAAAATTTTAAGTTTTATGACTGCGTTGGAAACTGATGATGGATGTTCGTCACGAAAAGTAATGCAAAAGGCAAAGGATGAACAGCTTGAGAATGCTGTCTTTACGTGGTTTCTGCAGCAACGATCTATTCGACAATCGATTTCAGGATCGATTTTATGTGAAAAAGCGCGAATGTTCAGTGAAAAAATTGGTGTAGCTGGTTTCAAGGCAAGCACTGGATGGATCCGCAATTTCAAAAATAGCACGGAATTCGGGAACTGGATATTGCTGGTGAAAAACTTTCTGCTGATAGTGAAGCTGCTAATAAATTTTTGAACACCTTTAAAATAGAAACTGAAAACTACGACCCTGATCTTGTTTACAATGCTGATGAGACTGGTTTGAATTGGAAAGCTTTACCGAGAAAAACCCTAGCATCTAAAAGAGAACAGAGTACTCCCGGCCACAAAGTCAGTAAAGATCGCGTCACCATAATGGTCTGCGCTAACTCTACTGGTACCCATCGCCTTCCTCTATTATTGATTGGCAAATCAAAGAAGCCGAGGGCTTTTAAGAACGTAGCCAAGTTACCAGTGACCTACATAAATCAGAAGCATGGATGGACAGCAGTATTTTTTTGGAGTGGTATGATAAAACCTTTATTTCTGAAAGAAAAAAGGGGAAAAGGAAACAGGAAAAAAGGGAAAAGTTTTGCTAATTATTGACAATGCCCCAACACATCCATCACTTGAGCTTCTCGTGAGAGAAGACGGGAAATTTAAGTGCCTCTTTTTACCACCCAACGTCACAAGTCTGCTGCAGTCCATGGACCGGGGTGTTATTGAGTGCACGAAACGTTTTTACAGACAACAGTTGCTTCGTAAATTGCTTCTGGCAGAAGAGAACGGCGAAGAACGGGTTTTGGATTGGTACAAAAAAATCAACTTGAAAGACTGTTGCTACATTATTGCAGATTCCTGGAACATGGTTATGGAAACGAGCTTGGAATAAAATAAACGGCACATCAAAAAAAGACCAACTTGAGTTAGAAAAGCAGGCGAAGGAACGAGAATCAACCGCTGAAGTTAATGAAGGCGAACAGGAATTACCGTCAGTGGAAGAGTTTGTAAACATGGCTAATGAAATCGCGGGATGTTCGGAGTGTGATGTCGCTGATATGGAAGAGTGGTTGCACTGGGATAAGAATGATCAAGGGTTCCAGATACAGACAAATGATGAAATCGCAGCGAGTGCCATGGATGAACAGGATAATGAAGAGGACGAAAATGAGACCGAAGGGGAAGAGGCACAAGCCCAAAGTGTACCATCTCACAGCGAGGTGCTTTATGTGTTTCGATAACGCCCTCAAGTGGATGGAACGGCAACCCGAATGCGACGGTGTACAACTTCTTGCCGTCCGGTGCCTGTGTGACCTTACCGCACGGAAACGAGCTCCAACGTCGAGGCTTTTTCCTCTGATCGAGATGTTCAAGTGACAAAATATTGTAGAACTGTGTTTTTTAAACTTAATAAAGATTATTCTATGTGTGGCAGTTCATTTTTTTTTATTACCATTCTATGTCCGATTATCCGAATTTTCGATTATCCGAATCGACCCCGGTCCCAATTAATTCGGATAATCGGCGTTCTACTGTAATTGAAATGTATTATTACTATATACTGTCCAGTGCTTCCGTTGCTGAACCACTTTGCATAAACAAAAAAATTATTTTACAATCAACATTTAATAATCAAAAGATTTGATTTTTGGACATCCGAAAACTAAGCATTTATTAACTAACATTTAATAAATAACTAAGCATTGCCACTATGTATGAAGTGGTTTTATTTTATAACAGTTCAACTACAGAGCTTCGAAGGTAAATTTAAAAGTTAAAATTTAAAACTCAAGCATTTTACTAAAAACCTCAAGCACTGCGTACCAATTAATTCAGAATACTGAAGTGATCGTACTTCAATGCTCAAACTCGTGATTTTCGCATAGATCTACTTAGGCGCTTTACATAAATGATGCTCACAAAAACTCTGCAATGAATGTACATAAAAAGCATTGTGGACGTTGCTCAGTTCACATCGACTTTATAGATAGAGAAATTCAGAAAACCCTTGCCCATTCATCCGCTAAAAAACCCGAAAACCTTTGTAAATGAATGAAATTAAAACGCTCGAAAGTCATCAGAGTCTATGTTATGTTTCTGTTTTCCCTCATGATTTACGATACAGAATCTGTAGATTCTCTTCTGCTCCTCTTATTAGGAGCAGTTTCCCTTATGATTTGATGCATTTTATGCTTTTTTGGCATGGTGTATGTACGGTGCAAGCTGTTGTGATGTTCATGTGGAGAATAGAATTGTTTCGTGTACGATTTCCCCAGATCTGTTTTTTGTATCTGCTTTGAGCTTACTTTCGCAAATTGAGTTTCTCGGATCAGGTGCTTTGGATGATATGACCACTTGATTGCTTTGGACGCCTATGTTGAATTGCTAGAATGCATTCTTTAGCATTTAGAGTTTACATTAGGTTCGTTATTTTATGTCTTTTCGCAAAAAATACACACCTCTTATAATTCTTTTGACTTGAATGTTTTGTATTGTCAGTATTAATACGGTCGGGTAAAAATAGAAAAAAGGGTAGTTTCAAAGTTAATTATAGCAAAAAAAATCGTTTAAGTAGAAGCGTATTGAAGAGATTTTGGTTCGAAAAGTTAGTATTTACGCGTTTAGTATAGATTTTAAAGTGGAAAGCCAAATTTTCTGGGAATACACCAACGAGAATTTACTGCGGCAGCCTTTTTCATCTAGATCGATTTAGCGGAAAGAGGATCTTATTGATTCGAGGCAACCAGTGTAGTGTAAGATTTCAAATAATATTAATATGTACTACATCTGAGCGAATTTAAATACTGTATAGTTTGTAAGTGACCTTTTAGTGTGTAAGAAGAAGAGGAAGAGATGTGAATAAATACTATAAGTATTTTGAACTTTTCTGAGATTGTTGATTTTAGTGAGCAGAAAAATCACTGAAACAAGCTGTTGACAATCAATTAATAATTGTTAATACAAATATGGTTAGCATTGAAATACCTACATGATTTTTTACACGATACTTTAACGAATTCGCATGCATTGTTTACTACGCACTTCATATGCTTAACTATATTATATGCCTATATATTTTGTTTGTGCTTCCCCAAGGCCCGTTTCACACGAGACGCTCGGTGTCCGGCCACTGCGTCTCTAGCCACTGCCGGGGCATAGAAATAAATGAGAGCATACACACAGAGCCACAGTGTCTGGCCACTATTCTATACAAAAACAGTGGCTGAGGATTCAGTGGCCGGACACCGAGTGTCTCGTGTGAAACGGCTCTAAGGCTCTAAGGCCCTGTGCGCCAGCAGTGGCTAGAGACACAGTGGCTGGACACCGAGTGTCTCGTGTGAAACGGGCCTTAGAGCCGTTTCACACGAGACACTCGGTGTCCGGCCACTGAATCTTCAGCCACTGTTTTTGTATAGAATTGTGGCCCGGACACTGTGGCCCTGTGTGTATGCTCTCATTTATTTCTATGCCCCGGCAGTGGCTAGAGACACAGTGGCCGGACATCGAGTGTCTCGTGTGAAACGGGCCTCAAGTCTCAAAACCACAAGCCGCCATTGCCGTCAAGATGTCTGTGTGAATTAAATCAAATTTTCTTGTTGACGATGGCTGAATAGTGAGCAGCTTACAAACATTCCCAGTGCTTATAGGTATCCAAACCTCTGCCTCGAAATATGGGGAAAATTAGTTAATAGCATTATATAATAGTTGTTTCCTATTAATATTTCTGATTCCTAATATATTAGGTACTTGGTTAAATAGGTAAATGACCGTTCAATAGCATTTTGTTTCTAAACACTACTCAATATATATGCAATAAATACTAGTATCATTTTCTCAATAGCCCAAGCGGCCGTTATTGTTACTAACGTTCAAAGAACACTAGAACATCATTAAAATTCATTGACTATTTCTCGAGTACGCGCCATCCGATTGACCCGAACTTTTCAAAATACGTTGGTGTATTTGTGGAATATGTCCAAATCTTACCAAATAATAGTTATATTTAACTGTTTGGCACCGGTGGCAATTTTAGTGATATTTTAAGTACCCTTATACTTCTATCGACAAATGACTTTCAAAATACGAAATGAATTTTAAACGTGTTTCAAATATGGAAATGATAACATTTTGGAAATTTTTAACCATGTGTGGCGCTAAGGAAGAGAAAATTAGCAAAATTTGTAATTCCAATAGCTTTTGGCAGAATTATGAAATCATTTAGATATTGATGTTGTTATTAAGCTGTAGAATTAGGTAGTCTTTGATGAACATGCTGTCTGCCTTGTAGCTATGGCAAGTACTGAAAGTAAAAACCTTCAAATAAATCATCGACCCTACTGGAAATTTTCCGCTTTTTAGATTTAAAAAAAATCATATATAAATTTAATGCTATCATTTTCATGCACACAGTCAAAGTGAAACTTCCAAAATTCCGTATCGGACAGCCCTTCTCCAACTTACCTATATTTTTACCAACCGAAACTTCTTTTTACGGAAACTCACGAGCCTATAATCAGATACAATTGAAATTCACAGAATTAATTGGTCTTAGGACCAGGTCTTGAAATTGATTTAGAAATAAAATGATTTAGAAATATGGGCGAGCCTGCCAAAGTGATGTTATCTTAGGAAATCACCAAGAAAAAAAAATGTTTTAGCCCTATAAATTCCGATCCAGTCAGCAAATTTTGATGAAATTCACACGGTAGCTGAACGTTGAATTTGGCTAAAAAAAATAGGTTAAAGCTGCCAGTTATGATATTTGTCTCTTGTTTTTGTATCTTTGACTTGTTTCTTGAAAATTCACGCAACAAAATGAAGCTTTTTCCAACGCAAACTTCCAACGCAAATGGACCTTATTGTAGTCAAAATTTAGTGTAAATCTGGATGAAAGCTTTGGTAGTTTTTGTAATTTTCGTTATATTTCTTTCGGTTAAATGTTGTAGTGAAAATAGACAACCTAAAATTTAGATTTCAAAAATTTGAAAACTTCTGCCGGGTAGTAGCCCTAAATTTCTTTTTCTATAAATTCCAATGCAGCTATCGAGGGAGAGTTCACAGAGTGGGTCAGCCTCAAAAAGATGCAGTTTTGGTATACTTTTGGCAGCTACTGTTGTCCCAGCATCAGATACATACATACAGATACTACCATTAGATATTCAAATGATAAACATTTACATTGAAAATATTTAAATTTTCTAAGTTGTGGAAATTTTTCGGATGGCAACCCCATACATTTTTCTATCCCTGTAATGTTCGATCAAGTCATCGGATGAAAACGAAACTCACAGGGTAGGTTGGTTTTGACATGAACCAGTTGTGGTAGACTTTTAGCTGCAGTGCTGGGAAAGTGTTGCAGACTCTGAGCATTTTCTTCATTTATATTGCAGGAGATCCTGTTTTCAAAGTTTTGTAAGATAAACATAATGAATATAAGTAACAGGTGTTTGACTTTTCTCAACTTTGAAGTTCATGAAAGTTGTAACCCTGAAACTCAAAATCTGAAGGAGTCCACTTCTTTTCTTCGAATATTAATGCTTCTAGTGGTCGCTTTTGTTGTGTGGAGCGATCGTGAAATGGAAAACAGCAGGAAGCAGACACAATATCAAGAAGCAAAAAGACTGCAAAGATAAGTTTGCATAAGTATCACGGATGAAGGCAGTCGCCGGTAACAGTAACGTCTGGATCTACTCGGACGATTCAAAGACGGAAACATAAGTTGGCTCGGGCGTTTATTCAATGAATCTGAACCTTCACCTGTGGCGTTGGCTGTCAGATTATGCTACTGGCTTTCAGTCTGAAGCATATCGTATACGCATTGCAGTTAAGTTCATAAGCGGAACACTAGCCAATTCGAACTAGGGCCCCACACACAAGAAGCCAGTGATCTATCCAATAGACTACTCAAGTTTTATCAATGTGGTGTCTTAGGCAACAAAAAAACTGACAACTTGGCGAGAAGAGGTTCAAGAGCTAGGAACTGTACCATGGTCACTTGCTGATGCTACAAGCAAACAAGATGTGGTCATATAGGCTAAACTGAAGTCCAAATATATTAGGGTAGCCAGTACATTACGGCCATCACCGGATTCCAGCAGAAGCAGGAAACTCAGCAGAAAATCCTTGAGAATGACATTTATTTTGCTCACAGGGCACTGTCTTTCTGCATCTCATCCGAATCCAAACGTCCAGCAATATATGCAAGGGGTGTGAGATGGAATAGCACAGCATCGAATATACTTTCTGCGATTGACCGGATCTAAATAATAATTGCCTCCAGATTTTAGGTGTTCATAATATTCAAGAGCTAGCAGAAGTGGCTAGTATTGTTACTTTGATTCAGCTGATTCAATTTATCAGAGCTGTCACTTGGCAGCTCGAACCAGGCAGGATGACAAATTTGCCCAAATTGGTAGCTTAATGCAAACTGCATAGATGGCAACCTTCCTATAGCCTAACCTACTAAGAAAACAATGCACACAAGTTTACGTTACATTAAAATTGAATTTTATCTCAAAACTTTTGAATTTTAAATCAATTTTTCATTAGGAGAATATTTTTTGTTTGACTTTTGTTTAAGTTTTGTTTGTTTTGAGGCACACAAACATCAACAATTCACTAATACCATTGGTTTATTCTGATAAATCAATCAAACTCGACAAAAAAAAATGTATGCTAGATAAGTAGTTGCTTAAATTACGTCCAACATATCATATTTAGACGCAGGATATAGAAATTTGCTTGAAATAGTTTTGTTGAGTTGATAATTCGCATACTACTTTACATTTCGCTGGGGTCTCTTGCTCTTACTACAAAACAGTTTAATTTTTTTTCAAATTAGAGAAACATTTCACATTAAACATTCTGACTCACAGATTTGAAATTGGAAACGGCACAAATATTCTATTTTTCCCTATATCTTCGAAAATTTTCCTCTTCCCAGGAACGAAACTTACATATACGTTTGCTTCACAAACCAGTTTTCTTTCCAATAAAATATGATTTAACTCATCTTAATTAACATGACAAATACACTTACTATCAACCACACTCAATGCAATGCTCACCCACACTGGGCGCCAAAGATCTCATGATCATATTTATTCTCTCTGTTCATTACAATCGTTCTTAACATTTCGAAACCACTTTCATATTAAGTGTCACTGTACTTCAAAACAGAGCACACATACGAAATGATATATTCCACATTCTGAATTCTGAATTGTTCTAACTGCCTTACTTTCTGCATACAACAATACAACAGACTAGCCCACTGCCACGGATGACTGACATCAATAGCAATTTCCGACTAGATAAGGACAAAGTGCACCGGTGGATATGTCAATGACAACGCAGCAATCCTTGAGCGAGTACTAGCATCGAATCTCAACTATGTAAAAACATTTCAAGTTGCAGCTCATGTTCAAAGAATTACGTGTGATATCTGAAATACGGACTAGTTCGGTGCCTGATCGATACCGCAATTCCATTCCAGGTCCACAATAAATTGTTTGCGTTTTTCGACAGAAATGCATGTTAGGAACATGCACCTGTATATGAAGACAATTTCAACAAAGTTTTGACATAGTCCATTATACGAGTGCTCTATCGTCTCTGCATTCGCCGCTATCCTGCCAGAATACGTAACATCGTTACAAGAGTTAGCATCCGCCTATGATTGCGACCATTGCAGCTTGCCCGACAAAAGTTTCTCGACGAGACCGCAATGCATGTCTGTCTAACCGTCTGTTGGCATGGAGTATATCTAATTAAGAGGTATATATTTAGTGATTGTTCGAAAAAGGTATGTTGAAGGCCACATTTATAATATAGTTTGAATTTTGAATTAAGGATACTGCAATATTAAACATACGTGAGTTTCCTTAAATTAAAATTATAAATTTCTGACCGCTTTTAATAACCCATTTGTGTTTCGAATATTTTTGTTTATGACGTCAAAGAAAGTAAATATAAATAAAATAAGTCTACATAAATTGTTCGTTGTTAGGTTCACTTACCCTACATCCTTCTTAGCTGCCTGAAACACCTTACACCACCACCAATACAATGAGGTAGAAACTTTTGAGATCTAGGGTAGGATGGTGAAACATTTTCAGGAGCGTTGGAGCAGAAAAACTCACATTTGTGGAAATATTATCACACTTCTGGGCACAACAGCACCCATAGACAGTTCGTGTGAAATCAAAGTTTCCTAATAAAACTTTGCATTCATCTGCATCATGCATGCGATGAGCTTCATATGTGTTTGAATAAAACTTGATGACGATAGGAAATAGCTGTTTTATTTCATCTAGAATAAAAGGGTTTTGTTTGCATATCATGCGAAAAGTCTGTAGTCGACTGTGAACTTGATATATGCTGTTTGTAAATTAAAAGTACGTCGTGTGTAAATGGTCTATGGAGATATAACATATTTTTATTTGAATTATAGCTGATGTAACAGAAGCCTTAAATATAATAATACAGAAAGCTATCGAGTGCCCGGCAAGATTTACCTTGCCCTTCATGGGGAAAAAGGCTGTTTAATTCTTTAAATAGTGTTTTATTGAAGTGCTTCAACATAGGCAATATTTTCAATTTTGTCGCCATGAGCAAAAATCAATAATTGCTTACCTCTAAAAACCTGCACAGGTCATCTGACAGGAGAAAGAAGTCTATGGTTGAGCTACTACTTGGTCTGGTTGGTGAATTCGGAGTAGAGATGGGCAAAATGCCTCATGCCACACCACTGATCGCTCTTTTTTTAGAGTATTTTACAGTACACTCTCAGTACACTGTTCGCTTCGCATTTCATTAAATTTATTCAAACGAAAGCTTGTGCTTTTTTCAGGCGCTGCACTGTAAGAAAGAGCTATGCCTCATGAGCCATGAGGCATTTTGCCCATCTCTAGTTCGGAGCGACTACTTGCAAAGGAATGGGGGGACTGCTTAGTTGCAGCCAATCGAGCAACACCCTGCCGTTTCCATTTGTCACGGTATCTCCCCATTGTGGGTGTCTCGAGTTCAAATCACCACCAATAAGTGAATATTTGTATTGAGATATGATTGCGCTAATCACTCCGAAATCATGCAACAGACTTGACTTTGACGAACTACATCGAACGTACAGGGATGCTACGAGGATTCGCCTATGGTCCGTCGTTTTGACTACAGCTGCAGCAAACGCACAACACTTCAGATCGGGGACCACGATTGGCTCCGTATCCAGATTACTCTTAACCAGTAGTGCCGAGCCACCATTTTGGTAGTCAAAGATAGTGGTAAACCCTCTAAAGCTTACCCTATGGCATTCTTAGAGTCTGGTTTCTGTTATTAACCCAAGATCCAATTTCAACGCCTCAAGGAGGTGTCGAGCAGACGCTCTTTGCGCCATCGAGATAAGCGAAGCGCTATTGAAAGTGGCCACGTCAACCAACTTATCTAAGAAGGGTAGTCAGCAGCTTAAGAGTGGCAACCAGCCCCGTGACATCACCTCCAGCCGCCAATACTTGGCTGATAAAGTCATTAATCAGTCCAAGATTGACATTAGCAGGAGATGACCGCTGCGAAGCTGAAGCTCGCTGAGTAACAGAGCTCCGGGAAGCAGTACCTCCTACTGCCTGTGCGTAGGAGATGCCACTTCGCCTGTAGTTCGAGACGCTCTGCGTCACAAACTGCTGACGCTCCTTGCAGACCTGGTCGCGGCGAATATTCTTCGCTTCGATCCTGGCCACCATTTCCTTATATGCCGGGCATCCACGATAGTTGGCTGGGTGACCGTCAAGACCACAGTTGCATTCACCACGTGGGTGCCTCTCCAGACACTTCACGCAGCGATGGACGATTGTGCAGTAACCTGCAATGTGTCCAAAATTTTGACAGTAAAAGCACTGCAGCCTTTCTTTATTTCGGATTTTCTCCCAAGTCACCCTCTGCCAGAGAATAGACTGTATTTGGAATACAGCAGCTAGCTCCTGGATAGGCTCAAATTGCGCAATGAAGAGCCCGGACTGGGGTCTGAAGTCTTCAGTCGCAACCAACTTACTCAGTTCCCGGTCTTTACGGGTGAGGAAGTATGATATTGACTTGACCTTCAAATCAGGGTACTGCGCCACTAGCTCGGAATGAGCTTGTGGCGCAGTACGCAGTAATAAACCGGGAGCAAAGCGGTCGTTCTAAAGGAACAGCCTTCTTCCCCATGAAGGGCAAGGTAAATCTTGCCCTTCATGGGGAAAAAGGCTGTTTAATTCTTTAAATAGTATTTTATTGAAGTGCTTTAACATAGGCAATATTTTCAATTTTGTCGCCTTGAGCAAAAATCAATAATTGCTTCCTTGCGATGCTTTCTGGGTACCGCTAAATCACCTATGCTCTTCCTTTAGAACGACCGCTTTGCTCCCGGTTTATTCCTGTTTCCCGATTTTCAATCGGTTGTACTTGGTCTGGTTGCTGTAGCATTTCGGACGTAGTCGTCTGCAGGCATATTAGCGACAGAGTGAAATCTAGTCGTGAATGGCTCCGAACTCCCATACAACAATTATAGTGGTTTTGCTACTTTCTAGAATTCAAATAAAATCTGTTACGCGAATCATTGATTCTATTTTCTTTTAAAAACAAATTATTTTGTTTTAGTACGAGCTTGACAGTTGTGCTATTTTACGTCTAAAATAATACAGAATCGCATTCACAGAAAAAAAATTTGTTCCGGATTGAAAATTCAGGGACAATTACATATATATCTGAAGTATAATTTTATGGATTTTGGCCAGAAATAAAAAAAATAAACGATAAATACAATTCAATACATCATCTTCATGTTTGACTGAAAATTTTCAAATCTACTATGAATATTCAAAATTTGCTACCTTATTGCTCGTCTCGTTTCCACTAAGCTGGCGAACATACACCGGAGTCCTGTTTAGCAACTCTCGCATGGCCTTTCTGTTGTTGTTCCTCTGAATGGAGAATATTCAAAACACAATCATCGAACTCGTCGAGCGAAAGCCCGGCAAGAACGCTATCAATCCCTCTAATATTGAGGAGGTCACAAAAGCAGCTTCGCCATCGAGGAAAAACAGGACCACGGAGAGCGGAATTATATTGAATTAGCCAACCCCGTAGACTGCTGGCAGCTCAGTTATTAATTTGGTTGTAATTATTGTAGATATGACTAATCAGTCGGCTCCACTAATTTCTAGTACACTTGTAGAGCTTTGGTCCCTAAGTCTGGCCTGGCGGAAACTCAGAAACCCGTACTTCAGTAAATGAGCCGCCCTGATCATCAAATTGTACCACCGCCAATGCCATACTCTCTCCAAGCACTCCATTTTCAAATGTCAGTTCACATAGCTGGAACTCACAGAACTAGAAGGTCAGCCTCCTAGTTCTCAGGGAGTTGAAAAATGTCTCCTTGATACATATTCCGACGAGGGCAAAAATCTCACCAATGGGATACCTAAATCATGAGAAAGCACCAGCTTTCTCAATCACTGTAGGTTTTCACTTTTCCACCTACCCTGGAGTCTCATAGATAAGTTTGTTTACATGTTTTTTATACGCCTCTTAAACAAAGAAAAACAAACTCACAAACATGCCAAGTCGTAATCAAAATCGGATAATATCAACATTCCGTTGAGAAAGAGGATGCTGTTAATAGCAAATGTTTAGATCAAGATATCTCAAAAACGGTTATGGTTACAAGAAAAAGCGCTCGGATATTTTTTGTTGGAAATTTTCTAAGCTACAAATTCGTCATAAATTGTTTTTCGAAAGACGTGACCGTTACTGATATATTTCGGAAAGGTTACTTTTGGTGACTTTTGACCCCGTATAAAAAGTAACGCAGCACTCGGATTGATGGGGACTTTTGACATTTTGTTCAACACGCCAGTACGAAAGTTCACACCAAAATTCAGCTTTCCCCTTATTTTTCCGAAGTTTCGCCTTTTTTATGAAGGATTTCACTGGGCTATTGGTGTAAATAGGATCGTTGAAAGTGATATCGTAAATGCACATCGTTGCATCATTTGTCGCATTAGACTTTAGCTGCCACTCACCGGGAGAGGAAACTTACCTCGTGTAAAAATATAATCCACATATTTCCGATGTTTCCATCAGCAGAGGCTCGTATGTTTGTACGATGAAGCTTACCGAGAAAATTGAAAGCAGCCGCTATTTTACCTACCCAAAACATTAACGATTACCTTAGAATTTGAGAAAATTGTTTTCAAGCACTGATTGGTTTAAATATTAATGAACTAGTAAAAATTAATGCAATCAAAGCAAACATTTTAATTATTTATAATCTATAAATTAGTAGCTAAATTTGTAGCCAATAGCTAAACGAACAATTTTGTAGCTAAACATGTTCTTTTTGTATCTAGCTACAATGTAGCTAAATTGGCATCACTAGTGTTGCCAGAAAATTGTCGTTCATGGAGCCCAATTTGGCTTTTAAAATAGCCCAAAAGAGCCCAACACTACCACAAAATAGGTCGAGGCAAAAAAAAAATAAACTTTTGTATCCTTTTTCGCATGGATATTAATTTTTTGTTTATTTATATACAAATCCGTCATATGGTCGAAAATGATATTTATAATTTCATTTTCTGATGCAATAAACGTGTAAATTGAAGAATCCATTATTTGAATCGTGTCTGGTGGTATTTTATAGTCATTGCAACATATTTTGCTAAAATTCAATAGAACTAGAATTAGCATCAAAGATGTCAGAAAATTTTGTTGCATTTCGTTTCAAATTTTAGCCTTTATGTTATTTATCATACTAAACATATATCGACTATTGTATTAGATGCAGGAAGATATAGTAATAAAAAACGAGCTCGCATATATCTTTGAAAATTTGTTTTCCAGCAGCAGACTTTGCTTCATTGGATTTTGCCCAAAATGTTTCTGTGCTCTTTGTATTTTAATCATTTGCTTATACTTATGAGAATTCGATTGCCGACAACTGTCGAGTGCAGAAGTATCGTGATTTTTGTGCGCAAAAATAAACAAGTGCAGTGTACCGCTATTTGTATCGAGTATTTGAATATACGCTCTGTCTGGTGCGATACCGTTAGCTCGCTGGTAGTGCGGTAGTCAACAGTAATCACTGACGATATTGTTTGATAATAGCTTTGAAAAAATCTAAGTGCATATTAACATTTAGTGGTAATCATCATTAACAGAGTCCGTGCAAAAAAAAAAGAGGTGAATATTGATTAAGTGATTATTGATATTATACTATGGGTCGGAAGAGAAAAAAAAATAAAACCCCGGAAGCATCGGACATCGACGAGCCGGTGTTTAACAAAACAGCGGTGGAAAAAGTTGCGGTGCTCGAAAAAGAGAACCGAGCACTTCGAAAAGAAGTCAACGATTTACGACGGCAGATGAAAAGCTTCTTGGATAGCAGACAAAATCAAGGTGCCAGTGGTAGTGGAGCATCACTACTAGCTGACGCTGCGCCGAGCTCAACCATAGGGAAACTAGCCATCCATAAGCCGCCGATTGCCTCCGAAGCTGAAATTATGGATACATTACCAATAAACGAAGATTCAATTTGGTAGCGCATCGAAGGACAAAACCGACAAAAGAGCAGGTAATTGTACCTTCCCAGACAACACATAACCTCCTTACCCCACATCCAAACCATGAAAAGCCCTAAAGTTCCCCCCATAACGGCTTACAAGATGGACATTCCGACGTTCAACCACGCTCAAGGTATCAGGGTCAATATAAAAAATATTTCGAGTGATAGATCACTCATTCTGTGTACCTCCCTAGAAGACCCAAAACGGTCTTTGAAATAATAAAAAGCAGTGGTCGAAATGCAACGACCTACACTGCAGCCACAAAAAAAAACCAAAGTCACTCATTATCCGTGGCCTGCACAGAGGCGTTAAACCGTCGGATATTCATTCCGAGCTAGTGGCTTCAGACTCCAGTCCGCGCTCTTCATTGCGCAATTTGAGCCTATTCAGGAGCTAGCTGCTGTATTCAAAATACAGTCTATTCTCTGGCAGAGAGTGACTTGGGAGAAAATCCGAAATAAAGAAAGGCTGCAGTGCTTTAACTGCCAAAATTTCGGACACATTGCAGGTAACTGCACAATCGTCTATCGCTGCGTGAAGTGTCTGGAGAGGCACCCACGTGTTGCATGCAAAAAATTTGAAGACGCACAGCCTGCATGCGTCAACTGTGGTCTTGACGGTCACCCAGCCAACTATCGTGGATGCCCGGCATATAAGGAAATCGTAGCCAGGATCGAAGCGAAGAATATTCGCCGCGACCAGGTCTGCAAGGAGCGTCAGCAATTTGTGACGCAGAGCGTCTCGAACTACAGGCGAATTGGCATCTCCTTCGCACAGGCAGTAGGAGGTACTGCTTCCCGGAGCTCTGTTACTCAGCGAGCTTCAACTTCGCAGCGGTCATCTCCTGCTAATGTCAATCTTGGACTGATTAATGACTTTATCAGCCAAGTATTGGCGGCTGGAGGTGATGCCACGAGGCTGTTTGCCACTCTTAAGCTGCTGACTACCCTTCTTAGATAAGTTGGTTGACGTGGCCACTTTCAATAGCGCTTCGCTTATCTCGATGGCGCAAAGAGCGTCTGCTCGACACCTCCTTGATGCGTTGAAATTGGATCTTGCGTTAATAACAGAAACCAGACTCTAAGAATGCATAGGGTAAGCTTTAGAGGGTTTACCACTATCTTTGACTACCAAAACGGTGGCTCGGCACTACTGGTTAAGAATAATCTGGATATGGAGCCAATCGTGGTCCCCGATCTGAAGTATTGTGCGTTTGCTGCAGCTATAGTCAAAACGACGGACCATAGGCGAATCCTCGTAGCATCCCTGTACGTTCGATGTAGTTCGTCAAAGTCAAGTCTGTTGCATGATTTCGGAGTGATTAGCGCAATCATATCCAAATACAAATATTCACTTATTGGTGGTTATTTGAACTCGAGACACCCACAATGGGGAGATACCGTGACAAATGGAAACGGCAGGGTGTTGCTCGATTGGCTGCAACTAAGCAGTCCTCCCATACCTTTGCAAGTAGTCGCTCCGAACTAGAGATGAACAAAATGCCTCATGGCTCATGAGGCATAGCTCTTTCTTACAGTGCAGCGCCTGAAAAAAGCACAGCATAGTCTGCGAGCGAAAGCTTTCGTTTGAATAAACTTAATGAAATGCGAAGCGAACAGTGTACTGAGAGTACGGCGCAATACTGTAAAATACTCTAAAAAAGAGCGATCAGTGGTGTGTCATGAGGCATTTTGCCCATCTCTACTCCGAACTCACCAACCAGACCAAGTAGTAACTCAACCATAGACTTCTTTCTCCTGTCAGACGACCTGTGCAGCAGTATTGATCCCCCATACTGCTGGACGACCCAAGCTTGACCCAAGCTGGTATGTCTTATCACTATGCCGTGAAGATTCAACTGCAGTTCCGCTCCTTTTTCACATTCATGGAAAGACCCCCAAAGACCACCCGGTCTTTCAAAAGAACCGAATGGGGCAAATTTCAGCGCAACATAGACGTTGCGATAGGAAATCTTGACGTCTCTGTGACGGAAAACTTAACAAACCGTCAGATTGATAATTTAATAGAGTCCTTGAATGACATAATAAATGAAACCGTTGTCCAGAATACACGCTTGATTACACTTAACAAATATCAGAATCATGCAATGCCGCCGGAAATTGTAAAGCACATGAAGGTGAGACACATTTGGCGCTGCAAGTTAAAGCGGATTTTTCATAGGCGTGGGAGGGATCACCCGTCATAGACGTCACTACTCTCGAATATCAACTGTCTCAGCAAAACAATTGCTGAGATGGTTGGTAAATTTCACAGTGAGCGTCTTGTGCAGCGGCTGGCAGATATTCGACCAGGCCCCGACATGTTTAAAGAAATCAATCTGCTTTCTGGCAAATACAAAAGCGAGGAGATGGTGGTAACGATTGACAATGTCGCTATGCGCAGCCCTGACCGTCAGGCAGAGTTGTTTGCATCGACATTTCAATCCAGCTGAATGCCGTTCCGCCTGACTGTTCTACTCCTAACAGCCAAATAGTAAGAGAGGAAGTCAATCGCTTCCTCAATACACACACTTAGTCATTGGCCACTTTTTCATCCGAAAACCATTCTGATGATCCGCAAAATGCAGATGACCGATTCCACTTTGTCCATAGTGAATACTTGGTGCAACTGCTGCGCGGTATAAAAAGTAAGAAGTCTTCTGGGCATGATGGAATGTCTAATTTCATAATTAAAGATCTACCAATATCTATGCTCGGAATTCTTTCTATTGTTTTCAACAACGCCCTGAACAATGGCTACTTTCCAAACACATGGAAAGTAGCAAAGATTGTTCCCATCCATAAGAAGGGCAATAATAAAGAGGCCAGCAATTTCCGTCCAATCTCTTTGCTTCCTAACTTGGGGAAGATTTTTGAGAGAATTTGGATGGAAATGATAAAAAAAAACTACTGTGAGCTCACACATATAATTCCCGAGCACCAGTTTGGCTTTAGGCGCAAGCACGGCACTCAGCACGCCATCTCATACTTGCATGATCAAATTGTGTCTCACTTGAATGAGCGAAACATTCCGACAGTAGTGTGTGCTTTAGATATTGAGAAGGCTTTCGATTCCGTCTGGCACGAAGGCCTTCTATTTAAGTTAATCAAGTTTGGATTTCCGCAAGAGGTAATAAAACTCGCCGCAAGCTTTCTTACCAACACACATTACTATGTCAGCGTTAATGGAGCAGATTCTCTCAGAGAGCCTGTGACATCAGGAATGCCACAAGGTTCTGTTACTGGACCAATTCTTTATACCATATTCACCGCTGACCTTCCTATTCTAGTGGGCCAACCCCAAGTTCAAATCCTCCAATATGCCGATGACACGCTCTTATTCGCGTCGAGCCAAGACCCGCTCCAAGCAGCGAGGAGCCTGGAATACTACTTGGTAGAACTTAGTCTTTACTTTGACGAATGGGGCATCAAACCAAACAGTAGTAAGACTCAGCTATGCGTATTTCGCAACCCTTCCAAGTATCGGAGATCTCAAACTATTCGCAACAAGACCAAAAAACTCGCTGTCTCGCTCTGAACATCTAAGATTACTCCTAGCCCATCTCTAAAGTATCTCGGAATTGATTTCCAGGAATTTCTGAAAAAGCAAAATCAAAGCTGCCAAATCTGCATTTCAACGCATCAGACCTCTTTTCACCAAAAATATGGGCATGACCACCAAAGCTGAATCCATTTGCTATAAGACCCTGATCCGGCCTATCCTGACTTATGCATCCCCATCCTGGATTACCTGCTCAAAGACTGCCATGGCAGAAGCGGAGGTATTCGAAAGAAGAATCCTGCGCTTCTGCACTGCTAGGTTCTACAACTCGGTAACTAAAAAGTGAACCTTCTCCTGTATCAGGAGTCGGGACTCAAGCCACTTAGGGACCGAGTTGTAGAATTAACGACACGATTCTACGGACAGACAGATGGACATGAGAATGGACTAATTCGATCACTAGAGCGTACAGGTGGCTCTAATGAGCTATTTATGCGCCCCGCGATGATAGCATTGCAACGGCAGCTTATGGATGCGCTTTTCAAATATAGAGGACTCCCGACAAATAGAAGGGGTTAGATTTAAGACCTAGGTTAAGAATTAGATGTAATTAGGCTAAGCTAATTATAATTAGGCATAGGTTAGATCGTAATTTTTAATGTAAGGTAAAGTTTAAGAATATTATTGCCAGGGTAACCCCAGCTGATGTACAAGCTGGGTAATACCATTAGTGTATAAGGAACAAAATTTATGCCGAAAACTAGCTTCAAAAAATAAACCAATAAGAGCCAGCAGGCCAAAATAGTATAGCCGCTAGATTTTAAGTTTTCTTTGTTAATTAAACTTTAAGTTTGGTTTAGAATGTACAATTGATTTATAATAAAACTAATTTCAATTCAATTCAATATACTTATGAGTTTTACAAGCACAGATTTAAATTTCAATCTTCTTGCGGGCCACAACGGTCAAATAATAGACTTGAAATAAAGTTTAGTTCAACCGGAATTCAAAACATGTAGTGACGATTTTAAACTTGAAGTGAAGAGATTTCCGTTCATGATTGAGGAAATCAATTGTGAATTCAAATATATATAATGTTAACGGTTGAAACCTGGGCTGGTCAGTGGAGCTCAAAAAGTCGCCAGTAGCCCAAATTTTAATTTCGTCACCAACTGCAACGGAAAGATAGCCCAATTGGCGAGAAATCGCCCAATCTGGCAACAACTATATCTGCTACTTTTACTATCTTTATACTCAAAGCTCTGTACTGAGTAAAGAGATTCAACCTCAATTTGAGCGCGGAATATGAGGAACAGATAAGAGGGCGATTGCTAGTTCACAAGCTATTCAAAACACCGCAGCCCCATCCAAAGTCATTCGCTTCGGTGAAATCGTTTTGATCGCAGTACAATATATAGTAACAAAAAAATGTACTCGACCGGCAAGCTACTCAATTTGACTTTAGGAGAAACTTCTCCAAAAGGAGGAGAGAAAAATGCTGTCCGGCAATTGGTCGAAAATACAGTGAATGAGACTGTATTAAACTGCAAATTAAATTCTGAAGTTTTTCGCATGTTATATTCTGAATGGTTTTTCTGCGGAAGCGTCAGAGATAATACTAAAATTTGCAAACCTGACGAAGTTGATATTCAAATCGTTTTTTCATTGCCAAACAGTGAAATCATAGTAGACGAGCGGTTTCCCGGCTATGTCAAAGTAAAACTTGATCCTGGCCAAGGTGAAATATTTTTTCAAAGTTATGAAACTCTCGTAGACTATGTGACGTCCTATGTATGAATCATCAACATTATGTGATATCATTTGATCGTTTAATCTATTTGAAACAGAAACTGACATAATTCTTTAGCAATGTAGATAAAACAGTAGTTATATGCGTTATTTGATATGATTTTACTCAGAGGAATACTGCCCTACTAAGCATAAAGGCTCTATCTACATTTTAGCACTTACGAGATTTTCAATGATTTATGTTTTGATTTGTACTGGAGATATATGGAGACTTGCATACTTCAATAGTGATTTCAACATACTTCCACAAAAGATAGGTTTTCCAAATTTTGTAGAATGATGTAATAGAATGATGTAAAATGTAGAATGATGTAGCCAATTTCGATCATTCACTTTGAAAAGCTACTTCCGTAAACATATAAACAGTTAGATTAGTTTTGTTTGTTTTCGAGTGATTTATATTGTGTTTGATGGAATTTTGTGACTTTTATAGCAAGTAACACGGTTCTGAAAAATTTTTTCCGAAAGAAGATTGACGGCAATAATTTCATCCTATTATCAAAAATGCTATCATGGGTAGGTCCAGCGATAAAATTACCCGTAACAATCGGGTAAATGGTTATCTGCTACACTTTTGCAAAGTGCGCAAAAATGGTCCAGCGTTGACGCTGCGTGTACACATAAAAGATGTTCCTGCTGAATCACCTATAGAACCGGGCTTTTATTTCGATATTGACTTTGTACCTGGCCTTAATTTAAAAGGCGAAGCTTGGCATTCAAAAATGAACTGTCCAGGCACTGAACGGAACTGGATTGCAGTTCTTAAGCCGAAAAACGGCGCCGGAAATGCTCTCAACAATTTGCTCACTGAAGCTTACCCGAAACAAGAAAGCGAAATACTTAAGAGTAAAAATCAAATGAAACCTTGTATTCGGCTATTAAAAAAATTTCTAAAGCGACATTTCATGAATAATTTCACAAGTTATTATGTAAAGGTAATCGCCTTAACGATGGATATACGTGAAGGCGTCAATATCTGGAACCTACCTTTGGAACATATATTTTACAAGGTAAAAAAACTAAGCCAATGATATGAATATTAAAGTAATATATTTTTCAATAGATGTTGCAGTCTATAGAGGAAAGTCTCGAGACGCGAAAACTATTGGATTATTGGCACCCTGGGAAGAATTTGCTAGATAAATTCAATCCCAACCAAATTGATGCACTTCGGATGCAAATAAAAAGTGCTATTGAGTTCTATGACAGGAATAGAAACTGTCCAAATCTATTGCATTTATTTTTTACTGAAGATGAACTCTGTTCAATACGTAAAAGGCACGAAATCAACAGATAGCAAAAAAATGATAGCATTAAGATATGTTTAACCATGAGATTTATGTCTCTAGTTTTGTATGTGACCTATTATATATGTGATTTAACTCTTGTGATAAAATAAATTATTAAAATTTTATTAAGAAAAAGCGTTATTCGATCATTGGAAGGATATTGTACTTTCGCTCAAATAGCTGTGATTTGATATTGATTCATGAAAGAAGTTTCCCTTCATACCTTAATATAGCGAAATGAATTGCTTATGAGCAGTATATGGTTCAACATTTTCAAAAATGCCTGCCTTTGCATGATTAACAAGTGGCTATTTTGGGATAATTACCAATATTTTTTTAAATAACATGCTGAAGACAAATCAGAGTGCACAAAGTATTCGGAAAAGTAGGTAAATTCCTTCAGAACACTTTTTTGCCCGGATGGTAAAGAACTTTAAAAATAACAGAAAATTACGCAATTCGAATCATGAGCTGTTGTTAATATTACTATCGCTATCAAGCATGATGAATCCTTTCATAACAACGATAGGATATAATGCAAGTTATAATAAAAAAATGTAAGTAATCTTCAATTTTTTTATGCACAGCAAATGAAGTCACTAAAGACTACTCATTGGAACATTAATGCACTTGTCCAGGAAAGGTGACGATGCGGTACATCGAACAAAGTAGACCATCTCAGCTAAATGGCGCCTTTTATAATATGCCTTAGCTCTGTCCTGCTTAAGATTCTGGAAAGGATCGTTAACTATTCGTCAAAAAGTCAATCAATTCTACATTGATTTCGCGGTCATAGCATCCTCATGCCAAAGAAAAATCTTTTGAAACTGCTTAGCATGTTCTCATTGAGCAAATCGAGATATAAATGACTCTTAAGGAGCGCTGCCTTTTTAGATATTGAGGCGATCTTTACCGTCATGCCTGGCAAGATTTTTGATGCACTCACGGTGCTTTGATTTGATTGATGATTTTCTTCATTAAACTACTCCCTAAGAATAGAGTGGTATCTTAATCCTCGGAGATTTTCATTGAATAATAATTTTCACTTTACGGATTATCTAGAAATTGACGCAGCCCTAATCTCAAAACAGAAACTTTTGGATAACACACATTCTATATCTCTCCTCAGCTTTATCGTAGAAGTCACATACCATGGGATCAAATTCTGCTTACATTCTATTGAAAAAGAAAATAGTTTTAATAATCAAACTATACACTTACACTAATTTATTACAAATAAGAAAATTAGATCATTTCTTCAATAACAATGGTCCTTTGGGTTTCAGTTTATTTCCCATTACACGATCCTTATCCTCAGCTTTTTCCTTTTGTATTCTAGCGTATCTATCCTTGGCAAAATCAAGTTCACGAATCTTTTCGACTATCTCCTGTGCGGCTTGTTTTTGACGTTCCAATCGTCTCGACATGTTCAACTAAAATGATTAATAGTCAAATATACTAACGACTAATTTAACATATTTATGTTTAAGAAATAATTAAAGCAAGATATTTACTCCAATTGGAGTTGGTCGTCCATCCATATAAGTGAAATCCGGTAAATTGGTGAGCGGACCGAATGAGTTTTGGTTCTCTGGAAGACCTCGACTTCGCCGCCATTTCTTATCCAAAGCATAGCTTATAGAAGATGTGCTCACAGAGCGTTGACAGCCTGTAATATTATCTATGATTAGTTCTACTCAAAATACTTGTATATCATTCTACTTACTGGCAATAATCGTTAATTTACCGGGAACAAATCGTAGGATCATCGACATTTCGCTCGCATATGACAAACACCAATTGTCAAAACGCGTCGGTTTGACACTGGAAAGATTGGAGTGACAGGGCTGCCTTAACAAGCAAGTTCATCTGCAATATATCCCGAAAATCGTTCTGTATATAGTTGTATTGCCCATTTTTAAAGTTTTGTATGATAACCCTTTGAATTTCTTTTCAAACTGATCATTTTGGCTCGCGTTCCAAGTTGTTTTTTATCAATCGATCGGAAATATCTCGTTCATCAAAGCCCCTTCCACTCGCGCTTCCCAGTAGTCTTAATTATGGCTAACTTCACTTTTCTGCCGGTACAATGTCAATATGACACTGACGTTGCAACAGATTGTCATCGCATGTCATTAGCACTTGCACGTACATTAGTCGGATGGATCTTAACTTATTTGCACTTTGAGTTTTCAGTTTTCTAGTTTCTCTTCAAATAAACTGTACAAAGCTTTAGTGAATCTTACAGAATGTCGACCAAAATCAATACAATCGAAAAGAACGGCAACGTTAAATCTAGCTCATTGAAGTCGATCTGTACACGAGCCATAACACCGAAAGCCGACTGGCCGGATAAGGTAACTATCATAAATTAATTCACAAAATGTTTGCATTATAAATTACTTTTTCTTGTAGGATGAATTTCTTGATGTGATATACTGGGCCCGACAAGTTCTAGGCATAATACTAGGAATAGTCTGGGGAATAGTTCCCTTGAAGGGAATCATCGGATTAATACTGTGAGACATCGGTTTTTCTCCATTGCGCTAAGCGCGCTAATTAACTTCAATTGTATTTTTAGGTTCGCGGGTATTAGCTGCGGAATTGTTTATATCTATTCGTTAAGTTTTCAATCGGTCGACGAGGAGGCGTACGGCGGTGTGTGGGAACTAGTAAAAGAGGGGTTCATGACCTCGTTCGCCGGGTTTCTGGTCACGTGGATCATTTTCTATACAGGACTGCATTTCGATAGTTTAACTCATGTAAAGTAATGCTTGTGAATTCATAGCTCAAATGTTCTTTTTCTATTGTTTTGGTGTCTTTGTTGTATATTAAAACCTTGTTTGGTTGTCGGAGAAAATACTCGACGGTAGACTTCGACTTAATCGGAATGCTACGTAACTGAGACCACTCTATACATTATTGATACAGTTTAATCTTAAGTCAAGGTGTTTTATAAAGACCATGAAAATAGAAGAATATTAAAGAAGACATACTGAATTTCAAAGTTTTTATTGCTTTTGCCTTGATCTTGATATGTAAGTTGAATCTTTTCAACCTTCAGAAACTATTCTATGTCGATTTAGTAGGAAATACTCATGAAGTCTTCTAACTATTAGCTAATTCCACTAGATCGTTTTTGAGAAATTCAATAAACATTTTATCTTGAATTATTGTGTCCAATGGGATTCGATTCTTCAACAGTTGGTAAATGAGCATGTTTGCGAATAAGGAACACGATTTCTCTTTGGCGGCGCTGGTGCTCAAACATGATTTAGAAATCGGTTATTTTTTGAAGGCAATGAGCTATTTTTCAGCATTCTGCGATTGAACAATTTTAATAGTTAGAACAGACGATTTTCAGATGTACTGATTACGTACATCGTGATATGTCTCTTCCGACATTGTCTGCTTTTTAATTATCTATTTAAAAAAGATTGCATACTCTATTGTTTATTATATTCTTTTAATATCATTCTTCACAACATTTAGCGCGAGGCTCCACACTCGGTTCTACTCTCTCCATTACTCAGCCAAAATGCACAGCTTCCTCACGTAATGTAAGTAATGAACTTCACAAACCATGATTATATCGACATAATTGAAAGAACTATCTTCTTTATTTTCGGGTAATGCTAGAGAAAAGCTCTGGTTTGTGCTTGTTGTTGTGTTCTGGGAAGGAAGGATCGTAAATATTCCTTAAATTTAACCAAATTTACCGAGTTTCGTACATCTTCAGGCGAGGTACCATAATAAACTAAAGCCTGTTGTATTAAATCCATTTTCAATAGATCTATTCTAACTGTTAAGCAAATAGGCTATTGTGGCTGTGTTAGTTATTTCTCCCAAATTTCTTATGACGTTGGCCGTTTGAGCATCCTGTTAAGTATCCTAAATATTAGTTTTCCTTTTTCAAGACAAATAATTTGATCCATGCTTGTTAGGTTTATTTCACGATAAACGTGCAAAGCTGGAGGTGGGGATGTCATTTTGAATATAGTTATGATTAATTTGATGATCAGCTTTCCGATTAGATCAATGTTTTGTTTTAATACTTACTTCCACGAAATTACCCCATAAGACATATTTGACAAACTAGCTCCGTTTTTTTTTTGAAGATTTGCTTAGATGGTTTTAGTTGGAGGGTTCCAGGTTCGGTCGAGTGGCCGCACTCCGAGCTTTTTTTTCTTGACAGACTGCTGCTACATACACACTTTATTCAATTCATTGTGGTGATAAGCGATTTCGAGATGTTTTAGCAATCGACATTATCGCAATCGGTTCCACAAAACAATCGATATGCTCGAAAATTCTTCTCGATTGCTAATTGCGATTGTTGGGCTCTATTGTTGGATTCGATTGCTGTGCTCGATTTATAGCAGAACGATAATGCGTAACTGTGGTTGTACCTAAAACTGAAGAAAGACATGGTAGCAATTATCATGCCCAGTATTGTAGCTAAGATCAACACAATCCTGTTGCTCGCAGCCGAAGCCAATAGCTTTCAAAGTTTGTTGGTCAATAACTGTTTTGTTGTCTAAAGTGTTTTTTTTTTCACGAAATTTAAAAGAATCTTTATCGGTTTAATTTTTATACGCATTGATTAATTTAATGAAAATATCAGGATATATCAGATGGGACTGACAAAAAAAGGCAGAAAACACTTGAAATTTCGATATCCGCTCAAAAACTGTAAAGGAAAATTAGGCGTTTCGAATAAAACCAGTTCCTGCATGTTTACATTACAAAGATAAAAAAATGCTCCTTGCTGTCAACTTGCTTGCAGTATATTTACCAGTAGGTACTTTCCGTGAACTTCTTCATATTTCGATCAGATCATTCTGTGAATTTTGCTTTAATTTGGTATTTATTAGTTGGGGACAAAACTCTCCATACACCCTCAAAATTTCATAAATTTAGTAGAAAATGCAAATATTTATGAGAATTTTATATACAACTTTACTGCAAATGTATTTTTATTAACATAAATTTAAAAAAAACTTACATTAATTAACTTATAACCGTAAAAACACAAAAAAAGAAGAAATTCAGTAGGGACAAAAGTGTTCATACATTATATGATTCAACTGAAAATTCCACATTATTTAATATAATTTTATATTTCAATATGTTTTTGGGCCACCGTTGGCATCAATAACAGCCTGCAACCGTCGTGGCATTGAATCCACCAAATTTTTAGAGACTTCCGGTTTTATTTCTCCCCAGGCTTGTTGAAGCGCAGTTTTGAGTGATTCCTTGTTGCTGGTGTGAATTTTCGGGATTTTGCTTTTCATAAGTTCCGAAATATGTTCAATGTGGTTTAAGTCTGTCGACTGAGGAAGAGAATACAGCTGCATTGATGCATAATAAAGCAACCAGTTCTTTACAAAACGTGCAGTATGTTTGGGATCGCTGTCCTGTTGGAATATCCAATGCTGGCCAAGACCCTAATTGTGCACAGAAGGTTGCAAGTGTTCTTCTAACAGTCTTTTATAATAGTATTGGTCCATAATACCGTCTATAAAGACCAATCTGCCAACCCCACCAGCTGCATTTGCACCCCACATCATCACATTGCCACCCCCGTGTTTTGCTGTTGGTATCAAATTCTTCAGTTGCAATGCTGTTCCATTTTTTCGCCAGATTCTTTCTTTGCCATCATTACCGAACAAGTTGAACTTGTTTTCATCAGTAAATAAGACAGTTTTCCAGAACTCTAAATCCTTTCCTAAATATCGCTTTGCAAATTCAAGTCGAAGCTGCCTATTCTTTTCAGATATTAGCGATTTTTTACCGGGATCTCTACTTGCATATCCATAGGAACGTAAGATTCTTTGGATGGTTTTAGGGTGAACACATTTATTCGAAGTATTAGCGACATGTTCCGCCAGTTGCCGACCAGTGATCCTTGGGTTTTTGTCAACCTCTTTTAAGATCATGCTGATATTCCGCCTGGAAAGTTTCTTTGGTCGTCCATTTCTTGGCTTATTTTCCACTGATCCTGTGTTTTTATGCTTTTGAACAATGTATTGGACATTGGCATGGGATAAATTAAACAACACTTCAATTGCGCGGTATGATGTTCCATTTCTGTGCTCAGCAATAATTAACTTTTTTATTTCAACACTTACTTCCTTGCGCTTGCTCATTTTTCACTCGCTTTGCTCACAGATTACTAAAGCAAACTAATCACTAGATCGCATTCACGCATTTTATAGGAAATACAACGGTTCTTTGAAGGGGATATAAGGAATATAATATGTTTTGAAAGAAGACAAAATTGAAGACACGTTTCCAAATGTAGAAATTGCATTGAGAATCTTTTTAAGCAAGATGGTAACTAACTGCAGTGGGGAACGCTCCTTTTTAAAATTGAAAAGAGTTAAAAATGAATTAAGAAGTACAATGCTTCAAGAAATATTGACCAGTTTGTCTCTGATGTCCATAGAATGTGAGATGTGCTTAAAGAGATAGACTTTGAAGAAGTGATTAATGATTTTCCTTGTCTAAAATCTAGAAAAGTACTCCTTCATTCAACATAGACTTTTTAGTTAATAGCCTGCCTATAATGCCCGGTCCAAACGCTACATTTTGTACAACGTTTTATCTGCACAGTCTTATGCCCGGTCCAGACGCTACGTTTTGCACAACGTTTTATTTGCACAGTCAAAACGTTGCGGATAACTATGCCCTATCAACTCAATTATCGCTGCAACTGTACCGTTCTCAAAATTGCACAGTTTTCCTATCCACACGCAACTTTTTGTCTGCAACGTTTTAGACTGCGCAGATAAAACGTTGTACAAAACCTAGCGTCTGGACCGGGCTTTAAACGTTGCAGATAAAAGGTTGCGTGTGGATATGAAAACTGTGCAATTTTGAGAACTGCACGGAGACGGTACAGTTGCAGCGATAACTGAGGTGGTTAGGCATAGTTATCCGTGAATTGTGCCGACAAATCGTTACGTGTGGACGATTAGCTACGTTTTTTATTCATTTTTAGCAAATGGCAAACCTTCGACAATGTTCACGGGAGTTTCTGACTGAGTTTATTGCCTTGTACGAAAGTATTTTACACATACAAGTATTTTCTTTTGTGATATATCCCTGTAGCTTCAGTAAGTCATTCAGCATACGATTCGCAACTACTTCTAGGTAACGGTAACTAATTACCAAGGTAACCACTTCCAATATAATTTCTGCATTACATTTAACTCATTATGTCATAGAAGGTAATGTGTTGTGATTGTATTCTGTAGTAGTTACGGAAACAGTTACATTGGAGTGCTTTCAGAAGTGATGATAGAAAATCAGTTTAGTAAGAGATATGCTGTAATATATTACAGAAGTGGTGATATGGTACGTTGATATATGGTGAAAACTACGAAAATAGTAAATAATCATCTCGAAAACGTACGAATATGCGTGATGGAAATCATAAGTCTAATTCGGAGTGTAGCACACCAATGACGCTAATTCGTTTAATTGAAAATTAAATAAGTACAAAGTTTTTACAAAATATATACACAGATTTCATGGATGGAAAAAAGACAAGTAAAACAGCAAATATCACTATAAAGTTAATACATTTTATTTATCGAAACAAGGATATAAAATCAAAATATTCCAGCATTATTCAAAATACACAATTTTAAACCTATATTTCAATAGAAAAATCGAACACGCGTTTACATCACTTGCACAATATAGCTCGCACTGTTGAAAAATACAATTTTTTCGGAACTGGGTGCATAAGAATTGCGCAGTATTTGAATAAAAATTGTGGCTACGCAGTCTCACTTGCTCGTAGAAATAAGCAACAAGTTACCTACTGCATTACTTTTTGAGAAAGGTAATGCAGTGGGTAAGTTGTTACTTGATCGCTTACTCGATAAACTCGATTACATTGTTAGTAATGGAGCTTCGTGAATAATGTAGTACTTCCAGAATCAATTCTCAATCAACGCCTTGCCATTTTTCTTATAGGGATGGTTTCACTAATTCCAATAAATGAACGTATGTGTTTATGTCCATTCTCAAGTAGTTCCGCCAATCATTAGGTTCATAACTTATTCACGCAGTAATTTAATGTAAGAAAAGTGCTGTCTTTTTAGAAGCCATTTCCTCGACCACTGTGAACGTCGGGTTCTTTGGAGATGATCCATTTCTTTCTTTTTCTTCACGAGACAACATGAAAAAATTGACTAGAATAGTACTTCCTCCATGGTGACGCCACTAAAACTGCGCTAAAATAAATACAGATTTGCATCATCTGGACGCTCTTTATTTTTGCAACGTTTTGACTGCGCAGATAAAACGTTGTGCAAAACCTAGCGTCTGGACCGGGCTTAATGGTTGAAAAGTAACTTTTCCGGATTATAATTGCCTATTAATTTAATGTGACTTCGAGTATATAAAAATAACAGATAAATATATCAAGAATTTTGCCTACCTACTCCTGTTCTTTTCTAATGCCGGCTGTTAACAACCCTCTGTCTTAGGGGCCACATTTATCTTAAAGTGCCCAGGGCCCCAAATTGATCTAAGACGGCTCTGCCCATGTGCTATATTATTTAAATTTATCGTTTATTTCTATTTCATGACGATTATCTTCTGTTTCAGTTCTTCCGTGTTGTATTTTATTTGGAGTCCCCTAGGCATCGGTCGGGATAATTCGATTCAATATTTCACCTTTAAATGTTAATCTATGCGTTTTAATAGAACCTCAGTATTTTTTTTTACTATTCGATTTGTTTAATTTTACCTCCGTTCCTGCATTTGTTTCAAAGATTTTCGATTTATAAAAGATTTTACGGTAAAATATCAACTGTAACTGTATTACTCACCTTTATTACCAGAACTCCAAAAACTGTGGGAAATTTTTTGAAAGCAGAAAAATCTCAGCACTGCACTAAGGTGCATTCGTCAGATTCTACAATTGTGTTTAACATAGTATCTCAACTAAATGAAAAAAAAACGCATTCAATTCTAACAGAGACAAATATATTTTTTTACCAATCAAGCATACAATTTTAACAGATATACCAAAATATATTTGTGTACATTACTTTTCTTGTATTCTTTTCATCAATTCTATTACATTTTGTTTTCATTTCATATTACTACTAAATTCATTAACTTTAGATTGTGCGTGTTTGCGTTTTAACATTTTGGATTTTATGTATTCTCATTAATAGCTATATAAAATTAATTTTAACTTATTGGAAATATGTATTGCAACATTTTTTGGTACCACATATCATTGACCGATAAAGTTAACTGTTTTGTATTATTCTATTACATATCAGCTACGTACATATACATTTTTCTAATGTCACTAATCTAGAAATGAGTTTAAATATATATATTTTGATTAAATATTACATATGTTAATGACTTTTATTTGACTACTACCAACAACAACTGAGAGCATCTTTAGTTATTTCTTATGCATTACAAATGCTGTTGTTCTTTGGTTGATTTCACTACTTTTCTTTGCAAATTTTTAAAAGAAAAAATTTTCATTGGTCTTCGATTAATGAAAATTAAGTTAAAGTTTCGCATACCGAAGACCCATTCAAAGTTAGAATAAGAAAGGCATTAACAAGATCACAATATGATTTTTGTTTCTCAAACTTTTATTTATTTCGCTAAAAGGTTTTTTCAAAAATTATACTTATTAGGCGTAGGGTGTTTTTGGTATTCACAATACATTTTGTTTGATTGCTATTAGAAGGCTACAATGTATTAGCTGAATTCATATATGTATATATATAACTTGTGGTCTAGATTCTGATCAATTAAGGTTGCAAAGAATAAAAATAATGTTGCATTCTACTTATGAATTAGGAGTTCATAAATATATTTTTAGAAGTAATTAAATGGAGTATATAATAAATTAAAAATACATTCTACCTTATTATTACTTATATACTACAGTATATTTTATTCTGAATATAAATATATTTACCTTTCATATTTGTTAAGAATATCAGTTTGGAGTTTTGTGCGTTTGTTTCCAATTAAATTTTCATATTAGTTCATATCTTAGATTTAATAAACAATTTTAAGAATACTTTTTGCATATTCAGCTATTTGATATTGAATTATTGTAGCAAATATATTGCTATAGACATCCCTTCTTAAACATGTAAAATCCATTCAAACGAAAGATAATAATTTCAATTTTATTCTAAAAACTAGCCAATAATATACTCATAACATTAAAATATGGTAAACAAAGCAACATGACCCATAATAAATTTTCAGATTGCGACAAATAATGTGCTTATAATTTGTGCACTTTTGCTTAAAACATATTCATATCTGCAATTTGTTAAAACGATTTAAAGATTTCTTAATTTTTGGCTATAAGGAAGAGATTTTTCGAATAAAATATAAAAATGGTTTCAAGGCTTTTGCAGCGCTCGAAGACACAACTACGCATGATTTATTATATAAATAAATAGCAATTTAATTTAGTTGATTATGTAGAATGTCCCGGAAAATCGTATTAATTTTTGGATTTTTTCTTTGTTTGAATAATTTGTGGGAATGAAATTTGAGTTGGCACACGAGCAAAATGTAAAGATTGCGCTATAATTGCTAAGGTGAATGTACCAATAATGAATAGTGTCCTAGTTATGAATTATATCATTAATTATGTTGAATAGTAAGTTAAGCATTCAAGTGTTACGTGGATTAAAAATTTAAAAGTAAGTCCTGCGGGTGTCTACACTTACTTTGCGTGCACGGCAACATAAGAATATTTCTACTTAATTAGAATGATATTCAGAATTGGAGCGCACAACGGTTGCCCAATATATTTTGCGATAAAGTGTCGTGTATAACAGAGGTGCTCATTGTTTTGTATGTATTTTTTAACAAAATTTTGTAACAAAACAACTGGTTTTCATCTATTGTTATGTGCCACTCACACTAAGTGTCACATAAACAATTCAAATTGCCAAATTCATAATAACCGATACACGCCAATTCATTAAATTCCATAAAGGCACTTGGATGTGTCACATAAACAATAACGCAGGATATTCATAAATCATAAACATAAGTCAGATCCATTTCGCAAACAAACGCGTATTCGCTTAAGGGGCTATTCTACTTTGTCAATTTCAAAAAATCGATTTTTTTTTACGTTTTTTGAAAGTATATGATCTCAAGAATATCGTATTAAAATTTCAGATTCTATTTCATCGTTTTACTCGAGCGCGTCTTAGTTCATTTTGAGGCGAGTACGTCGTTCAACCACTCGGCTCCTCCCGTCAATTTTCGGCTTTGTATAAACTCGCAGCTAAACTCTTATTTGTACGCTTAGTCTCACTTCGTATGTCGTAGTAAAAGTATCTATCTTGAACGAATTTTTTTGCATAAAAATGGAAAGAAAAGGATCTCGAGAAAGCAGGGGTACAACTAGACCTAAAAACGAAAATTTCGAGGCAATAGATATTCTAACGAAACACAAACAAATTATACGAGCAAGTCAGCCGGAAAAATTAGAAAATCGAGTAATCATTAGACGTAAACATTGATCAGACGTCAAGTTACTGTATTTTAAACTTTTTTTTAGTGTTTTCTGTGTTAAAAACGTTTGTTAAGTGTAAAGAATGTGACGGAAATATATCTTTTTCTCAATATGGGCACCGAGGCTTAGGATTTAAAGTGTGTGTCAACTGTGAAAATTGCGGAGAAAGATATATAGACTCGTGCCCGATGATTGGCAACGGCTATGAAGTGAACCGCCGATTTATTTTTGTAATGAGATTAATTGGTATAGGAATACACGGTTTACAATTGTTCTGTGGTTTAATGGATTTAGGAAACCGATTCAATATCAAAACATATTATGACATAATCGAACATATAAAGGTTGCTACAAATTGTGTATTTGACTTGGTGACTCGCAAAGCTGTCGATGAAGAAAAATCTTTAAATGTCGAAAAAGGAGGTACGCAAGATATTTTATCAGTTTCTGGCGATGGTTCTTGGGCGAAAACAGGATTCAGTTTCCTTGTACGCATCGTTTCACTGATTGGAAAATATTGCGGGAAAGTTATAGATGTGACTCTACGATCGTCCTATTGCAAAGCTTGTGAATATTGGAAAGGTAAAGAAGAAACAGTTGAGTGCAGTGCTTGGTACGAAGGCCATAAAGATCAATGTCCTGCAAATCATGAGGGAAGTGCCGGTAAAATGGAAGTGGATGGTGTCATCAAAATGTTCAAGCGATTTATGGAAAATCTCAAGTTCGGTACGGATTTTATATTGGTGACGGTGACTCCAAGACTTTTCAAATGCTACTCGACGTTCATCCTTATGGCGAAGATGTTATTGTTCAAAAGTTAGAATGCGTATTGCACGTAAAGAAAAAGAGTGTACAAACGAGCAGTGGAAAGTAAAAAAGCTCTTACTCAGCGTAAAAATGCTTTGGCAATTGCTCAAAAAGAAGCAGACAAAAAAAATAAAAGTTCTGAGAAAAAAAATGTTATAAAAATAAAAGATCTTCCAAAAACTGCAAAATTAACTAAGAAAGCAATAAAGGAATTGTCGACTTACTATGGATTAGCAGTTATACGTAACAAAAATTCCATTGAAGATATGCGTAAGGAGATCTGGACAGGTTATTATAACAAAATTTCGACTGATGAAAATCCGCACCTACTGTCCGTCAGGGTCCGACTCGTGGTGCTAATATCAAAAGCTCAAAGCCAATAACCGAAAATATAAGCATCCTCCTGCTTTAGATGTAGAAGCACATGAAATTATGAAGCCTATTTATACTGATTTGACGAAGGATGATTTATTAAAAAGATGCTTAGGCGGCAACACTCAAAATAATAACGAAAGTTTTAATCAGTGCGTGTGGTCTATAACATCAAAACACATTTTTTCTGGTGCAAAGATCGTTGAGGTAAAAAAAACCGGTTTTTTCGAAAAAAATTTCAAACAGTCGCCATTTTGTTGATTTTGCATAAAACTTCATGATTCTAGTACCAACTATAGCCGCTATTATACAAATTAAGAATCTTTTTGAATTTGGTGTTTCAGACTCTCCGTTGCTGAGAAATCTTATGGACAAGTGCTCCCCTCTTTTTATGACATGTCAAGAATGTATGCGTCATGACTAGATATATATATATATATATATATATATATATATATATATATATATATATATATATATATATATATATATATAGATATATATATATATATATATATATATATATATATATATATATATATATATATATATATATATATATATATATATATATATATATATATATATATATATATATATATAACATTTTTTTGTGAAGTTCAAGATTTTATTTATTCAATGCCAGAAAGATTTATAACGATACATGTAATGACTCCTCAAAAAAAAATCGCAAAAATTAGCATTTTTATAGGGTTCTAAAGTAGGATACCCCCTTAAACAAAACACTTATGCTTATTCAATCTATTCAACTAAGTCATGCAATATCCAAATAATCCACAATCATTCTATAAACATATTAACCGCGCGTAATCGATCTTCTAATTAAACAAAACAATTTCGAAGATCGATTTTATAAATGTTTTTGACTTAATGCAATCAAAGAAATTTATAAACAAATCGCGACAAATGTAAATTTCAAAGAATTTGATTGATTTATTATCAGAACCATTAAATTATCGAAAGAGAGGATTGATTGACAAATTAATTGATCCACTTTATAAAAGGGATGATCCGATTCATTCAGGAGTCAGTCAATCTCGGAATTCATTCTTTTTCAGTCAAAATATCAACTCATTGCCTGTCTAGTTATGATAAAATTTTAATATTGTACGAGAAGTGAAATATATGTGTTAATGAATAGAACGCATTTTTATTTGCCCATAACTGACAAATATAAAATTGGTGTCAGAAGTGGGATAGTTAAAACGTTATTAACTATCCAATGATTCGAACGTTACCTTGCGTGCTAGTTTTTTGAAAAAGAACAAATTTAAGTCGAAATAACTGCTGGTGTTTCCAAGAACAATTTTAACCGCATCAAGTGTCGGTGTTTTTTGTTTTGGACACGTATATAAGCCACATTAAGTGTTTGTGTTCTTTTTATAATAAAAACCCACAAAGGTTATCATTGGGCAAAGAAGATTGTTGCCTTCTGAAAATATTCATATATTTCACTTTGTTGGACGAAAAGAGGCAGCGCACTCCATTTTCACTCTGTCGGACGGACAGAGGCAGCAATAATGTGAATTCACTCTTTTGGATGGGCAGAGGCAGCGCACTCAATTCCCACCTTTCTAGACCAGTAAGGGCAGCTATAACTCCCGGATTCATCAAGACAATCAACAATCTTCAATAATTTAATTAGAATATGTAAGTGGAACTGTTTCTATTTTGCATTATATTATTCAAAGCTTAAAATTAATAATAAAAAAAAAGACAAACAAAATTTTTTTTTTAAATTTACAAAAATCTATACATATTGTAAATCATGGCTCGATACGCGGATTCAACCCTTAACGATCCTCAAAATGGGGAGGCAAACGAATTGCAGATGAACTTCTAAAATTCATAACTCGTTTTGGAATCCTAAAACAAATTCTTACCGACCAAGGCTCTGATTTCACTTCAGTTCTAATGATGGAAGTAGCAAAGTTGTTCCGAATAAAACTCTTAAATACAACTGTATATTGCCCTAAATCCAATGGCGGATTAGAAAGATCCCATTCCACATTAAAAGACTACTTAAAGCAATATATTAACAATCAACAAAAATATTGGGATGAATATGTCCCACTAGCTATGTTCGCTTACAATACAACAGTACATACAACTACCAAATACACGCCATACGAACTTGTTTTTGGTCAAAAATCAACTCTACCCAGCTCCATAGCAACTACACCCGAATTCAGATATACCTATAATTCTTACGTTGAACAGCTTAAGTTGAAACTCAACAGATCTTTTGAAATCGCAAAACAAAATATGCTTAAGTCCAAAGAAACTAGTAAGACTTATTACGACATGAAAATGCATAGCCCAAAATACAAAGGAGACTTTGTTCTCACGAAAAACAATTCTTCAAAACCAGGTATCTAAAAAAAAACTTGCATCTAATTGGAATGGTCCATACCAGATAACAAAAATTTGCGAAAATAACAAAAATATTATCATTCGAATAATAAGGAAAAAAAAACCTCAAAGTCCATACAAACCAACTACAACCAACCTCTCTTATAGTTTGACCCTCATAATTATGATGCTGCTCACATGCGAGCATTTAAATCCAGCCGACGGAAGCAATGCCTTTGAACTTCAGAAAATAGACAGCGAAAGCGGATTATTCTACGAAAATCTAGGCAGTGCCAGGTTTTATTCCGATTATATTTGAAGAAAGACTTAATACTGAATTAAATCAATATCAAAGTTTATACAGAGAGTTCTCAACAACTGCAACTAAATTGGAATTCGAGAAAGACAATCCGAATCCTCAACCCATCTATACTTCAGAGTTATTCGAAAAACTAGTTAAACCTACCGAGATTGAAGGGGAATTTATACAATGGAAAGGAAAGTTATACCCAATTTGCTACAAAAACCAACTTGAATGTGAAGAGGAAGATGAGGAGAAGATAAATAAATTTTTAAACTACATTGAAGGAAAAACAGTATTATCCATTGAAGGAGAAGATTATTATCCACTAATATCTGAATTGATATCATTGTGGGATCAAAATACGACACCGCATAAAAACTTTGGAATCTTCATCGTAAAAAATAATATGTAGCCACCCCCAACAATGAGAAAGATGCTTGGGATTGGTGCTAAGGAAAGGAAAGCAGGTACAGGAGAAGGAATGAAATAACCAGAATATAACATTTTATCAAAAAGAAAATACAACGTGTGGTTCGACAGATTATACGAGGATTTCGCTGGGGATTACCCTTCTGCTGAAAAAGAAACATCAATACAGGATGAAAAACAAATCACAAGCGAAAACCCGATCTTTGAAATAATCAATAACACCACTATATTTCTTATGAGAAGAGCTGGCAGAAAATGGATAGGTCACCAGATGAATGAGATTGAAAATTTCTATTCCCAAATAGGGAGCACCTATAATGCAGATAAACAGGGGGGAAAATGCACAAAGCCGAATCTGCGTCATCCCAATATCAACGACTACAACAACAGACCAAAGGAGAAAAATTAGACGGATTTCAGGAACATGCTTAAGAGGTCCACAACACACTAGATGTCCTACAGATAGGATAAATATTGTAACCATTGAACTTATAAAGGACACCTCACTAGTAAAATTTCTACCAAATTACAGCTTAGTATATTTTGAGGGCGACATAAAATTATTGATTAGAAGAAATTCTATAATGAAAGCAGATTCACCTTATTTATCAAATATAATGAACGGTTTATTTATGCCGATAAACTTAATCTGGGATATGGTGTTCAATCATCAAGTTTTCACTGATTTCGATTCGATTGGACACATTTGCAAGGACTTAGTTGAAAGACAATGTTCAATAAACTTCTTCATCGATAGGATTATAGACTCAACCTTAATGGCGATTATTGGAAGCTCAAGAGACGAGGGTTATTTTGCCTTATTGAGAAAACTCTTATTAATTCTTCTAGCATCAAGACGATCGGCACATACCTTTAGGTTTCCCCAGGGGGGGAAATCAAGCGCTGGTTGAACTAAATATGTTCTTCTGATAAACCCTCCCTGGTAAATTAGCATTTGCATGAATTGTTTAAATTATATTCATCAATAATATAATTATAGAGTTTCACTGCGACATTAGGTCCTGGCCTAGTATTACAACTATGGAAAGGTAATCCAGCGTACATCTGTATGAAAAAGACTTTTCGTGTCTTCATACATAAAGATGTCTGCTTCACCCGAAAGAGAAAAGTCAATTGGACTACACGACCAATATGACTAGGTGTCGGTACCGCGGGGGCAGGTGTAGCCCATACCTACTTCGAAGGTATATCCTGTCGCTGGGAGTGGCCCCCTTAGTGGGAGCTCCGCGGTGGCTGTGGTTTATAAGCTATCTGCTATAGATTTGTTAGGCTAGTTGACGGTCAATCATTTCTGGATGCAGCGCTTGCTTAGGAGTGATGTGAGTCAAAGCACATTACTCCACCTGGACCCGGGTAAATGGGCTATTAAAGCCATGTGAAGATAGGCATGCTATCTTACCATTGGTAAGTCATATTCCATAGATTTGATTCATAATGGAAGTCTTGTAGTTCACAAGACGATGGTTGTTATGCAAATTCATAACGTATCCTAATATGGATCGTCGGATAGAGCCCTCGCGGCAGGTGCCAACGTAAAATATTGCGATTAAATACCTTTAGCTTAAACATCAACGAGTTTTGCGAAAAAATTAATGAGACAATTATTGACAATCCGTTTAGCATGTTCAAACACAACTCTGTTTTGTATCTACTTTGTTTAGTTACGGTTAAGTGAGCACCATTGCCTATAGACAAAAAAAAAAAAAAAATTGTCACACATATTGATATAAATTCCTATAGCGAGAGATTAGCCTTAGCAAGAAGATTCGCGAAATTGTCCTTCCACACAGAAAAAAATTGATTAGATCGTTCATATATGAAATGTGTTATTCAGAAAGGTTTTATTTCTGTGGTTACTTTACCGCAATGTTAACTTGGCGAATTCAACCGGACAGCGAATTGTGCGGGTTTCGATGCCCGCCTAACTGTATTACACGAAATAAAAAGGCTTTTGCCAAACGTCGACGTCCTGCCTCATGACATAAAAGAGCAATACGTGCAATTTTATAATAAAGAGCCATAAATTATTGTAGTTTATAATAAATTTTTTTAAATTTTTTTTAATAAATTTTTTTTAAATATATAATTTAAAAATATTTTTTTTCTAAAATATTATAGACGATGCCGCCACCATACGCCCACGATAGAGTGGACAAGGCAATTCTTCACCATATAGCGCTATATCTGCGGAAGGTGGGCGAAACTTATATCGCAAACCAGATCGACAAACGAGTTAGATTCCCTACAAATGATCAATATTTAGAAGCACTTAGGCTAGAAATGATGAATGGAAATTGGAACCAAGCTGACGTAATTGATGGTTCTATAAAATCACGAATTGCGCCTGAAATCCAGGCAATAATCGCTACCAAAATGAGGTTTAAATTGTGGGAACAAGCCATCTTAGAGCTGATTGAAAAAAAATCCTTCAGCTGCGCTCTAAGACTAATCCAGGATAAACTAAAACCGTTAGAGATCGAAACTTCTAGATTGAATGAGCTAGCAATGTATCTTACTAATAAAGAGATTGATATCCGGGCGACAGCGAATTGGGCGGGTTTCGATGCCCGCCTAACTGTATTCAACGAAATAAAAAGGCTTTTGCCAAACGTCGACGTCCTGCCTCATGACATAAAAGAGCAAGACGTGCAATTTTATAATATAGAGCCATAAATTATTGTAGTTTATAATAATTTTTTTTTAATTTTTTTAATAAATTTTTTTCAATATATATTTTAAAAATATTTTTTTTCTAAAATATTATAGACGATGCCGCCACCATACGCCCACGATAGAGTGGACAAGGCGATTCTTCACCATATAGCGCTATATCTGCGGAAGGTGGGCGAAACTTATATCGCAAACCAGATCGACAAACGAGTTAGATTCCCTACAAATGATGAATATTTAGAAGCACTTAGGCTAGAAATGATGAATGGAAATTGGAACCAAGCTGACGTAATTGATGGTTCTATAACATCGCGAATTGCGCCTGAAATCCAGGCAATAATCGCTGCCAAAATGAGGTTTAAATTGTGGGAACAAGCCATCGTAGAGCTGATTGAAAAAAAATCCTTCAGCTGCGCTCTAAGACTAATCCAGGATAAACTAAAACCGTTAGAAATCGAAACTTCTAGATTGAATGAGCTAGCAATGTATCTTACTAATAAAGAGATTGATATCCGGGCGACAGCGAATTGGGCGGGTTTCGATGCCCGCCTAACTGTATTCAACGAAATAAAAAGGCTTTTGCCAAACGTCGACGTCCTGCCTCATGACATAAAAGAGCAATATGTGCAATTTTATAATATAGAGCCATAAATTATTGTAGTTTATAATAAATTCTTTTAAATTTTTTTTAATAAATTTTTTTAAATATATATTTTAAAAATATTTTTTTTCTAAAATATTATAGACGATGCCGCCACCATACGCCCACGATAGAGTGGACAAGGCAATTCTTCACCATATAGCGCTATATCTGCGGAAGGTGGGCGAAACTTATATCGCAAACCAGATCGACAAACGAGTTAGATTCCCTACAAATGATCAATATTTAGAAGCACTTAGGCTAGAAATGATGAATGGAAATTGGAACCAAGCTGACGTAATTGATGGTTCTATAAAATCGCGAATTGCGCCTGAAATCCAGGCAATAATCGCTGCCAAAATGAGGTTTAAATTGTGGGAACAAGCCATCTTAGAGCTGATTGAAAAAAAATCCTTCAGCTGCGCTCTAAGACTAATCCAGGATAAACTAAAACCGTTAGAGATGGAAACTTCTAGATTGAATGAGCTAGCAATGTATCTTACTAATAAAGAGATTGATATCCGGGCGACAGCGAATTGGGCGGGTTTCGATGCCCGCCTAACTGTATTCAACGAAATAAAAAGGCTTTTGCCAAACGTCGACGTCCTGCCTCATGACATAAAAGAGCAATACGTGCAATTTTATAATATAGAGCCATAAATTATTGTAGTTTATAATAAATTTTTTTTAATTTTTTTTAATAAATTTTTTTAAATATATATTTTAAAATTATTTTTTTTCTAAAATATTATAGACGATGCCGCCACCATACGCCCACGATAGAGTGGACAAGGCGATTCTTCACCATATAGCGCTATATCTGCGGAAGGTGGGCGAAACTTATATCGCAAACCAGATCGACAAACGAGTTAGATTCCCTACAAATGATCAATATTTAGAAGCACTTAGGCTAGAAATGATGAATGGAAATTGGAACCAAGCTGACGTAATTGATGGTTCTATAAAATCACGAATTGCGCCTGAAATCCAGGCAATAATCGCTGCCAAAATGAGGTTTAAATTGTGGGAACAAGCCATCTTAGAGCTGATTGAAAAAAAATCCTTCAGCTGCGCTCTAAGACTAATCCAGGATAAACTAAAACCGTTAGAGATCGAAACTTCTAGATTGAATGAGCTAGCAATGTATCTTACTAATAAAGAGATTGATATCCGGGCGACAGCGAATTGGGCGGGTTTCGATGCCCGCCTAACTGTATTCAACGAAATAAAAAGGCTTTTGCCAAACGTCGACGTCCTGCCTCATGACATAAAAGAGCAAGACGTGCAATTTTATAATATAGAGCCATAAATTATTGTAGTTTATAATTTTTTTTTAATTTTTTTAATAAATTTTTTTCAATATATATTTTAAAAATATTTTTTTTCTAAAATATTATAGACGATGCCGCCACCATACGCCCACGATAGAGTGGACAAGGCAATTCTTCACCATATAGCGCTATATCTGCGGAAGGTGGGCGAAACTTATATCGCAAACCAGATCGACAAACGAGTTAGATTCCCTACAAATGATCAATATTTAGAAGCACTTAGGCTAGAAATGATGAATGGAAATTGGAACCAAGCTGACGTAATTGATGGTTCTATAAAATCACGAATTGCGCCTGAAATCCAGGCAATAATCGCTGCCAAAATGAGGTTTAAATTGTGGGAACAAGCCATCTTCGAGCTGATTGAAAAAAAATCCTTCAGCTGCGCTCTAAGACTAATCCAGGATAAACTAAAACCGTTAGAGATGGAAACTTCTAGATTGAATGAGCTAGCAATGTATCTTACTAATAAAGAGATTGATATCCGGGCGACAGCGAATTGGGCGGGTTTCGATGCCCGCCTAACTGTATTCAACGAAATAAAAAGGCTTTTGCCAAACGTCGACGTCCTGCCTCATGACATAAAAGAGCAAGACGTGCAATTTTATAATATAGAGCCATAAATTATTGTAGTTTATAATAATTTTTTTTTAATTTTTTTAATAAATTTTTTTCAATATATATTTTAAAAATATTTTTTTTCTAAAATATTATAGACGATGCCGCCACCATACGCCCACGATAGAGTGGACAAGGCAATTCTTCACCATATAGCGCTATATCTGCGGAAGGTGGGCGAAACTTATATCGCAAACCAGATCGACAAACGAGTTATATTCCCTACAAATGATCAATATTTAGAAGCACTTAGGCTAGAAATGATGAATGGAAATTGGAACCAAGCTGACGTAATTGATGGTTCTATAAAATCACGAATTGCGCCTGAAATCCAGGTAATAATCGCTGCCAAAATGAGGTTTAAATTGTGGGAACAAGCCATCTTAGAGCTGATTGAAAAAAAATCCTTCAGCTGCGCTCTAAGACTAATCCAGGATAAACTAAAACCGTTAGAGATGGAAACTTCTAGATTGAATGAGCTAGCAATGTATCTTACTAATAAAGAGATTGATATCCGGGCGACAGCGAATTGGGCGGGTTTCGATGCCCGCCTAACTGTATTCAACGAAATAAAAAGGCTTTTGCCAAACGTCGACGTCCTGCCTCATGACATAAAAGAGCAAGACGTGCAATTTTATAATATAGAGCCATAAATTATTGTAGTTTATAATAATTTTTTTTTAATTTTTTTAATAAATTTTTTTCAATATATATTTTAAAAATATTTTTTTTCTAAAATATTATAGACGATGCCGCCACCATACGCCCACGATAGAGTGGACAAGGCAATTCTTCACCATATAGCGCTATATCTGCGGAAGGTGGGCGAAACTTATATCGCAAACCAGATCGACAAACGAGTTAGATTCCCTACAAATGATCAATATTTAGAAGCACTTAGGCTAGAAATGATGAATGGAAATTGGAACCAAGCTGACGTAATTGATGGTTCTATAAAATCACGAATTGCGCCTGAAATCCAGGCAATAATCGCTGCCAAAATGAGGTTTAAATTGTGGGAACAAGCCATCTTAGAGCTGATTGAAAAAAAATCCTTCAGCTGCGCTCTAAGACTAATCCAGGATAAACTAAAACCGTTAGAGATGGAAACTTCTAGATTGAATGAGCTAGCAATGTATCTTACTAATAAAGAGATTGATATCCGGGCGACAGCGAATTGGGCGGGTTTCGATGCCCGCCTAACTGTATTCAACGAAATAAAAAGGCTTTTGCCAAACGTCGACGTCCTGCCTCATGACATAAAAGAGCAAGACGTGCAATTTTATAATATAGAGCCATAAATTATTGTAGTTTATAATAATTTTTTTTTAATTTTTTTAATAAATTTTTTTCAATATATATTTTAAAAATATTTTTTTTCTAAAATATTATAGACGATGCCGCCACCATACGCCCACGATAGAGTGGACAAGGCAATTCTTCACCATATAGCGCTATATCTGCGGAAGGTGGGCGAAACTTATATCGCAAACCAGATCGACAAACGAGTTAGATTCCCTACAAATGATCAATATTTAGAAGCACTTAGGCTAGAAATGATGAATGGAAATTGGAACCAAGCTGACGTAATTGATGGTTCTATAAAATCACGAATTGCGCCTGAAATCCAGGCAATAATCGCTGCCAAAATGAGGTTTAAATTGTGGGAACAAGCCATCTTAGAGCTGATTGAAAAAAAATCCTTCAGCTGCGCTTTAAGACTAATCCAGGATAAACTAAAACCGTTAGAGATGGAAACTTCTAGATTGAATGAGCTAGCAATGTATCTTACTAATAAAGAGATTGATATCCGGGCGACAGCGAATTGGGCGGGTTTCGATGCCCGCCTAACTGTATTCAACGAAATAAAAAGGCTTTTGCCAAACGTCGACGTCCTGCCTCATGACATAAAAGAGCAAGACGTGCAATTTTATAATATAGAGCCATAAATTATTGTAGTTTATAATAATTTTTTTTTAATTTTTTTAATAAATTTTTTTCAATATATATTTTAAAAATATTTTTTTTCTAAAATATTATAGACGATGCCGCCACCATACGCCCACGATAGAGTGGACAAGGCAATTCTTCACCATATAGCGCTATATCTGCGGAAGGTGGGCGAAACTTATATCGCAAACCAGATCGACAAACGAGTTAGATTCCCTACAAATGATCAATATTTAGAAGCACTTAGGCTAGAAATGATGAATGGAAATTGGAACCAAGCTGACGTAATTGATGGTTCTATAAAATCACGAATTGCGCCTGAAATCCAGGCAATAATCGCTGCCAAAATGAGGTTTAAATTGTGGGAACAAGCCATCTTAGAGCTGATTGAAAAAAAATCCTTCAGCTGCGCTCTAAGACTAATCCAGGATAAACTAAAACCGTTAGAGATCGAAACTTCTAGATTGAATGAGCTAGCAATGTATCTTACTAATAAAGAGATTGATATCCGGGCGACAGCGAATTGGGCGGGTTTCGATGCCCGCCTAACTGTATTCAACGAAATAAAAAGGCTTTTGCCAAACGTCGACGTCCTGCCTCATGACATAAAAGAGCAAGACGTGCAATTTTATAATAAAGAGCCATAAATTATTGTAGTTTATAATAATTTTTTTTTAATTTTTTTAATAAATTTTTTTCAATATATATTTTAAAAATATTTTTTTTCTAAAATATTATAGACGATGCCGCCACCATACGCCCACGATAGAGTGGACAAGGCAATTCTTCACCATATAGCGCTATATCTGCGGAAGGTGGGCGAAACTTATATCGCAAACCAGATCGACAAACGAGTTAGATTCCCTACAAATGATCAATATTTAGAAGCACTTAGGCTAGAAATGATGAATGGAAATTGGAACCAAGCTGACGTAATTGATGGTTCTATAAAATCACGAATTGCGCCTGAAATCCAGGCAATAATCGCTGCCAAAATGAGGTTTAAATTGTGGGAACAAGCCATCTTAGAGCTGATTGAAAAAAAATCCTTCAGCTGCGCTCTAAGACTAATCCAGGATAAACTAAAACCGTTAGAGATGGAAACTTCTAGATTGAATGAGCTAGCAATGTATCTTACTAATAAAGAGATTGATATCCGGGCGACAGCGAATTGGGCGGGTTTCGATGCCCGCCTAACTGTATTCAACGAAATAAAAAGGCTTTTGCCAAACGTCGACGTCCTGCCTCATGACATAAAAGAGCAAGACGTGCAATTTTATAATATAGAGCCATAAATTATTGTAGTTTATAATAATTTTTTTTTAATTTTTTTAATAAATTTTTTTCAATATATATTTTAAAAATATTTTTTTTCTAAAATATTATAGACGATGCCGCCACCATACGCCCACGATAGAGTGGACAAGGCAATTCTTCACCATATAGCGCTATATCTGCGGAAGGTGGGCGAAACTTATATCGCAAACCAGATCGACAAACGAGTTAGATTCCCTACAAATGATCAATATTTAGAAGCACTTAGGCTAGAAATGATGAATGGAAATTGGAACCAAGCTGACGTAATTGATGGTTCTATAAAATCACGAATTGCGCCTGAAATCCAGGCAATAATCGCTGCCAAAATGAGGTTTAAATTGTGGGAACAAGCCATCTTAGAGCTGATTGAAAAAAAATCCTTCAGCTGCGCTCTAAGACTAATCCAGGATAAACTAAAACCGTTAGAGATGGAAACTTCTAGATTGAATGAGCTAGCAATGTATCTTACTAATAAAGAGATTGATATCCGGGCGACAGCGAATTGGGCGGGTTTCGATGCCCGCCTAACTGTATTCAACGAAATAAAAAGGCTTTTGCCAAACGTCGACGTCCTGCCTCATGACATAAAAGAGCAAGACGTGCAATTTTATAATATAGAGCCATAAATTATTGTAGTTTATAATAATTTTTTTTTAATTTTTTTAATAAATTTTTTTCAATATATATTTTAAAAATATTTTTTTTCTAAAATATTATAGACGATGCCGCCACCATACGCCCACGATAGAGTGGACAAGGCAATTCTTCACCATATAGCGCTATATCTGCGGAAGGTGGGCGAAACTTATATCGCAAACCAGATCGACAAACGAGTTAGATTCCCTACAAATGATCAATATTTAGAAGCACTTAGGCTAGAAATGATGAATGGAAATTGGAACCAAGCTGACGTAATTGATGGTTCTATAAAATCACGAATTGCGCCTGAAATCCAGGCAATAATCGCTGCCAAAATGAGATTTAAATTGTGGGAACAAGCCATCTTAGAGCTGATTGAAAAAAAATCCTTCAGCTGCGCTCTAAGACTAATCCAGGATAAACTAAAACCGTTAGAGATGGAAACTTCTAGATTGAATGAGCTAGCAATGTATCTTACTAATAAAGAGATTGATATCCGGGCGACAGCGAATTGGGCGGGTTTCGATGCCCGCCTAACTGTATTCAACGAAATAAAAAGGCTTTTGCCAAACGTCGACGTCCTGCCTCATGACATAAAAGAGCAAGACGTGCAATTTTATAATATAGAGCCATAAATTATTGTAGTTTATAATAATTTTTTTTTAATTTTTTTAATAAATTTTTTTCAATATATATTTTAAAAATATTTTTTTTCTAAAATATTATAGACGATGCCGCCACCATACGCCCACGATAGAGTGGACAAGGCAATTCTTCACCATATAGCGCTATATCTGCGGAAGGTGGGCGAAACTTATATCGCAAACCAGATCGACAAACGAGTTAGATTCCCTACAAATGATCAATATTTAGAAGCACTTAGGCTAGAAATGATGAATGGAAATTGGAACCAAGCTGACGTAATTGATGGTTCTATAAAATCACGAATTGCGCCTGAAATCCAGGCAATAATCGCTGCCAAAATGAGGTTTAAATTGTGGGAACAAGCCATCTTAGAGCTGATTGAAAAAAAATCCTTCAGCTGCGCTCTAAGACTAATCCAGGATAAACTAAAACCGTTAGAGATGGAAATTTCTAGATTGAATGAGCTAGCAATGTATCTTACTAATAAAGAGATTGATATCCGGGCGACAGCGAATTGGGCGGGTTTCGATGCCCGCCTAACTGTATTCAACGAAATAAAAAGGCTTTTGCCAAACGTCGACGTCCTGCCTCATGACATAAAAGAGCAAGACGTGCAATTTTATAATATAGAGCCATAAATTATTGTAGTTTATAATAATTTTTTTTTAATTTTTTTAATAAATTTTTTTCAATATATATTTTAAAAATATTTTTTTTCTAAAATATTATAGACGATGCCGCCACCATACGCCCACGATAGAGTGGACAAGGCAATTCTTCACCATATAGCGCTATATCTGCGGAAGGTGGGCGAAACTTATATCGCAAACCAGATCGACAAACGAGTTAGATTCCCTACAAATGATCAATATTTAGAAGCACTTAGGCTAGAAATGATGAATGGAAATTGGAACCAAGCTGACGTAATTGATGGTTCTATAAAATCACGAATTGCGCCTGAAATCCAGGCAATAATCGCTGCCAAAATGAGGTTTAAATTGTGGGAACAAGCCATCTTAGAGCTGATTGAAAAAAAATCCTTCAGCTGCGCTCTAAGACTAATCCAGGATAAACTAAAACCGTTAGAGATGGAAACTTCTAGATTGAATGAGCTAGCAATGTATCTTACTAATAAAGAGATTGATATCCGGGCGACAGCGAATTGGGCGGGTTTCGATGCCCGCCTAACTGTATTCAACGAAATAAAAAGGCTTTTGCCAAACGTCGACGTCCTGCCTCATGACATAAAAGAGCAAGACGTGCAATTTTATAATATAGAGCCATAAATTATTGTAGTTTATAATAATTTTTTTTTAATTTTTTTAATAAATTTTTTTCAATCTATATTTTAAAAATATTTTTTTTCTAAAATATTATAGACGATGCCGCCACCATACGCCCACGATAGAGTGGACAAGGCAATTCTTCACCATATAGCGCTATATCTGCGGAAGGTGGGCGAAACTTATATCGCAAACCAGATCGACAAACGAGTTAGATTCCCTACAAATGATCAATATTTAGAAGCACTTAGGCTAGAAATGATGAATGGAAATTGGAACCAAGCTGACGTAATTGATGGTTCTATAAAATCACGAATTGCGCCTGAAATCCAGGCAATAATCGCTGCCAAAATGAGGTTTAAATTGTGGGAACAAGCCATCTTAGAGCTGATTGAAAAAAAATCCTTCAGCTGCGCTCTAAGACTAATCCAGGATAAACTAAAACCGTTAGAGATGGAAACTTCTAGATTGAATGAGCTAGCAATGTATCTTACTAATAAAGAGATTGATATCCGGGCGACAGCGAATTGGGCGGGTTTCGATGCCCGCCTAACTGTATTCAACGAAATAAAAAGGCTTTTGCCAAACGTCGACGTCCTGCCTCATGACATAAAAGAGCAAGACGTGCAATTTTATAATATAGAGCCATAAATTATTGTAGTTTATAATAAATTTTTTTTAATTTTTTTTAATAAATTTTTTTCAATATATATTTTAAAAATATTTTTTTTCTAAAATATTATAGACGATGCCGCCACCATACGCCCACGATAGAGTGGACAAGGCAATTCTTCACCATATAGCGCTATATCTGCGGAAGGTGGGCGAAACTTAAATCGCAAACCAGATCGACAAACGAGTTAGATTCCCTACAAATGATCAATATTTAGAAGCACTTAGGCTAGAAATGATGAATGGAAATTGGAACCAAGCTGACGTAATTGATGGTTCTATAAAATCACGAATTGCGCCTGAAATCCAGGCAATAATCGCTGCCAAAATGAGGTTTAAATTGTGGGAACAAGCAATCTTAGAGCTGATTGAAAAAAAATCCTTCAGCTGCGCTCTAAGACTAATCCAGGATAAACTAAAACCGTTAGAGATGGAAACTTCTAGATTGAATGAGCTAGCAATGTATCTTACTAATAAAGAGATTGATATCCGGGCGACAGCGAATTGGGCGGGTTTCGATGCCCGCCTAACTGTATTCAACGAAATAAAAAGGCTTTTGCCAAACGTCGACGTCCTGCCTCATGACATAAAAGAGCAAGACGTGGAATTTTATAATATAGAGCCATAAATTATTGTAGTTTATAATAAATTTTTTTTAATTTTTTTTAATAAATTTTTTTCAATATATATTTTAAAAATATTTTTTTTCTAAAATATTATAGACGATGCCGCCACCATACGCCCACGATAGAGTGGACAAGGCAATTCTTCACCATATAGCGCTATATCTGCGGAAGGTGGGCGAAACTTATATCGCAAACCAGATCGACAAACGAGTTAGATTCCCTACAAATGATCAATATTTAGAAGCACTTAGGCTAGAAATGATGAATGGAAATTGGAACCAAGCTGACGTAATTGATGGTTCTATAAAATCACGAATTGCGCCTGAAATCCAGGCAATAATCGCTGCCAAAATGAGGTTTAAATTGTGGGAACAAGCCATCTTAGAGCTGATTGAAAAAAAATCCTTCAGCTGCGCTCTAAGACTAATCCAGGATAAACTAAAACCGTTAGAGATGGAAACTTCTAGATTGAATGAGCTAGCAATGTATCTTACTAATAAAGAGATTGATATCCGGGCGACAGCGAATTGGGCGGGTTTCGATGCCCGCCTAACTGTATTCAACGAAATAAAAAGGCTTTTGCCAAACGTCGACGTCCTGCCTCATGACATAAAAGAGCAAGACGTGCAATTTTATAATATAGAGCCATAAATTATTGTAGTTTATAATAATTTTTTTTTAATTTTTTTAATAAATTTTTTTCAATATATATTTTAAAAATATTTTTTTTCTAAAATATTATAGACGATGCCGCCACCATACGCCCACGATAGAGTGGACAAGGCAATTCTTCACCATATAGCGCTATATCTGCGGAAGGTGGGCGAAACTTATATCGCAAACCAGATCGACAAACGAGTTAGATTCCCTACAAATGATCAATATTTAGAAGCACTTAGGCTAGAAATGATGAATGGAAATTGGAACCAAGCTGACGTAATTGATGGTTCTATAAAATCACGAATTGCGCCTGAAATCCAGGCAATAATCGCTGCCAAAATGAGGTTTAAATTGTGGGAACAAGCCATCTTAGAGCTGATTGAAAAAAAATCCTTCAGCTGCGCTCTAAGACTAATCCAGGATAAACTAAAACCGTTAGAGATGGAAACTTCTAGATTGAATGAGCTAGCAATGTATCTTACTAATAAAGAGATTGATATCCGGGCGACAGCGAATTGGGCGGGTTTCGATGCCCGCCTAACTGTATTCAACGAAATAAAAAGGCTTTTGCCAAACGTCGACGTCCTGCCTCATGACATAAAAGAGCAAGACGTGCAATTTTATAATATAGAGCCATAAATTATTGTAGTTTATAATAAATTTTTTTTAATTTTTTTTAATAAATTTTTTTCAATATATATTTTAAAAATATTTTTTTTCTAAAATATTATAGACGATGCCGCCACCATACGCCCACGATAGAGTGGACAAGGCAATTCTTCACCATATAGCGCTATATCTGCGGAAGGTGGGCGAAACTTAAATCGCAAACCAGATCGACAAACGAGTTAGATTCCCTACAAATGATCAATATTTAGAAGCACTTAGGCTAGAAATGATGAATGGAAATTGGAACCAAGCTGACGTAATTGATGGTTCTATAAAATCACGAATTGCGCCTGAAATCCAGGCAATAATCGCTGCCAAAATGAGGTTTAAATTGTGGGAACAAGCAATCTTAGAGCTGATTGAAAAAAAATCCTTCAGCTGCGCTCTAAGACTAATCCAGGATAAACTAAAACCGTTAGAGATGGAAACTTCTAGATTGAATGAGCTAGCAATGTATCTTACTAATAAAGAGATTGATATCCGGGCGACAGCGAATTGGGCGGGTTTCGATGCCCGCCTAACTGTATTCAACGAAATAAAAAGGCTTTTGCCAAACGTCGACGTCCTGCCTCATGACATAAAAGAGCAAGACGTGCAATTTTATAATATAGAGCCATAAATTATTGTAGTTTATAATAATTTTTTTTTAATTTTTTTAATAAATTTTTTTCAATATATATTTTAAAAATATTTTTTTTCTAAAATATTATAGACGATGCCGCCACCATACGCCCACGATAGAGTGGACAAGGCAATTCTTCACCATATAGCGCTATATCTGCGGAAGGTGGGCGAAACTTATATCGCAAACCAGATCGACAAACGAGTTAGATTCCCTACAAATGATCAATATTTAGAAGCACTTAGGCTAGAAATGATGAATGGAAATTGGAACCAAGCTGACGTAATTGATGGTTCTATAAAATCACGAATTGCGCCTGAAATCCAGGCAATAATCGCTGCCAAAATGAGGTTTAAATTGTGGGAACAAGCCATCTTAGAGCTGATTGAAAAAAAATCCTTCAGCTGCGCTCTAAGACTAATCCAGGATAAACTAAAACCGTTAGAGATGGAAACTTCTAGATTGAATGAGCTAGCAATGTATCTTACTAATAAAGAGATTGATATCCGGGCGACAGCGAATTGGGCGGGTTTCGATGCCCGCCTAACTGTATTCAACGAAATAAAAAGGCTTTTGCCAAACGTCGACGTCCTGCCTCATGACATAAAAGAGCAAGACGTGCAATTTTATAATATAGAGCCATAAATTATTGTAGTTTATAATAATTTTTTTTTAATTTTTTTAATAAATTTTTTTCAATATATATTTTAAAAATATTTTTTTTCTAAAATATTATAGACGATGCCGCCACCATACGCCCACGATAGAGTGGACAAGGCAATTCTTCACCATATAGCGCTATATCTGCGGAAGGTGGGCGAAACTTATATCGCAAACCAGATCGACAAACGAGTTAGATTCCCTACAAATGATCAATATTTAGAAGCACTTAGGCTAGAAATGATGAATGGAAATTGGAACCAAGCTGACGTAATTGATGGTTCTATAAAATCACGAATTGCGCCTGAAATCCAGGCAATAATCGCTGCCAAAATGAGGTTTAAATTGTGGGAACAAGCCATCTTAGAGCTGATTGAAAAAAAATCCTTCAGCTGCGCTCTAAGACTAATCCAGGATAAACTAAAACCGTTAGAGATGGAAACTTCTAGATTGAATGAGCTAGCAATGTATCTTACTAATAAAGAGATTGATATCCGGGCGACAGCGAATTGGGCGGGTTTCGATGCCCGCCTAACTGTATTCAACGAAATAAAAAGGCTTTTGCCAAACGTCGACGTCCTGCCTCATGACATAAAAGAGCAAGACGTGCAATTTTATAATATAGAGCCATAAATTATTGTAGTTTATAATAATTTTTTTTTAATTTTTTTAATAAATTTTTTTCAATATATATTTTAAAAATATTTTTTTTCTAAAATATTATAGACGATGCCGCCACCATACGCCCACGATAGAGTGGACAAGGCAATTCTTCACCATATAGCGCTATATCTGCGGAAGGTGGGCGAAACTTAAATCGCAAACCAGATCGACAAACGAGTTAGATTCCCTACAAATGATCAATATTTAGAAGCACTTAGGCTAGAAATGATGAATGGAAATTGGAACCAAGCTGACGTAATTGATGGTTCTATAAAATCACGAATTGCGCCTGAAATCCAGGCAATAATCGCTGCCAAAATGAGGTTTAAATTGTGGGAACAAGCAATCTTAGAGCTGATTGAAAAAAAATCCTTCAGCTGCGCTCTAAGACTAATCCAGGATAAACTAAAACCGTTAGAGATGGAAACTTCTAGATTGAATGAGCTAGCAATGTATCTTACTAATAAAGAGATTGATATCCGGGCGACAGCGAATTGGGCGGGTTTCGATGCCCGCCTAACTGTATTCAACGAAATAAAAAGGCTTTTGCCAAACGTCGACGTCCTGCCTCATGACATAAAAGAGCAAGACGTGCAATTTTATAATATAGAGCCATATGTTCGGATTTAGCCTAAAATTAAAGAAATATTAAACTTTGAAAAATAATATACAACAAAACTTACCTTAACCTGTCACTGACAGATGACAAACAATATCAGCTGCAATCACTTCAATTTGTATTCCAACCAGCTGATCATTGGAAGGTTAATGCTGTATGTTAAATTGAATCGTTGATTTAAAAGAAATTATTGTATTGGAAATGATATGTTATTACAGAAAAAGCGGTAGATTTACCGAAATTTTCATATTGAATTTTGCTAGTTCTTTGTTAGAAGATTCATTAGTTGTCGAATTTGAATTGAGATCGGACGTTGCGTAGAATTTACTTTGAATTTGATTTTGTTAAATTTTTGGAATTCGAATATAGTTGTAATAAAGTACTTCGAAACGAATTTATGGAATTGTTTGAAAATAAAGTGCTTCGAATTGAATTTGGTGAAAAATAGAATCGAAAATAGAATTAGAAAATCGAAACATTTGGTCCTTCGAACCGGATCAGTGAATTCGCGGCTCCGGGCTTTCATATCTTGAAAATAGAAAATAGAATTTAGACTTTTGAACTTAGATCGTGTGTGTGAAAAATAGTGCAGTGAATTGCAATTTAGCGGAGATAATCGCTATAGAGAAATTGTCAGCTGGGTAAGTCCCAAACACTTAATCCTTTGCATGATCATCCTTGTTTCCTTTCCTTCTATCATTTACTTTAATATCTGTTCAATTTATTCGAAATTTAAAATAAATCTTTAAATCTACCGATCTTTAATTTACAATCTATCTTACACATCTACATATATAATACATCTAATTTACATATATTTATCTACATCATCTAACTATAAAACTATCTACTTCATTGATTTATAATTTATCTTTTATCACCTACAAGTGATATATATATATATACTCTAACAAATTAAAATTAACGGGCATTCGAGAGAAGTGGTAGCGCAATTTGAAACGTGATACGTACATACGTAGTGAATATCTAAAATTAAGTCGTGAAAGGTGCGTAGATTGATCAAATTCGGTCGTTTCGAGAAATTCGCAGTTTAATACTGTACCGTGACATTCCGTTATAACTGTGCCGATTGAACTCGTTATAAAAGTACTTTGAGAAACTTTGTGCCTTGATTGTTTGAACGTCAATATGGCTGATGTACAAAACTTAATGTTGCGGCAAAAAATAGCGTTTGACCAGTTAGTAAAAATGCAAACGAATTACCGCAAAGATTCTAAGTCCAGGAAAACTGCGACGTATTATCGAACCTTAATCGATAAAGTATCTTCTCATTATGATCGATTTCTTGCAACGCATGAGAAAATTCTGGAATGCGTTAATGAAACAATTATAGATTCTCAGTATTTTTCTGATGATCATGAGAAGTTTGAAATACTGCATTTGAATTTTAAATCAGAGTTGGAAGATTTATTGCAAGGGTTAGAGGGCGTAGAAGATAAACAAATTGCAGCTTCTCAAAGTGATAAAAAATCGAATGAGTTAGAATTGAAACTCCCGCGTATAAATTTACCTAAATTCTCGGGAAACTATGAAGAATGGGTGTCATTTAGAGATCTATTCGTGTCACTCATTCATGAACGATCCGCCTTATCGAATGTAGAGAAATTACATTATTTGAAATGCAGTTTGACAGGGGAGGCTGAAAACTTAATTCGTCACTTTGCATTAACTAGTGCGAATTACGACTCAGCGTGGAAACTTTTGAACGAGCGATACAACAATTTGCGTGTATTACTGAATGCCCTATTTAAAAGATTATTTGACATGAATAATGCGTCGGAGTCAGCTTCCTCCTTGAAAAATCTATTAGATAGAACAGTTGAGTGTGTCCAATCAATCGAGAATTTGCAAGTGGGTGATTTGTGGCAATTCATTTTAGTATACATGACCACGCAACGGCTTCCTCACGAAACTAGACAGTTGTGGGAGCAAACTCAAACAGGGAACACAAATTTTTCGTCATTCAAGGAACTTAGATTATTTTTGCATCAACGATTTCGAGCCTTAGAGGCTACAGGAACCGATCGTTCCAAGCAAGCTCGTCAACATGCTCATAGTCGCACGCCTAGTAGTCGCTACACTCATTCAATTCAGACCCAGTCCTCATCCATTTGTATTCATTGTCGTGAATCTCATCGCTTGGCGCATTGTCCTCAATTTAAACAGTTACTACACGCGAATAAATTTGAAATCGTAAAAAGAAATGGCCTATGTTTAAACTGTTTGGAAAAGGGTCATTTGATAGTTAATTGCCCCAGCAAATTTAGATGCATGAAATGTCAGAAGGCTCATCACACATTATTGCATAAAAATGCTTCAAACATTTCGAACCCACTTTCATCGACTTCAGAAATTGAACCCGCGAGCGTGAATTCCGTTAAAACCACAACAAGACGGGAAGTGCTGTTAGCAACAGCTCGCATTATCTTGAATACACCATCTGGACTAGTTACCTTACGAGCGCTTTTGGATCAAGGTTCGCAAACATCCCTGATCACAGAGTCGGCAGTTCAACAAATTGGATTAAAAAGAACATCAACAAGAATAAGTGTTGTTGGAATTGGAAAATCGAACAAAACTGACGTCAACGGAATGGTCATCCTTAGCATGTGTCTTCAAAAGGGAGCTACACTAAATTTTGAAGCATTAATTATGGATAAAATATCCACGTTGATACCCGCTCGAACCATCACAACTTCTGAATGGAAACAACTGGAGGAACTTCAACTTGCAGATCCATTCTTCGATCGTCCCGATCGCATTGACATATTATTGGGAGCTGATGTAGTCGGAAAATTATTGTTGGGTGAAATTAAATATTTAGAAGCTGGACCAATTGCTCAAAATACGAAGCTGGGTTGGATACTTTCAGGTCAAGTAGACACCCAGTCCGTGGAAAGTCTTAAAGGTTTAAAAATTGAAGTGAACAATGACGTAGAAATTAATGAGCAGTTGAAACGATTTTGGGAGTTAGAGGATATCCAGCCACAGAAAATACCATCACCAGATGATGAATTCTGCGAATCCTTCTTTTTGGAAACCACAAGTCGTGACAATACAGGCCGATATTCAGTGAGATTGCCTTTTAAAAGTGTCAACGATAAAAATACACTAGGATGTTCAAGAGCCATAGCACTTGCAAGTTTCATGTCTTTAGAAAGGCGCTTCCAAAAGGATGACAATTTAAGGAAAGAATATGTAAACTGTATTCAAGAATATTTGAACTTAGGACATATGGAAATAGCCAAGAACCAAGAGGAGCACGTATTAAGGGGAGACCAACGGTACTGTGTGGCACATTATCTACCTCATCACGCAGTTCGAAAAGAAAGCAGCACGACCAGTTGCAGAGTAGTTTTCGACGCTTCTAGGAAGACTAGCTCTGGCGTATCGCTGAACGACATTTTATTTACCGGTCCTGCAATCCAGAACGACTTGACGACAATATTAATGAATTGGAGAAAATATCGGTTTGCTTTCGTAGGCGACATCACAAAAATGTACCGCCAGATAAAGGTCAATCTAGAAGATGCCCAATATCAAAGAATTTTGTGGAGATCTCATCCGTCAGAAAAAATCAAGGATTATGTACTTAATACAGTAACATTTGGAACAAGCTGTGCACCATTCTTGGCAATTAGGACGTTACACAAATTGGCGGAAGATGAAAAAGAGAAGTTTCCTAATGCATTCAACTCTATATTAACTGAATTCTACGTGGATGATGTGCTGTCTGGAGGAGACGATCTCTTAGAAGCAACGAATAGGCGAAAGGAAATATTTGAAGTGCTGCGAGCTGGAGGATTTCCTCTTCGGAAATGGATTAGCAACGACTTTAGAATTTTAAAAGACGTACCTGTGGAAGATATTGAAATGCAAGAACCATTAGACTTGAACTTAGACCAGGGATACAAATCCTTAGGAATTATTTGGCATCCAGTAACAGACCAATTTAGCTATCGTATCAAATTAAATGAAGAGAGCAAGCTATACTCGAAACGTCAAATGTTGTCAGACATCGCGCGTCTTTATGATCCTTTGGGCTGGATTTCTCCAATTATGGTTAATGCAAAAATACTTTTACAATCTTTGTGGTTACAAGGGCTTTGTTGGAATGAACCGTTGTCAGCTGATATACACAAAAAATGGATTGAATTCAGAACTAAATTATTGAAAATCGAAAGCTTACGAATACCTAGGTGGATACATTATACTAAAAATTCGAAATTAGAAATTCATGGATTCAGTGATGCGTCATTAAAAGCTTATGCAGCGGCAATTTACTTAGTTGATCGACGTGAAGACGAAACCCACTCACATCTTATTCTAGCAAAAACAAAAGTCGCACCAATACGGACTGTGTCAATACCACGTCTGGAGTTATGCGGAGCAGTATTATTGGCAAAATTAGTAGCGAAAATCAAAGGTTCATTAAATATCGCAGGTATTAATACTTTCCTATGGACCGATTCCGAGATAGTGTTGGCCTGGTTGAAATGTCACCCGACCCGTTGGACAGCGTTTATCGCCAATCGAACTACGGAAATCTTAAATCATGTCGGTAACACTCCATGGCGACACGTCCCATCGAATCAAAACCCCGCCGATTTAGCTTCTCGAGGAATAGATGTAGAAGAAATTTTCGAAAATTCGCTGTGGTGGTGTGGACCTATCTGGTTATTAAATGAGCCCTGCAAATGGCCTAACACGAAAAATTCTATTACGACTACGTTGGAAAGTAGAAAGTTAGTTCTCCTTAATATCATGCAGAAAAACAATGAGGAGCTAGAATATATGTTACGTAAATACTCAACTTTGTCGCGCTTGATCCGGGTAACAGCATACTGTTTTCGATTTTTTGCGCTCCTCTCAAAACAATCCGTCTCTAAAGGATATTTGAAGACAATAGAATTACAAAAGGCATTGAACACAAACGCAACAAATATCGAATGTATAGAAACTTGAATAGAACATAGAAACTCGATATAGAACTTCGAACATAGAACCTCGACCATAGAACTTCGAACATAGAATATCGACTATAGAACCTCGAACATCGAACCTCGAATTCAGAACCTCGAATTTAGAACCTCGAAAATAGAAACTTGAAACTAATGTTGATTAAATTATAAAAATGGACACTCGACTCAATGGACACTGATTTGCACAGTTCCTTATTTGGAACTATCGATCGCATCGCCAGAACAAACCTTATGAATTTAAATTGAACTATTCAGATCGCTGTTAGCTCGTGCAAAAATTATTACAACATCTTTTGGAATAAATGGAAGGTCGAATATTTAAACCGATTACAATTCCGCCATAAATGGCTCAACAAAGAAAAATGTGCTCGCGTCGGACAGATTTGCATTTTAAAGGACGAAAAAGTTGGATCGTATAAATGGCCTTTGGCAAGAATAGTTGAACTGCATGCCGGTAAAGACAATTTAGTGCGGGTCGTGTCAGTGTTTTCGAATGGTAGAACTTACAAACGTCCAATTGCATAAATCGCTTTATTACCTATACCCAACTATAACTCGGACACAAACTAAAAAGGTGAAAATCTCAAATCGAATTTCATATTCTCAGATCTTATAATCGGCACAAACAAATTTATTTTCAAGTTAAATGACAAAATTAATATAGTAAACATAATCATATCAAAAGTGATGATTAAACGTAGACATGTACAACTTAATATTAATGAATTACCAACCAGATAATTTAATATTTAACTATAATAGTGATCTTAACAGTAATATTAATAGCAACTATTATATTAAAATATAAGTTAACGTAATAAGATAACAGATAGTGAATAATATAAAATTATTGATAATAGACAAATAAACAAATTAATGATAATGAATTAAAACTCAAGCCATGTTCCACATAATATATAATACGTGAGACTTTTGCGTTCGTTTGAAGTCCTTAGTCCCATCCCTCCCAGCTGACACACTACCACCCTGCACAACACAGTTATTGACGCAACTAAGGGGATCGCCAACATAGTTGGCTGGCCTCCGCCTTATTTGCACTATCGATTCGAATTGCATCAAAGGAGAACGAGAAAGCGACCAGTAGATGAGATAACGCACTCTGCAGATGAATTGAACTGAGTATCTTATATACTAAAGAATAAATAATCATACCCTATTTGCAGACTTCAAAAAGTCGTACGAAAGGTGCAGATTAAATTGTATCAACTCCAGTGAAGCGAAATTGGGACTTGAAGAAGGAAGCCAGATGTCAGGACTCCTTGGCCGAAACTACTGAGCTGATGTCATGCCTTATTCTGACTCTATCGATTCAGCGGGGGGAGAATGTTCGGATTTAGCCTAAAATTAAAGAAATATTAAACTTTGAAAAATAATATACAACAAAACTTACCTTAACCTGTCACTGACAGATGACAAACAATATCAGCTGCAATCACTTCAATTTGTATTCCAACCAGCTGATCATTGGAAGGTTAATGCTGTATGTTAAATTGAATCGTTGATTTAAAAGAAATTATTGTATTGGAAATGATATGTTATTACAGAAAAAGCGGTAGATTTACCGAAATTTTCATATTGAATTTTGCTAGTTCTTTGTTAGAAGATTCATTAGTTGTCGAATTTGAATTGAGATCGGACGTTGCGTAGAATTTACTTTGAATTTGATTTTGTTAAATTTTTGGAATTCGAATATAGTTGTAATAAAGTACTTCGAAACGAATTTATGGAATTGTTTGAAAATAAAGTGCTTCGAATTGAATTTGGTGAAAAATAGAATCGAAAATAGAATTAGAAAATCGAAGCACATAAATTATTGTAGTTTATAATAAATTTTTTTTAATTTTTTTTAATAAATTTTTTTCAATATATATTTTAAAAATATTTTTTTTCTAAAATATTATAGACGATGCCGCCACCATACGCCCACGATAGAGTGGACAAGGCAATTCTTCACCATATAGCGCTATATCTGCGGAAGGTGGGCGAAACTTAAATCGCAAACCAGATCGACAAACGAGTTAGATTCCCTACAAATGATCAATATTTAGAAGCACTTAGGCTAGAAATGATGAATGGAAATTGGAACCAAGCTGACGTAATTGATGGTTCTATAAAATCACGAATTGCGCCTGAAATCCAGGCAATAATCGCTGCCAAAATGAGGTTTAAATTGTGGGAACAAGCCATCTTAGAGCTGATTGAAAAAAAATCCTTCAGCTGCGCTCTAAGACTAATCCAGGATAAACTAAAACCGTTAGAGATGGAAACTTCTAGATTGAATGAGCTAGCAATGTATCTTACTAATAAAGAGATTGATATCCGGGCGACAGCGAATTGGGCGGGTTTCGATGCCCGCCTAACTGTATTCAACGAAATAAAAAGGCTTTTGCCAAACGTCGACGTCCTGCCTCATGACATAAAAGAGCAAGACGTGCAATTTTATAATATAGAGCCATAAATTATTGTAGTTTATAATAATTTTTTTTTAATTTTTTTAATAAATTTTTTTCAATATATATTTTAAAAATATTTTTTTTCTAAAATATTATAGACGATGCCGCCACCATACGCCCACGATAGAGTGGACAAGGCAATTCTTCACCATATAGCGCTATATCTGCGGAAGGTGGGCGAAACTTATATCGCAAACCAGATCGACAAACGAGTTAGATTCCCTACAAATGATCAATATTTAGAAGCACTTAGGCTAGAAATGATGAATGGAAATTGGAACCAAGCTGACGTAATTGATGGTTCTATAAAATCACGAATTGCGCCTGAAATCCAGGCAATAATCGCTGCCAAAATGAGGTTTAAATTGTGGGAACAAGCCATCTTAGAGCTGATTGAAAAAAAATCCTTCAGCTGCGCTCTAAGACTAATCCAGGATAAACTAAAACCGTTAGAGATGGAAACTTCTAGATTGAATGAGCTAGCAATGTATCTTACTAATAAAGAGATTGATATCCGGGCGACAGCGAATTGGGCGGGTTTCGATGCCCGCCTAACTGTATTCAACGAAATAAAAAGGCTTTTGCCAAACGTCGACGTCCTGCCTCATGACATAAAAGAGCAAGACGTGCAATTTTATAATATAGAGCCATAAATTATTGTAGTTTATAATAATTTTTTTTTAATTTTTTTAATAAATTTTTTTCAATATATATTTTAAAAATATTTTTTTTCTAAAATATTATAGACGATGCCGCCACCATACGCCCACGATAGAGTGGACAAGGCAATTCTTCACCATATAGCGCTATATCTGCGGAAGGTGGGCGAAACTTATATCGCAAACCAGATCGACAAACGAGTTAGATTCCCTACAAATGATCAATATTTAGAAGCACTTAGGCTAGAAATGATGAATGGAAATTGGAACCAAGCTGACGTAATTGATGGTTCTATAAAATCACGAATTGCGCCTGAAATCCAGGCAATAATCGCTGCCAAAATGAGGTTTAAATTGTGGGAACAAGCCATCTTAGAGCTGATTGAAAAAAAATCCTTCAGCTGCGCTCTAAGACTAATCCAGGATAAACTAAAACCGTTAGAGATGGAAACTTCTAGATTGAATGAGCTAGCAATGTATCTTACTAATAAAGAGATTGATATCCGGGCGACAGCGAATTGGGCGGGTTTCGATGCCCGCCTAACTGTATTCAACGAAATAAAAAGGCTTTTGCCAAACGTCGACGTCCTGCCTCATGACATAAAAGAGCAAGACGTGCAATTTTATAATATAGAGCCATAAATTATTGTAGTTTATAATAATTTTTTTTTAATTTTTTTAATAAATTTTTTTCAATATATATTTTAAAAATATTTTTTTTCTAAAATATTATAGACGATGCCGCCACCATACGCCCACGATAGAGTGGACAAGGCAATTCTTCACCATATAGCGCTATATCTGCGGAAGGTGGGCGAAACTTATATCGCAAACCAGATCGACAAACGAGTTAGATTCCCTACAAATGATCAATATTTAGAAGCACTTAGGCTAGAAATGATGAATGGAAATTGGAACCAAGCTGACGTAATTGATGGTTCTATAAAATCACGAATTGCGCCTGAAATCCAGGCAATAATCGCTGCCAAAATGAGGTTTAAATTGTGGGAACAAGCCATCTTAGAGCTGATTGAAAAAAAATCCTTCAGCTGCGCTCTAAGACTAATCCAGGATAAACTAAAACCGTTAGAGATGGAAACTTCTAGATTGAATGAGCTAGCAATGTATCTTACTAATAAAGAGATTGATATCCGGGCGACAGCGAATTGGGCGGGTTTCGATGCCCGCCTAACTGTATTCAACGAAATAAAAAGGCTTTTGCCAAACGTCGACGTCCTGCCTCATGACATAAAAGAGCAAGACGTGCAATTTTATAATATAGAGCCATAAATTATTGTAGTTTATAATAATTTTTTTTTAATTTTTTTAATAAATTTTTTTCAATATATATTTTAAAAATATTTTTTTTCTAAAATATTATAGACGATGCCGCCACCATACGCCCACGATAGAGTGGACAAGGCAATTCTTCACCATATAGCGCTATATCTGCGGAAGGTGGGCGAAACTTATATCGCAAACCAGATCGACAAACGAGTTAGATTCCCTACAAATGATCAATATTTAGAAGCACTTAGGCTAGAAATGATGAATGGAAATTGGAACCAAGCTGACGTAATTGATGGTTCTATAAAATCACGAATTGCGCCTGAAATCCAGGCAATAATCGCTGCCAAAATGAGGTTTAAATTGTGGGAACAAGCCATCTTAGAGCTGATTGAAAAAAAATCCTTCAGCTGCGCTCTAAGACTAATCCAGGATAAACTAAAACCGTTAGAGATGGAAACTTCTAGATTGAATGAGCTAGCAATGTATCTTACTAATAAAGAGATTGATATCCGGGCGACAGCGAATTGGGCGGGTTTCGATGCCCGCCTAACTGTATTCAACGAAATAAAAAGGCTTTTGCCAAACGTCGACGTCCTGCCTCATGACATAAAAGAGCAAGACGTGCAATTTTATAATATAGAGCCATAAATTATTGTAGTTTATAATAATTTTTTTTTAATTTTTTTAATAAATTTTTTTCAATATATATTTTAAAAATATTTTTTTTCTAAAATATTATAGACGATGCCGCCACCATACGCCCACGATAGAGTGGACAAGGCAATTCTTCACCATATAGCGCTATATCTGCGGAAGGTGGGCGAAACTTATATCGCAAACCAGATCGACAAACGAGTTAGATTCCCTACAAATGATCAATATTTAGAAGCACTTAGGCTAGAAATGATGAATGGAAATTGGAACCAAGCTGACGTAATTGATGGTTCTATAAAATCACGAATTGCGCCTGAAATCCAGGCAATAATCGCTGCCAAAATGAGGTTTAAATTGTGGGAACAAGCCATCTTAGAGCTGATTGAAAAAAAATCCTTCAGCTGCGCTCTAAGACTAATCCAGGATAAACTAAAACCGTTAGAGATGGAAACTTCTAGATTGAATGAGCTAGCAATGTATCTTACTAATAAAGAGATTGATATCCGGGCGACAGCGAATTGGGCGGGTTTCGATGCCCGCCTAACTGTATTCAACGAAATAAAAAGGCTTTTGCCAAACGTCGACGTCCTGCCTCATGACATAAAAGAGCAAGACGTGCAATTTTATAATATAGAGCCATAAATTATTGTAGTTTATAATAATTTTTTTTTAATTTTTTTAATAAATTTTTTTCAATATATATTTTAAAAATATTTTTTTTCTAAAATATTATAGACGATGCCGCCACCATACGCCCACGATAGAGTGGACAAGGCAATTCTTCACCATATAGCGCTATATCTGCGGAAGGTGGGCGAAACTTATATCGCAAACCAGATCGACAAACGAGTTAGATTCCCTACAAATGATCAATATTTAGAAGCACTTAGGCTAGAAATGATGAATGGAAATTGGAACCAAGCTGACGTAATTGATGGTTCTATAAAATCACGAATTGCGCCTGAAATCCAGGCAATAATCGCTGCCAAAATGAGGTTTAAATTGTGGGAACAAGCCATCTTAGAGCTGATTGAAAAAAAATCCTTCAGCTGCGCTCTAAGACTAATCCAGGATAAACTAAAACCGTTAGAGATGGAAACTTCTAGATTGAATGAGCTAGCAATGTATCTTACTAATAAAGAGATTGATATCCGGGCGACAGCGAATTGGGCGGGTTTCGATGCCCGCCTAACTGTATTCAACGAAATAAAAAGGCTTTTGCCAAACGTCGACGTCCTGCCTCATGACATAAAAGAGCAAGACGTGCAATTTTATAATATAGAGCCATAAATTATTGTAGTTTATAATAATTTTTTTTTAATTTTTTTAATAAATTTTTTTCAATATATATTTTAAAAATATTTTTTTTCTAAAATATTATAGACGATGCCGCCACCATACGCCCACGATAGAGTGGACAAGGCAATTCTTCACCATATAGCGCTATATCTGCGGAAGGTGGGCGAAACTTATATCGCAAACCAGATCGACAAACGAGTTAGATTCCCTACAAATGATCAATATTTAGAAGCACTTAGGCTAGAAATGATGAATGGAAATTGGAACCAAGCTGACGTAATTGATGGTTCTATAAAATCACGAATTGCGCCTGAAATCCAGGCAATAATCGCTGCCAAAATGAGGTTTAAATTGTGGGAACAAGCCATCTTAGAGCTGATTGAAAAAAAATCCTTCAGCTGCGCTCTAAGACTAATCCAGGATAAACTAAAACCGTTAGAGATGGAAACTTCTAGATTGAATGAGCTAGCAATGTATCTTACTAATAAAGAGATTGATATCCGGGCGACAGCGAATTGGGCGGGTTTCGATGCCCGCCTAACTGTATTCAACGAAATAAAAAGGCTTTTGCCAAACGTCGACGTCCTGCCTCATGACATAAAAGAGCAAGACGTGCAATTTTATAATATAGAGCCATAAATTATTGTAGTTTATAATAATTTTTTTTTAATTTTTTTAATAAATTTTTTTCAATATATATTTTAAAAATATTTTTTTTCTAAAATATTATAGACGATGCCGCCACCATACGCCCACGATAGAGTGGACAAGGCAATTCTTCACCATATAGCGCTATATCTGCGGAAGGTGGGCGAAACTTATATCGCAAACCAGATCGACAAACGAGTTAGATTCCCTACAAATGATCAATATTTAGAAGCACTTAGGCTAGAAATGATGAATGGAAATTGGAACCAAGCTGACGTAATTGATGGTTCTATAAAATCACGAATTGCGCCTGAAATCCAGGCAATAATCGCTGCCAAAATGAGGTTTAAATTGTGGGAACAAGCCATCTTAGAGCTGATTGAAAAAAAATCCTTCAGCTGCGCTCTAAGACTAATCCAGGATAAACTAAAACCGTTAGAGATGGAAACTTCTAGATTGAATGAGCTAGCAATGTATCTTACTAATAAAGAGATTGATATCCGGGCGACAGCGAATTGGGCGGGTTTCGATGCCCGCCTAACTGTATTCAACGAAATAAAAAGGCTTTTGCCAAACGTCGACGTCCTGCCTCATGACATAAAAGAGCAAGACGTGCAATTTTATAATATAGAGCCATAAATTATTGTAGTTTATAATAATTTTTTTTTAATTTTTTTAATAAATTTTTTTCAATATATATTTTAAAAATATTTTTTTTCTAAAATATTATAGACGATGCCGCCACCATACGCCCACGATAGAGTGGACAAGGCAATTCTTCACCATATAGCGCTATATCTGCGGAAGGTGGGCGAAACTTAAATCGCAAACCAGATCGACAAACGAGTTAGATTCCCTACAAATGATCAATATTTAGAAGCACTTAGGCTAGAAATGATGAATGGAAATTGGAACCAAGCTGACGTAATTGATGGTTCTATAAAATCACGAATTGCGCCTGAAATCCAGGCAATAATCGCTGCCAAAATGAGGTTTAAATTGTGGGAACAAGCCATCTTAGAGCTGATTGAAAAAAAATCCTTCAGCTGCGCTCTAAGACTAATCCAGGATAAACTAAAACCGTTAGAGATGGAAACTTCTAGATTGAATGAGCTAGCAATGTATCTTACTAATAAAGAGATTGATATCCGGGCGACAGCGAATTGGGCGGGTTTCGATGCCCGCCTAACTGTATTCAACGAAATAAAAAGGCTTTTGCCAAACGTCGACGTCCTGCCTCATGACATAAAAGAGCAAGACGTGCAATTTTATAATATAGAGCCATAAATTATTGTAGTTTATAATAATTTTTTTTTAATTTTTTTAATAAATTTTTTTCAATATATATTTTAAAAATATTTTTTTTCTAAAATATTATAGACGATGCCGCCACCATACGCCCACGATAGAGTGGACAAGGCAATTCTTCACCATATAGCGCTATATCTGCGGAAGGTGGGCGAAACTTATATCGCAAACCAGATCGACAAACGAGTTAGATTCCCTACAAATGATCAATATTTAGAAGCACTTAGGCTAGAAATGATGAATGGAAATTGGAACCAAGCTGACGTAATTGATGGTTCTATAAAATCACGAATTGCGCCTGAAATCCAGGCAATAATCGCTGCCAAAATGAGGTTTAAATTGTGGGAACAAGCCATCTTAGAGCTGATTGAAAAAAAATCCTTCAGCTGCGCTCTAAGACTAATCCAGGATAAACTAAAACCGTTAGAGATGGAAACTTCTAGATTGAATGAGCTAGCAATGTATCTTACTAATAAAGAGATTGATATCCGGGCGACAGCGAATTGGGCGGGTTTCGATGCCCGCCTAACTGTATTCAACGAAATAAAAAGGCTTTTGCCAAACGTCGACGTCCTGCCTCATGACATAAAAGAGCAAGACGTGCAATTTTATAATATAGAGCCATAAATTATTGTAGTTTATAATAATTTTTTTTTAATTTTTTTAATAAATTTTTTTCAATATATATTTTAAAAATATTTTTTTTCTAAAATATTATAGACGATGCCGCCACCATACGCCCACGATAGAGTGGACAAGGCAATTCTTCACCATATAGCGCTATATCTGCGGAAGGTGGGCGAAACTTATATCGCAAACCAGATCGACAAACGAGTTAGATTCCCTACAAATGATCAATATTTAGAAGCACTTAGGCTAGAAATGATGAATGGAAATTGGAACCAAGCTGACGTAATTGATGGTTCTATAAAATCACGAATTGCGCCTGAAATCCAGGCAATAATCGCTGCCAAAATGAGGTTTAAATTGTGGGAACAAGCCATCTTAGAGCTGATTGAAAAAAAATCCTTCAGCTGCGCTCTAAGACTAATCCAGGATAAACTAAAACCGTTAGAGATGGAAACTTCTAGATTGAATGAGCTAGCAATGTATCTTACTAATAAAGAGATTGATATCCGGGCGACAGCGAATTGGGCGGGTTTCGATGCCCGCCTAACTGTATTCAACGAAATAAAAAGGCTTTTGCCAAACGTCGACGTCCTGCCTCATGACATAAAAGAGCAAGACGTGCAATTTTATAATATAGAGCCATAAATTATTGTAGTTTATAATAATTTTTTTTTAATTTTTTTAATAAATTTTTTTCAATATATATTTTAAAAATATTTTTTTTCTAAAATATTATAGACGATGCCGCCACCATACGCCCACGATAGAGTGGACAAGGCAATTCTTCACCATATAGCGCTATATCTGCGGAAGGTGGGCGAAACTTAAATCGCAAACCAGATCGACAAACGAGTTAGATTCCCTACAAATGATCAATATTTAGAAGCACTTAGGCTAGAAATGATGAATGGAAATTGGAACCAAGCTGACGTAATTGATGGTTCTATAAAATCACGAATTGCGCCTGAAATCCAGGCAATAATCGCTGCCAAAATGAGGTTTAAATTGTGGGAACAAGCCATCTTAGAGCTGATTGAAAAAAAATCCTTCAGCTGCGCTCTAAGACTAATCCAGGATAAACTAAAACCGTTAGAGATGGAAACTTCTAGATTGAATGAGCTAGCAATGTATCTTACTAATAAAGAGATTGATATCCGGGCGACAGCGAATTGGGCGGGTTTCGATGCCCGCCTAACTGTATTCAACGAAATAAAAAGGCTTTTGCCAAACGTCGACGTCCTGCCTCATGACATAAAAGAGCAAGACGTGCAATTTTATAATATAGAGCCATAAATTATTGTAGTTTATAATAATTTTTTTTTAATTTTTTTAATAAATTTTTTTCAATATATATTTTAAAAATATTTTTTTTCTAAAATATTATAGACGATGCCGCCACCATACGCCCACGATAGAGTGGACAAGGCAATTCTTCACCATATAGCGCTATATCTGCGGAAGGTGGGCGAAACTTATATCGCAAACCAGATCGACAAACGAGTTAGATTCCCTACAAATGATCAATATTTAGAAGCACTTAGGCTAGAAATGATGAATGGAAATTGGAACCAAGCTGACGTAATTGATGGTTCTATAAAATCACGAATTGCGCCTGAAATCCAGGCAATAATCGCTGCCAAAATGAGGTTTAAATTGTGGGAACAAGCCATCTTAGAGCTGATTGAAAAAAAATCCTTCAGCTGCGCTCTAAGACTAATCCAGGATAAACTAAAACCGTTAGAGATGGAAACTTCTAGATTGAATGAGCTAGCAATGTATCTTACTAATAAAGAGATTGATATCCGGGCGACAGCGAATTGGGCGGGTTTCGATGCCCGCCTAACTGTATTCAACGAAATAAAAAGGCTTTTGCCAAACGTCGACGTCCTGCCTCATGACATAAAAGAGCAAGACGTGCAATTTTATAATATAGAGCCATAAATTATTGTAGTTTATAATAAATTTTTTTTAATTTTTTTTAATAAATTTTTTTCAATATATATTTTAAAAATATTTTTTTTCTAAAATATTATAGACGATGCCGCCACCACACGCCCACGATAGAGTGGACAAGGCAATTCTTCACCATATAGCGCTATATCTGCAGAAGGTGGGCGAAACTTAAATCGCAAACCAGATCGACAAACGAGTTAGATTCCCTACAAATGATCAATATTTAGAAGCACTTAGGCTAGAAATGATGAATGGAAATTGGAACCAAGCTGACGTAATTGATGGTTCTATAAAATCACGAATTGCGCCTGAAATCCAGGCAATAATCGCTGCCAAAATGAGGTTTAAATTGTGGGAACAAGCCATCTTAGAGCTGATTGAAAAAAAATCCTTCAGCTGCGCTCTAAGACTAATCCAGGATAAACTAAAACCGTTAGAGATGGAAACTTCTAGATTGAATGAGCTAGCAATGTATCTTACTAATAAAGAGATTGATATCCGGGCGACAGCGAATTGGGCGGGTTTCGATGCCCGCCTAACTGTATTCAACGAAATAAAAAGGCTTTTGCCAAACGTCGACGTCCTGCCTCATGACATAAAAGAGCAAGACGTGCAATTTTATAATATAGAGCCATAAATTATTGTAGTTTATAATAATTTTTTTTTAATTTTTTTAATAAATTTTTTTCAATATATATTTTAAAAATATTTTTTTTCTAAAATATTATAGACGATGCCGCCACCATACGCCCACGATAGAGTGGACAAGGCAATTCTTCACCATATAGCGCTATATCTGCGGAAGGTGGGCGAAACTTATATCGCAAACCAGATCGACAAACGAGTTAGATTCCCTACAAATGATCAATATTTAGAAGCACTTAGGCTAGAAATGATGAATGGAAATTGGAACCAAGCTGACGTAATTGATGGTTCTATAAAATCACGAATTGCGCCTGAAATCCAGGCAATAATCGCTGCCAAAATGAGGTTTAAATTGTGGGAACAAGCCATCTTAGAGCTGATTGAAAAAAAATCCTTCAGCTGCGCTCTAAGACTAATCCAGGATAAACTAAAACCGTTAGAGATCGAAACTTCTAGATTGAATGAGCTAGCAATGTATCTTACTAATAAAGAGATTGATATCCGGGCGACAGCGAATTGGGCGGGTTTCGATGCCCGCCTAACTGTATTCAACGAAATAAAAAGGCTTTTGCCAAACGTCGACGTCCTGCCTCATGACATATAAGAGCAAGACGTGCAATTTTATAATATAGAGCCATAAATTATTGTAGTTTATAATAATTTTTTTTTAATTTTTTTAATAAATTTTTTTCAATATATATTTTAAAAATATTTTTTTTCTAAAATATTATAGACGATGCCGCCACCATACGCCCACGATAGAGTGGACAAGGCAATTCTTCACCATATAGCGCTATATCTGCGGAAGGTGGGCGAAACTTATATCGCAAACCAGATCGACAAACGAGTTAGATTCCCTACAAATGATCAATATTTAGAAGCACTTAGGCTAGAAATGATGAATGGAAATTGGAACAAAGCTGACGTAATTGATGGTTCTATAAAATCACGAATTGCGCCTGAAATCCAGGCAATAATCGCTGCCAAAATGAGGTTTAAATTGTGGGAACAAGCCATCTTAGAGCTGATTGAAAAAAAATCCTTCAGCTGCGCTCTAAGACTAATCCAGGATAAACTAAAACCGTTAGAGATGGAAACTTCTAGATTGAATGAGCTAGCAATGTATCTTACTAATAAAGAGATTGATATCCGGGCGACAGCGAATTGGGCGGGTTTCGATGCCCGCCTAACTGTATTCAACGAAATAAAAAGGCTTTTGCCAAACGTCGACGTCCTGCCTCATGACATAAAAGAGCAATACGTGCAATTTTATAATATAGAGCCATAAATTATTGTAGTTTATAATAAATTTTTTTTAATTTTTTTTAATAAATTTTTTTCAATATATATTTTAAAAATATTTTTTTTCTAAAATATTATAGACGATGCCGCCACCACACGCCCACGATAGAGTGGACAAGGCAATTCTTCACCATATAGCGCTATATCTGCAGAAGGTGGGCGAAACTTAAATCGCAAACCAGATCGACAAACGAGTTAGATTCCCTACAAATGATCAATATTTAGAAGCACTTAGGCTAGAAATGATGAATGGAAATTGGAACCAAGCTGACGTAATTGATGGTTCTATAAAATCACGAATTGCGCCTGAAATCCAGGCAATAATCGCTGCCAAAATGAGGTTTAAATTGTGGGAACAAGCCATCTTAGAGCTGATTGAAAAAAAATCCTTCAGCTGCGCTCTAAGACTAATCCAGGATAAACTAAAACCGTTAGAGATCGAAACTTCTAGATTGAATGAGCTAGCAATGTATCTTACTAATAAAGAGATTGATATCCGGGCGACAGCGAATTGGGCGGGTTTCGATGCCCGCCTAACTGTATTCAACGAAATAAAAAGGCTTTTGCCAAACGTCGACGTCCTGCCTCATGACATAAAAGAGCAAGACGTGCAATTTTATAATATAGAGCCATAAATTATTGTAGTTTATAATAATTTTTTTTTAATTTTTTTAATAAATTTTTTTCAATATATATTTTAAAAATATTTTTTTTCTAAAATATTATAGACGATGCCGCCACCATACGCCCACGATAGAGTGGACAAGGCAATTCTTCACCATATAGCGCTATATCTGCGGAAGGTGGGCGAAACTTATATCGCAAACCAGATCGACAAACGAGTTAGATTCCCTACAAATGATCAATATTTAGAAGCACTTAGGCTAGAAATGATGAATGGAAATTGGAACCAAGCTGACGTAATTGATGGTTCTATAAAATCACGAATTGCGCCTGAAATCCAGGCAATAATCGCTGCCAAAATGAGGTTTAAATTGTGGGAACAAGCCATCTTAGAGCTGATTGAAAAAAAATCCTTCAGCTGCGCTCTAAGACTAATCCAGGATAAACTAAAACCGTTAGAGATGGAAACTTCTAGATTGAATGAGCTAGCAATGTATCTTACTAATAAAGAGATTGATATCCGGGCGACAGCGAATTGGGCGGGTTTCGATGCCCGCCTAACTGTATTCAACGAAATAAAAAGGCTTTTGCCAAACGTCGACGTCCTGCCTCATGACATAAAAGAGCAAGACGTGCAATTTTATAATATAGAGCCATAAATTATTGTAGTTTATAATAAATTTTTTTTAATTTTTTTTAATAAATTTTTTTCAATATATATTTTAAAAATATTTTTTTTCTAAAATATTATAGACGATGCCGCCACCACACGCCCACGATAGAGTGGACAAGGCAATTCTTCACCATATAGCGCTATATCTGCAGAAGGTGGGCGAAACTTAAATCGCAAACCAGATCGACAAACGAGTTAGATTCCCTACAAATGATCAATATTTAGAAGCACTTAGGCTAGAAATGATGAATGGAAATTGGAACCAAGCTGACGTAATTGATGGTTCTATAAAATCACGAATTGCGCCTGAAATCCAGGCAATAATCGCTGCCAAAATGAGGTTTAAATTGTGGGAACAAGCCATCTTAGAGCTGATTGAAAAAAAATCCTTCAGCTGCGCTCTAAGACTAATCCAGGATAAACTAAAACCGTTAGAGATGGAAACTTCTAGATTGAATGAGCTAGCAATGTATCTTACTAATAAAGAGATTGATATCCGGGCGACAGCGAATTGGGCGGGTTTCGATGCCCGCCTAACTGTATTCAACGAAATAAAAAGGCTTTTGCCAAACGTCGACGTCCTGCCTCATGACATAAAAGAGCAAGACGTGCAATTTTATAATATAGAGCCATAAATTATTGTAGTTTATAATAATTTTTTTTTAATTTTTTTAATAAATTTTTTTCAATATATATTTTAAAAATATTTTTTTTCTAAAATATTATAGACGATGCCGCCACCATACGCCCACGATAGAGTGGACAAGGCAATTCTTCACCATATAGCGCTATATCTGCGGAAGGTGGGCGAAACTTAAATCGCAAACCAGATCGACAAACGAGTTAGATTCCCTACAAATGATCAATATTTAGAAGCACTTAGGCTAGAAATGATGAATGGAAATTGGAACCAAGCTGACGTAATTGATGGTTCTATAAAATCACGAATTGCGCCTGAAATCCAGGCAATAATCGCTGCCAAAATGAGGTTTAAATTGTGGGAACAAGCCATCTTAGAGCTGATTGAAAAAAAATCCTTCAGCTGCGCTCTAAGACTAATCCAGGATAAACTAAAACCGTTAGAGATGGAAACTTCTAGATTGAATGAGCTAGCAATGTATCTTACTAATAAAGAGATTGATATCCGGGCGACAGCGAATTGGGCGGGTTTCGATGCCCGCCTAACTGTATTCAACGAAATAAAAAGGCTTTTGCCAAACGTCGACGTCCTGCCTCATGACATAAAAGAGCAATACGTGCAATTTTATAATATAGAGCCATAAATTATTGTAGTTTATAATAAATTTTTTTTAATTTTTTTTAATAAATTTTTTTCAATATATATTTTAAAAATATTTTTTTTCTAAAATATTATAGACGATGCCGCCACCACACGCCCACGATAGAGTGGACAAGGCAATTCTTCACCATATAGCGCTATATCTGCAGAAGGTGGGCGAAACTTAAATCGCAAACCAGATCGACAAACGAGTTAGATTCCCTACAAATGATCAATATTTAGAAGCACTTAGGCTAGAAATGATGAATGGAAATTGGAACCAAGCTGACGTAATTGATGGTTCTATAAAATCACGAATTGCGCCTGAAATCCAGGCAATAATCGCTGCCAAAATGAGGTTTAAATTGTGGGAACAAGCCATCTTAGAGCTGATTGAAAAAAAATCCTTCAGCTGCGCTCTAAGACTAATCCAGGATAAACTAAAACCGTTAGAGATGGAAACTTCTAGATTGAATGAGCTAGCAATGTATCTTACTAATAAAGAGATTGATATCCGGGCGACAGCGAATTGGGCGGGTTTCGATGCCCGCCTAACTGTATTCAACGAAATAAAAAGGCTTTTGCCAAACGTCGACGTCCTGCCTCATGACATAAAAGAGCAAGACGTGCAATTTTATAATATAGAGCCATAAATTATTGTAGTTTATAATAATTTTTTTTTAATTTTTTTAATAAATTTTTTTCAATATATATTTTAAAAATATTTTTTTTCTAAAATATTATAGACGATGCCGCCACCATACGCCCACGATAGAGTGGACAAGGCAATTCTTCACCATATAGCGCTATATCTGCGGAAGGTGGGCGAAACTTAAATCGCAAACCAGATCGACAAACGAGTTAGATTCCCTACAAATGATCAATATTTAGAAGCACTTAGGCTAGAAATGATGAATGGAAATTGGAACCAAGCTGACGTAATTGATGGTTCTATAAAATCACGAATTGCGCCTGAAATCCAGGCAATAATCGCTGCCAAAATGAGGTTTAAATTGTGGGAACAAGCCATCTTAGAGCTGATTGAAAAAAAATCCTTCAGCTGCGCTCTAAGACTAATCCAGGATAAACTAAAACCGTTAGAGATGGAAACTTCTAGATTGAATGAGCTAGCAATGTATCTTACTAATAAAGAGATTGATATCCGGGCGACAGCGAATTGGGCGGGTTTCGATGCCCGCCTAACTGTATTCAACGAAATAAAAAGGCTTTTGCCAAACGTCGACGTCCTGCCTCATGACATAAAAGAGCAAGACGTGCAATTTTATAATATAGAGCCATAAATTATTGTAGTTTATAATAATTTTTTTTTAATTTTTTTAATAAATTTTTTTCAATATATATTTTAAAAATATTTTTTTTCTAAAATATTATAGACGATGCCGCCACCATACGCCCACGATAGAGTGGACAAGGCAATTCTTCACCATATAGCGCTATATCTGCGGAAGGTGGGCGAAACTTATATCGCAAACCAGATCGACAAACGAGTTAGATTCCCTACAAATGATCAATATTTAGAAGCACTTAGGCTAGAAATGATGAATGGAAATTGGAACCAAGCTGACGTAATTGATGGTTCTATAAAATCACGAATTGCGCCTGAAATCCAGGCAATAATCGCTGCCAAAATGAGGTTTAAATTGTGGGAACAAGCCATCTTAGAGCTGATTGAAAAAAAATCCTTCAGCTGCGCTCTAAGACTAATCCAGGATAAACTAAAACCGTTAGAGATGGAAACTTCTAGATTGAATGAGCTAGCAATGTATCTTACTAATAAAGAGATTGATATCCGGGCGACAGCGAATTGGGCGGGTTTCGATGCCCGCCTAACTGTATTCAACGAAATAAAAAGGCTTTTGCCAAACGTCGACGTCCTGCCTCATGACATAAAAGAGCAAGACGTGCAATTTTATAATATAGAGCCATAAATTATTGTAGTTTATAATAAATTTTTTTTAATTTTTTTTAATAAATTTTTTTCAATATATATTTTAAAAATATTTTTTTTCTAAAATATTATAGACGATGCCGCCACCATACGCCCACGATAGAGTGGACAAGGCAATTCTTCACCATATAGCGCTATATCTGCGGAAGGTGGGCGAAACTTAAATCGCAAACCAGATCGACAAACGAGTTAGATTCCCTACAAATGATCAATATTTAGAAGCACTTAGGCTAGAAATGATGAATGGAAATTGGAACCAAGCTGACGTAATTGATGGTTCTATAAAATCACGAATTGCGCCTGAAATCCAGGCAATAATCGCTGCCAAAATGAGGTTTAAATTGTGGGAACAAGCCATCTTAGAGCTGATTGAAAAAAAATCCTTCAGCTGCGCTCTAAGACTAATCCAGGATAAACTAAAACCGTTAGAGATGGAAACTTCTAGATTGAATGAGCTAGCAATGTATCTTACTAATAAAGAGATTGATATCCGGGCGACAGCGAATTGGGCGGGTTTCGATGCCCGCCTAACTGTATTCAACGAAATAAAAAGGCTTTTGCCAAACGTCGACGTCCTGCCTCATGACATAAAAGAGCAAGACGTGCAATTTTATAATATAGAGCCATAAATTATTGTAGTTTATAATAATTTTTTTTTAATTTTTTTAATAAATTTTTTTCAATATATATTTTAAAAATATTTTTTTTCTAAAATATTATAGACGATGCCGCCACCATACGCCCACGATAGAGTGGACAAGGCAATTCTTCACCATATAGCGCTATATCTGCGGAAGGTGGGCGAAACTTATATCGCAAACCAGATCGACAAACGAGTTAGATTCCCTACAAATGATCAATATTTAGAAGCACTTAGGCTAGAAATGATGAATGGAAATTGGAACCAAGCTGACGTAATTGATGGTTCTATAAAATCACGAATTGCGCCTGAAATCCAGGCAATAATCGCTGCCAAAATGAGGTTTAAATTGTGGGAACAAGCCATCTTAGAGCTGATTGAAAAAAAATCCTTCAGCTGCGCTCTAAGACTAATCCAGGATAAACTAAAACCGTTAGAGATCGAAACTTCTAGATTGAATGAGCTAGCAATGTATCTTACTAATAAAGAGATTGATATCCGGGCGACAGCGAATTGGGCGGGTTTCGATGCCCGCCTAACTGTATTCAACGAAATAAAAAGGCTTTTGCCAAACGTCGACGTCCTGCCTCATGACATAAAAGAGCAAGACGTGCAATTTTATAATATAGAGCCATAAATTATTGTAGTTTATAATAATTTTTTTTTAATTTTTTTAATAAATTTTTTTCAATATATATTTTAAAAATATTTTTTTTCTAAAATATTATAGACGATGCCGCCACCATACGCCCACGATAGAGTGGACAAGGCAATTCTTCACCATATAGCGCTATATCTGCGGAAGGTGGGCGAAACTTATATCGCAAACCAGATCGACAAACGAGTTAGATTCCCTACAAATGATCAATATTTAGAAGCACTTAGGCTAGAAATGATGAATGGAAATTGGAACCAAGCTGACGTAATTGATGGTTCTATAAAATCACGAATTGCGCCTGAAATCCAGGCAATAATCGCTGCCAAAATGAGGTTTAAATTGTGGGAACAAGCCATCTTAGAGCTGATTGAAAAAAAATCCTTCAGCTGCGCTCTAAGACTAATCCAGGATAAACTAAAACCGTTAGAGATGGAAACTTCTAGATTGAATGAGCTAGCAATGTATCTTACTAATAAAGAGATTGATATCCGGGCGACAGCGAATTGGGCGGGTTTCGATGCCCGCCTAACTGTATTCAACGAAATAAAAAGGCTTTTGCCAAACGTCGACGTCCTGCCTCATGACATAAAAGAGCAAGACGTGCAATTTTATAATATAGAGCCATAAATTATTGTAGTTTATAATAAATTTTTTTTAATTTTTTTAATAAATTTTTTTCAATATATATTTTAAAAATATTTTTTTTCTAAAATATTATAGACGATGCCGCCACCATACGCCCACGATAGAGTGGACAAGGCAATTCTTCACCATATAGCGCTATATCTGCGGAAGGTGGGCGAAACTTAAATCGCAAACCAGATCGACAAACGAGTTAGATTCCCTACAAATGATCAATATTTAGAAGCACTTAGGCTAGAAATGATGAATGGAAATTGGAACCAAGCTGACGTAATTGATGGTTCTATAAAATCACGAATTGCGCCTGAAATCCAGGCAATAATCGCTGCCAAAATGAGGTTTAAATTGTGGGAACAAGCCATCTTAGAGCTGATTGAAAAAAAATCCTTCAGCTGCGCTCTAAGACTAATCCAGGATAAACTAAAACCGTTAGAGATGGAAACTTCTAGATTGAATGAGCTAGCAATGTATCTTACTAATAAAGAGATTGATATCCGGGCGACAGCGAATTGGGCGGGTTTCGATGCCCGCCTAACTGTATTCAACGAAATAAAAAGGCTTTTGCCAAACGTCGACGTCCTGCCTCATGACATAAAAGAGCAAGACGTGCAATTTTATAATATAGAGCCATAAATTATTGTAGTTTATAATAATTTTTTTTTAATTTTTTTAATAAATTTTTTTCAATATATATTTTAAAAATATTTTTTTTCTAAAATATTATAGACGATGCCGCCACCATACGCCCACGATAGAGTGGACAAGGCAATTCTTCACCATATAGCGCTATATCTGCGGAAGGTGGGCGAAACTTATATCGCAAACCAGATCGACAAACGAGTTAGATTCCCTACAAATGATCAATATTTAGAAGCACTTAGGCTAGAAATGATGAATGGAAATTGGAACCAAGCTGACGTAATTGATGGTTCTATAAAATCACGAATTGCGCCTGAAATCCAGGCAATAATCGCTGCCAAAATGAGGTTTAAATTGTGGGAACAAGCCATCTTAGAGCTGATTGAAAAAAAATCCTTCAGCTGCGCTCTAAGACTAATCCAGGATAAACTAAAACCGTTAGAGATCGAAACTTCTAGATTGAATGAGCTAGCAATGTATCTTACTAATAAAGAGATTGATATCCGGGCGACAGCGAATTGGGCGGGTTTCGATGCCCGCCTAACTGTATTCAACGAAATAAAAAGGCTTTTGCCAAACGTCGACGTCCTGCCTCATGACATAAAAGAGCAAGACGTGCAATTTTATAATATAGAGCCATAAATTATTGTAGTTTATAATAATTTTTTTTTAATTTTTTTAATAAATTTTTTTCAATATATATTTTAAAAATATTTTTTTTCTAAAATATTATAGACGATGCCGCCACCATACGCCCACGATAGAGTGGACAAGGCAATTCTTCACCATATAGCGCTATATCTGCGGAAGGTGGGCGAAACTTATATCGCAAACCAGATCGACAAACGAGTTAGATTCCCTACAAATGATCAATATTTAGAAGCACTTAGGCTAGAAATGATGAATGGAAATTGGAACCAAGCTGACGTAATTGATGGTTCTATAAAATCACGAATTGCGCCTGAAATCCAGGCAATAATCGCTGCCAAAATGAGGTTTAAATTGTGGGAACAAGCCATCTTAGAGCTGATTGAAAAAAAATCCTTCAGCTGCGCTCTAAGACTAATCCAGGATAAACTAAAACCGTTAGAGATCGAAACTTCTAGATTGAATGAGCTAGCAATGTATCTTACTAATAAAGAGATTGATATCCGGGCGACAGCGAATTGGGCGGGTTTCGATGCCCGCCTAACTGTATTCAACGAAATAAAAAGGCTTTTGCCAAACGTCGACGTCCTGCCTCATGACATAAAAGAGCAAGACGTGCAATTTTATAATATAGAGCCATAAATTATTGTAGTTTATAATAAATTTTTTTTAATTTTTTTTAATAAATTTTTTTCAATATATATTTTAAAAATATTTTTTTTCTAAAATATTATAGACGATGCCGCCACCATACGCCCACGATAGAGTGGACAAGGCAATTCTCCACCATATAGCGCTATATCTGCGGAAGGTGGGCGAAACTTAAATCGCAAACCAGATCGACAAACGAGTTAGATTCCCTACAAATGATCAATATTTAGAAGCACTTAGGCTAGAAATGATGAATGGAAATTGGAACCAAGCTGACGTAATTGATGGTTCTATAAAATCACGAATTGCGCCTGAAATCCAGGCAATAATCGCTGCCAAAATGAGGTTTAAATTGTGGGAACAAGCCATCTTAGAGCTGATTGAAAAAAAATCCTTCAGCTGCGCTCTAAGACTAATCCAGGATAAACTAAAACCGTTAGAGATGGAAACTTCTAGATTGAATGAGCTAGCAATGTATCTTACTAATAAAGAGATTGATATCCGGGCGACAGCGAATTGGGCGGGTTTCGATGCCCGCCTAACTGTATTCAACGAAATAAAAAGGCTTTTGCCAAACGTCGACGTCCTGCCTCATGACATAAAAGAGCAAGACGTGCAATTTTATAATATAGAGCCATAAATTATTGTAGTTTATAATTTTTTTTTAATTTTTTTAATAAATTTTTTTCAATATATATTTTAAAAATATTTTTTTTCTAAAATATTATAGACGATGCCGCCACCATACGCCCACGATAGAGTGGACAAGGCAATTCTTCACCATATAGCGCTATATCTGCGGAAGGTGGGCGAAACTTATATCGCAAACCAGATCGACAAACGAGTTAGATTCCCTACAAATGATCAATATTTAGAAGCACTTAGGCTAGAAATGATGAATGGAAATTGGAACCAAGCTGACGTAATTGATGGTTCTATAAAATCACGAATTGCGCCTGAAATCCAGGCAATAATCGCTGCCAAAATGAGGTTTAAATTGTGGGAACAAGCCATCTTAGAGCTGATTGAAAAAAAATCCTTCAGCTGCGCTCTAAGACTAATCCAGGATAAACTAAAACCGTTAGAGATGGAAACTTCTAGATTGAATGAGCTAGCAATGTATCTTACTAATAAAGAGATTGATATCCGGGCGACAGCGAATTGGGCGGGTTTCGATGCCCGCCTAACTGTATTCAACGAAATAAAAAGGCTTTTGCCAAACGTCGACGTCCTGCCTCATGACATAAAAGAGCAAGACGTGCAATTTTATAATATAGAGCCATAAATTATTGTAGTTTATAATAAATTTTTTTTAATTTTTTTTAATAAATTTTTTTCAATATATATTTTAAAAATATTTTTTTTCTAAAATATTATAGACGATGCCGCCACCATACGCCCACGATAGAGTGGACAAGGCAATTCTTCACCATATAGCGCTATATCTGCGGAAGGTGGGCGAAACTTAAATCGCAAACCAGATCGACAAACGAGTTAGATTCCCTACAAATGATCAATATTTAGAAGCACTTAGGCTAGAAATGATGAATGGAAATTGGAACCAAGCTGACGTAATTGATGGTTCTATAAAATCACGAATTGCGCCTGAAATCCAGGCAATAATCGCTGCCAAAATGAGGTTTAAATTGTGGGAACAAGCCATCTTAGAGCTGATTGAAAAAAAATCCTTCAGCTGCGCTCTAAGACTAATCCAGGATAAACTAAAACCGTTAGAGATGGAAACTTCTAGATTGAATGAGCTAGCAATGTATCTTACTAATAAAGAGATTGATATCCGGGCGACAGCGAATTGGGCGGGTTTCGATGCCCGCCTAACTGTATTCAACGAAATAAAAAGGCTTTTGCCAAACGTCGACGTCCTGCCTCATGACATAAAAGAGCAAGACGTGCAATTTTATAATATAGAGCCATAAATTATTGTAGTTTATAATAATTTTTTTTTAATTTTTTTAATAAATTTTTTTCAATATATATTTTAAAAATATTTTTTTTCTAAAATATTATAGACGATGCCGCCACCATACGCCCACGATAGAGTGGACAAGGCAATTCTTCACCATATAGCGCTATATCTGCGGAAGGTGGGCGAAACTTATATCGCAAACCAGATCGACAAACGAGTTAGATTCCCTACAAATGATCAATATTTAGAAGCACTTAGGCTAGAAATGATGAATGGAAATTGGAACCAAGCTGACGTAATTGATGGTTCTATAAAATCACGAATTGCGCCTGAAATCCAGGCAATAATCGCTGCCAAAATGAGGTTTAAATTGTGGGAACAAGCCATCTTAGAGCTGATTGAAAAAAAATCCTTCAGCTGCGCTCTAAGACTAATCCAGGATAAACTAAAACCGTTAGAGATCGAAACTTCTAGATTGAATGAGCTAGCAATGTATCTTACTAATAAAGAGATTGATATCCGGGCGACAGCGAATTGGGCGGGTTTCGATGCCCGCCTAACTGTATTCAACGAAATAAAAAGGCTTTTGCCAAACGTCGACGTCCTGCCTCATGACATAAAAGAGCAAGACGTGCAATTTTATAATATAGAGCCATAAATTATTGTAGTTTATAATAATTTTTTTTTAATTTTTTTAATAAATTTTTTTCAATATATATTTTAAAAATATTTTTTTTCTAAAATATTATAGACGATGCCGCCACCATACGCCCACGATAGAGTGGACAAGGCAATTCTTCACCATATAGCGCTATATCTGCGGAAGGTGGGCGAAACTTATATCGCAAACCAGATCGACAAACGAGTTAGATTCCCTACAAATGATCAATATTTAGAAGCACTTAGGCTAGAAATGATGAATGGAAATTGGAACCAAGCTGACGTAATTGATGGTTCTATAAAATCACGAATTGCGCCTGAAATCCAGGCAATAATCGCTGCCAAAATGAGGTTTAAATTGTGGCAACAAGCCATCTTAGAGCTGATTGAAAAAAAATCCTTCAGCTGCGCTCTAAGACTAATCCAGGATAAACTAAAACCGTTAGAGATGGAAACTTCTAGATTGAATGAGCTAGCAATGTATCTTACTAATAAAGAGATTGATATCCGGGCGACAGCGAATTGGGCGGGTTTCGATGCCCGCCTAACTGTATTCAACGAAATAAAAAGGCTTTTGCCAAACGTCGACGTCCTGCCTCATGACATAAAAGAGCAATACGTGCAATTTTATAATATAGAGCCATAAATTATTGTAGTTCATAATAATTTTTTTTTAATTTTTTTAATAAATTTTTTTCAATATATATTTTAAAAATATTTTTTTTCTAAAATATTATAGACGATGCCGCCACCATACGCCCACGATAGAGTGGACAAGGCAATTCTTCACCATATAGCGCTATATCTGCGGAAGGTGGGCGAAACTTATATCGCAAACCAGATCGACAAACGAGTTAGATTCCCTACAAATGATCAATATTTAGAAGCACTTAGGCTAGAAATGATGAATGGAAATTGGAACCAAGCTGACGTAATTGATGGTTCTATAAAATCACGAATTGCGCCTGAAATCCAGGCAATAATCGCTGCCAAAATGAGGTTTAAATTGTGGGAACAAGCCATCTTAGAGCTGATTGAAAAAAAATCCTTCAGCTGCGCTCTAAGACTAATCCAGGATAAACTAAAACCGTTAGAGATGGAAACTTCTAGATTGAATGAGCTAGCAATGTATCTTACTAATAAAGAGATTGATATCCGGGCGACAGCGAATTGGGCGGGTTTCGATGCCCGCCTAACTGTATTCAACGAAATAAAAAGGCTTTTGCCAAACGTCGACGTCCTGCCTCATGACATAAAAGAGCAAGACGTGCAATTTTATAATATAGAGCCATAAATTATTGTAGTTCATAATAATTTTTTTTTAATTTTTTTAATAAATTTTTTTCAATATATATTTTAAAAATATTTTTTTTCTAAAATATTATAGACGATGCCGCCACCATACGCCCACGATAGAGTGGACAAGGCAATTCTTCACCATATAGCGCTATATCTGCGGAAGGTGGGCGAAACTTAAATCGCAAACCAGATCGACAAACGAGTTAGATTCCCTACAAATGATCAATATTTAGAAGCACTTAGGCTAGAAATGATGAATGGAAATTGGAACCAAGCTGACGTAATTGATGGTTCTATAAAATCACGAATTGCGCCTGAAATCCAGGCAATAATCGCTGCCAAAATGAGGTTTAAATTGTGGGAACAAGCCATCTTAGAGCTGATTGAAAAAAAATCCTTCAGCTGCGCTCTAAGACTAATCCAGGATAAACTAAAACCGTTAGAGATCGAAACTTCTAGATTGAATGAGCTAGCAATGTATCTTACTAATAAAGAGATTGATATCCGGGCGACAGCGAATTGGGCGGGTTTCGATGCCCGCCTAACTGTATTCAACGAAATAAAAAGGCTTTTGCCAAACGTCGACGTCCTGCCTCATGACATAAAAGAGCAAGACGTGCAATTTTATAATATAGAGCCATAAATTATTGTAGTTTATAATAATTTTTTTTTAATTTTTTTAATAAATTTTTTTCAATATATATTTTAAAAATATTTTTTTTCTAAAATATTATAGACGATGCCGCCACCATACGCCCACGATAGAGTGGACAAGGCAATTCTTCACCATATAGCGCTATATCTGCGGAAGGTGGGCGAAACTTATATCGCAAACCAGATCGACAAACGAGTTAGATTCCCTACAAATGATCAATATTTAGAAGCACTTAGGCTAGAAATGATGAATGGAAATTGGAACCAAGCTGACGTAATTGATGGTTCTATAAAATCACGAATTGCGCCTGAAATCCAGGCAATAATCGCTGCCAAAATGAGGTTTAAATTGTGGGAACAAGCCATCTTAGAGCTGATTGAAAAAAAATCCTTCAGCTGCGCTCTAAGACTAATCCAGGATAAACTAAAACCGTTAGAGATCGAAACTTCTAGATTGAATGAGCTAGCAATGTATCTTACTAATAAAGAGATTGATATCCGGGCGACAGCGAATTGGGCGGGTTTCGATGCCCGCCTAACTGTATTCAACGAAATAAAAAGGCTTTTGCCAAACGTCGACGTCCTGCCTCATGACATAAAAGAGCAAGACGTGCAATTTTATAATATAGAGCCATAAATTATTGTAGTTTATAATAATTTTTTTTTAATTTTTTTAATAAATTTTTTTCAATATATATTTTAAAAATATTTTTTTTCTAAAATATTATAGACGATGCCGCCACCATACGCCCACGATAGAGTGGACAAGGCAATTCTTCACCATATAGCGCTATATCTGCGGAAGGTGGGCGAAACTTATATCGCAAACCAGATCGACAAACGAGTTAGATTCCCTACAAATGATCAATATTTAGAAGCACTTAGGCTAGAAATGATGAATGGAAATTGGAACCAAGCTGACGTAATTGATGGTTCTATAAAATCACGAATTGCGCCTGAAATCCAGGCAATAATCGCTGCCAAAATGAGGTTTAAATTGTGGGAACAAGCCATCTTAGAGCTGATTGAAAAAAAATCCTTCAGCTGCGCTCTAAGACTAATCCAGGATAAACTAAAACCGTTAGAGATCGAAACTTCTAGATTGAATGAGCTAGCAATGTATCTTACTAATAAAGAGATTGATATCCGGGCGACAGCGAATTGGGCGGGTTTCGATGCCCGCCTAACTGTATTCAACGAAATAAAAAGGCTTTTGCCAAACGTCGACGTCCTGCCTCATGACATAAAAGAGCAAGACGTGCAATTTTATAATATAGAGCCATAAATTATTGTAGTTTATAATAAATTTTTTTTAATTTTTTTTAATAAATTTTTTTCAATATATATTTTAAAAATATTTTTTTTCTAAAATATTATAGACGATGCCGCCACCATACGCCCACGATAGAGTGGACAAGGCAATTCTCCACCATATAGCGCTATATCTGCGGAAGGTGGGCGAAACTTAAATCGCAAACCAGATCGACAAACGAGTTAGATTCCCTACAAATGATCAATATTTAGAAGCACTTAGGCTAGAAATGATGAATGGAAATTGGAACCAAGCTGACGTAATTGATGGTTCTATAAAATCACGAATTGCGCCTGAAATCCAGGCAATAATCGCTGCCAAAATGAGGTTTAAATTGTGGGAACAAGCCATCTTAGAGCTGATTGAAAAAAAATCCTTCAGCTGCGCTCTAAGACTAATCCAGGATAAACTAAAACCGTTAGAGATGGAAACTTCTAGATTGAATGAGCTAGCAATGTATCTTACTAATAAAGAGATTGATATCCGGGCGACAGCGAATTGGGCGGGTTTCGATGCCCGCCTAACTGTATTCAACGAAATAAAAAGGCTTTTGCCAAACGTCGACGTCCTGCCTCATGACATAAAAGAGCAAGACGTGCAATTTTATAATATAGAGCCATAAATTATTGTAGTTTATAATTTTTTTTTAATTTTTTTAATAAATTTTTTTCAATATATATTTTAAAAATATTTTTTTTCTAAAATATTATAGACGATGCCGCCACCATACGCCCACGATAGAGTGGACAAGGCAATTCTTCACCATATAGCGCTATATCTGCGGAAGGTGGGCGAAACTTATATCGCAAACCAGATCGACAAACGAGTTAGATTCCCTACAAATGATCAATATTTAGAAGCACTTAGGCTAGAAATGATGAATGGAAATTGGAACCAAGCTGACGTAATTGATGGTTCTATAAAATCACGAATTGCGCCTGAAATCCAGGCAATAATCGCTGCCAAAATGAGGTTTAAATTGTGGGAACAAGCCATCTTAGAGCTGATTGAAAAAAAATCCTTCAGCTGCGCTCTAAGACTAATCCAGGATAAACTTAAACCGTTAGAGATCGAAACTTCTAGATTGAATGAGCTAGCAATGTATCTTACTAATAAAGAGATTGATATCCGGGCGACAGCGAATTGGGCGGGTTTCGATGCCCGCCTAACTGTATTCAACGAAATAAAAAGGCTTTTGCCAAACGTCGACGTCCTGCCTCATGACATAAAAGAGCAAGACGTGCAATTTTATAATATAGAGCCATAAATTATTGTAGTTTATAATAAATTTTTTTTAATTTTTTTTAATAAATTTTTTTCAATATATATTTTAAAAATATTTTTTTTCTAAAATATTATAGACGATGCCGCCACCATACGCCCACGATAGAGTGGACAAGGCAATTCTTCACCATATAGCGCTATATCTGCGGAAGGTGGGCGAAACTTAAATCGCAAACCAGATCGACAAACGAGTTAGATTCCCTACAAATGATCAATATTTAGAAGCACTTAGGCTAGAAATGATGAATGGAAATTGGAACCAAGCTGACGTAATTGATGGTTCTATAAAATCACGAATTGCGCCTGAAATCCAGGCAATAATCGCTGCCAAAATGAGGTTTAAATTGTGGGAACAAGCCATCTTAGAGCTGATTGAAAAAAAATCCTTCAGCTGCGCTCTAAGACTAATCCAGGATAAACTAAAACCGTTAGAGATGGAAACTTCTAGATTGAATGAGCTAGCAATGTATCTTACTAATAAAGAGATTGATATCCGGGCGACAGCGAATTGGGCGGGTTTCGATGCCCGCCTAACTGTATTCAACGAAATAAAAAGGCTTTTGCCAAACGTCGACGTCCTGCCTCATGACATAAAAGAGCAAGACGTGCAATTTTATAATATAGAGCCATAAATTATTGTAGTTTATAATAATTTTTTTTTAATTTTTTTAATAAATTTTTTTCAATATATATTTTAAAAATATTTTTTTTCTAAAATATTATAGACGATGCCGCCACCATACGCCCACGATAGAGTGGACAAGGCAATTCTTCACCATATAGCGCTATATCTGCGGAAGGTGGGCGAAACTTATATCGCAAACCAGATCGACAAACGAGTTAGATTCCCTACAAATGATCAATATTTAGAAGCACTTAGGCTAGAAATGATGAATGGAAATTGGAACCAAGCTGACGTAATTGATGGTTCTATAAAATCACGAATTGCGCCTGAAATCCAGGCAATAATCGCTGCCAAAATGAGGTTTAAATTGTGGGAACAAGCCATCTTAGAGCTGATTGAAAAAAAATCCTTCAGCTGCGCTCTAAGACTAATCCAGGATAAACTAAAACCGTTAGAGATCGAAACTTCTAGATTGAATGAGCTAGCAATGTATCTTACTAATAAAGAGATTGATATCCGGGCGACAGCGAATTGGGCGGGTTTCGATGCCCGCCTAACTGTATTCAACGAAATAAAAAGGCTTTTGCCAAACGTCGACGTCCTGCCTCATGACATAAAAGAGCAAGACGTGCAATTTTATAATATAGAGCCATAAATTATTGTAGTTTATAATAATTTTTTTTTAATTTTTTTAATAAATTTTTTTCAATATATATTTTAAAAATATTTTTTTTCTAAAATATTATAGACGATGCCGCCACCATACGCCCACGATAGAGTGGACAAGGCAATTCTTCACCATATAGCGCTATATCTGCGGAAGGTGGGCGAAACTTATATCGCAAACCAGATCGACAAACGAGTTAGATTCCCTACAAATGATCAATATTTAGAAGCACTTAGGCTAGAAATGATGAATGGAAATTGGAACCAAGCTGACGTAATTGATGGTTCTATAAAATCACGAATTGCGCCTGAAATCCAGGCAATAATCGCTGCCAAAATGAGGTTTAAATTGTGGCAACAAGCCATCTTAGAGCTGATTGAAAAAAAATCCTTCAGCTGCGCTCTAAGACTAATCCAGGATAAACTAAAACCGTTAGAGATGGAAACTTCTAGATTGAATGAGCTAGCAATGTATCTTACTAATAAAGAGATTGATATCCGGGCGACAGCGAATTGGGCGGGTTTCGATGCCCGCCTAACTGTATTCAACGAAATAAAAAGGCTTTTGCCAAACGTCGACGTCCTGCCTCATGACATAAAAGAGCAATACGTGCAATTTTATAATATAGAGCCATAAATTATTGTAGTTCATAATAATTTTTTTTTAATTTTTTTAATAAATTTTTTTCAATATATATTTTAAAAATATTTTTTTTCTAAAATATTATAGACGATGCCGCCACCATACGCCCACGATAGAGTGGACAAGGCAATTCTTCACCATATAGCGCTATATCTGCGGAAGGTGGGCGAAACTTATATCGCAAACCAGATCGACAAACGAGTTAGATTCCCTACAAATGATCAATATTTAGAAGCACTTAGGCTAGAAATGATGAATGGAAATTGGAACCAAGCTGACGTAATTGATGGTTCTATAAAATCACGAATTGCGCCTGAAATCCAGGCAATAATCGCTGCCAAAATGAGGTTTAAATTGTGGGAACAAGCCATCTTAGAGCTGATTGAAAAAAAATCCTTCAGCTGCGCTCTAAGACTAATCCAGGATAAACTAAAACCGTTAGAGATGGAAACTTCTAGATTGAATGAGCTAGCAATGTATCTTACTAATAAAGAGATTGATATCCGGGCGACAGCGAATTGGGCGGGTTTCGATGCCCGCCTAACTGTATTCAACGAAATAAAAAGGCTTTTGCCAAACGTCGACGTCCTGCCTCATGACATAAAAGAGCAAGACGTGCAATTTTATAATATAGAGCCATAAATTATTGTAGTTTATAATAAATTTTTTTTAATTTTTTTTAATAAATTTTTTTCAATATATATTTTAAAAATATTTTTTTTCTAAAATATTATAGACGATGCCGCCACCATACGCCCACGATAGAGTGGACAAGGCAATTCTTCACCATATAGCGCTATATCTGCGGAAGGTGGGCGAAACTTATATCGCAAACCAGATCGACAAACGAGTTAGATTCCCTACAAATGATCAATATTTAGAAGCACTTAGGCTAGAAATGATGAATGGAAATTGGAACCAAGCTGACGTAATTGATGGTTCTATAAAATCACGAATTGCGCCTGAAATCCAGGCAATAATCGCTGCCAAAATGAGGTTTAAATTGTGGGAACAAGCCATCTTAGAGCTGATTGAAAAAAAATCCTTCAGCTGCGCTCTAAGACTAATCCAGGATAAACTAAAACCGTTAGAGATGGAAACTTCTAGATTGAATGAGCTAGCAATGTATCTTACTAATAAAGAGATTGATATCCGGGCGACAGCGAATTAGGCGGGTTTCGATGCCCGCCTAACTGTATTCAACGAAATAAAAAGGCTTTTGCCAAACGTCGACGTCCTGCCTCATGACATAAAAGAGCAAGACGTGCAATTTTATAATATAGAGCCATAAATTATTGTAGTTTATAATAATTTTTTTTTAATTTTTTTAATAAATTTTTTTCAATATATATTTTAAAAATATTTTTTTTCTAAAATATTATAGACGATGCCGCCACCATACGCCCACGATAGAGTGGACAAGGCAATTCTTCACCATATAGCGCTATATCTGCGGAAGGTGGGCGAAACTTAAATCGCAAACCAGATCGACAAACGAGTTAGATTCCCTACAAATGATCAATATTTAGAAGCACTTAGGCTAGAAATGATGAATGGAAATTGGAACCAAGCTGACGTAATTGATGGTTCTATAAAATCACGAATTGCGCCTGAAATCCAGGCAATAATCGCTGCCAAAATGAGGTTTAAATTGTGGGAACAAGCCATCTTAGAGCTGATTGAAAAAAAATCCTTCAGCTGCGCTCTAAGACTAATCCAGGATAAACTAAAACCGTTAGAGATGGAAACTTCTAGATTGAATGAGCTAGCAATGTATCTTACTTATAAAGAGATTGATATCCGGGCGACAGCGAATTGGGCGGGTTTCGATGCCCGCATAACTGTATTCAACGAAATAAAAAGGCTTTTGCCAAACGTCGACGTCCTGCCTCATGACATAAAAGAGCAAGACGTGCAATTTTATAATATAGAGCCATAAATTATTGTAGTTTATAATAAATTTTTTTAAATTTTTTTTAATAAATTTTTTTAAATATATATTTTATAAATATTTTTTTTCTAAATTATTATAGACGATGCCGCCACCATACGCCCACGATAGAGTGGACAAGGCAATTCTTCACCATTTAGCGCTATATCTGCGGAAGGTGGGCGAAACTTATATCGCAAACCAGATCGACAAACGAGTTAGATTCCCTACAAATGATCAATATTTAGAAGCACTTAGGCTAGAAATGATGAATGGAAATTGGAACCAAGCTGACGTAATTGATGGTTCTATAACATCGCGAATTGCGCCTGAAATCCAGGCAATAATCGCTGCCAAAATGAGGTTTAAATTGTGGGAACAAGCCATCTTCGAGCTGATTGAAAAAAAATCCTTCAGCTGCGCTCTAAGACTAATCCAGGATAAACTAAAACCGTTAGAGATCGAAACTTCTAGATTGAATGAGCTAGCAATGTATCTTACTAATAAAGATATTGATATTCGGGCGACAGCGAATTGGGCGGGTTTCGATGCCCGCCTAACTGTATTCAACGAAATAAAAAGGCTTTTGCCAAACGTCGACGTCCTGCCTCATGACATAAAAGAGCAATACGTGCAATTTTATAATATAGAGCCATAAATTATTGTAGTTTATAATAATTTTTTTTAAATTTTTTTTAATAAATTTTTTAAATATATATTTTAAAAATATTTTTTTTCTAAAATATTAAAGACGAAGCCGCCACCATACGCCCACGATAGAGTGGACAAGGCAATTCTTCACCATATAGCGCTATATCTGCGGAAGGTGGGCGAAACTTATATCGCAAACCAGATCGACAAACGAGTTAGATTCCCTACAAATGATCAATATGTAGAAGCACTTAGGCTAGAAATGATGAATGGAAATTGGAACCAAGCTGACGTAATTGATGGTTCTATAACATCGCGAATTGCGCCTGAAATCCAGGCAATAATCGCTGCCAAAATGAGGTTTAAATTGTGGGAACAAGCCATCTTAGAGCTGATTGAAAAATAATCCTTCAGCTGCGCTCTAAGACTAATCCAGGATAAACTAAAACCGTTAGAGATGGAAACTTCTAGATGAATGAGCTAGCAATGTATCTTACTAATAAAGAGATTGATATCCGGGCGACAGCGAATTGGGCGGGTTTCGATGCCCGCCTAACTGTATTCAACGAAATAAAAAGGCTTTTGCCAAACGTCGACATCCTGCCTCATGACATAAAAGAGCAATACGTGCAATTTTATAATATAGAGCCATAAATTATTGTAGTTTATAATAAATTTTTTTAAATTTTTTTTAATAAATTTTTTAAAATATATATTTTAAAAATATTTTTTTTCTAAAATATTATAGACGATGCCGCCACTATACGCCCACGATAGAGTGGACAAGGCAATTCTTCACCATATAGCGCTATATCTGCGGAAGGTGGGCGAAACTTATATCGCAAACCAGATCGACAAACGAGTTAGATTCCCTACAAATGCTCAATATTTAGAAGCACTTAGGCTAGAGATGATGAATGGAAATTGGAACCAAGCTGACGTAATTGATGGTTCAAAAACGTCGCGAATTGCGCCTGAAATCCAGGCAATAATCGCTGCCAAAATGAGGTTTAACTTGTGGGAACAAGCCATCTTAGAGCTGATTGAAAAAAAATCCTTCAGCTGCGCTCTAAGACTAATCCAGGATAAACTAAAACCGTTAGAGATCGAAACTTCTAGATTGAATGAGCTAGCAATGTATCTTACTAATAAAGAGATTGATATCCGGGCGACAGCGAATTGGGCGGGTTTCGATGCCCGCATAACTGTATTCAACGAAATAAAAAGGCTTTTGCCAAACGTCGACGTCCTGCCTCATGACATAAAAGAGCAATACGTGCAATTTTATAATATAGAGCCATAAATTATTGTAGTTTATAATAAATTTTTTTAAATTTTTTTTTAATAAATTTTTTTACATATATATTTTAAAAATATTTTTTTTCTAAAATATTATAGACGATGCCGCCACTATACGCCCACGATAGAGTGGACAAGGCAATTCTTCACCATATAGCGCTATATCTGCGGAAGGTGGGCGAAGCTTATATCGCAAACCAGATCGACAAACGAGTTAGATTCCCTACAAATGATCAATATTTAGAAGCACTTAGGCTAGAAATGATGAATGGAAATTGGAACCAAGCTGACGTAATTGATGGTTCTATAAAATCGCGAATTGCGCCTGAAATCCAGGCAATAATCGCTGCCAAAATGAGGTTTAAATTGTGGGAACAAGCCATCTTAGAGCTGATTGAAAAATAATCCTTCAGCTGCGCTCTAAGACTAATCCAGGATAAACTAAAACCGTTAGAGATGGAAACTTCTAGATGAATGAGCTAGCAATGTATCTTACTAATAAAGAGATTGATATCCGGGCGACAGCGAATTGGGCGGGTTTCGATGCCCGCCTAACTGTATTCAACGAAATAAAAAGGCTTTTGCCAAACGTCGACATCCTGCCTCATGACATAAAAGAGCAATACGTGCAATTTTATAATATAGAGCCATAAATTATTGTAGTTTATAATAAATTTTTTTAAATTTTTTTTAATAAATTTTTTTAAATATATATTTTAAAAATATTTTTTTTCTAAAATATTATAGACGATGCCGCCACCATACGCCCACGATAGAGTGGACACGGCAATTCTTCACCATATAGCGCTATATCTGCGGAAGGTGGGCGAAACTTATATCGCAAACCAGATCGACAAACGAGTTAGATTCCCTACAAATGATCAATATTTAGAAGCACTTAGGCTAGAAATGATGAATGGAAATTGGAACCAAGCTGACGTAATTGATGGTTCTATAACATCGCGAATTGCGCCTGAAATCCAGGCAATAATCGCTGCCAAAATGAGGTTTAAATTGTGGGAACAAGCCATCGTAGAGCTGATTGAAAAAAAATCCTTCAGCTGCGCTCTAAGACTAATCCAGGATAAACTAAAACCGTTAGAAATCGAAACTTCTAGATTGAATGAGCTAGCAATGTATCTTACTAATAAAGAGATTGATATCCGGGCGACAGCGAATTGGGCGGGTTTCGATGCCCGCCTAACTGTATTCAACGAAATAAAAAGGCTTTTGCCAAACGTCGACGTCCTGCCTCATGACATAAAAGAGCAATACGTGCAATTTTATAATATAGAGCCATAAATTATTGTAGTTTATAATAAATTTTTTTAAATTTTTTTTAATAAATTTTTTAAAATATATATTTTAAAAATATTTTTTTCTAAAATATTATAGACGATGCCGCCACTATACGCCCACGATAGAGTGGACAAGGCAATTCTTCACCATATAGCGCTATATCTGCGGAAGGTGGGCGAAACTTATATCGCAAACCAGATCGACAAACGAGTTAGATTCCCTACAAATGCTCAATATTTAGAAGCACTTAGGCTAGAGATGATGAATGGAAATTGGAACCAAGCTGACGTAATTGATGGTTCAAAAACGTCGCGAATTGCGCCTGAAATCCAGGCAATAATCGCTGCCAAAATGAGGTTTAACTTGTGGGAACAAGCCATCTTAGAGCTGATTGAAAAAAAATCCTTCAGCTGCGCTCTAAGACTAATCCAGGATAAACTAAAACCGTTAGAGATCGAAACTTCTAGATTGAATGAGCTAGCAATGTATCTTACTAATAAAGAGATTGATATCCGGGCGACAGCGAATTGGGCGGGTTTCGATGCCCGCATAACTGTATTCAACGAAATAAAAAGGCTTTTGCCAAACGTCGACGTCCTGCCTCATGACATAAAAGAGCAATACGTGCAATTTTATAATATAGAGCCATAAATTATTGTAGTTTATAATAAATTTTTTTAAATTTTTTTTTAATAAATTTTTTTACATATATATTTTAAAAATATTTTTTTTCTAAAATATTATAGACGATGCCGCCACTATACGCCCACGATAGAGTGGACAAGGCAATTCTTCACCATATAGCGCTATATCTGCGGAAGGTGGGCGAAACTTATATCGCAAACCAGATCGACAAACGAGTTAGATTCCCTACAAATGATCAATATTTAGAAGCACTTAGGCTAGAAATGATGAATGGAAATTGGAACCAAGCTGACGTAATTGATGGTTCTATAACATCGCGAATTGCGCCTGAAATCCAGGCAATAATCGCTGCCAAAATGAGGTTTAAATTGTGGGAACAAGCCATCGTAGAGCTGATTGAAAAAAAATCCTTCAGCTGCGCTCTAAGACTAATCCAGGATAAACTAAAACCGTTAGAAATCGAAACTTCTAGATTGAATGAGCTAGCAATGTATCTTACTAATAAAGAGATTGATATCCGGGCGACAGCGAATTGGGCGGGTTTCGATGCCCGCCTAACTGTATTCAACGAAATAAAAAGGCTTTTGCCAAACGTCGACGTCCTGCCTCATGACATAAAAGAGCAATACGTGCAATTTTATAATATAGAGCCATAAATTATTGTAGTTTATAATAAATTTTTTTAAATTCTTTTTAATAAATTTTTTTAAATATATATTTTAAAAATATTTTTTTTCTAAAATATTATAGACGATGCCGCCACTATACGCCCACGATAGAGTGGACAAGGCAATTCTTCACCATATAGCGCTATATCTGCGGAAGGTGGGCGAAACTTATATCGCAAACCAGATCGACAAACGAGTTAGATTCCCTACAAATGATCAATATTTAGAAGCACTTAGGCTAGAAATGATGAATGGAAATTGGAACCAAGCTGACGTAATTGATGGTTCTATAAAATCACGAATTGCGCCTGAAATCCAGGCAATAATCGCTGCCAAAATGAGGTTTAAATTGTGGGAACAAGCCATCTTAGAGCTGATTGAAAAAAAATCCTTCAGCTGCGCTCTAAGACTAATCCAGGATAAACTAAAACCGTTAGAGATCGAAACTTCTAGATTGAATGAGCTAGCAATGTATCTTACTAATAAAGAGATTGATATCCGGGCGACAGCGAATTGGGCGGGTTTCGATGCCCGCCTAACTGTATTCAACGAAATAAAAAGGCTTTTGCCAAACGTCGACGTCCTGCCTCATGACATAAAAGAGCAATACGTGCAATTTTATAATATAGAGCCATAAATTATTGTAGTTTATAATAAATTTTTTTAAATTTTTTTTAATAAATTTTTTTAAATATATATTTTAAAAATATTTTTTTTCTAAAATATTATAGACGATGCCGCCACCATACGCCCACGATAGAGTGGACAAGGCAATTCTTCACCATATAGCGCTATATCTGCGGAAGGTGGGCGAAACTTATATCGCAAACCAGATCGACAAACGAGTTAGATTCCCTACAAATGATCAATATTTAGAAGCACTTAGGCTAGAAATGATGAATGGAAATTGGAACCAAGCTGACGTAATTGATGGTTCTATAAAATCACGAATTGCGCCTGAAATCCAGGCAATAATCGCTGCCAAAATGAGGTTTAAATTGTGGGAACAAGCCATCTTAGAGCTGATTGAAAAAAAATCCTTCAGCTGCGCTCTAAGACTAATCCAGGATAAACTAATATCGTTAGAGATCGAAACTTCTAGATTGAATGAGCTAGCAATGTATCTTACTAATAAAGAGATTGATATCCGGGCGACAGCGAATTGGGCGGGTTTCGATGCCCGCCTAACTGTATTCAACGAAATAAAAAGGCTTTTGCCAAACGTCGACGTCCTGCCTCATGACATAAAAGAGCAATACGTGCAATTTTATAATATAGAGCCATAAATTATTGTAGTTTATAATAAATGTTTTTAAATTTTTTTTAATAAATTTTTTTCAATATATATTTTAAAAATATTTTTTTTCTAAAATATTATAGACGATGCCGCCACCATACGCCCACGATAGAGTGGACAAGGCAATTCTTCACCATATAGCGCTATATTTGCGGAAGGTGGGCGAAACTTATATCGCAAACCAGATCGACAAACGAGTTAGATTCCCTACAAATGATCAATATGTAGAAGCACTTAGGCTAGAAATGATGAATGGAAATTGGAACCAAGCTGACGTAATTGATGGTTCTATAACATCGCGAATTGCGCCTGAAATCCAGGCAATAATCGCTGCCAAAATGAGGTTTAAATTGTGTGAACAAGCCATCTTAGAGCTGATTGAAAAAAAATCCTTCAGCTGCGCTCTAAGACTAATCCAGGATAAACTAAAACCGTTAGAGATCGAAACTTCTAGATTGAATGAGCTAGCAATGTATCTTACTAATAAAGAGATTGATATCCGGGCGACACTCAATGGTCTGAAAAGCCCAAAAAGTTGGTCAAAACCTCAAAAAAAAAATTTTTTTCCGAGAGATTTTGTATGTAGTAGTCGATAAATGAAGTTCCTCCGAATTTATTTCTCGAATAGTAAGTAGATGGGTTGCCTACGTGACGCGTAGTAGCGTCTGAAAGTCGGCCCTGTTACATTGTGCTCCGTGCATCGTGCTACGTGGAACGAGAAAAACAACATTTAAAGTGCACGCAGGAATCGCCGAATGTGCAAAAATCTCCAAGAAGAGGATGGAGGAGGCACTTCAAGGTTGGTATTATGTATTAATTATTTACTTTGTGTAACAATTGTTCATAAGTTTTACATTAACAATTTTCCGAAAATCGTCCGAAAAGTTATGTTTCCGCGAGACTCCGCGTTGTTTTCAGTTTCATAATTCAAGTAAAGGTCTTACTATGTGGGAAATCAAAAATTCAGGTGCGACTTTCTGCGATTCTCAATGCAATCGATTTATTTGTGTGTGGTCCCGCCGCGCCCGGGCGGCCGACGCTACTACTGTAACGAAACGTTTAGAATATTATCGATCTTCTCAATAGGGCCCCCCTGAATAGGTCTCTCATATATAATAGGCTTGCGAGCAATTTTTCCACCACTACGACGCCAATCCTTCATTTTTAAGTTCGCTGCGGAAACACATTAATTCCCCATTGTAAGCAATAAATGTAAAATGCATGCAATATACTAATAATAAGATATACATCAATTCTAAAAAAATATTGCAATTCCGATTTTTGGGATAAAAAATTTTCTAACATCATATTAATTTGTTTTAGAAATGGAATTGTCCTCTCAAGTTCAGTATACTCGAAAGGAAATATTCATGATTATAAAAGAAAACCTCCAAGCTGGCCTGGACGAACAGCTTTCGATTGTGGAAAGCAGCATTTCAGAAACGAAAAATATTGATTTTCAAGTAGCCCCTGAGGAAATCAAAAATTTAAAATTGCTGCTTTCAAAATTTAAATCAAGATGGCGAGATTCCGGAAGAAAGAGTGCTCTTTTCTTCGAACTCAATAAGAGCTGGCTCAGTGCTTCTATACCTATAGCCGTAAGTGTTCCTTCATATATAAATAAAACCGTTGATAAACAAATACATGAAATAAATTCATAGTATTAAATAAAATATGGACTGAATACAATTAAAAATTAAATTATCTTAAATGATTTTTCTATTTTTATTTGAAATTAAAATTAAAAATTAAAAATCAAATAATTTCAAATGAAATTAAAAAGTAAATTATTTTAAATTAAAATTGAAAATTTGCGATTTTGAAAAATTAAAAACCTTGAATTCCAAACAAATGAAACATTTGAATTCAAATTTCTCAGATGGCAGTCAACAAGAATGAGTCGCAAAACAAAGGTGGGCGTCCTTCTGCAGGCTTCGAAACATCCAGTGATCGAACGAAGAGACGAAGAACCGAGGAGCTTCGGGCTAATAACAGCACTGCGGAATTAGCATTTGCCACAAAAATGAGTCTTCGTGAGTCGGGGGAAACCGATGCTGCAAAAATCCTCAACGATGTCACAACGAAATCCCCTACGCGAGCTGCCACATACCTGACTGCCTACAAGTTATCGTCAAAACCACGACCATCTCAGGTATCCAGCGATGACGCGCTAGCTTTAGTAATCGACTCGAAACTGTCGAAAAGTGCGTATCAAAATATTCGAAACCTTCAAAAAAAAGTTAACACGACATTTTTACCCTCCTACGAACGTGCCTTGGAAGCAAAAACTCGCTGCTACCCAGATAATATAACATGCACTGAAATCTCCGCTGAAGTTCGATTACAGAGTCTTTTAGATCACACTGCTTTGAGAATTTTACTCGTTCAGGAAGACGTTATAAAAGATCTTAGTCCAGAAATCGTTCAAAATCAGAAGCTAATATTGAAATGGGGGTGTGATGGGAGCTCAGGGCAAAGCGAGTACAAGCAAAAATTTCTTAACTCCGAAAGTTCTGACGCGAGTATTTTTTTAACATCGCTTGTTCCGCTACAGCTCGCGCCTTCATCTCACTCTTCAAAAACTTGTCAAACAATAATTTGGAAGAATCAGAGGCCTTCCTCTGCAAGGTGTTGTAGGCCGATACGTTTACAGTTTAAGTCCGAAACAGCTGAGCTCGCTCGTGCCGAAGAAAAAAATATTGCCGAACAAATTAAGGCTCTTACTCCATTCAACACAGTTGTTGATGGAAAGGAGATTGAAATCTCCTTTGAACTGATTCTATCAATGGTCGACGGTAAAGTTGTGAATGCACTGACAGATACAGCCTCCACTTTGAGATGTCACATTTGTAATTTAACGTCGAAAAATTTTAATGACATTGAAAAAGTGATCGCAAAAGAGGTGGATGTTTCAAAGCTTTGCTACGGAATTTCGTCATTGCATGCCTGGATTCGTTTTTTTTTGAATTTTTCTTACATCTCGGCTACAAGTTGGGTATTAAAAAGTGGCAGGCTCGATCTGTAGAAGACAAAAAAATTGTACAAGCGCGCAAGCAAGCAATTCAAAAAGAATTCAAAAATTCGATGGGGTTGAAAGTCGATTGTCCAAAACAAGGATTCGGGAGCTCGAATGACGGCAACACTGCTCGGCGATTTTTCGCAGAAAGTACAATCTCTGCCCGAATCCTTGGAGTGGACGAAGAATTCTTGAGCAAATGCCATGTAATTCTGCAAGTGATAGCAAGCGGGTTTTTGGTCAACGTCGACAAATTTCGGGAATATTGTATTTGCGTGGCAAGGCGAATCGTACATTTGTATCCATGGTACATGATGCCCACAGCTGTGCACAAAATCCTTATACATGGTTATATGATCATCGAATGGGCCCCATTGCCTATTGGCGAATTGTCGGAGGAAGCACAGGAGTCGCGAAACAAGGACATTAAAGCATTTCGCGAACAATTTGCAAGGAAGTTTTCACGTGAAAAAAATCTACAAGACGTTTTCCAACGTCTTCTGGTGTCTTCAGATCCTCTTATTACAAGTCTCGGAAAAAATGTGCAGCCAAAAAAAAGCAAAAAGTTGTCTGAAGAAGCGGTTAGACTTTTATTGCCTCCGACTATTGTTAATGGCGAATCATCCGACAGTGATGACACTAATACTTTCTCAGATTCGAATGACGATGTAGAATAAAAATAAATGCTCTACAGAACAACAATTAACGCCTTTTTCGTAGCCTTTTCTAGTTTTTATTTTTTGTTATTGTAATTATTATTATTATTATACTTTACTGTAAACTACAATGGAAAACAACGAAAGGCCACTACACGGTTTCGTAGCCTCAATTTCATTTTAAAAATCTGACTCCAAATTAAAAATCAAAGATCCCGAAAACCAACTTATACCAAGTTTGATGCAAATCTGATTAAAATTTTTGGAATATATCTGGTATTTTGTAGCAGCCATTTTGTATTGTGAAAAATCTGATTTCCAATTTTATATCAGCGACCCCAAAGACAAACGTACATCAAATTTCATGCGAAGCTGATTACAATTTTCAAAAAGTGTCCGCCATTTTGTGGACGCCATTTTTTTTTTATCTGACTTCAAATTTGGAATCACCGATCCTAAAAACCTTTATACACCTAGTTTCATGCAAATCTGATAACAATTTCGAAATAGTGTCCGCCATTTTGTAACCGCCATTTTGTAACCGCCATTTTTTTTTCAATCTGACTTCAAATTTTAAATCAGCGACCCTAAAAACCTGTACACACGAAGTTTCATGTAAATCTTATAACAATTTTGAAATAGTGTCCGCCATTTTGTAGCCGCCATTTTGTTTTTGGAAAAACTGAGTTCAAATTTGAAATCAGCGACCCTGAAAACCCCTGAGTGGGAAATTTCATCTGCGAAAAATTAAGTCTTTAGGTTTTGACCAACTTTTTGGGCGTTTCAGACCACTGTGCGCCGCTTTGTTAGCATGGGACAAGTGAACCGGCGAAGATTTATTTTTGTGAATAAAACAATTTCGTTGCTAATTCGTCTGTATGGTCACCAAAAAGATTAGCCTGCCAAACACAAACTGTCTTTGTTCCATTCTATATCTCTTATTTATACCTTAACATTTTGTAGAAAGCGTGAATGTATGGACCGGTTCAAATTCAAAAATATTATTTATTTAATTGTTTTTCGTTTTGACCGCTTCGAGGGATTGTCACTGTTATCGATGAATACAACAGATGGCTGACATTGTCAGTTTGACATTTGTCATTTGTTGTACCCAACATATAATCTTAATTAGATAACACGAGTTCTCATTGACTTGTCGAAAAAATATACAATTTATAAAATGAATGGGGTTGAAACAAATAAACTGCATTTTAAGTTTCATCTAAAACTGATTACTTGATTTGCACGCAAGATATCATCAAATTGTATTTAACGAATCCATGACATGTTAGTCAATTTTGCTACACCCGTTTACATTTTTAGCCATTTGTACTAACTTTGAACACTCAAAGTGCATATTTCTATTATATGGAAGTTTCAGCGAATTAAGAATATGATTCAACTATTCACAGTAGATGATTTATCTACTCAGTGGTCAGTTTCTGTAATGCCCGGTGCAGACGCTACGTTTTGTACAACGTTTTATCTGCACAGTCTCAAACGTTGCAGATAAAACGTTGCGTGTGGATAGGAAAACTGTGCAATTTTGAGAACTGCACGGAGACGGTACATTTGCAGCGATAACTGAGGTGGTTAGGCATAGTTATCCGTGAATTGAGCCGACAAGTCGTTATGTGTGGACGATTAGCTACGTTTTTTATTCATTTTTAGCACATGGCAAACCTTCGGCAATGTTCACGGGAGTTTCTGACTGAGTTTATTGCCTTGTACGAAAGTTTTCCATGTATTTGGCGTATAAAATCCAAAGAATATAGTGACAGGGACAAAAAGAACCAAGCGTATGAGATTTTGGTAGAGAAATTCAAGGAAATTGATGCTACCGCAAACAGAGAAAAAAGTTGTGAAAAAATTAACTCTTTGAGGAGTGTTTACCGAAAAGAGTTGGCAAAAGTTAATAAATCTCATCGATCTGTTAGCCTTTCATGTGGTGATATTGCTGTTCTCACACAAGTATTTTCTTGTGTGATATATGGTTTCACTAATTCCAATAAATGAATGTATGTGTCTATGTCCATTCTCAAGTAGTTCCACCAATCATTAGGTTCACCACTTAATTCACGCAGTAATTTAATGTGAGAAAAGTGCTGTCTTTTTAGAAGCCATTTTCTCGACCACTGTGAACGCCGGGTGCTTTTGAGATGTTCCATTTGTTTCTTTTTCTTCATGAGACAAAATGCAAAAATTGACCAGAGTAGTACTTCCTCCAAAGTGACGCCACTAAAACTGCGCTAAAATAAATACAGATTTGCATCATCTGGACGCTCTTTTTTTGCAACGTTTTGACTGCGGAGATAAAACGTTGTGCAAAACCTAGCGTCTGGACCGGGCTTAATATCAGCATTGTTTTTTACATTCGCAATTACAAAAGAATAAATTGCGACTTTCATGACTTCGTTTGCCGTGGTTCGGAATTTCACAATTATTCTTAGCTGCGTGGTATTACTTTGTGATAGCGTATAGTTGACAAGTGCCGTCAGTGAAAAGTGCGCAGATAATAATGGAAAATGCTTTTAATGTGTCTGTCGGTGGGCAGCTGATTAATATACCTATTTATGTATATGAAGAAGTTGATCCGGGTGTAGTTTCAATTCTCACGAATTGGGGATTGCACCACTACCATTTTTCGCAAGTGAGTGACTTTATTTAAATATTAAGTAGGTGTTTCGAATGAAAGTTAATTTTGTACAGATAAAGGAATTGATGTTGAGGTGTTAAAGCAAATCACTGCCACAGACTTGAACCAGCTCATTGATATTCAGCACTTTGGCTTAAGAATAAAGCTAAGAAAGAGTTTAATCAAATGGAGAACTGAAAATGTATTGTATATATTTCAATTGATTGGAATGTCTCAAATGTATTTTAATTTAGGGATACAGCACACCTCTTGCGGAAACCGAGCCTATCAATTCGTCGACGTGGATTAGCTGTAGCTCTGATAACTTAATTTGGTTAGTCAAAGTGATGAGCGAGAAAAATTCGTAATGATTTGAAAAACCGAAAAGTATATAGCACATTTGTCTTCGAATTTCGCATGCAGGATATCGCGACTTTGTTAAAAACAACTAGGAGAACAACTTATTAATAAATAAATGGTTGTGTAAATTATACATAAATGCTTCAAATAAAACAAATTATATTTTTTTAAAACATACATATATCTCTATATCTTGCATTTTTATTGCTCTTCCATGAACCATCCAACCCCAAAATTTCCACCTTAAAAACAAAATGCAGAATGCATTTAATCTACAAAGAGCATATTCCACCCAATCTGAATATTAGAAGGAACTACATATATTTGACAGTTCTACTATTGCTAGCTTTGATTCACAGTATATATAAAAGTAGTTGCTTTGACTTTTATTGTCTTTAAATCATTCCCGATAATTTGACAATTTGACTAATAGTGTCTATAATCCATCGTATAAATGTAGCTATTTCAAATACGAGCTTTATTAGTTTGGCTACGAAAATTTGACATTTACTCTAATGTGAGTGGTAATCTGTCTTATTAGAGTAGCCATTTCACCTACAATATTAAATGACTTGGATATGAACATTTGATATTGCAATTAACGATGATTGTTTGTCCATTCTAGAAATTAGCTACTGCAACACATTTTTTAGTAGCTACTGCAACAAATTGAGTTTGGTTGAGTTATCAAAACTAATTAGCAGGTTGTTTTTAGTTGCTTTGTCTCCTTTTTAAATGACAATTCCAAAAAAAAATGTCTGTGCAGCTATGTGATAAAATTAACAAGGATCACGTTAAGCTATTTTGCAAACCAAATTCATACATATTTAACTTTAAAATGCCTGAATTAATGGAAAAAGAATCTTCTATTAAAGATATGGTAGGTACTCCTAGATCCAAGCGAGGAATTGCAAACGTAGTAGGTTCAGTTGCAAAATATTTATTCGGGACAATGGACTCAAATGACGCCGAATATTATGATAAAGTTATCCATAAAGTTGAGAATGACAATGCAGACATACAATTACTGATCAAAGATCAGATAAATGTAATCAAAACAATAACGAATTTCAATAATACCGTTTCACAATAGAATATATCGGAAAAACAATTGAACAGAAATATTGAACGATTTAATTCATTCCTTACTAATCAAAACAAAATTAACTCGGAAACTGATATAAACGAAGAAATCATAGAACATTATGTTAACTTCTACAGCCTATAAAATAAAAGTAAATGTAGTAGTGCTCAGGTCAGAAGATGACCATCAGGCAGTTTCAGTAGTATGTTGAATTAGTTTGTTCAAGTCTCCATAGCAGTGTGGACGGAAAAGGTGAGCTGTAGGGTATATAGTGCGTAGTGTATTAGGTGCGGATATTAGAAGTTGTGAGTAGTGCCTTGTTCTAATTCGCGGACTGATGAGGATCTGTGTTTTTCATAGATGGTCGGACGGTGTTTGTGATAGGCAGTGATGCCAGATCCAGATTTAAGTCTGGATTTGCCAGACTTTTACAACGTCTCCCAGACACCTAGACTTTATTTCGAATTTCCAGACTTTTTGCACACTTTCATAATAAATTCATGAACTGCCATAAAATCAATCCGCAAATTAAATTTTCAAACAGAAGTGTACAGAGTTTGAAAAGCTCTCCCGCTAACAGTCGACTTCCACAATGAAGTGTACTTCAATTGCTGTCAAAAAATATTATCTTTGCAGAAAGCTCTACTCTGCTTGCTTGCTTGTTTGTTGTCCTCTTCCTCTGTCATTTCGTCATCAACTTCAATGTGCGAGACGCGGCGAGTACGACGTAATTTCATCTTCTTCAAATCTTTGAGTGTTGAACTAGTGAAAATGTTAAGAAATAATAGTGCACCACGTCCACAAGGTAATTAGTAAATTCCATGTCCATTTGGATTTTCTGGGTTCAAAATTTTAGTTTCAGGCTCAAATAAGGCCTATGTCCTTAGGCAGAGCCATTTATGGGAACCATATTTGAACTGGCTTGCTTTGCGTTGCGGCAAAACCGCATGGCTGCACTTTTTGCACAAATCGGTTTGTTCGTAATCATCTGATGACAGCAGGTAAAACTATTTTTATCAAATATGTAATTATATGTATATGATTTTAAATATTTTCGTAGAATGTTGGATTTTGTCGAATGTAGTTATTGGAATGTATAGTATATTTGATTATGGATGAAATTTAAAGGAAATTTGGATTCTTCTTTTTTGCGCCATTGGCAACTGCAGGTAAGACTATTCCTATCAATTGTGTTATTGCATATAACTTTAAATATTTTTGCAGCATTTTTTCGAATACATTAATTTAAGTTCAAATCACGAGAGAGAGCCCTGTTTATCTGATTATATTTGAAGATTTAGAATAAGTTTCCACTATGGCTTGTGGAAAATCCACACTGCTTCTTTTTTGCACCATTGGCAACTGCAGGCCCAGAGGAATGTTATGTGCCACTCACACTAAATGTCACATAAACAATTTAAATTGCGAAATTCATTATAACCGATACACGTCAATTCATTAAATTCCATAAAGGCACTTGTATGTGTCACATAAACAATAACGCAAGAACAAAAAGTTACGGGAAAATCGCCTAGAAAGTTGGCAATTATGAGTGAAATCGATTTTTTTATTGGAATTTTTTATTTGGCTTAAAATTGATATTGAAGGGTTTTCGAAGATGAGGAAACTACTTAAATAAATCTTGACAATATAAAATGCATAGCACATACAATATTAGAACGATGTCTTATTCAGCCGTTCAAATTGTGAATCCCTATACAAAACAAGCGCCTTTCATGCGATCTTGCCTACGATCAGAAAAGTCAGATGTGAATTTGAGCCACATGAAAGTTTAAATCTACTTTTGTAATACTAAGAGCCAATGCTCAATTTCAAAAAATTTGACTCATCTTTTGCCGGTCATATTTATAGTTTCCTTTTCGGTCTGTTTCTGGTATGATGGGTAGGGCCATAAAGCGTCACCCATACCATAGGTATGTAAGTTAAGCGGGACCTGAGCCACTTTACGAATTACTGATCCCCATTCCCACGCGAAAACATCCAGACAAAACAACAATACCCATCTCGTGGTGTCATCGTTTTGCTGCTGCATCAACTTTATCAAACCGAGGTGACATGCAGATGCAGATTATAAATCCAAATTAGTCTTTAAGTTGCTTCAAATTAATAAAGATATTTTTTTTAATATAAACGGCTAAACGTTTTACTAACTTGTAGTGTGGCTTCGATTCTTTCTACATTAAACTGAGAATCCCGAGAATTTGTAGGCGTGAAAGGATGCATTTCAATTACTTGTTGGGTTTTTTTTATATCCGCTAGGGATATTCATATTTTCGATTTTAGTATCAGCAACAATTCAGTCTGCAGATACACTGTTATAGCAGTTATAGCAGTCATAGAAGTTCAGTATCAATTCAGTTTTCAGAGACAGTGGTATAGTGTGACAGATCGAACAAGTTAAGTAGGCAGTGCTAGTAATTCGAACAATATCATTCCAGTATCAGCGGAAATCCTTTCAGGAGAATGGTTCAGTAATTGTAAGTTTCATAGATTACGAGTAGCATTGGTTTTCTGGGATGACTGATCTGAGTGAGTGGTCTACTAATTGTTATTTGCGTAATTTGTGTGCATGTTTGAGGAAAAATTATTCTGTTCTGGTTGGACATCGGGTATCATATGTAGAGCCCCACAGAGTTAGAGTGGAGGGGAGTCAGCGGTGTGTGTTGGGTGGATTGTAGTTTAAGTGACGTGAGATCATCGCTGTGTGCTCAATCTCGTCATGGCTCGGCCAGCGGAGCTCCCAGACTTGTTTCAACTTTGAATGTGGTAATTGCGCCTGGGCTGGATCCGTCATGGTACGGATACTGTGTGTTTGACGAGATCCTGGTTCGAGTAACTACGCTCCTTATGTCCGTTATTTTTTTATTTGGGTAATAGGTGTACCGGATATTAAGCACGCAGTTAGATCTGACTGAAAAACCTAGGAGTGTTACCACTCAGCTAGAACTTTCACTTCATTATCCATTTTCTTTTATATCTGTGGTCATTTCATAAATATTTCTCTTATAATATAAGAACCGTAATAATATAAGAACCGTAAAACGGCTGAAACAAGACTTCAATTAGTAGAACATCGGTTTCTACACATGAAAATAACATTTCGATGTTACTGAATAAATTAAAAGAGTTCAGAATGGGTGCTGATACTACGCCACGCGCAAACATATACAGTAAAGAGGAGAGCTAGTATGAATTCTCGATCATATTTTAAGTATTTGGTTTGTAATGAATGCTAGTTATTAATTATTAAATTAAATAGACTTGTTGCGGAAGGAAATAGACAAGGTTCAAATGAGCGAATTCATTGGTGTGAAGTGTGACTCGGACGATTAAGAAATCAAAGATGAATCAGACGTTGATTACCAGAGTGACAGTGAAGCAGTACTTGCAGTAATCGATTATGACATTGATAAAATGTTCGAAATAATAACAAAACGTGATTTCAACAAATGGAGCTTCACTCACATTCATAATCGGTACCGAAAAATTGAGCTTGGCGATGCGTGCCGAAAACAATTATTTGGTTTGATTTGTTTTAAAAGCTGAAAGTTTTTATTTATATATATCTTCGTTTTACAGGTAAATTTGTAATTGTATATACGCATGTAACATTGTATCATTAAAACAACTTTGTTTTACAGAGAAACTAAACTGTTTATTATTAAACACTAGAATCAACACTCTTACAAAACGACAATTTGTTGTTGTTAACAAATATGAAGCTACAATTTACATTTAGAGTTGTGGCTTCTCCGAAAGATGATAAGACCAACGTGATAGCCACAACTTTGATAGCAACAGAAGATGGTGGAAAATATGTTTTGCCGGATGACAACATATGTATATATAGGTGCACACCAGGAGTTGATAAAAACTAACACATATAGTAAAGTTAAACCTAACCTAAAAAAAAGGCATGACAGAATAAGTGCATGGTTCATATTAACAGAGGATCTTCTCGAAAAAACTAAATGAACCACAAAAAAGAGAGAAAGCCATATATTTGGAATGCTTAGCAATTAAAGAAGCAGTAAAATATTGGGAATACTGGTTGATTGGGAGAAAAGTTGAAGTGTACTCAGATCATAAACCTTTAGAAAACCTTAACATAAAGGCAAGCACGGACGAAGAACTAGGTGATTTAACATATTACCTGTCTCAATTTGATTTCAAAATTATATATATACCAGGTAAACTCAGCACTGAGGCAGATTGGCTTAGTAGAATCCTGGTGTTAGAACCTATAGAGAACACACAAGAAATATTAAAAATAGTAAACATAATTAAAATTGAAGAAATTAAAAAAGATCAGAATGAAAATATTATATTAAAAGAACTTAAAAATAAAACAATAGATAAATATGGTATAATTTATAAACAAAGTAAAAATAAAAAGAAGATAGTACTGTCAGAAAATCTAAGTATTAAGGTAATAAGGGACACACATATAGACTGGTGCCACATTGGAATCAGACAAATGATGAATAGAATATGCAGATATTATGCCGCAAAAAAATTAATAGAAAATATACAAAGCATCTGCAAAACATGTGAAATTTGTAAAAAGAATAAATCTAGAGGTCAAACAAAATATGGACTAATGTCACAATTAGGTCCAGCAACGAGACCAATTGAGATAGTATCAGTCGATACGATCGGTGGATTTGGTAGTCAAAGATCAACGCAAAGATACCTTCAACTCTTAGTTGATCACTGTACAAGATATGCATTTATACTAACGTCAAGAACCCAATCTGCAAATGATTTTATAAAAATAGTTCAAAACACTCTAGAAATAGACAAGATAGATATGATAATAACAGACCAATATCCAGGACTCAACTCAAAAGAGATCAACATTTTTTTTAAAAAACGAGACATTAAACTTATTTACACAGCTTTAAATGCACCGTTTTCAAATGGCCTAAATGAAAGATTAAACCAAACAATAATCAATAAAATAAGATGTAAAATTAATGAATCTAAACAAAAGAACAACGATTACAAGAGAATGTGTCGATAAATACAACATAACAGAACATTCAGTTACAAGTTTTACACTAAAATATCTATTAGATGGTACTAACACAAGTTTGCTACCCGAAGAATTAAAAGAATACAAAAGTGTAGAAGATTGGAAAAAAGATAAAAAAATGAGCTCTACAAAATTTATAGTATTTTGTAGAGCTCATTTTTTATCTCACATGAATATAATAAAAAACGATTTGATAAAAACAGAAAAGAAAACGAATTCAATAAAGGTGATTTAGTATACATCGAAAACGGTAATAGACTAAATAGGAAAAGATTGGATGAACTCAAGATTTGACCATTCGCAATAACAGAGAAAATATCAAACACAATATTTAAAATTAAAACTGCAAAAAGGAACGAAGAAACAGGATTATTCCACATAATAAAATTAATACCAATAGAAGATACTAATATGTAATAAAAATTCTCAAAAGAATGCACTCTCGTTCAAGTACAAGTCAAACTCATACTCTAACAAAAACAATTTGATTTTTTTGTTTCAGATGAATCCAGCTCAAGATATCGTTGGCACCGCATTTTTCGAGCCTTTTCGTAAAATAGCTGCCAGAGGGCGTATTATCAATATTTTAGTGCAAAAATTTTTTTACGTATAGTTCAAGAGTTACTTTAGTTGTAAACAATAATTTATAATAATTTAATACATTATTTATTATTTTTCAAACATTTAAAAATGGCGTTTTTTTATTCTCTGAAACCCCTTAAGAGAACAGTTGTTTTTTAAAAGAAAACTGGGAAATTTTTACAAAAAACTCGTGTTCTTAAAGGCTGAGTGTTTTATTATTCGGTTAAGACATTAGTGAAGTGACATCATAGTGCAATTTGCAGTGTTTAATCTGATAATTTTTGTGACTTCATTGAAGCAGTGAAAATAGTGCGATAATGTTGGGAGGCAAAAGACGTAAACTGTCAGGATGGGAGTATCAGAAGAAGAGAAAGGCTCGAGAATTGGAAGCGCAAATACATGGAAGACTCTGAAAAATCAATTTTTATCAATTCAAACTAATCAAAATAGCAAACAGCAATCTCATGAACTCACAAAGCTTTCTTGTTCTACCGTTTCTTTGCATTCAGCGCTAATAGAAAAAAGCTTAGTTTTTAGTGATCAAGTGACAAATTCTCATATTATTAAGTGCTACTAGTGTTCCTATAGGGGCTCGATTTCCTTCAGAAAATTCTACCAAATCTATAGTAACAGTGCTGTCATCTTCTAACTCACTTTTGTTAGTTTCCAATGTTGCCGAACCAATCTGCTCGAATCTAGAGCTCGCTGATATTGCTGATGCAACTGACGTGAATTTTGACAGTCTCGTGGTATTAGGAACATTTGACGATCCCGGCACTTGGTTGAATTTAAATGATAAAAATAGGCAATATATTGTAGAAAAAGGGCCAATACAAGTTAAAAATGTTAACTTTCCAGAACGTAATAAACGAAAGTTTAATGCAAACGCGTACTACAGGACATTGGAAAATGGCAATATTATTCGCCGAGATTAGCTTCTTTATTCAATTTCTAAAAATGCTGTGTTTTGTTTTCATTGTAAGTTATTTTCTACGGAAAATACGAGCTCATTGGGGAATTCTGGCTATAACGACTGGATCCATATTGCTCGCACTTTACAGGTTCATGAAAGCAATAAGAAGCACATGGAGAGCTATAAAAAGAGGAAATCTTTTGAGCAAGGCCTAAAATCTGAAGCTACGATAGATGTAGACTTACAGCGTCAGCTAAATGTCGAGAAGCGCAGCATTGGAATGACGTCCTTAGGCTTCTTATAATTTGTGTTCAGTTTTTAGGATCACAAGCTCTTGCATTCATAGGATTTTCCGATAAATTATATGAGAGCAATAACGAAAATTTTTTGAAACTAGTAGAAGCTATTTCCAAAATTGATCCTGTGTTAAGTACACATCTTAGACGCACTTCAAATAAAGAGACAATGAATAAATACTTGAGTAAAAATATTCAAAATGAACTCATACACATAATTGCGACAACACTTAAAAACAAAATCGTTGAAAACGTCAAACTTAGCAAATATTATTCAATCATAGTCGACTGCACTCCAGACAAAAGTAGAACAGAACAAATGACTTTGATAATCAGATTTGTACACTTTGAAAGGGGAGTATATAATATTAAAGAGCATTTTATCGGATTCCTAGAAGCAAAGGATACGACTGGGAAAGGACTAGCAAGAACAATTTTAGATGAGCTAGAGAGCAATGGGCTAGAAAGGGTTTTAAAAGTGCACTTTTTACTGCAAAAGATATCGCATTAAGTTTAGATGTACCATATAATTTTCCGCAGAGCTCAACTTTCCGTTCTCGTAGAAAACGGCCACTATTTTCCTATGAAAGTACAGATGAACCTTTGTTAGATCCTGAACTAAAATTTAAAGTAGAATTTTCGCATAGAATACTAGACCAATCGATCAATTTCGATTCAATCTGTCAGAGAAAGATTTCAGCTATTAGACACTCATAGTGATCTTTTTAGTTTCTTATACAATATTCCTGGTTTGGCTTCATTCAGTTCTGACATGCCTGAAATGACATAAGGCTTTATTGCATCAAGGAAGCTCCGATATAAATTATGTACAACTATGTGAGGAATTAAAGATGTTAGCTACTTTAATTGCTCCTGGATCTCGAGTACTAGACATACGTAACTTTGATTGTAAAAATAAGTTGGAAGCATTATTATCTAATTCTGTTATTTCTTTGAAAATTCTATTAACTCTGCCTGTTACTGTAGCCTCAGGTGAGCGCAGTTTTTCTAAGCTAAAAATTATTAAAAACTACTTAAGATCAACAAGGACACAAGACCGACTTACATCGTTAGCAACTTTTTCAATCGAAAAGGACCTACTTGAAACATTAGACTATGATATCTTAATGAAAGAGTTTGCGAAACTGAAGGCCAGACGAACAGCTTTCAATTTATGAATAGGATATTCAAACTTCTAGCAGGCTTCCATGATTCTACCACATACTTTTGAGATACTTAGATCTATAACTTCCTCTCTAGGTAGTACGGTTTTGCTATGATAAGGTTTGGAATCGTTAACTACTGTAGGAGTGATGCACTACAGGGTCCATATTTTTAAAACTACGTGACATATGAAAGGCCGAGTAGAAGAAATTATAGTATCTTCTATATATTCAACTCAAAGCGATAACCTAATTAGAGAGTTACATGATAATACATACAACAGTATATTTTCTTTCTTGCATTATTTCATAGAAATGACACATTTGTATAGTTCAATTATTATGTAAAATCTAGAAAACTATTTGCGCTGCAACGGCTCTAAAGATTTATAGGGAATATACCACGAATTGTTAATCTTATCTCCACTTCTCAAATTAGAGCACTAAAATTTTGAAGTTCTAAAATATACGTTCAAATCAAATTTATTCAAGGCGTTTCCAGATTACGTTATTGCAATGTAAGTAATTAGTTCAATACCTACATATCACAGTCACTTTAGAAGAATGAAGTTTTTCTAAGCTAAAATAATTTAAAAACTATTTAAGAACATCAATGCCTCAAGTTCGATTTAGTAGAATTGTTCGAATACGATCCTTTAATCCAAGAGATTTCCAAAGCCAGAAAAATGCAATTTGTTTAGTGTTTGCATATAACATTTTGGATTAATTTGTTTCATGTTGCATGTCATATTTCATTCAATTAACTCTTTTTATTTTTCATGTAAATTTAGTTTTTGTTGAGGATAAGGCCTCCTGGGGAAACCTCATTAAAAAAAACGCGTATAAATAAGTTTACCTCATGGGTTACGTGGAAATGACAAAGATCAGAAATTACGATGATGGGCACACATATAGTGTAGGTAGTCTGTACAGGGCTAAAAAAAGGGCTCGACGCAGCTCTGGCCCTAGTCTATATCCACCACGCAAACTAAATGATGTCATCACGATGAACCCATCAAACTGTTATTTTATGATTATTTTTCCATTTATCCGCCACGGCCTCAAGTATGCTAAAAAAAAAAAACAGTTTGAAGGATCCAACATGTTTCACTAAAAAGCATATTGAGGGCGGCAAATTCACTATACGCACCAGGCGCTAAAAACTCTAGGGCCGGACCTGTCTGTACGCAGGTTTTCGTAGCGCCATGAGTGGCTGATGAATGCTCTATGTCATAGAGTCTAGTTATGGCACCGTCAGCACCTAACCCTCAAGTACCGACATCCGGTCTAAATCTCTATCCAAAAGTCGAATAAACAAATTCAATACTTTCCTAAATAAATTCAATACTTTTCATCTGCAACTATCATATCAATTCGATATTTTTCTAAACAAATCAATCTTCATATAAACATATCTGCTCAAAACGAAAATGTTTATCAAATCGAAATTTCTAAGATCAAAGCGAAATTCGCACAGATCAGGTTACAGAAATCGCATTTAGCAATTTCTGCAACCTCAGTAGTTCTAACACTATATAAGAATATCCAATCAAGAAGAAAGTAGAGAGAGTGGGTTCAATCGATCAAGAGTGTGTTTCAATCAAGATCAGTTAAAACAAGTTAATCAAATTTAATAAAAGAAAATACACTAATATAAAGGAAATTCATAGACCGTTCAAAAATGAACAATCCCAAGAAAATAATAACTATTGCCAAGAAAAAGGGCAGGATCTTGATCCGGTACAAAGAATATCTAATTGTATTATACCAAAATTATTATAAAATCGAGGATGTCGAATATATATATTCAACATTATAAGTGAAGAATTAATTCTAGTAGAAATAAAATATGTGAAAGTGATAAGAAAAAACAGTGTTTTATTAAAAAACGACCACGATAAAGATAACTGTCTATGATATCGGCAATATCGGCGCGGAAGTAATTTCTGCGCCAGTGAAGGAATTCATATTGAAGAATGTTTTTTGCTCGGTCTTCACTTTTGGTTGACTTGTTTATCAGCATGGACAAACTGCTGCGCATAGTTAGGTCGCGTTTATATGCAGACATGGTGATACTGTTGTGAATGTACCTTTAGTTTAGCCATGATCTACTACTCTCATTGTATTTAGAACTAGTACTTCATTTGTTATGTAATCCACTTTGTACCATGTCACGGGCAGTCGTCACTCAACCCACTTAGAAGTAAGTACTCAATAAATTATTATTCGTAATAAAAGTTGACTTTTATTTAAACAATAACCAAACATGGCGCAGCCGGTTTAAAGAACATAAAAAGAATAAAGGAGGTATTAAAAAAGTGTTTCACAAGTGGAAATTAAAAGAAAAAATTGGAAGATTAAATTATATTAATTTAAATGGCGAATGAGTACACGCATAAAAAGTGAGGAAAAAGTGGAGTGTATAGAAAAAACTGACGACGAATTTGTAAAACCACCTGTGAACACAGATAATTTGCCAAAAAATTTGGAGAAGCAAGAAGAAATAGATAATATTGGAAAAAGTGAAGGCGTGCAATGTGAAGAAAATATTCGAAGAAACGGTACAAGTCACTGTACATCTTACGGGCAAGAAGAGAACAATACAACAATGGATTACAATAAACCATTACCGTTAGTACTGGAAGGAAATTCAGCAGCCAATTTTAAAGTTTTTAAACGAGATTTTAAGACTTACATGATTGCATCAGAAAAAGATAGCAGATATTGTTAAAAAGGCCATTTTGCTCATTTAATTGGAGATGATGCAAGGCAAAAATTTTACACGTGGGAAATTTCTACTCAAGAAGATAAGAAAATGGAAGATGTACTCAAGGAATTTGAAAACTACTGCAATTCTAAGAAAAACGCTATTTATGAAAGAATAAAATTCTACAAAAGAGTGCAAAAGGAAGGTGAAAGTTTTGATACATTTTTGGCTGACATCAGACATCTAGCAGATGGATGTGATTTCGAAACTCAAAAGGAAAACATGATACGTATTTTATTATCATGGGACTAAGGAATTCGGAGCTTAGCGATAAATTGATGAATACACCAGATCTTACGTTAGAAAAGGCGATAAATATATGCAGAGTAGCTGAGCTAGATAAAATTAGGTCTAATGAGGTGCACAGAAATGGCAATAGAGCAGTGGACATTTACGCTTTGGAGAAGAAAACGTCGACATCAATCAACAAATACAATAATTTAAGTGTAAAATCAAAAAGTTTTAATAAATCAAATAAAGAATCTAATTACAGGGAACATCGGGATGAAGACGTCAAGTGTTCTAGGTGTTTAATGATACATCCTAAAAATAAGTGTCCAGCGTATAAAAAACTGTGCTCATATTGCAGAAAACCCGGACATTTTTTTCAAGCTTGTAGAAATAAAAGGAAAGGAGACAGATTTATGGTAAACGAATTGGAAATTGATGAAAGTAGTGCAGCGTCCTCCAGTACATCAACTTCGGAAGAAGAAAATTGGAATACAGGTGAAGATCTGTCAGTTACAAATTTTTATATAGATGCTTTATTTAAACATGACAAAACAAGCTCTTATACACAATGGTTTGAGGTATTAAATTTCGGAAATTGCAGTATAAAATTCAAAATCGGTACAGGGTCTGAGGTAAACATATTACAATACAGTTTTTTAGAAAACATCAAACAAAATTATAGAGTTAATAACACAAATATATAACTATTTGTGTACACAAATATATAACAAACATATAGTGGGGAAAAACTCAAACCATATGGGACTGTGAAACTTAAATTTCAATATAAAGATTTTATTATTATGAATACGTCTTGCTCTCCGATCTTGGAACTTCCAGCGTGTCGCGATTTCGGTTTAATAAAAAATGTAGATCTCCTCCGAAATAGCAAAGTAGATAAAATTATTAAAGAAAATTTAGATATATTTCAAGGGTTAGGCTGTTTTCCAATAAAATGCAAACTATATTATAAAAAGGGAATACCACCCACGAAAAAGCCAGCTCGTCGTATTCCAATGGCATTAACAGAACGGGTACAAAATTATTTAGGGAAACTTGAAAGAAATAATATAATAGAAAGGGTAAAGCATCCCACAAGCTGGGTAAGCAACATAGTTATAGTAAAGAAGCCAAATGGCGACATCCGACTATGTTTAGATCCATAGGATCTTAACTCGGTTCTCATAAGCGAGAAATTTTTAATACCAAAACTCGAGGAATTGACCTCTAAACTAAGTTATATGAGATATTTTAGTGTACTAGATTTACAGGATGGATTCTGGCAGGTAGCTCTTGGTGAAGAGTCCAGTAATCTGTGTACGTTCAGCACACTTTTTGCCAGCTACAAATTCAAAAGACTACCCTTTGGCTTGAACGTAGCACCTGAAATTTTTCAACGATATACGATAAATACTTTCTGTGATCTTCCGGGAACATTTGTTTATATGGACGACTTGTTAGTTTTCGGTAAAACAGAGGCAGAGCATGACGAAAATCTGGGAAATGTCTTCGCGCGAGCAAGAATACTCAACATAAAATTTAATCCGGAAAAATTTCAACATAAAGTTAAAAGTGTAAAATATATTGGACAGGTTTTTTCTGAAGAAGGAATAAGACCTGCCCAAGATCGAGTTAAGGCAATTATGAACCTGAAATTGTGAATATGTATATGCTAGTAGTAAAAGTGATAATCGGTCCTCTGTTTTATATTTTCATTTTGTTAGGGGAAACATTTTCTATTAATATAATTTTGGTTTGAGGAGCATAATAAATTGTACAACTTTCAGTTTTAAAAGTTAACTGAAGTGCGTTTGACATTCATATTTTCATTTAACGTTGTTTGATTAGTGGTGAATTCTGATTCTATTTGAAAATTCCTTTCTCGATAGACTTGTTAGTACCTTTGCGTTTGATTCTTTTCACGTTTGAATTCTTTTCAAAAAATAATTTTTGCCTCCGTGGGTCAACTTGTGCTGCTCTTTTATAGATATTTGCGACACCATCATGAGTTCGATTCTCAAAAAAAAGTTGTCGGGTAGTGAATATAGAAAAAAAAGAGTAAAGAAAACATAAAGCAAGCGTTATCACTAAACAAATTTGTGACAACCGCTTCGCTAAGTACAGAACTATTGGATTTGTCCCAGAATATTGTTTTGAACGTACCAAGTACTGTGCGAGATTCACGTTTTCCCGCTCCTTTAGAATCGGTACCAACAAAACTTTTCTAGGATCCAGGACGCTAAATTTTCAAACAACTCTAGTGCGTGCTCTTTCATTTCGATGCCAAAAGATTATTGAAATTATTCTACAGAAAAGCCCCGTCCAAATTCAAACTTGCGATTTTCCTGTCAGTAAAAATAGGAAATTTAGCCCAAAGCTTTACGATAGATTGTTGAAAAATGGCGAGACAGCTTCTAGACCATGGCTACTTTATTCCAAATGCAAAGACGCAGTATTTTGTTTTTGCTGCCTTATATTTTAAACTGCTAAAAACGGACTTTCATTTTCCAGTACAGGTTAAAGAGACTGAGGCCATTTAAGGGGGGAGATACATGTAACTGCTAAAAATAAAATCGATTTTTTTTATTACATCAAAATGTTTGAAATGCTCTTAAAATATACCAAACAAAGTTTTGAAGCGATATTCGTATTAGTTCTCGAGTTATAGTCAGTTAAAGGCAGCGCGGCGTTCCCCAGGTCGGTGGAGCTTTAAAACTTTAAACGCGTTTTTCTCAAAGTAGTACTTGTTCAACTGCCGTACAAGATATCTCAAAAAATATTGAATCGATTCGGCTCAAATTTATACCACATCTACAAAAGAGTTTTATCTCCTCGTTGAACCTAAATGTTATTGTTATTTCAGAAAAATAATTTGTTTATTAATGTTTAAAGTGTGATTTTTTTGAAAAATAATCGATTTTTATGTTTAATCTAAAATTAATGTAAAAATTTAAAATATTTTTATAAATTTTATTGGTTCACCTATAAATTACATATTTCATAAGCATATTTCTTTCTCTCTGAATGTTGCAAGTTCCCCGGAAAAGGCGTTAAGTTGTACGAGGCAGTTTTTGATGTGTTTTTTTCATTCGCTCGCCCCGCCGCCATTTTGTGTTGAAAAATTATTAAAAAAAGATTTTCATTTACTGAGAGACATGTGTTTTAAGGATTTAATATTAAACATTTTCTGAATGAACAATATATATATTTTAATTCAATCTGAAATTAGCAATTTTTTTTCGATTTTACATGTATTTCCCCCCTTAAGCCGAACAATAAAGGAACATGAAACTAGTGTAGTTCACATGAAGAGCTTTAAGGATTGAAGACGGGAAAAATCATAGACTGTTCTCTTCAAAATCAAATTTCGAAAGAAACTGAGCACTTGAGAAATGTTCTCAAACGTTTGTTAATTGTCGTACAATTTCTAGCTTCGCAGTCTTTAGCGTTTAGAGGAGGCTCAGACACATTATATGAGCCTGATAATGGTAATTTTCTTAGCTAGTGAAAGCTGTTGCGGGGTTCGATCCGGTTTCGGGCGAACATTTGAGGCGCATCCAAAGTGAAGAAACACGCAACAAATACAAGCAAAGGGATACAAAATGAGTTAATAGGTCTGCTTGCGAATGCTGTACGGTCAAATATTTTATAAAAAGTAAAAATGTCCAGATATTTTTCAATTATAGCTGAAAATTACACCTAGTACCTAGTACACCTGATGTAAGTAGAAATGAGCAGCTGACATTAATTCTTAGAATATTGGATCGAGCTGGCAGCAAATTCGAAATAAAAAAAATATTTTTTGAGTTTATCTAATAGCTGAAAAAACAACTGGGGCTAGTTTAACCGATCTTGTGCTAAAACAGCTAAACATTTTCATATATCCACTTTCCAATTGTAGAGGTCAAGGATATGATAACGGTTCCAATATGAAAGGGCCAGAATTAAGGTATTAGAATCAAGAGCATTTTTTGTACCTTGTTCAGCACATTCTCTAAACTTAGTTCTCGTTGTTGCAGTGCAATGTTCTTTTGACGCAGTTGCATTTTTCGATACTGTGGAAAGCCTCAATTTTTATTATTCCAGTTCTGTGGCTAGATGGCAAATATTTGACTGCTTTGACTACTAAATCGTTGTGCACTAATAGGTGGGAAAGCAGGATAGATGCGATCAAACCATTAGCAAGACATTTAGGCGATTTGTATGAAGTAGTCGAACTTTCAGAGAGTGAAGACGCAAAGTCTAAGAGTATGGCGCAATCGCTTTGAATCAATTTAAGTTCTTTTGCCGTGTTGTAACTTGCCATGACATCTTAGATAAAATTAATGTAGCAAGTAAATACTTACAGAAAGGTATTGTTTGCTTAAAGTTATCTGTTGAAATATTGAATTCAACTAAGCAGTTCTTAGTTGAGTTAAGAACTGATGACAAGTACACTAAATTCATAGAAAAGGCAAAAAATATTGCACGCCATCTAGAAGTTCCATGATCGTTTCCTCCTTCAACACAATTACGTTCCAGGCGCAAACCAAACCATTTCTCTTACGAAACATGAGATGAGCCTATTCAAGACCCTCAACAAAGATTTAAAGTTGAATTTTATTTTAATGCTTGGATCGAACAATTAAGTCTTTGACCGAACGCTTTGAGCAACTGAAACACCATAATGAAATATTTCATTGTGTATATCAGATAGAGAAACTTAAAACTAATCCAAATCAAACCACGCTTCAACATTGCTCAAAGCTTGAAGAAACGTTGACACATAATGGAAATTCGGATTTAAATGGTGAGGAATTTTATGATGAAATTTCTATGCTTGCAACGTTAATTAAGGAACACGACTTTCTCAATTATATTTCAATTCATTTTCAGTAAAAACATGCAAGACTTTTTTCCTAACACTGTCATCGCTTTGAAAATAGTGATGGCTTTACCCGTTACAGTGGCATCGGGAGAACGATCTTTTTCGAAATTAAAAATTTTAAAAAAGTATTTGAGATCCACGATGACGCAAGAAAGATTAGTAGATTTAGCAATTTTATCTATAGAAAAAGGTCTTGTCTCCGAATTGAATACTGATTGTTTAATTGAAGATTTCGCGAAAATTAAAGGTCACCGCGCTGTGCTATCTACAAAATAAAATGAAAACTCCTCAAAAAACCACATTTTTTGTCCGCAAGATGTGAAATTTTTGTGTATTAGAACTGTGTCAAACGATTAGAAGTAGATAGGCTCAACGAATTTCATTCTTGTCACCATCGTAGAAAAATGTGGGCTCTCTATCTAATTTATATCTTTAATAAATATTTTAAATTGGAATTGTTTTTGCGGGATGATTAAAATTGAAAAATTTTATATATCTTGAAATTTTTATTTGACAAAGTGGTTTCGAAAGCATGCACTGATTCTCATCAGACACCAGCACACAGTGCATACTTGACCGGTGTGACCACTTGCAGTTGGAAATCATTAATTGTTATTTACGCTGGTTGTGACAAATTTTAACATCTCCGACTTATATCCTTATATAAACAAAGACAATTTTTTTGCACATAATTAGGTTCAAACAATTAAATATTAGCATTGCAGAGCCGAAAATTGAAGAAGATGTGGCGGCAATGTATCGTTACATTGTCCACATTAAAACGACCGCGTCAGCATAAGTGCGAGCATGGCATTCCTACCGTCGCGATAGCTTTGCACGTAATCTGATAAGCATAGCTATCGTCTCGGATGGAATGTCATAATCCATCACATGTTTACAATGTGCGACTCGAGCTCATATCTACGATTCGAGCTCTGTACATGTACACAAGTGCCGACGAGGCATTTGTGTTTACGTTTCTGGCTCGAGCTCTGTACAGACGCACAAGTGCTGACGAGGCATTTGTGTACGTCTGGATAGAGAATCGAGCTCCGTCCGGACACACAATTGCAGACGAGGCATTTGTGTATGTCTGGATGAAGAGCAACTTACGCCTGCGTGGTCAGCATTTATGACCTTCATAAGTGGCCCACAGGCGGCGATCATCCTCATTCATTCTTACGCCACTCGCATACGATCCGGATCTAACGCTCCAGTTTTATAGCATTGTACTGTATTATTTGTTGTTAATAAAATAGTTACTATTAAAGTTGACAACGGATTATTAATTGCCACACAAGGACCATAATTGGCGATCCTGCTAAAACACGACGACGAATAACGATCATCCGATCCCACGAACATCGCTCATCCGAGCCAACGACCAACCCGCAACCACGCTTTTTCGAGCGGATAAAACGACCGACGACAGGACCTCCCACGAATGGGAAACACCGAGACGAAACCGCTTCAGGGAGACGTCACTAACACGCTCATTGTCAATTCGGCATTGACAGTCGAGAGCCAGTGACTCGAGTATCTGCTGGTCTGCATCCTAATAATAAACACCGCGTCCCTGCTGTACATATTGTACAGGGACGACGTCCGAGGCGTAAAAAGGCGAGCCCAAACATCAACCAGCCCATCGGTGTAAACACCACGATGACGGACAACGAGCCGCCGAAGCAAGACCCAACGAAGGACGAGTCTGCGAGCACTGCCCACGACGCCGAGCAGCCCGCAGACGTTCAAACACCAGAGGTCAGCCGCATAGCACTTCGAGTTCCGCCTTTTTGCGAGGAAGACGTGGAACTTTGGTTCGAGCAAGTCGAGGCTTACTTTGCGTCAAGCCGCATCACCAGCGACTTGACCAAGTTTCAGAACATCATCGCCAGCCTCGAGATCCGCATCATCCGACAAGTTAGAAGCGCCGTAAGAAATATATTTTCGAACGTCAAAAGTTCAGGAAAATAAATTTGGAGAAAAATGTGTTATTTTGCCTTTTTATCATAAACAAATGTCTAATTTTTAATAATAATTTTATATTGAGCAAACGCAGTACCCACTTGCGAGAACTTGCCTGAGCAATATTAATAAAACCTGCTAAGAACCCGCAGTCACGCAAAAAGGGGTCAATATATTGAATGTTGCTCTGCGCCGGGCGGAAATATGGCCAGGACCGGGCCTGCTCTTAAATGTAATCGGTGACGATGCATTAGAAGTTTACAACACAATGCAAATCAGTGAAAATGATACCGCTACACTTAACAGTATACTTCAGGAGTTTGAAAATTATTGCAACCCAAAGAAAGATGAAGTTTATTAACGATATAAATTATACAGTCGAGTGCAATTAGAAGATGAAAGTTTTGATCATTTTACAACCGAGATAAAACAGCTGGCGAGTTCATGTGAATTTGAAGGCGATGCGAGATAGGCTAATATTCGACATTTGTTCAAAGAAATGTCGGGAATCGCTCTCTAACATAACGTTAGAGGAAACCATCAGAAAATGCCGTCTGTATGAGCGGGATAGAACGAGACTGGAAGATATGCAAAACACCAAAGTAAATATGATAAAACATAGATTTGGTGGTGAACGAGAACAACTAAAAAATTTTTATTTCAATAATTATAATACTAAACATACAAATCAATCCTAAATACTAATCGGAAATTTTTCCATTTTAGCAAAAATACAATTTCAAAAAATGTACAGTGTTGTTCGCGATGTTACACGTCACATCAGAAAAATAAGTGCCCGGTATTCGGGAAGAAATGCAAAAAGTGCAACAAACTGAATCACTTCGCGATTGCATGTAAAACGAAAAGCGTTCGGGAAATTACCAATAAAACTGAAGAAATGGAAAAAATAGGTGATTCAAGTTATTTTATACACAACATAACTGAAAACTTTATATATTGTTGGGTACAAAATATTATGAAGAAAAATGTTGGTATAGATTTCAAGCTATACAGGTGCCGAAGTTAATGTACTCCCTTTAAAATTTTTAAAAGGAATTAATAAACAAAATCAGATACAGTCTGTAGCATTTGCAATTCAATTTTTCTTTCTCATTATTTGCCAGCTACAACTTGCGATACACCCTGTATCGAAAATATCATCTCATGGTCACATGTCTGTAACCTGAGATCGAAATCATTTCAAGGACAAAGGAAAATTCCAAACGAATTTCGAGCAAAACAAATTCCTGTTAATTAACGGGATTGTCTTGACTTACGGCACGAAAAACGGGCTTGAGACTGGCTTGGTAGGTACGAGCCGTAAACTCGGGGCAGTCTAGGAGAGATCGTGACCGGGGCCAGATGGTCGGGCGACAGAGCTGTTGCTGCTTTATATCACTTTCGCTGCAGTAAATATGTCCACATACTACTAATGCAAACAATTTAGATTCCTAATGCTGTCAGAATTGTTAATTTCATCTATAACACGGATCAACAGTGGTCAGGCTACACGAACTCTGTTAGGTGACCGTGTTTTGACTACTTACCCTCATTACGAAAACGTACTTATTTTTTTTTCAATCATCCTCTGTTTTTTCTGTGATGAGGTCGCGTTTAATTTCGGTATTGTAGCGATAAATGCATATGAACGGCCCTAAAAAAAGGAGTGCTATATATTTGTTTTCGCTATTAATTTAAATTGTTTTGGTTTTAATTAACTTCTTTGGTTGCGCGAATATGTCGAAAAAGTTGTATTAACAATCCTACCTCTTTTTGTTATATTTGCGGTGAATCGACTCTCAAAAATCAAAAGCGAAATTTCGCTGTTCTTATTTTGAAGTGTTACCGCGAGTATTTCAGTTTTAGGGTGGCTCATCAAGATAAATCTTGGGCCCCACATATTTGTTGCATAACATGTTTAAAAACTTTTACTGATTGGAAGAAAGGATCACGTCATATGCCGTGTGCTATTCCCATGATATGAACTGAGTCAAAAGATCAGGTTCCAGACTGCTAGTTTCGTCTTACTCTAGTAAAAGTAATTAAATTAAAAAAAAAATTATAAATCCAAAGGCAAGCCACACAGTTCGATACCGTGATTTATCTTCAGCAATAAGACCTGTTCTTCTTAATTACAATTTACCTATGCAAGTTCCATCTATATCGTTTACGGATGACGATTCACAACCCTCCACCTCAAACCAATGGAATAAGTGATGCTAAAAATCAAAGAGGGCATTTTCGTAGAACCTTAAATCAGGGAATTAAAAAAAGATCCGAAATTCAAAGAAAAATTAAACGTTTTAGAAAATTCAGCTTGGCATTGCCTCTAGGACGTGTTTACAAATTTTCGGGGTAATCATAAAAGTGAAAGCCATATAGGATTGATTAACGAGCTTCTATTGACATATGAAGCTTTGAGTTGCAATTTGCCGCTTAAAATTCATTTTCTAGACTTACACAAAGTAAGTTAAAATGAAGATAAAAATTGAATGGAACTTACGAAAAATCGGAAAAGTGACCGTATACTTCCAAGACCAAGCGGGAGGCCTCCGAAGGAGATCAAAGTAATCAGAGCTCACCGAAGTGGACGAGTTGAAATTAGACAGTCAAATTGCCAAAAATGTGCGTTTTTTTCGTCAAAATTTTGAAATATTTGCAGTATCAATCGAGTTAGAAAAGAAAACGGAACATGTGAGAGTGACAATATTTTTAAATGCAGCTGTCAGTGATGCGGTAGAAGCATTCAGCTCATTTGATCTTTCCGATAATGATCGAAAAAAATATGATAAACTTGTAGAAGCATTCGAAATTTTCTGCAAACCGAAAAGAAACATATACCAAAGCTTTATGTTCTATGAGAGAGTCTAACAAAATGGAGAGCCGTTTGACAACTTTCTGCTTTCTTGCTCTTTTCTGAAAGAGTGAGAAAGTAAAATGATTCGGGACAGAATTGTCACCGGCATCCGAGATAAAACACTTCAAAAAAAAAAATGCTTGAGACAAATGAATTAACCAGTGAAAAACCTATAGAGTTAGCCATAGCAGCAGAAGCAGCCGGACAACAGTCACTAGAAATGAAAAAATTAGAAACATTTTCAGTATACGCGAAGAGAAGTGGTAACCGGTTTAATAAACCTGTGAAAAACTTGATAGTCGTGCTAATAAATCCTTAATATCTCATTTTAGCAAAACTAGTTTCAACAAAATGAACAAAAGTCAGGCAAACCAACAAATGTTAAATGTTGATAGCAAGAAATGTAAATATTGTGGACTACACCATCGACGGGGCGATTACCAGGCATACGGCAAAATATGCAAAAAATGTTACCAGTTAAATCATTTTGCCGTAGTTTGTGGGGTAAACGGCAGGTACGTTCGTTGAATATTCAAAATTCAGGTAGAATTGAAAACGAAATATTTCAAATCGATACAGGAAATTACGATCAAAGCGATAGTATGTGGTCTGAACATGTGTCGCGCGTCTGTATGGGTGAGCCGTAAGCCAACGAACTGCCCAGTCTGGCAGTAGCAGTCAACCGACGTGAACTTTCAGCGCGCGGTACTTTTGATACTCGTTTTTGTATTCTGTGAAATCTATAAATGCTAAATAAATATTAACATTTTACTTTTTGGGCGAAGTACTTTTAGTTTTGGACGATTAGCTCCCTTCTCGCCATTCTCATATGACACAAGTATTAGTGGAAAATAAGTTAATAAAGTTTAAATTAGGTACAGGGACAAAAGTCAATGTTTTATCGCAATCATACCTAAAGAATTTTAATAATAAACGCATACAACGACCGAATCAAAAGTTGGAAGCATATGGCGAAATTCAATTGAAAACAGTGGGGGAAAATATATATTTAAGTGTCAAGTGAAAGGAAGAGTAACTAAAGAAGAATTTTTCGTTTTTGATCATGTTCCGATGCCGCTTTTAGGGTTAAAGTCGTGTACTGAATTAAATCTAATGCAACGGGTGTGCAGTATCGAACAAGAAAAACATAAATTTGTACAGAAATATAAGCAGCTATTTGAAGATTTAAAATGTTTCTGACTCGAGCGTTCCTTTCCGGCAAATTTTGAATATGCCCGTGTCACACTCGAGCGAACGTATTTTTATTATATGCTAATGCATTATATGCTCGTTCTCGACGCGGGTACTTATTCACAATATGTTTATCTACTGAATATGTCACAGCGTGTTTCGATTTGCGTATCGTAGCTTTGTTTACAGTAGAAATTCTTTTTCAAGTGTTTATCTTTACGACTTGCGCGTTCAGTGTGATAAATGTTTATGTGTGACACAGTTTTTGTCTAAGAAGATATTTGCAACTTATATTTCATTCATTATAAAAACTTGGTAATATAGCATTTATAATTATATTATATTTTTTTTTGAATTGTTTGTGTATTTACTTTAGTAATGCAGCCCTAAAATGAATGAAAGCGATAGCGACGATACTGAATTTGAATGCGGTAATTTATCAGAAAGCGGTTCCGATGAAAGCGATGAGAGTGATATAGAATCTGATAAAAGCAGTGACGATGGTGATGCTGATTTGGCATTGGCAAGAAAATGGTATGCTCTAAGCACAGATCATCCACCTCCAGCACCACCCAGATTTCCGTTTATAGGAACTCCAGGTTGTACATTTTCATTACCTGATGAAGAAAATATTTTGGCTTATTACCAATTATTTATTGACGAAGATTTTATAAATTTGATAGTAACTGAAAGTAACAGATATGCCCAACAACAACCAGGTTCATCAACAGGGTCATGGATACCAATAACAATTCCAGAAATGCAAATTTATTTGAGCATCAAAATTCTTCAAGGTATTATATCAAAACCGGAAGAGAGATCATACTGGACAAAATCCGAAGTATTTCAAACACCTATTTTTCCGAAACTTCTAAGTTATCGAAGATATAATCAAATTCAAAAAAACCTACATTTTGCAGATAATGAAAGTTATAATCCTGAGACACATCCACACCCAAAACTAAACAAGATTTGGCCTGTTTTTGATAATCTAAATAACAAATTTAGTTCTTTCTACATTCCCGAAAGGGATATAACTATTGATGAAAGCTTGATGCTGTATAAGGGCCGTCTAGGCTGGATTCAATACATTCCATCGAAAAGAGCTCGATTTGGTATAAAATTATACCTACTGTGTGAGTCAAAATCTGGCTATTTATATTCATGCATAATATATACAGGAAAAGGCACTCTCATTAGCGACACATATAAAGACTGGCCTATATCTTCCCAGATTGTTTTATCTTTGATGGAACCATTATTGGATATGGGATATTGCCTCACGACTGATAATTTTTATACCTCTCCTCGACTAGCAGATTTTCTCATAAAACGGAAAACAGATTTATATGGGACTTTGCGAATGAATCGTCAGGATGTTCCTGCAGAAATTCAAAACAAAAAATTAAGAAAAGGAGAAATTACTGCGTTTCAAAAAGGCAAAGTAATGCTTTTGAAATGGAAAGATAAAAAAGTTGTTTGTCTCCTGTCTACTGTACATAATCCGATAATGGAAGCTACTAAAAAAAAGACAGGGATGGCAATGCAATAAAAAAACCAAAGGTAGTGATTGACTACAACGACACAATGGGGGGCGTTGATCGATTGGATCAACACCTTCATGATTACCCTCTTGCAAGGAAGAGAGGGAAAAAATATTATAAAAAAGTATTTTTCCACTTCTTAGACATAACATTATGGAATTCATTTGTTTTGTATAAAAAAAATGGAGGCAGGAGGGACAATTTAGAATTTCGACAGACACTGATTGAAAAGCTAATTGAAAAGTTCCATTCAACGTCAAAGAAAGGTAGACCAAGTTCTCAACCTGGGCCCTTACGACTGACCGAACGCCATTTTCCTGAATATGTGCCTCCAACAGAAAAAAAAGCTGCTCCGTGTAGATACTGTGCTGTGAGCTGCAGTAAAAGGGACGAAAAAGGGAAGAAAAAAAGAAAAGAAACCAGATATTATTGTAGAAAGTGTGACGTAGGATTATGTGCTGTGCCTTGTTTTATGATATACCATACAATATCAAATTTTTAATTTTTTGTAAAGATTTTTATTATTTTTTTATATATTATTATGTACTTATATTATATCTTTATTCTATATACCTAAAAAAACAGTTATTTTAAAAAAATGTCACTTTCTTATTTTTGCTCCTACTAGAAAAAATATCCTTGTTACGCCACTGAAAATGCTTTTTTCTTTCTTCCAATTATACATAAATACTAAATCAACGAAAAAAAAAACTGATCATTTTTTGATAGAAAATTCCAAATTAATGTGTGCATTAAGGGGTTAAAACTTTAAGTTAGAGCTTAGAAGTTCGGCAAAACCAGTGGTTAAGCCAGCGCGTAGAATACCGATTTCAATTAGGCAAGCATTAGAGGAGTTGAATAGATTATGTGGTAATTGTAAAATAGAATCGGTAAATGAACCATCAGAGTGGGTGTCTAAAATAGTGGTAGTAGAAAAAAATAATGAAAAGACTAAAATATGTTTAGATCCAAGAGAAAATATAAATCCAATTCCTACGTTTGAATAAATTGCCGCAAAATTGACTGGAAAGAAATTCTTTTCTGTGTTCGATTTAAAGGATGGATATTGGCAGATTTCCAAAATGGCGTCGGTGAGTGAAACTGTGTCGTGTCAGCCCGGGAAAACTAAGAGCAAGCAAATTAAAAAACGGAAGTGATCTGATAGAGAGAATATGAATTTTAGCTTCACGAGTTTGAAGAAGTGTTGTGGAATGTGTGGTCCCTGGGCTTCCAAAAATAAAGACGCACGAAGCTCGGCAATGACATGCATTATTCAAAATATGCAACTGTATAATTTTGGGGAAAGTGATGTGCAGAAAAAGAGTAAAACCATGCGAACGACGTATAAGCAGGAGATAGAAAAAATCAAAGCTTCGATTAAAACGAGCTCGACAGTAGAATAAGTGTATGTACCACCGAATGTTGCATGATTTGAAATCGCCCACCGATTCCTCTTTGGTGTGATGACAATCAGAGACATGTTTAAAAATTTGGTGAATATTTGATTTTTCTTTCCGATCAGCTAGCACAAAAAAACGGCCTAATGTGCGACTACTATATATATGTATTTGTATTTTTATACATATTTACTTGATATGCATAGTATTTTCAAAGTAGATTTTGTACTATTTCAAAGTGTGAGTATTTTGTTGAGTGTGAAACAGTATTTTCAGGATGTATTACCCCATCCTAAAATTAATTTCGAAGAGATGTGTTGAATTTAAAAAAAATCAATTGATTGAGCGATATTTCCGCCATGTAAGTCTGAGTTACATCAGCAAATTCTGCGTGCATTTTATATAGCCCACCTCTGGACCCATGCTAATATAGCAGTTCCAATTGAATCTGCCCCAACAGACTATGGATGGGAACAAAATGAAGAAAAATATGTTTTCAAATGTTTCGACGGGGTTCAAATTCCACCGAGTATCACCAGCGTGACAAGCGTTGTCAACACTACAGGTTATTGTCAATTTCTATAAAAACCTATGAATAAATCAATGATAAATAATAATTCTTATGTCCAAATTTTATTTCATTTCCAGAAAGCACAGAAGAGGACGAAGAAATTGAGCATAGTGACGAAACTACTGAAGAAAAGGAAGAAGAAGAATCAGCTTTTGATACGTCTGATGATAGCTGTGAAAGTAACCAGCTAGAATCGGACACATTAGAGCATTATACCAAAAATATTTAGAAAAATATGGCAATAAATATAGAAAATTTAATGAAAATATAGAAAATTATTAATTGATTTGATTAATTTAAATATAGAAAACTTGATTTTTCGCATTAAAATTTGATAATTTATGT